>OY728155.1:679866111-681116111 GCA_963277665.1 Viscum album | reverse complement strand
CGATTCCCCTAGTGCGCATCAGATGGCAGCACGGGAACCTCTAGGAGAGAACTTGGGAGCGCGAGGCTCAAATGCGTGCTCAGTACCCACATTTGTTTCCCTAGTCTTTGATGTATCTTTACGGGGACGTAAATCCCTGAGGTGGGAGTAATGTAAAGAACCGTAAAATTCAAGGGAAATTTTTTCTTAATTTTCTTTGGAATTTTACAAGAACGCGGTTTCTGACGGAACTTGATTCCGAGGCCCGGAGTGCCCGGAATTTCTATCCGAAGTTTAGCTCGGGTACGTTCAGTGAACGAACGAGCGGGAATTTCTAACTTTTGAACCGGTGCTTGGAATCGAATTCCAAGGGCACCGATGGAACCGTAGCACCGGTAATTGCTTAGGAACTCCTATTCCGGAGTTGCGTTATCACGAGAGTGGATGATAAAAGTTGTGGAAGTTTAATTTATTATTATTCTATAATTTTTATTTTCCTTTTAGTGGTTTAAGGCTTTGGGAGGAAGTTGGGTAACTACCCAACTTCCCAAGGGAGGTTATGAGGGTGCTGGGGCCCACACGAACCCCACCCCTTCATATTCTTCAACCCCCCTCCACTCACCATTAACTCTTGATAACTTAAATATTAATAACTTATGTTATTAATTAAGTGATTTAAGTGTGGATGTTTGAATTTCAAACTCTTGAAATTCAAAAGTTATGTTATGTTAATAAAATAAGAGGTGAGCTTATTTTATTTGGGGTTTCAACCTTGTGGTGGAGTTTTTGGGAGAAAAGACTAAGTACTTGAAGATCTTCTTCAACTTCGATGAAGAACACGAAGAACGCATTGATCTCTGACGAAGAACGCCGAGTCCTCGGAGACCGACTACGCGACGCTGTATACCGCAACGGTTCTTCCGCAACGTCTCTTCTTCTGTGACGTCTCTTTCCACGATGGATATTCCGCGACGATATCTCGTTCGACGAACCTCCATTCAAGCTTCGCTCAAGGTAGGGGTTAATTTATTTATTTATTTTGTTCGTGAGTACCATCTTGTCGTTCTTCGTGTAAATACGACTGGTTGCTATCAATTAACGAGAGGGGGTCGGACCGCACAAACACGGCCGACCCTCCTCCTATATCCTTGTTTGTTTCTAATGTGTATTAGAACGGAATGGTGTGGTGTCGTCGCACCACGTGGGAACGTGCGGCAAGAAATGCGCGGCGCTGTGAAATCGAGCAAGGACGCGGCGCCGTCGCGCCACGTCGGTGAAACCCAAAGACACCGCGGCCGGAGCGGGGCCGCGGTGGAGCAGAGTGACCGGCGGCCAGTTCCGAGCCGCCGGTGTCGGAGCAGAGGGGACCGGCCGTCGCCGGTCCCGTGGAGCAGGAACCAGCCGGCCAGGGCGGGTCAGTCGGACGAAGAAAGGCCGGGGGTTACGAACCCCCGGTGGCCAGCTCAACGCCCCCCCCCCCCCTAATTGGGGGTTGCGGTTACAAACCAGGGGGGAAGGCGCCCCCCCCCCCCCCCCCCCCGCACAACGGCTCAGCCGTTTTGGCCGAGCGCCTGGCCAACGCGTCGTGGCCGGGCCGGGCCGGGATGCACCCAGGCCGGTCCGGGCCGACCCGGACCCAGTTCGGGCTGACCCAGGGGGTCTCGGGCCGGGTCGGTCCGGGCCCGAAACCCCCGTTTTTGGACCCTCTTCGGTCTTTTGCCCATATCATGGGCTACGGACCTCCGATCGACGCATCGTCAACGGAAACGTGATCCTTGGAACGAGATGGTCATTTCAATATATTATACTCAAGGTTTCGGAATACTTTGGGTTCTTCTGGGTTGGTTCGTGCACGAAACCAACCGGGCCCTCGGAGCGGAAACGCTTATAACTTGAGCTCCGGACGTCCGATTGACGTGCTGTCGACTTGGTTGGATTCCTCTTAGTGAGACGGATCTTTTGGCTTAATCCGCCCGAGGTTTGGATACAGGTGGAGTACGGTCGGGTTGTTTTTGACTTAAAAGCCAACCGGGCCCCTGGGACGAAAAAGCCTATAACTCACAGATCGGGCGTCTGATTGACGCGCCGTCTGTTGCGTTGAGTTCCTGTTGACGATACGGAACTTTGGGATACATAAACTCTGGACTATGTGTCAGTTGATGTATCAGCCTCTCGGCTCATGGAGCGGACCCTCCCGAACGAGCTTGCTGTGTGCGGGAACCCTAGAGCTTGCTGCGACTGTGACGACGACGACAGTATAGAGATCCTCAGTGGATTCGACGACGACGACGACTGTATAGAGATACTCAGTGGATTCGACGGTGACGACTACATCACTCAGCAATCCTATGTGGATCAGTGCTACAGATCCTGTGTGGATCCGATCATGTGTGGGTCAGCGATCAGCGGTTCTGTGTGAGCCAGCGCCTACAGATCCTGTGTGGCTCCGATCCTGTGTGGGTCATTGCGGGGGTTAGTTACCTATCGATCCTGTGTGGGTTAGACCCTTCCTGGGTAATTCCGGGGGTTAGTTACCTATCGATCTTGTGTGGGTCAGACCCTTCCTGGGTCATTGCGGGGGTTAGTACCTATCGATCCTTTGTGGGTCCGACGACTTAGATGAATCAGTGGATATATCTGATCATCTTTATCGTCATACGAAGAAGTAAACCTGTGTGATCTGAATCCTGTTTTTCTATCCTGTGTGGATTACATTCCGCTTTCCTGTGTGGAATATTTTTTTCTTACCTGTGTGGACTAGATGTACTTGGGCTTGGAGGTTGGAGAAAACCGGAATTGATGACTTAGGTATATGTATGGGCATATACCTAAGCAGTGTCGGATGTTACTTCGTGATTGTATCTTTCCTTTGTGGTTTATCCTTTGTGGATTTTGGGAGACATTCGGGGGTCTCGGGGTCCCTACTGAGTAGCTTATACTCACCCCTGCACGGGCTATGCCCACACTACGTTGTGTTGGTTGCAGACGACGGACAGTGTTGATCGTGGTTGAGGCTTGCAAAGCAGTACTGTACCTGGAGGTGGACCACTGGGCGGGACGTACTCAGAGCGGTCGGATGGACCCGAGGAGCAGAGGAGTCTATCTGTACTCACCCTTTTGGTGGAAGTCCTAGTGGATGGACCGAGGCTGCGGCTTTACTTTTCAGTTGATGTTTTCCCCTTTTCGAGTTGTACTTTACTTTCAGTTTGGGTTTGTATTCTGGCCCACTTACTTTTCCGCACTTACTGTTGTACCCAGTTTTTACTTAGTGTTTACTTCTTCTGCTTGTACTCTGTAGTTTTTGTTTACTTTTATAAAGGCAATGCCTTCCCAGTTATCGGGAATTACGCCTTTGGTGCTAGTCGCCAGCCCCTGGCCTATGGAAGGCGGGCTTGGGGTAGTCACAGCATTGGCCCCGAGGATGGGTCGTGACATCTGTCATGATATTTGAAGCTAAAGGAGGTAAGTTAAAACCAATGATGGTAAACAATAGTTATTTTGGGAGTCAGCATGATTTTTTAGAGTTTTTTTAATTTATTTTCAATATTTAGTGGTATGCATGAACTTTCCCTAAATTCTTTCAAATTCATTGGTAATGTCCTAGGATTTAACCTATTTACTTTTAATTTGTACGACCGTCAAGACCCTGGCAGGAAGCAATCAAAATGAAGCATAAGAAAAAACATCGTGAACCCTATTCACGTTGTGAATCCATGTAAATACATATTTTGAAACCCATTCACGCCATGAATAAGGAGTGGGAAGAACATGCACAGCCAACTTCAAAGCATAATTAAAAGGAGAGAAATCATCATAATTCTAAATTCTTCTACTCTATTCCCATTATTTAAATTATTTAAATCTTTTAACTACCAATTCCATGCCCCACATTTGATTCTTTCTTTAATCAACTAAACTGGGTGATATAAACAAGTCAGGATACTTACTATTCCATGAATTTATGTTTCTTTATCAATAAATTTGAATGTGAAAATGGGAACAATAATTAGTAGGAATAATATTGTGGAATGGGATTTGGAAAATCATGATTTAATAATACCGGTTGATCTTTGTAAATGATTTTTTAGATTTCTACATGATTTTTAATTTCATATATTTTCATAAATTTATTTAATTATTCATATGCATTATCATGAGTAGTTTTTTCAACCATTCGTCTCATTATCAAGACATCCTATGAGACCAATATTTCTCATTCTTTCTATAGTATATTTCTTGTAAAATTCGACCATTTTTTTCTTCTACAAATGTCTTGGAATATTATCAAATAAATGATTAAATATATTCACTTTTAATATGATTGAGGCATATTTTGTTTAACCCTTTATCCCTAAAACCACCTTAAATTAATCATTTTCAATCATGTATATTCCATTAACATAATTTCTATGAAATAATCCAAGTCACAAGACTATTTTATCCATTACTACCTTCCACTAAATATTTTGCATGATATATAAAAAATTATTCATGGGGGAGAGATTTTCCATGGTGGATCGGGATATATTACATTGAGGAGATTTTGTTGGGGGGGTTTCTTGTGATTTTGGGAGAGTCTACAATATCATTATTTATACTTTATCATTATTCACCTCACTTTCTAAAAAATATAATAATAAAAATTGGTTTGTGTCTCAGGAGGTTCAAAAATCACTATTATAATACTAAATATCTTTTGATTATATGTGGTTTGGTGATGGATGTGATATTTTTTTAAATTCAATTTTCAAAAAATAATAATAAAAAGAGAAAGTGTGGATGATTTATTCATTGTGATTACTTTTATCATGAGTCCACTTTGATCTTTTTGGGGTAAAGAGTGAGATAAAATTTGTAAAAGGATGTTTTTGTTGAGCTTATCTTTTTATATCATGCACTATGCTTTAGATTCGAACCTCTTTTTTTATATTTTCTTATTTTACATCATTTACCTTCCTATAATAAGCCTATTAGTAATTTGATAGTAAATGGTTAATCTCTTAGGGTTAATTATGATTTATGTATTTATGCAGTGGATATGCTAGATTTATTTCAAGCCTATGGTAAGTGGCATGTTTTTGAAGTATGTGATGAACTATATTTACAATTTTACCATAATAATGAGCAGAAAAACTAAATTAAGGTAAATTGAAAATGGCATGTGTTGGTCAGAGTGGATACTCAAGAGGGGGTGAATTGAGTTCCAATTAAAAATTTCTGTTAAAAATATTTCTCTTAAAATCCACCTATTTAAAAACAAGTTAAATTGTAGTGAATTTATACAGATTGTAAGGGTTCAATTAGTTTCTCAAAGATTGATTAGGTCTCAGTTAATTTAATAAAAAGATTAACTTAACTTTTGAAACTAACTTACTAGTTCACAATAAGTATAAACACTTTATAATTTAACTATCAAAGTAACTTTAAAACAAATTTTATTTCACAGTAATTAGTAGCGGAATATAGAATATATAGAATACTTTAGACTTAAACTAAAATGCCCAGAATATGTAACCAAGAGGTTCAGTCTCAAGCCGAGACCTAGTCCTCTTAAACAATTTATATAAATTCGATCCACACCCTGGATCGGGGTAAACAACAGTGAAAAACACTGTCCAGGTACAAAGACCTCTACCACAGTTCTACATGGAAAAACTAACAGCTCACAGGCTGTCCAGCTCTTACTTGACCTCTTCCACAATTCATAGTGGGATAATAATGTGTAAGATGTTTAGAGTGAGGATTTAGTATCCTCCAGTTCAGTCCAAGGGACAGTGTGAGTAAATAAACTACAGAGTACACACACTGCTTGAAATGTAAATAAAATAATCATTAAGAGAGTATATGTGAGTTTAGAATGCTCTGGTGATTTGAAGTGCAGCTCTGGACTCCTTTTGATTTGTCAGAATTGGCTCTGATTCCTTCTCTGGTTTTTGTCTGAAAAATAGAGGGTCGTTTTCTTCAAGATTAGTTTGATCATCTTGAGTGCATGAAGAGTTCGTTGTGGTTCTTCACTTAAGACGCAGCTTGTGTTCCCCTCTAGAATGAGTGGCTTTGTGTATGTCCAGTTCTCTTCTAGTATGAATGTAGCTTTTTTTCTTTTGTGTGGATGCACCATGTTTCAGTGTTGTTCAGCCCTTGCATTTTACACCCTTCATGTGCCTTCTTAGTTATTTTCCGTTCGGTCTTTATCCTTCCTTTTATAGATTTCAGCTCCGGTAAAAAGGAATGATTACCTTTTTCATGGGTACTAGGTACGGTTCCCTGACATGCCAACAACTATCATTAAATATCATTAATTGCATTAAAAACATCAAATATAACCATTGCATAATAAATAAATAATATTGAGAGTATAGAGTTTGACTGGTCAGTCTTTCATTAGTAGCCTTCCGTTGGTAGATGTGTAACGGTGGACTTTGTGTAGCAGTGACCTTCTATCGGTAGCTGTTTGATCTTGTATTGGTAGTTCTTTGATCATGTATCAGTAGCTCCCGGTATCCGTAGCTGTTACTCTGTGTATCAGTAGCTATATATACTGGTGACTTCATCTATCGGTAGACTTCACTTATATCGGTAGACTTCGCTTCTATCGGTAGCTCATTTGGTATCGGTAGCTTCATAGCAGAAGACTTGTTCATATCGGCAGACTTACTCTATCAGTAACTCTGGTGTAACCATAGCTTGTATAAGTATACTTTTAGTCTGTGCATATCGGTAGCTCCATTTGGTTTCAGTGAAGTATATATATCGGTAGACTTATGCATACCAGTAGAATTGTTCTATCGGTAGCTCAGTTTCCGTCAGTAGATGTCTATATTGGTGGACTTGTACATATCAGTAGCTCTGCATATCAGTGACCTTTTCCTATCGGTGACTATGTCTATCAGTAGACTAAGTCTATCGGTAGACTGTCTTTATCAGTATCTATAGGCATATTAGTGACTTAACACTTATCTGTTTTATGCAGAACACATCTGATTGAGTTAGAATTAATTCAAAACTCATATAAACATAGATAAACATTGATTAACATATTTCAAAGATTATTTTAATATAATTATTAACTTGATCATAGATTAAAAGAATTAATATATAGATACACATTATTTGGGATTATCAAAGTATGTGAAAGCATAATTGGGATTATCAAAACAGGTGAGGCCAACAACATGCATATTAATAATAAATTGAAAAATAAAAATTGATAAATGAAGATGTTTGGTAATTTCAAATGAGAAAATAAAATTCTTGATTGATTTGTTTCTTTGAAATATGAGGTGTTAATAAATTATTATGTGTAATGATTGAATATTTAATTTCCCATTTGATCAATTGTTTTTATTGATATTATGTTTAAATCATGGTAAGGTGGGTACCATTTGTAGTATATTAAGATTACATCCTTGAGGAAAAGTCTGAATTCAAGTGTCGTGGGGATCAGCAGGCCATCAATTAGCTAGTGGACTCCACCAACTAGCATATGGACTACACTATCTAGCTAGTGGTACTACAGTTTCTACAAACATTCAAACCACCACTATCCCCTACTAGCCTCTGTTAGCCTAACTTCTCTAAGACTATAAACACCTCTAAAATAATACTTTAACTAGAAGACAATAATATCTTACCATTTTTAAAATAGTATAATAAAACTCAAAGTTGTTAAACCCAAGAATTAAAGATGAACATAACTAGAAAAAAATAGGATCTTACAACATCCCCACCATATAATCTTTGAGTTGTGATATCATGTATCATTGAGAGGTATCAACAAACAAGTCAAGCCACTATGACCATATATCATACTCCTACTCTCAAGTAACCTCCTGAACATGCTCATACAGCCACTATACTTGCACTAAAGGAATGTTATTTCCTCATTGATTCTTCTCACTATGGTCTAAGATATGGATCATATGCTCTTATATGGATGAATAAACAACAAGTGCAGTATCATCAACATCAATCATGATAGAATAGTCAAGGTGGTATCTCTGAATCTATGGTATGTGAAACACAACGTGCATGGAACTGTAGCATTGTGGAAGGGTCAATCGGTACATCACTATACTAACCCTCTCCACTATCTCAAATGTCCCATTGAACCTGGGAACTAGATTTCCATACTTCTGTATATGGTTTTTTCCCAACCTAGGAAACTCCCAAAGAAAAACTTTGTGACCGACATCGAACTCCAAAGGTCATATTCATTGGTTAGAATTGGATTTATGCCTACTCTTTACATTTACCAACCACTTTATGATCAAATAAATCTACTCAGATGTATCCTTCATGGGATTATGTCTGACAAGCACTGATGAACCCACCTCTAACCAACACAAAGTTGAACAAAATTTTCTTCCATGTGAACCCTTGAAAGGACACATTTGGATAAATTCATGTATGATGTTATTACAAGTGAACTCCATGAGTGCCAGATGTTACTCCTATGAAGAACCAAATTCCAAAACACAGGCTTACAACATACCCTCTAGAATCTGAATCATTCATTTAGATTTTCCTATAGTCTAAGGATAATAGGCTGTGCTAAGTACATTCAATCCAATGACCTTCTAAAGGACCTATCAAAATCATAATGTGAAATAAGGATCTTGATCAGAAATGGAACTCCTCATAACACCATGAAATAAAAATATCTCCCACACATAGATATTACTCATATCATCAATGGTGTAGGTATCCCTAATAAAAAATAATTGGGATACCTTTTTCATTTGATCCACAATCATCCATACTATATCATTTTTATGAGGTGTCTTGGGTAATCCTATCATGAATTCCATGGTGATATCATCCCACTTCCATTACAAAATGGGTAAAGGTTGCAGTAACATAGTCAGTCTCTGATGCTCAGTCTTTACCTGCTGACAGGTGAAACATCGTGACAAAAATCTTGTTATCTCCTTCTTCACTTATAGACACTAGTATTGCCTATGGAGATCATGATATATATTTGTCATATTGGGATGTATGACCCATTTAAAAGAATGTAATCTCTTTATCATCTCCTTTTAAAAGCCTATAAGAACCCATATATAATCATGTATAAGAAGAAAATCATTTTTTTTTCAAGAGATCAACCTGATGGTGTCTCCCCACCATATATGTTTTTTCTCCGAGATAATCCCTTCAGATTAAATAACTACTTTCTCTTTATATGGTCTAGGAGAATGAGGTCAATAGATGTCGATGTCAGATTCACTCACCCTTAGGACTCATGAACATCTAGAAGCAATTCAATAAAATTTTCCATTAGCCGCCACTCACCATAATAATCTTTAATTACCTCTAACTACGACTTCCTACTCAAGGAAATTGTAGTGACATTTCCCTTTTCGAGAGTTTATTCCAACATGATGTTAAAAATCAACAGATACTCAATCTACCTCCTTTTCCAAAGATCTATGTCCTTTTATAAAAATATGTACTTTATGCTCTTATGGTCTAATTATGCCATAAACCTCTCACCTAAATGATAACATGACCAGTATCTTAGGTAAAGTACCTCTACAGCTAACTCCATATCATGATTAGGATAATTACTCTCATGTGGCCTTGATATTATAGAGTCATAAGCAACCACTCAATCCTCTTACATTGGAACTACTCTGAGTCCAAAATTGGATGTATCTTAGTATATAGTATATTCCTTACCTGGCTCAGCTAAGTTAAGGATCAGTGTTGAGGTTAATCTACACTTCAATTCATGGAAAGTCCTATCAAAAGAATCATACCAATCAAACTTCACATATTTCTTGGTCAGCATTAACATTGATTCTACGAGGGGGTGATGTCTTAGATTAAATTTTTGTAATAGGTTGTTTTACCTAGAAACCTATGAATCTCAAAGACATTCTTGGGTTGTTACCAAGATACAATGTCTATCACCTTCTCCAGGTCCACTAAAACTTTAGCCTCTAAGATAACATGACCCATGAAGCACACATTATCAATCCAAAAATGAAATTTAGATATTTTGTCATATATTTGTTGATATCTTAGTGCACTCAATATAATGTTAAGATTTTGGTCATGATCGTCTCTAGATTGGGAGTACACCACTACTACAAAATAGGCCTTTAACATCGCTAAAATTAGCCTTTTTCGGTGCAAAAAAAGTGATGACTACCGAAACATGATTAAAATCCCAAGGCTTTTTCAGTGCTAGAAAATCACTAATAAAGGGGCATACTATAGTGTGTTATAAAATTTACAGCACACTACAGCATCAGAAATAACACAGGTACAATACAGATGGCACCAGAAATAGTAGATAGGTACAATACAAATTATAAATTAAATAAAATTTATAACATAGATATAAGAAAAAAACACTATATTATAGACATTTAAAACATTGGTTTATATAATTACATGAGTAAGTACAAATTTTCACAGAAATTCAAAAACATCAACGTTCCTTTTTCTTTAGACCCTAATATCAACTCATGTTATTGCCAAAAAAACCATCCCAACGTGAGAAAAATAATACTCCTATATAAGAAAAAAATCCTTATGTTAGTAATATAATAAAGAAATAAATAAAATATAAAGTGTTAATTTTAAAATAATTTTGAGTCATACCAGGAGCATTGTGTGTCAGATTGAGTTATGGTGGATTCTTTCACATCACCCCATTTCTTATTCATATTCAACAATTATCTATATAAAAATTAACTAAATAATTATAAGATAAAAATGATAAGAAAATTAATTAAGAAATAGAATATAAAATGATGAGAAAATAATTTAAGCTTGTTTTCTTAGTTTTGGTGATGTGATGCTCATTTTAAACTAAAATGGAACTTATATATTGAAAAAATACCCTTGAAGTCATACCGGTCACACCATGCATTGAATTGAGGTATTGATATTTCATACATGTCCAAAATGATTTATGGATCATTGTCCTAAAATATCAAAGAAATAAGAATATGTTTGACCAATTTTGAGTATGTCACTTGTGTTTTTACTAAAATGTTATTTTAAACTGGAAACATGCTATCTGAGTAATATAGGTCATATCGTACATTTTTTTGATGTGAGACTAATTTTTAAATGAAAAAAAATCATTATAAATTGTTTTCCTAAATTATCAAGACAATCTGAGTGTGTTTTCTTAGTTTTCAATGAGTGACTATTTTTGTACTAAAATGTCAATTTTAAACTGACAACAGGAACTTTGAGTCATACCAAGAACATCATGTATTGAATTTAGGTGTGTATGATTCATAAATTTCAAAAATAATGTATGGATAATTTTCCTAAATTATCAAAACAATACATATTTTTTTGCTCAATTTTGAGTATGTCTGATGTCTTTTTTACTAAAATTAATATCAATTTTAAATAAAAAGACACACTTTGAGTCATAATGGTCACATCGTGCATCATATTATGGTGTGGCTAATTCCAACACATCCAAAATGACATATGGATAATTTTCTAATGTATAAAAAAATCTAAATTTGTTTTCATGGTTTTAATTATGTAACTTGTCTTTTTTACTAAAATGTCATTTTAAACATGAAATACATACTTTGATTTATACCAGCCACATCGTGTATCATTTTAATGTGGGACTGATTCCTATATGTTAAATATTACTTAGGAATTAGTTTTTCTTAAATTATCAAGAAAACACATATGACAACCCTGCTTTTAATGCAAACTTAAACATGATTTATTACATAAACTATTCACTTGATACAACATGGAAGATCGAGAGGTCTAGTGTCTTTGGGGATTAGGATCATTAAATAACAACTTAAAACATGAAATACAACATCTTTATTGAAAACTTTTTTTACATGACCACTACATTCCCTCGTACTTAGCATTGCATGGGATAACCTGAGGACATGCATAAGAAAGGGGTGAGATATAAAGCCCAGTAAGGGAATAAACATGGAATACATGAGGAGTACAATAAATGTTAGACAATAGGTATATCAATAGAGAACAATAGAAACATGAACATAAATTCATGATAAAGCATGATAATCATAACATGGAAATGTGGAAACAACACTTAACATGGAATTAGCATGAGCCAAGGCTCATTGCACATGGAGCATGAGTAAATTCTCATTGCACATGAAGCACGAGTAAACCCCCGTTGCACTTGAATTAGAATGATTCAACACTCATTGCAAATGATGTATCATGATACTATACTTTATCCAATGCATTGGAGCGCTATAAGGGCGCACCCTTCTTAAACATTTCATTTCATGCATAAGTGTGCCACATGGATCATAAAACATGGATTCATTAAACATAATAATTTATTCCACGATAAAGGAATGTGGAATTCATACATGAAATTTTTTAATCAATAAGTAAATGTGCATAAAGTTTAATACCCTTGATGGAGAAATGGTCATGTTATTCACTACACAAAGGCATTGGCTTAGAAAATCAGTGCAATTTCGGCAGCGTAACGGCGTGACATAAGAATTCATAAAAATGGTTGATGAGAGAGAAAAGGGGTGTCTCATAATATTTTAATGAAATGGATAGTAAGGGGGTCATATAGATACATTTCCAAACAATTGTAATGGAATTTATATTGATGATACAAAAGTATTGTTTGAATGTAAATGAAGAGAGAGAAGTTCCTTTCGGAATTTTGGCATAGTAACGGGTGTACATGGGAGGCATTTAATGAGATAGAAAGGGGTCTCCCATAATTAAAACAATAAGAGGGAAGGATGGGGGAGTTGTGAAACCACACCACAGCATTTATAATTTAAATTAAAAGGAATATTAAGAAAATTGGACAAAAAAAGTGAAAGGAAGAAAAACCCTTACTTGGAAGTGTGCTTCCAAGGCTTGAGAGAGGCTTGAGAGAGGATTATTAGGAGCTTGGGGCACCTTGGTAGGATTCTAGAGAGAGTAGGGAATAGGTTGGATGAACTCCAAAGGCTTTGAGTGAGGAGGAAGTGGGATCTTGGGTGGGTTTATATAGGAAAGGTGAGTGAATTCTTTATTATTTAGTTTTGGGACCCCTTACATTAAACTAATCCAAACCACAAATCAGATCATGGTTTTTTCCAATGGTTTTTAGAAAAGAAAAGAGGAAAACAATATTTTATAAGTTCAAAGTCTGAACTTCTTAAAATAATGGGGGTTGCTTATGTGGAGGTGAGTCACACTCCCATGGAAAATAATTTAAAAAGACAAGATGTTTAATAAGTCTTGAGGGGTCCATTAATGCTTTGAAAAGTAATTCAAACAAACCCAAAATCATATTATTTTAATGGTAAAATATATATTGGCCGAACATAAAGCTTATAGTATTTTATTACATCACTATTGGGTCATTATGATGTTATAAAATACATTATATATTTAAACGGTATTTAATTTTTACCAAAAAATTAGACTGTCTGAGAAAATTATGAAAAATTCACTGTTAGATAATTTTGATGTCCTAATTCCAGAAATATAATTTATTTTATTTAAATAATTTTCTAAATATGTTAATTTTAACTTTTAAAATAAAAACCGACATTTATCGAAAATTCAGAGGTTTTGACAGAAATGGCTTTCAAACCTTAATAAAAAAATTATAATTGCATTCATAAAATTATATGATCATTTATATATAATAAAATTAATTTAATAATAATATTTTAGTAAAATAATATTTAATTCAAAAATCCCTTAATTTAATAAAATAGATTTCTTAATTAAATAATAACTAAAAACACTACTTGTACTTTAAAAACTATTTACAATGTATCAATAATGACAAGAAAGTATATTCATTATTATATACAAAAATAATATAAATGAACATAGTACTAGCGATTTGTTACATAACCCCTTAAAACAGCCACATAATACCTAAGGGTAATGTGTGCAATGGTGACGGACTCTTGGGGTGGCTCAGATAACATTGCTCAAGTGGTAATCTCTATCAACTTCCACTTTTCCCGTAGACGGTCTCGTTCGAGCTTGACATGATGAAGCTCGGCTTGGGCTTGGTCAAGAGCGAATCCCAAAGATGCCACCTCTTTTCCAAGATCTGACAAATGGGATTCGTATGGAGCAATTCTACTAGATGAGGCCATCGCTTCCTTTGTCTGAGTAAATTGGATTTGTTAAAGCCCTATATTTATACTAATCATGTGATCACTTTTCAACAGCTATAAAAGAAATGGTCACAATTCTTAACATAAAACCAAATAAGTTGACATTTTATATAAACATTTTACATAAAGAGACATTTAATTTGATCAAGAGGGATTTCCATTAATGAAACTTTGTGTCGTTACAATATTCCTCCCTTAAAAAATTTCTCCCTTGAAATTTCCTTTTCCCATACTAAAACAGATGTGGGTAACTCAGCTTCATCATTTCCTCTGATTCCCAAGTCGCTTCTTCAAACTTGTGGTTTTTCCACAACACCTTGATGAGGGGCATTGTCTTATTTCATAGAACTTTTTCTCTACGATCTAAGATCTTTACTGGTTTCTCCTCATAAGAAAGATCATCCTCCAACTATACCACCTCAGAAGAGAGTACATGTGAAGGGTCTGGTATGTACTTTCTTAAGAGGGATACATGAAAGACATCATTTACTTTGGACATGGTAGGTGTAAGTGCTAGTCGATAGTCCACAACCCCAACACGATCAAGAATCTCGAAGGGGACGATGTACCTTGGACTTAACTTACCTTTCTTTCCAAACCTCATGACCTTCTTACACGGAGATATGTATGGAAAAACCACGTCTCTAACTTTAAACTCAAGGTCTCATCGACGATTATCTGCATAACTCTTCTGTCAACTCTGGGCTGCTTTGATATGCTGCTGAATGGTTTTCACCTTCTACACCATTTTCTCGACCATTTCCGGTCCAAGCAGCTTATGTTCACCGACCTCATCCCAACACGCTGGTGTTCTGCACATTTTCCCATAAATGGCTTCAAATGGTGCCATTTGGATGATCGAGTGGAAACTATTATTATAAGAGAACTCAACCAGAGGAAGATATTAATCCCATTTTCCTTTAAATTCCATTGAGCACGCTCTCAACATGTCCTCAAGTGTTTGGATAGTCCGCTCGAATTGGCCATCAGTTTGAGGATGATAGGTCATACTGAAGTTCAGTTCAGTATCCAGAGCATGTTGAAGACTCTTCCAAAACTTAGAGGTGAATCTTGGATCTCGGTCAGACACAATAGATAGTGGTACTCCATGCAGCCTTATCACTTCCTTGATATATATTCCTGCCATTTGATATAATGATAAATCTTCCCGGATAGAAATTAAGTGTGCAGTCTTTGTAAGACGATCCACCACAACCCAGATTGCATTGTTTCCTTTGGATGTCTTTGGAAGTCCAGTGACAAAGTCCATGGTGATGTTCTCCCATTTCCATTCTGGTATGGGCAATGGTTGCATCATCCCCTTAGACTTCTTCCTCTCTGCCTTCACTTGCTAGCACACCAGGAACTTTGATGTATATACAACAATCTCCTTCTTCATTAACATTAAACTCTGAGGATTTCCCTTTTTCGATAGCTTCCACTTTTTCCTAAATTCTCACATCATCCTTTTGAGCATCCTTTAACCTTTCCAAAAGAGACAGTTGAGCAATAATTTGTGAAAGGATTGATGATGTTACCTTATTTATGATTCCCATGCCTATCTTCATTAAGTCTAAGAAGATTTGATGCTTCTCAATTCTCATCATTGATAGAATCACTGGGTCCTTTCTACTTAGGGCATCTACCACCTTGTTCACTTTCCTAGGGTGGTAATGTATTGAACATTCATAATCCTTGATGAGATCTATCCATCTTCTCTGGAGCATATTAAGCTCTTTCTATGTGAATATATATTTAAGAATCTTGTGTTCAGTATATATCTCACATTTCTCCCCATAGAGATAATGCCTCCAGATTTTCAAGGAAAAGATCATTGTCGCCAACTCCAGATCATGTGTTGGATAGTTTTGCTCATGGATTTTCAACTGTCTTGAGGCATAGGATATCACTTTATCATTCTACATTAGCACATAGCCTAAGCCCTTCTTCAAAGCATCACTGAATATCACAAAAGGTTCCCCACTCATGGGTAAAGTGATCACGGGCATAGTGATAAGCCTCCTTTTCAACTCCTTGAAGCTTTCTTCACATTAATCACTCCAAGCAAACTTTACTCCCTTTCGAGTTAACTTGGTAAGAGTGTTGTAAATTTGGGAGAAATTTCTCAAAAATCATCGATAATATCCATCTAACCCCAAGAAGCTACGGATATCCATTACCGATGTTGGCCTCGGCCATCCCTCAATTTCATCTATTTTGGAGGGATCCACAGATATCCCATTGCTTGTGATGATATGGACCAATAATGAGACCTCCTTCAACTAGAACTCACACTTGCTGTACTTTTCATAGAGCGTATCCTTATGCAAAGTCTCTAGTACAGTTATTAAATGCTCCTCATGATCCTCCTTGGTTTTGGAGTATATTAGAATATCATCTATAAAGACTACCACAAATTTGTCAAGGTAATCTCTAAAGAATCTATTCATCAAGTCCATGAAGATTTCTGGAGCATTAGTGTGTCCGAAAGGCATTACTATTAATTCATAGTGCCCGTATCTTGTACGAAAAGCAGTCTTGGGGACATCTTCCTTCTTCACCCTTACTTGATAATATCCTGACTGAAAATCTACCTTGGAGAAGTATTGTGCTCCACACAGCTGATCGAACAAGTCATCGATCCATGGTAGAGGATACTTGTTCTTTATCATGATTTTTTTAAGTTCACAATAATCGATGCAAATCCGCATTGACCCATCCTTCTTCTTGATGAAGAGGACAGGTGCACCCCATGGTGAAGCACTTGGGCGTATAAACCCTTTATCCAGATTCTCTTGTATTTGTTTCTTCAGATCTTCAAGATCCACGACAGCTATTCTATATGGAGTCTTGGATATTGGTAGCTCCCCTGGTATAATTTCAATTGAGAATTCAACATCTCTTTTAGGAGGAAGACCAGACAGTTCCTCGGGAAACACTTTAGAAAATTCCCTCACAATAGGCTTTTCTTCAACGATGGTTTCTTCCTTGGAATCAATCATCTGATCCAGATACACGTGCTCATAGGGTAGTAATATCCATACTTGAGATGATGGAGCTAAAGGAGATTCATATTCCTCCTTACACATATAAAGAATCGGGGTTCGATTCTTCATATAAAGTGTGATTTCCCTCTCCCAACAATTTATGTTGGCTCTATATAAGGAAAGCTAATCCATGCCAAGAATTGCATCAAATTTTACTAGAGGGAGTATGAAGAGGTTCACTGGGAAATTCAATCCAAAGATTATGACAGGGGAGGAGTCATATTCATGGGATTCAATGATTACCCCATTTTCCATACTCACCGACATCTTCACTTTCATGATTTGCGGTGGTGATGGGATTGTTCTACTAAACTTTTGAGATATAAAAGAATTCATAAAACCTGAATCAAAAAGTACATTCGCTATTCTTGAATGAATATCTAGCGTACCTATCACCACTTTGTTATCAGGATTCACTTCGGCAGATGTGATGACAAAAACTCTTCCTTGTTGCCTTGGAGGTTGTTGGTTGCCTCTGAAAACTCTTGGATTAGGGAACTGATTTGCAAAATTTCCCAATTCTTTGCAGTTGTAGCAATGAAAAACACGTTAAGGTTCAAACGAAGCATTCCTCTCCTCTGTTGCAGCCGTGAGTCTTTCTTTCCGACAGTTAACAGCTAGGTGCCCTTCTCTTCCACACCTAAAGCATTTCCTCGTCCCCTTGAGGCAATTTTCAGGGTGCTTCTTTCTGCACTTTTGGAAACTGGGGTGTTGGATCTTCTTAGCACCATTGGATTTATCCATTGGACCGCCAGCATTGAAGTCCACCTTATGCTTCTTGTCCCCATGATACCCCTGTGATTCCCCAATCTTCATTTCAACCTTGAGGGCACATCGGAAAATTTCCTCATAGTTGTAGAAGTCACGGATCGCTAATGCTTTCTGTAGGCTAGGATTCAGCCCACCAAAGAAGCGGTCAACCTTTCATTCGGGGGTAACGACAAAGTCGGAAGCATATCGTGCAAGCCTTGTGCAATTTTCCTCGTATGATCCAACAGATTATTTGTCTTTTTTCTTGAGGGAAAGGAAGTCCTTTTCCATCTTAAGCCAGAGGGTGCGTGGAAAATATTTATCAAAAAACATCTTCTAGAAATCCTTCCATTCCAACGCCTCGATCTCCTCGTCAGGCTTCGTATTTTTTATCAACGTCAACCATTGATCAGCTTCACCCTCCATATGATAAGCCTCCAAGAGAACCTTCTCTTGTTCATAACATTGAAGGATGGAGAAGATATTTCCAATGGAGTTGATCCATTGTTCAGCGGTCGGCGGATCAGATGATCCACTAAAAGTAAGAGGCCTTTGTCTCATGAAGCTCTCGATAGCAACTTGTTCCTTCTTGGGGGGGGGGGGGTTGGTCATTCCTCTTGACCTGTGTTTCTATTCAAAGCTTGAGTTAGCTGAGAGAAAAGCGTGACAAAGTTCACGATTCCCGCTCCCATTGTATTGGGCATCTCATTAGTACAGTCATCACACTGATCTTCACATCGGTTATTAGCCTGAGTTCTCCTATTACTGGCCATTGGCTGGAATAAAATGAATTTTAGGGGGTAACACATAAAGGGTAATCCAAAGACAAAAGTTGATGACTTATAAATAAACTTTTATTTTCCTTAACTCATGAGTCTATAGGCTTCAATCTAGTCTTTTCATGATCTACTTTCTAACATATATTCTTAGGGGAATTTTTTTAATTCCCTTAATAAGGGTTTATAGTAAGCTTATGAATTTATCAAAACATATCCCCCGGGTGTGTCATAACCAAGAGTGCATCAAGGGTCGTTGTCATGCACCAGTTCTTGTTCGAGTCTAGCTCAAAGCGGTGTTTTCGGGTTTTACCCCTAGGATACATCTGTGTCAGAGCCGCCTCTACCTGCTCGTATCTAGACAGGGATGTATTTTCTTGATAAACTGCTCACTCAGTACTTACCAAAACTTAGGTATGTTTTTATTATACTTTATCTTGTCTCTAAGGCTTTACTGGGGTTTTCTAATCCTAATCCCAAAAATAACTAAACCTATCCTCTGATACCAACTATGACAACCCTACTTTTAATGCAAACTTAAACATTATTTATTACATAAACTATTCACTTGATACAACATGGAATATCGAGAGGTCTTGTGTATTTGGGGCTTAGGATCATTACATAACAACTTAAAATATTAAATACAACATCTTTATTGAAAACTTCCTTTACATGACCACGACATTCCCTCGTACTTAGCATTGCATGGGATAACCTGAGGAAATGCATAAGAAAAGGGGTGAGCTATAAAGCCCAGTAAGGGAATAAAAATAGAATACATGAGGAGTAAAATACATGTTAGACAATAGGTATATCAATAGATAAAAAGAGAAACATGGACATAAAGGCATGATAAAGCATGATAATCATAACATGGAAATGTGGCAAAAACACTTAACATGGAATTAACTTGAGCCAAGGATCATTGCACATGAAGCACAAGTAAACCCTCATTGCACTTGAATTAGCATGATTCAACACTCATTACACATAAAGTATCATGATACTATACTTTACCCAATGCATTGGAGCGCTATAAAGGCACACCCTTCTTAAAGATTTCATTTCATGCATAAGTGTGCCACATGGATCATAAAACATGGATTCATTAAACATAATAATTTCTTCCATGATAAAGGAATGTAGAATTAATACATAAAACTTTTTAATCAATAAGTAAATTTGAATAAAGGTGAATACCCTTGATGGAGAAATGGGCATGGTATTCACTACACAAAGGCATTGGCTTAGAAAATCGATGCAATTTCGGCAGCGTGACGTCGTGACATAAGAATTCATAAAAATGGTTGATTATAGAGAAAATGGGTGTCTCATCATATTTACATGAAATGGACAGTAAGGGAGTCATATAGATTCATGTCCAAACAATTGTAATGGAATTTATATTCATGATAGAAAAGTATTTCTTGAATGAAAATGAAGAGAGAGAAGTTCCTTTCGGAATTTCTGCATAGTAACAGGTGTACATGGGAGGCATTTAATGAGAGATAAAGGGGTCTCCCATCATTAAAACAATAAGAGGGAAGTATGGGTGAGGTTTGAAACCATAACCCATCATTTATAATTTAAATTAAATGGGCATAACAATATTAAGAAAATTGGACAAAAAAAGTGAAAGGAAGAAAAACCCTTACTTGGAAGTGTGCTTCCAAGGCTTGAGAGAGGCTTGAGAGAGGATTATTGGGAGATTGGGACACCTTTGGAGGATTCTATAGAGATTATAGAAGAGGTTGGATGAAGTCCAAAGGCTTTGAGTGAGGAGTAAGTGGGAGATTGTGTGGGTTTATATAGGAAAGGTGAGTGAATTCTTTATTATTTAGGTTTGGGACCCCTTACATTAAACTAATCCAAACCACAAATCAGATCATGGTTTTTGCCCATGTTTTTTGGTAAAGGAAAGAGGAAAACAATTTTTTATAAGGAAAAAAGTCTGAAATTCTTAAAATAATGGGGTTTCTTATGTGGAGGTGAGTCACACTCCCATGGAAAATAATTTAAAAAGACAAGATGTTTAATAAGTCTTGAGGGGTCCATTAATGCTTTGAAAAGTAAGTAAAACAAACCCAAAATCACAATATTTTAATGGTAAAACATATATTGTCCGAACATAAATCTTATAGTATTTTATTAAATCACTATTGGGTCGTTATGATGTCATAAAACACCTTATATATTTAAACGGTATTTAATTTTTACCCAAAAATTTGACTGTCTCAGAAAATTATGAAAAATTCACCGTTGGATAATTTCAACGTCCTGATTCCAGAAATATCATTTATTTTATTTAAATAATTTTCTAAATTTGTTAATTTTCACTTTTTAAATAAAAACCGATATTTATCGAAAATTCACAGGTTTTGACAGAAATGGCTTTCAAACCATAATAAAAAATTATAATTGCATTCATAAAATTATATGATCATTTATATATAATAAAATTAATTTAATAATAATATTTTATTAAAATAATATTTAATTCAAAAATACCTTAATTTAATAAAATAGATTTCTTAATTAAATAATAACTAAAAACACTACTTGTACTTTAAAAACTATTTACAATGTATCAATAATGACAAGAAAGTATATTCATTATTATATAAAAAAATAATGTACATGAACATAGTACTAGCGATTTGTTACATAACCCCTTAAAACAGCCGCATAAGACCTAAGGGTAAGGTTTGCGATGGTGACGGACTCTTGGGGTGGCTTAGATAACATTGCTCGAGTGGTAATCTCTATCAACTTCCACTTTTCCCGTAGACGGTCTCGTTCGAGCTTGACATGATGAAGCTCAGCTTGGGCTTGGTCAAGAGCAAAGCCCAAAGGCACCACCTCTTTTCTGAGCTCTGAAAAATGCACTTTGTATAGAGCAATTATACTGGATGAGGTCAACACTTCCTTTTTCTGAGTAAATTGGATTTGTTAAAACCCTATATTTATACTAATCATGTGATCACTGTTCAACGGCTATAAAAGCAACGGTCACAATTCTTAACATAAAACCAAAGAATTTGACATTTTATATAAAAATTTTATATAAAGAGACATTTAATTAGATCAATAGGTATTTCCATTAATGAAACTTTGGGTCTTTACAACATAACTCTGTTTTCTTAGATCTCAATGAGTGACACTTTTTGAACTAAAATGTCATTTTTAAATTGATAATAGACACTTTGAGTCATTCAAGGAACATAATGTATCGGATTGAGGTGTGGATAATTAATATATATATATATATAAATGACTTATGGGTCATTTTACTAAATTATAAATATAATATGAATGTGTTTTCTCAGTTTTTAGTATGCCAGTTTTCTTTTTTTACAAAAATTAAGACCAATTTTAAATAAAAAGACACACTTATAGTCATACCGGTCACACCATGCATCAGATTGAGATTTGATTGATTCCTAGAAATCCCAAATGAATTATGGATTATTTTATTAAATTATAAAAACAATATGAATGTTTTTTATATGTTTTGAGTATGTCACTTGTCTTTTTTACTAAAATATCGTGTTAAACTAGAAACACTCACTTTGAGTCATATCGATCACATAGTGTGTTAATTTTACATGAGATTGATTCCACAAGTCAAAAATTACTTATGAGTTGTTTTCCTAAATTATCAAGACAATCTCAGTGTTATTTCATGGTTTTCAGTGAGTGAAACTTTTTGATCTAAAATATTAATTTTAAACTGAAAGCAAATACTCTAAGTCATATCAGGAACATCATGTATCAGATTGATGTGAGAATGATTTTTAAACATAAATAATTCCTTAGGGATTATTTTACTAAATTATCAAAACAATTTTAATGTTATTTATTGGTTTTGAGTATGTAAGTTATTTTTTTAACAAAAATTAATGTCATTTTTAAATAAAACGACACACTTTGAGTCATACCGATCACACCGTGCATCGGATTGAGGTGAGTATGATTCATACATTTCCAAAATGACTTATTTATTATTTTTATAAAGTATCAAAATAGTATGATTGTGTTTTTTGGGTTTTTAGTATTTCACTTTTCTTTTTTACTAAAATTCCTTTTTAAACTGGAAACACACACTTTGAGTCATACTGGTCACATCATGTGTTGGTTTGATTTGAGACTAATTACTATACATAAAAAATGACTTATGACTTGTTTTCCTAAATTTTCAAGAAAATATGAGTGTTTTTATTGGTTTTTAGTGAGTGACACTTTTTAAACTAAAATGTAGCTTTTAAACTAATAATGGACACATTGAGTCATACCGGGAACATCATGTATCATATTGAGGTATTTATGATTCTTACATGTCCAAATTGACTTATGGATTATTTTCATAAATTATAAAGACAATATGAATGATTTTTCTCAGTTTTGAGTATGTAAGTTGTCTTTTTTACTAAAATTAATATCATTTTTAAATAAAAAGACACACTTTGAGTCATACCAGTCACACCATGTATCATATTGAGGTGAAAATAATTCCTACATGTCCAAAATGACTTATGGATTGATGTAATAAAGTATCAAAACAATCAGAATTTGTTTGATAGGTTTTGAGTATGTCACTTGTCTTTTTTACTAAAATTTCATTTTAAACAGAAAACACGCACTTTGAGTCTATTGGTCACATTGTGTGTCGGTTTGATGTGAGAATGATTCATAAATGTAAAACATGACTTATGAATCGTTATACTTAATTTTCAAGACAATCTGATTGTTTGATCAGTTTTTAGTGAGTGAAAATTTTTAAATTAAAATGTCAATTTTAAACTGACAATGGACACTTTGATTCATATCATGCACATCATGTATCGTATTGAGGTGTGATTGATTCCTACATGTCAAAAATGGATTATGGATCATTTTCATAAAGTATTGAAATAATAAAAATGTGTTTTCTTGGTTTTGAGTATGTCACTTGTCTTTTTTAATAAAATTAATGTCAATTTTAACTAAAAAGACACTCTTGGATTCATAGAGGCCATACCATACATCGAATTGAGGTGATAATGATTCCTACATGTCACAAATAACTTTTGGATTATTTTTCTAAAGTATCAAAACAATATTAATGTGTTTTCTTGGTTTTGATTATCTGATGTTTGTTTTGAACAAAAATTTAATTTATAACTAAAAATATACAATCTATATCATACCAATCACATTTTATATCTAATTAAGGTGAGGATAATTGAGCATGTGATATGTGATTTTCTTTTAAATATCTATAAAAATGAATAAAAGAGATAATGTGTTCTATTCTGATAGAATATGAAACCTTATGTTTCCTCAAACACTTCACATTTCAGGTAGTATGGGGTTTCCTCTTCCATTAGAAAGGAACATGTGCTTTATTTTCCATCTTATTACAGATAGTTGAAATCAAAATATTAATTCTTAAAATATCTATGAAAAAACTAAATAAGTATTAGATAAATATTATAAGTAAATTAACATAAAAATAGTAGTTAAAATGATAGAAAAAATAATTAAATAAATAGTAGGAATTCACCTTTCATGATGGTTGTATACATTTTGACTCATTTATTTGTTATCATTATCTTAGTTATAGCCACGAATTTAATCTCTCATGAGCATGGGAATCTTTGAGCAAACCACCCCAACTCAAGAAAAAGAATCCACCTATATAAAAAAACAATTCTTATGTTAGTAATACTATAAAGAAATAAATTAAACATAAATATGATTATGATTCGAAGAAAAAATATCTATATGCATAATAAGGATAGGTAAATCACCTTTAATACTATAGACATTAAATGTGATATAATGGTGGGATGATTTAATTTCACATCATGTACCTTCAAAAGAATCAGTTTTAGTCAATATATTTCACTAATGTATACATTGATGTGTTACATTTATGGTTTTCATAAGAATTTGTGATATTATATGATGCATCTAATTGATTATTAAATAGCCCAAATAATTCCACTGCCTATTAAAGTGAAATCATTGTATTGATATTTTCTTCAATCATTTACCACCACCCAATATGGAACCATAGATAGGTAAATAGTCTAATTTTATTCTAAAAATGATAATTAAATTAAATAAAAAAGTAGATAAAATGATGAGAAAATTAACTAAATAAGTAGTAGGAAGTAACCTCTTCATGATGTCTGTATACATTCAGATGCCATGTTTTCAACTCATTTCTAAACATAATGAATTCCTCCACTATACTTCTACTTGAGAAATAGATCAAAAATAATATATAAGAATTGTGATATTAATACTTCACACCCCAAATATATTTCCCATTTAGTAACCGGTACTTGATCACAAATATAGCATGTAATCACCTAAATTTATTGTCTGAAAACATTATAACACCATGTATGCTACCCACACATCTCTAAACAATTTTTTTATTCTTTTGAGTACCATGTTTGTCAGAAATCATGGTAGTACTGAAAAAATTTAGGCAAACAAATGATCAAGAAATATTTTTAATGAAATTTGAATTATATTTGGGAATTACCAATTTGGGGATGTTGGTCTTTTCATGGTTTTTAATCTCTCTCATAAATTTGAAAACATAATATCCATAATTGTTTCCATTACCTTAATTCATACACTGTATAAACATTGACCAAAATTGTAATGCCCGGACCCTAGTTACCCAAAGTCGGTGCATTATTACATAACATTGGAATAATCACAAAAGATCAAGTCTCGAAAGACCCATTAGTTTAGTAGCATTGGAATAACTAGATATATTCATAAAGTTTACATTACATCATAAAGTAAAAACTAAAACAACATATTATCTCCACACTCATATCCCCTTATACTATCCCTGCAGGTCATTCATAAAATACTTCTTCACAACCTGGGAAAAATAAAACATAGAAAGGGGTAATCTCAAATGCCTAGTAAGGATAACAATATAGCGGAAAACTTTCATAAATAAACATAAACATTTAAGGAAATGTATAACTAAAACAAAATCCTTTTAAAATTGAAATTCAGCATAATATGGAAAAAATAAAATTAAATAATGTCATTTACTTATTCACATGAATATTATAATAGTCGAATAATCACATGCAATATCAATAACCACTTTCATAATGATGGAATGCATAATGTCAGACTATCATAACAACGTAGCCAAGGCCTCATGCCAAGACTACAAATAAAAGTTTGTCAAAGCCTCATGATAAGACACTAGTTTGTCTCATGATACCTACCGATGCATCGAGGAGCTATAGCGGGCTCCACCTGTCACTTACTAAGTCCAATGCATTCCTCATATGAACAGGTTTAAACATAACATAAACATTCGTATTAAAACTAGCATATGAACTATAAATACTTTCTCCATAAACCATGAATGGTATAAAAATAAAACATCCACAGTCAAACATATCACAAAACCTTCAATACAATGTGGATTTTTTGCATCATAATAAATCAACTTCAAATAAGCTTAAAATCCATCAAATGATGTTGACATAGATGAAATCAAAACTATTTGAGAGAAATATCTCTTTTTTGAAATCATTTAAAAGTCACATAATTATAAAATAAAACATTTTCTTTGAAAATATTCTTATAATTTTGTAAGGGAAGCTTCTAAGATTTTATAACGGTGGAAAATATCCTCACCCGCCGTATAAGTTAAAAAGACATTCTTACCTTAATTTTTTCGAAAAGGTTAAACAGGACCCGGTTTGGAAAACGACAGAAAGATTCCTTTATAAACTTCTTATAAAAAGTCAAAAAGGCTATAAATGTCTTTAACCCATAGTCTGTAAAATAGTAAGAATGATTTGAAATACATTTTAAGAAAAATGGATGTGGATGATAAAGAGGTCCCAGTAGATAATTACGTAAAAACATCCTCAGATAATGAAGAGATTATGAAATAAACCCTTACCTTGTACTTTTCCTTGGTTGAGGGTAGGTTAAACTAATCCATAATAGTGAAATAATTGTTATTAAATTATAAAATAATCATATACATTAATATGATATCATATATGATCTTTTAACATTTATTTTTAATAATATATTAGTATTTTTATCGTTTTGGGTGTTAACGGATTCATTTTTCTTTATATTCGTTGTTATGTGAGCCATATTTATTATGGATGGGATGTATATTATTCATATCCATAATGATATCATGTCTATAAAAATTATTTATAATCATCAAATGAAATTTAGTCTTGAATGGATACGATGGGGAATGAATCTCATCGCGTTCGTGGAGACGGTAATCCGTATGTACGCACGAGCGACAATATCATTCTTTTGATATTAAAATAATATATAATTGGATAGTATATCATATATAAAGAATAATTATCATGTTATATTTATTATTTACATGAATTAAATTCATTATTATACCCATCCAAATAATAATGTATTGAATAATAATTACACCACGACGTGGAGACAGTAGGTCGTACGTACGCACGTATGGTGACATGTCATTCAAAGGATGGATAGAATAATGAATATGGTTATACCATATTTATAATAACATCACAGTATATAAAATATATTTTAGTTGTTATTTTAGAATGGAAATAACAAAGAAAGAAAAAGTTGAAGAAGAATGGAACTTGAAAGAGGGTGGTGAAAACATTACCTCTTCTTCGAGTTCTTCCTTTTTATTTGATCAAAAAGGCTACATAGGTTGGCTTTATGATCAAAATAAGGCCTTTAGGTTGAATTGAGGGAAGTTTAGAGAATATTTGGGTAGGGTTTGGCTGAGCCAAATGGCTTTGAAGGTATGAATTAGAGATAAGGGGGAGTGCCCTTTTATAAGAGGGGTGAGGGGCACCTTTGGAAAAGCTAGAAATATTATTTTATAATAAATTAATATTCGGTTCCTAATGGCTCCAAAGTGGATTATTTTTAGGTTAAATTGGGTATGGGTCTAAATAATTTCAACCAATATATTTTAGACAGGTTTGTATCACTATATTATCCTTATCTTTTAGATTTAACTCTTAGTTAAATAGTTTGACATTTACCATGTCTCTTTGTATTTTTATATTATATAGTTAATAAACTTACTATATACTTCCAAGTGACTCCCAAGTGGTCCATTAATGATAAATCTATCATTATATAAGTCCTTTGGCTGATCCTTATATTTTTAGGAATATAAAATCAATTAATAATATAATATTTGTTTTAAAAACTCTTTTATGTCAATTTTGACACTTTTGGATATTTTGTTTTTGATAATTTTATAACAGCATTATTACTTCAAAAAAAATTATATAACCAATAATAATATGTCATATTAACCTAGAAAATTATTGTAATTCATAAAAAGTCTCAAATTACATTTATTTTTATATTTATAATATCAATTATTTTAATATTTCATTAATTAGGTAATTATTGCATCACCATTGTGTCATAAATAAATTAACTTATTTATGGTCTAAAAATTATAAATAAAATATCATTATGTAGGAAATATTTTTATATTTCTAATTAATTTTTATAATCAAATTTATCTTTTGTATAACCCTATATTAAAAATGTTTTAGTTATTAAACTTTGATTTTAACTCTTTTAACTCTTCTTTGAATTAAATAATAATAAATGTCCTAATCTAATCCAAGTGGACCTAAATGATGATATTTTATTCCTAAGGTTGGTTTTGGTCAAGATACACTTGTACAATAGAATTAGGACATGTGTTAAGGTAATATTAATATCATTTTTACCCTTAATTACCCTATTTACTTTTAACCGTGGTAAATAAAAGTAAAAAGTTACTATTCACAAAAAATTATTTTTATCTTATTGAACAAAATTTTACTCCTTGATATTAACTGTGTCTCTCTAATTTTTGAAATTCCACTCACAGAAGTGGTAAAATTATGTTTTATGTGAATTTCTATATTCTCCTTGGAGGTGGGTAAAAGACGGTGAAAAGTTCAATGGTTTTTTTTCTAGAATTATTATAAACTGACTCCAATGAATTACATTGAACTTATATAGGTGTTTTGTATCTATTTTGACCTAAAATAAATTTAAATAAAATATATAATTATTTAAATTAAAATTCGGTTTTAAACTATAACTCAGTGTTTTTCATTATTCATCAAAAATTGAATGTTTTCAGAAAAAATACAAAAAATTCACCCTAGGATAATTTCGATATTCCGAATCCAAAAATGAAATCCATTTTGAAAGATAAAATTTATAAAATTTCAAAAAGTGAGTATTACTATTCATAACGGCTAGTTTGATTGGTCACGGTGTGTTAGAATCTTGAAATTGCGTATAATGCCATCTATTGAATTATTCAAATGGAAACGTATCGTGGAAGTTTGGGGTGTTACATTCTCCCCTCCTTCAAATAATTTTTTTCTCGAAATTTCTATAATACTACCGCATGAAAAGACTCGGGTGGTTATTTATCATAAGTTCCTTGGGTTCCCACGTTGTCTCTTCCATCTTATGGTTTCTCCATAAAACTTTTACCAGACGAGTCATCCGGTTTCTCAGCACTTGTTCTCTGGTATCAAGAATACTGATGGGATCTTCACAATAAGATAGATCAGGTTCTAGTTCTAATTCCTTATAGGTGAGTACATGCGTTTGGTCAGACATGTATTTTCTCAACAGTGATACGTGGAACACATCGTGAACTTTAGAGAGACTTGGTGGCATTACCAAACGGTAAGCTACAGCCCCAATTCGTTCTAGAATTTTTAAGGGTACGATGTACCTGTGACTCAATTTACCTTTCTTACCGAAACGTATAACTCCCTTCCATGGAGATACCTTCAAGAAAACATGATCTCCTATATGAAATTCCAAATCCTTCCTTCGGTTATCGGCATAGCTCTTCTGCCTACTTTGACCTGCTTTGATGTGGTTTTGGATTACCTTCACCTTTTCCATCGTTTCCTCCACCAGTTATAGGCCTATGAGTTTTCTTTCACCAATGCCATCCCAAAAGGTTGGTGTGCGACATCTCTTTCCGTATAACTCTTCATATGGTGCCATCTGAATACTCGAATGGAAGCTATTGTTATAAGAAAATTCCACCAGAGGTAAATATTTATCCCACATACCCTGAAAGTCAAGTAAGAAATATCTCAACATGTCTTCTAAGGTTTGAATAGTACGTTATGATTGTCCATATGTTTGAGGGTGGTAGGCAATGCTCAAACGAAGTTCAGTATCCAAGGCCTTCTGAAGACTCTTCCAAAATCTTGACTTAAAATGGGGATCACGATTAGAAACTATCGATAGGGGTACTCCATGAAGTCTCACAGCTTCATTAATATATATCCTTGTTAGACGTTCAATTGGTAAATCTTACCTTATAGAAAGAAAATGTGCTGACTTGGTAAGACGATCAATAATGACCCATATTGTATTGTTGCTTCTAGGAGTCTTTGGTAGTCCCTTGACAAAGTCCATCATGATATTATCCCATTTCCACTCAGGTATGGGAAGAGGTTGCATGACTCCTCCAGGTTTTTTCCTTATAGCTTTCACTTGTTGACAAACCATACATTGTGACACAAAACCAACAATCTCCCTCTTCATGTTGTACCACCAAAAATGTTCCTTCAAATCCCTATACATTTTGGTGCTCCCTGGGTGTATAGAGAAATTGGAACTATGAGCATTGTCCAACAATTCCCTTTTTAGATCAGGTATATTGGGAACACAAAGTCTCTTCCCAAATTTCAAAATTCCATCTTCATACACAAAGTCACTCAATCTCCCATCATTTATAGCTTTAATCTTCTTTTGAAACTCTTCATCATCGGTTTGAGAATTCTTTATCCTTTCTAGTAAAGATGGTTTGGAAACCATTTGAAAAAAATTTGATGTTTCACCTTCCATGGTGATTCCCATATCCATATTTACTAGATCCATGTATATAATATCCTTTTCAAATATCATCTTGTTCAAAACTCCATGATCCTTTCTACTCGAAGAATCTTCCACCTTATTTGCCTTCCTCTGGTGGTAGTGTATCATTCAATCATAATCCTTGAGTAGTTCATGCCATCGCCTTTGCCTCATGTTGAGTTCTTTATGTGAGAAAATATACTTAAAACTCTTGTGATTAGTATAAATCTCACATTTTTCACCATAGAGATAATGTCTCCATATCTTCAAAGAAGATATTATAGCTGCTAACTCAAGATCATGAGTAAGATAGTTTTTCTCATGAATTTTTAGCTGTCGTGATGCATAGGCAATAACTCTATCATTCTGCATAAGGACACAACCAAGTCCTTTATTCGATGCATCACTATAAATAACAAACCCATCATTCCCCAAGGGTAGATTCAATATAGGAGCATTGACTAATATTCTCTTCAGTTATTCAAAACATTCTCCACACTCTTTTTTCCAAACAAATTTAACCCCTTTACGTCTGAGCTTCGTTAATGCGTTAGCCAATCTAGCAAAATTCTGGACGAAACGTTAATAATAACCTACTAAACCAATTAAATTGTGTACCTTGGTTATACTCATTGGTGCTGGCCATTCTTGGATTGTATTGGTCTTAGAAGGATCAACAGATATTCCATCCTTAGAGAAAATATGGCCCAGAAAAGAGATCTCCTGAAGCTATAATTCACACTTGCAAAACATCCCATATAATCATGTCTTCTAAGAGTCTTTAGGATAATTCACAAGTGATTTTCATGGTCTTCATAGCTTTTGGAATATACCAAGATATCATCAATAAATACCACTACAAAATCATCGAGATATTCCTTGAAAACTTTGTTCATTAGATCCATGAAAACAGAGGGTGCATTAGTCATCCCAAAAGGCATTACTGTAAACTCGTAATGCTCGTACCTGGTTCGAAATGCTTTCTTCAGAATATCTTCCTTCTTCTCACACAACTGATGGTATCCAGATCGAAGGTCAATCTTTGAAAATTATTGAGTTCCATGCAGTTGTTCAAATAAATCATCAATGCGAGGTAGGAGATACTTGTTCTTTATTGTTATAGCATTGATCTCCCTATAGTCGATACATAACCTCATAGATCTATCTTTCTTCTTAACAAAAAGTACAGGGGCTCCCCATGGAGAAACACTAGGGTGAATAAATCCTCTATTACTAAATTCCTCTAGTTGTTTCTTTAGTTCCACTAATTCCACAGTGGCCATTCTATAAGGGGTCTTCGATATGTCCCTTGATCCAGGGATTAAATCAATGGAAAAATCAATTTCTCGTTATGGAGGATGTACAGGTAAAACTTCTGGAAGCACATCAACATATTCTCTCACAATAGGTACATACTCTATATGAACATTCCTTTCCTTACCCATAGTAATTTCATTCTCTTACTCCCCAATAATTGAATTTAGTTGAGCTACTAGGGGTGGATCTAGGTAAGAATCTGGTGGTGATGATTCTGCTATAAAGATAAGGTGTTGTTTATCATCATCATCAAAAATCATAACCTCCTTTTTCTTAAAATAAATCTTCGCATCATGGTCTGAAATCCAATCCATACCGATGATTATATAAAATTCAATCATGGGTATGATGATGAGATCAGCAGATAAAGAACATTTATAAGCCCTAATGGGAACGGATCCACAAAACTTTGTAGCAATGATTCTTCCCTTAGGAGTTTTAACTGACAACTCCCTTGTTAGATAAAATTGGAAATATCTAATTTTCTTAGAAAACTGGGAAGATATGAAACAATGAGATGATCCAGAATCAAATAATGCATTTTCTAAACTTGAGGAAACCATTAAATTACCTGCCACCACGTCTTTCGAAGCTTCTACCTCAGCAGTAGTGACAACATAAGCTTGGCCTTGATCCCTTGGCCTTTTCTTGAGGTAAGTTTCCCTGATGCTTAGGAAATTCATTTTCATAATGTCCCATATCCCTACAGTTGTAGCATTGAACCTCGATAGCTTCTTTCTTCCCCTTGCAATCACGATCCTGGTGGCCTTTTTCACCACACTTGTAACAGACTCTCATTTCTTTCAAGCAAGTACCGAGGTGTTTCTTCCTACATTTATTGCAGGATGGATATTCAACTTTTCCCTTCTTCCCCTTATTTCCATTTATAGAGTGATCAGTAGATCTATTATTCTCTTGCTTTTCTTTAAAGTCATAAGACTTAGAGAATTATTTTTCTGTCTTGATAGCACATGATACAATATCTTCGTATGATGAGAAGGATTGTGACACTAATGCTCGATGAAGAAATGGTTTTAACCCATAAAAGAAACGATCAATCTTACTTCTTGGGTTACGTATATAATATCCAGCATACCTTTATAACCTTGTAAAGTTAGCCTCATACTTTGCGACATTCTCATCCTCCTTTTTTCTCAGACTCAGAAATTGACTTTCTATATCTGCACGATGGTCACGAGGAAAGTATTTTTCTAAGAAAAGCTCTTTGAACTCCCTCCATTCCATATTTGATACTTCATCATCTTACTTTTTGTTTTGTATCAATGACCACCATTGATCAGCATCTCCAGTGAGGTGATAAACTGTCATGATAACTTTTTCCCTTTCACTACTCCCTATAGCCTGAAATATTTTCTCTAGAGAACTTATCCATTGCTCAGCTACCAATAGATTTGTACTACCATTGAATTTTGGTGGTTGTTGCCTCATGAAGTGATCTAACATTGATCCTCCATGCTACGGATCAGGGTGCTTCATACGAGTAAGGTTATTATTCATAACCTGAGTGAGTTATCCCAGTATGGTGATTAGCTGATCAGCACTAGTTGCATCACTAAATCCACTATAATTATCTTGAGCAGGAGGGAAATCCCTACATGGAGTGCGTGCATTGATACGGTTTCCATTTCTTCCACTAGGTTCCATTTCTAAATAATGGCATAAACTATATCAGTTTATGAATCAAAATACATAATTCCATACTTGTAAAACACTTAACATAAATTCAACTATTTATGGATATAATCTATAATCATAAAAAAATGTTTTCTTTGAGGAAGTATATAATCATAAACCCTTTATAATGGTTGTAATGAAAATGAGAATTATCCTAAGCATATCACCCGGGAGTGTCGTAACCAAGAGTGCAGTAAGGCCCGTTGTCGTGCACCAGTTCCCGTTCGAGTCTAACTCAAAGTGGTGTTTTAGGCTTTTACCCCTAGGTACATATGTGCCAGAGCCGCCTCTACCTGATCGTATCCAAATAGGGATGTATTTCTCAGAAAACTCACTAAATATCTACAATACCAAAATTCTAGGAAGTTCTTCTATACTAATCCTCAAAGTCCATCTTAGGTCTATGTGCTCTAATCAGAGTTTATCTAAATCTAGTTTACAAGGTTTGTACTAAACTTCCTCTGATACCAACTATAACGCCCCGACCCTAGTTACCCAGAGTCGGTGCATTATTACATAACATTGTCATGATCACAAAAGATCAAGTCTCAAAAGACCGAATAGTTTAGTAGAATTGGAATAACTAGATTCATTCATAAAGTTTACATTACATCATAAAGTGAAAACTACAACAATATCTTATCTCCACACTCATATTCCCTTATACTATCCCTGCAGTTCATTCATAAAATACTTCTTCACATATTGGGAAAAATAAAACATAGAAAGGGGTGAGATCAAATGCCCAGTAATGATAACAATATAGCGGAAAACTTTAATAAATAAGAATAATCATTTAAGGCAATGTACAACTAAAACAAAAGCCTTTTAAACTTGAGCTTCAGCATAATGTGGAAAAAATAAAATGAAATAATACCATTTACTTAATCACGTGGATATTCTATTATTCAAATAATCACATGCAATATCAATAACCACTTTCATAATGATGGAATGCATAATGCCAGAATATCATAACAACGTAGCCAAGGCCTCGTGCTAAGACTACAAATAAGATTTTGTCAAGTCCTCATGCCAAGACACTAGTTTGTCTCATGATACCTACCGATGCATTGAGGAGATATAGTAGGATCCACCCGTCACTTACTAATTCCAATGCATTAATCATATGAACAGGTTTAAACATAACATAAACATTCGTATTAAAAATAGCATACGAACTGTAAATAATTTCTCCATAAACCATGAATGGTATAAAAATAACACATCCACAATCAAACATATCACAAAACCTTCAATACAATATGGAAGTTTTGTATCATAATAAATCAACTTCAAATAATCTTAAAATCCATCAAAGTATGTTGACATAGATGAAATCAAAACTATTTGAGAGAAATATCTCTTTTTTTTGAAATCATTTAAAAGTCACATAATTATAAAATAAAACATTTACTTTGAAAATATTCTTATAATCTTGTAAGGGAAGCTTCGAAGATTTTATAATGGCAGAAAATAGCCTCACCCGCTGTATAAGTTAAAAAGACATTCTTACCTTAATTATGTCGAAAAGGTTAAACAAGACCTTGTTTGGAAAACAACAGAAAGATTCCTTTATAAACTTATTATAAAAAGTCAACAATGGTATAAATTAATTTAACCCATAGTCTTTAAAATAGTAATAATTATTTGAAATACATTTTTAAGAAACATGGATGTGGATGATAAAGAGGTCCCAGTAGATAATTACGTAAAAATATCCTCGGATAATGAAGAGATTGTGAAATAAACTCTTACCTTGTACTTTTCCTTGGTTGAGGGTAGGTTAACCTCCTGTATAATGGTGAAATAATTTTTATTAAATTATAAAATAATCATATACATTAATATGATATCATATATGATCTTTTAACATTGATTTGTTAATAATATCTTAGTATTATTATCGTTTCAGGTGTTAAAGGATTCGTTTTCCTTTATAGTCATTGTTATGTGAGCCATATTTATTATGGATGGTTTGTATATTATTCATATCCAGAATTATATCATGTCTCTAAAAATTATTTTTAATCATCAAATGAAATTTAGTATTGAATGGATACGATGGGGAATGAATCTCATCACGTTCGTGGAGACGGTAATCCGTTCGTACGCACGAGCGACAATATCATTCTTTTGATATTAAAATAATATATAATTGGATATATATCATATATACAGAATCATTGTAATTTTATATTTATTATTTACATTAATTACATATTATTATTATACCCATCCAAATAATAATGTATTGAATAACAATTACACCACGACGTGGAGACGGTAGGCCGTACGTACGCACATATGGTGACATGTCATTCAAAGGATGGATAGAATACTGAATATGGTTATAACATATTTATAATAACATCAAATTATATAAAAGATATTGGAGTTATTATTTTATAATGAAAATAACAAAGAAAGAAGAAGTTGAAGAAGAATGGAACTTGAAAGAGGGTGGTGAAAACATTACCTCTTCTTCAGGTTCTTCCTTTTGATTTGATCAAAAGGACTCCATAGGTTGGCTTTCTGATCAAACTAAGGCCTCTAGGTTGAATTGAGGAAAGTTGAGAGAATATTTGGGCAGGTTTTGGCCAAGAAAAATGGCTTTTTAAGGTATGAATTAGAGAGAAGGGGGAGTGCCCTTTTATAAGAGGGGTGAGGGGAACCTTTGGAAAAGCTAGAAATATTATTTTATAATAAATTCATATTTGGTTACTAATGGCTTCAAAGTGGATTATTTAGAGTTTAAGGTGAGTATGGGTCTAAATCATTTCAAACAATATATTTTAGACAGATTTGTGTCACTATATTAACCTTATCTTTTATATTTAACTCTTAGTTAAATAGTTTTACATTTACCACGTCTCTTTGTATTTTTATATTATATAGTTAATAAATGTACTATATACTTCTAAGAGACCCCCAAGTGGTCCATTAATGATAAAACTATAATTATATAAGTCATTTGGCCGATCCTTAGATTTTTAGGAATATAATATCAATTAATAATATAATATTTGTTTTAAAAACTCTTTTATGTCAATTTTGATACTATTGGGTATTTTGTTTTTGATAATTTCATAACAACATTATTACTTCTAAAATAATTTATATAACCAATAATAATATGTCATATTAACCTATAAAATTAGTTTAATTCATAAAAAGTCTCAAATAACATTTATTTTGATATTTATAATATCAATTATTTTAATATTTCATTAATTAGGTAATTACTGCATCACCATTGTGTCATAAATAAATTAAATTATTTAATGTATGAAAATTATAAATAAAATATAATTATGTATGAAATATTTTTATCTTTTTAATTAATATTTATAATCGAATTTATCTTATGTATAACCCTATATTAAAAATGTTTTAGTTATTAAACTTTGATTTTAACTCTTTTAACTCTTCTTTGAATTAAATAATAATAAATGTCCTAATCTAATCCAAGTGGACCTAAATGATAATATTTTATTCCTAAGGTTGTTTTTGGTCGATATAAACTTGTCCAATAGAATTCGGACATGTGTTAGGGTAATATTAATATTATTTTTACTCTTAATTACCCTATTTACTTTTAACCGTGGTAAATAAAAGTAAAAAGTTACTATTCACCAAAAATTATTTTTATCTTATTGAACCAAATTTTACTCCTTGATATTAATTGTGTTTCTCAGATTTTCAAAATTCCACTCACAGAAGCGGTAAAATTAAATTTTATGTGAATTTCCAAATTCTCCTAGGAGGTGGGTAAAAGACGGTGAAAAGTTCAATAAATTTTTTTTCTAGAATTATTATAAACTGACTCCAATGAATTACATTGAAATTATATAGGTGTTGTGTATCTATTTTTACCTAAAATAAATTTAAATAAAATAAATAACTATTTAAATAAAAATTCGTTTTTAAACTATAACTCAGTGTTTTTCACTATTCATCAAAAATTGAATGTTTTCAGAAAAATACTAAAAATTCACCCTAAGATAATTTCGATATTCCCAATCAAAAAATGAAGTCCATTTTGAAAGATAAAATTTATAAAATTTCAAAAAGTGGGTATTACTATTCATAACGGCTAGTTCGATTGGTCACGGTGTGTTAGAATCTCGAAATTGCGTACAATGCCAGCTATTACATTATTCAAAGGGAAACATACTGTGGAAGCTTGGGGTGTTACAAAAATAAGTAAATTGATTTAAAATATGTTTTGATAGTTAAATATTTTTATATATACCTTTATATGTTTCCATTTTAAGTAATCCAATGGATTTTTATCTTTATTCACTGACTTAATGTCATGATTTAGACTATATTTAGAGACCACCCTATCATAAAAAAATTATTGTTAAAACACAATGTGAAACATATCATTTGATGTTTATCTATAAAATTTTTATTTTTAGTTTATTATAAATTCACAATACACATCATGTGTGGTCTTTTTGTTGGATATCCATACATTGTATCAAATAAATAATTTTTTCGGTATCTAGATTGAGTGTTATCAGCATCCAGTGCTTCCTAAAAAAACAAAAACAAATAAGTAGTGAATTAAATAAAAAAATATTTTACGTTATTGGATTGTAGATTTTAACCCCTACATTGTTGGCATAAAAAATAATCTATATTATGTAATTTTTTTCTCAAACACATCATATAGCTCATATTTCTTCTTATCAATTTCTTTCTTCTCTAAAGAAGTTTCTTTCATAGAAATAATACAGAGATAAATGAATCCAAATCATGATTTTCATGGTTTTCCCTTTATATAGTTGTAATATAAATGTCCATATTAAATATGAATAGTTATTAACTTTAATGAATATGTTATATCACTATTTGGACAAACGTATTATGGAAATATACCTTATGTATGTATTCACAATTAAGGCTCTCAACTATTCAAAAATGAGATTCTCATTTATACTCTTGAGAACAACTACATCTGTACTGAAAGTAAAAAATATTTCTTCTTCATGTGGAATTTATGATATATTTTCATCATTAAATGTGGTCTCTACATGAAATTGTAATTATAATAAATATTTATGTGGAACTGGTGGGGAGAAGGTACTCCTGGTAGGTCCTTTTGATTTTTGGGTTGATTCACTAGATTGACTTGATCTGACCTTCCATTTCCATATTGCTTTATCGATTAATAATACCATACCTCACTTCAGAGCTTTTTTCATCAATTGTTACAGGTTTTTCATAATTTTTTTTAATGATATACCCTTTTATCTTTATAAGAATATAAGGCCATGCTATGAAAGTTCCAATTGCATCATTTACTATTGTAATATTTAGATCATTATATGGAATAGGAAACTCAGTGGTCAGATCTTAACCTACCTCAATACCTACTCTCATGTGATCTTTTGGGAGTTCATTATTGTGCAGCATTCCTCCCAGGATATTATACATCATACCCCTCACAACAAGGCGATGTGTGGGTGTTGATAGATATAAATCACATACAACTTTACCCTATAGAATTTTAGTAATATAAAGTTTTCATAAGTTTTTTGATTCACATTTATTAGAAAGAGTAATGATAAATTTTATTACCTTGGGTAAGGAATGTGGTTGAGAGGAATGAGTAGTCTCAAAGCTATTATGGTAATTTGGCTCTTCATGTGCGGATCCTTATTCCACCATCGTCTTTTATTGACCCTTTTGTATATATTGTTCTTTAAAACTGGACTGAACAATAATATATTACAAATAATATACATGTTCATAAAATCCTATCATCATCTTATATGTATCTTATTGTGGTTTTATCTTCTCAAAATATGTTTGAGAAGGCACTCTAAAACCTACTCCTCTAACATGACCATATTGTTTTATCCTCTTCAAAGTTGTTGAATTTATTTTTTTAATATGGTAGGGTTGTACTAATTCTTATGTTTGAACCATATAAAAAATATAAACATAAATAGTGATTTTGGTTTAATATGTTTATAAATAATAATTAATCACTATTATGTCATACTTCCATATGTTTCCCTTACTACTTTTTATGCTTTCATCAACTAGTTTACCCTCCTTTTTACATGAGCCTTCTTCTATATCACATGATGTGAGATGGAAGTGGCTTCGAATTTTGTTTCATCAATATGTATATAAAAAAAGGAACATATGTTGTTTCATACCACATAAATCATTTATTGGTGATTTAAAATACATACCAATTTCTCTTATACTGAATTTTACCTCATCCTTTATTTGTGATAAGTGTACATTGGTTTTGATGCACATTCATTATTTTTAGCACTATTTTGTTGTTTCAAAAATTATAAATTTTGAAACAAATTGGATAAAATAAATAATGTCAGATAATATATTATCAACTACAATGAACCTAAAATTATTTCTTGTAATGACTCGGATTTTCCATGTATTATTTTTGGATATTGTATCTATTGTTTTATAGACGAGGAACTGAGAAGGCATGCGATTATGAGGCCTGTTGTTGCTGAAATAAATGTTTGAAATATATTAATTAGAATTCCCATGCAATTTTTTGAAATTTGGAAGAACTAATAAATGGGGGGCTCAGTCCAAAATCTAAGGGCACCATTGAGTTTAAAACATGGTTTTTACCCTAGGTGCGACATAACATTTTTTGGCACGATCCATTTTTGGAAAATACTTCATGAGCATAAAATGAATAAAATAATTATATAAATTATTTTATTTTTTTATTGACATAGATATCTAATTTCTTTCTTTAAATACTCACTTATTTTAAATTTCTAGGGTAATCCCCATAACCCTATAAAGTGATGAGATCCATTGGAGTTGTTGGATGAGGTTCCATTAGCAGACGATGATCAAATTGAAGATCAACGATCGGTGTGAGATGGAATCAAAGGATCTCACCTATGATCACAACACACCTCCATTCTTCATCATCAATCAATATGAATTGAGTTAGGAAATTGTTTTTATTGTATTATTTCCTTGTTTTCTATTTATACGACGAATGTGAATCAATCAACCGACAGATTGATTCATGGATTGGTCATTTTTTGGGATGGAATTTTTACCGGGATTTATAGGGATAATTTAATTTTGATTATTTGACTCTTAATTATAATTATAATAGTGAAGGATCAATGTAAAAACAAACATTGTCTAAGGTTCATTCCTTGTGTTTTAGATTGTGCATTTCTCCCTTTTTTTCTTCATTCATCACAGGTGTTCTTCATTGTCTCGTGGTTCGACATCCACCAATAAATCAATCATTGCACACCCATTTCTTGGTGAAACAATTTGATATTGTATATCCGAGCTCAGAATAACGTGATAAAGTTGTGATGATGGTAGGAGCGAATAGATCAAACTATATTGGAGACCTCCAGTTTTTTGGATAGTTTGTACGATTGTGGAAGGATGAATGAAAAGTGATTTATGAATGGATTCAAAGGCCAGATTCTAACAAACAACCATAGTGAGGCTCAGCTAGAATAGATCCATGATTTCTAGTGATGTAAATGATGAGATTCAATGTAGCTATGGTGCGAGTGCATGCGGATGTAAAAACCAAGGCTTCTGAAAAAACCCAATCAACACGGTATGTACTTTGGAGAGACATGTCGTGTGGGACCTTCTTTGTGGAAGCTAGGGTTTTGGGAGGAAGTTAAGGATCACATCATGTGTGAACCTATCACATGTCATGTGACCCCTCCTCTATTTATTGGTGTGTACCACAGAGGGTACACGAATACGGGCTGGAGTACACAGGCTGGGGCATGTCGTGTACTCCCACATGAGTATATCCTGGACAAATTGTACATGGGATAAGCTATGTACCAGGAAATGTGCAGAGTACATGTGAAATTTCACACTATGAAATTTTATAGAGATATGAACATGGGTCGTTTACAAGGGTAGGACCCAAGGTTGAAGGGGCATGGTGTGTACCCCTACTACACGTAGTGTACTCCCTTAATGTTGGCTTGTAGCCCTTTTCCACTATTACTTGGACATGTTTCATTAGGGTAAATTCCTCATATCTATTCCCTAAGGGTTAGTATAGAATTTTATCCTATACATAGGACAGTGACCTATTCATCTAGACTTCTTGGATAGAGTTGTTCGAATTATTCTGTGCGGCCCATAGTGAGATCCTTTATTCATATTCTTACCTTAGGTGGAGTTCATGGTATTGTCATGACCAACACTACATGGGCACAGGCCCCCTAATTGGTGGGATAATCTAGATTGAGTTTTTGGTATACCAAATGGACTTGAGCATGATCCTCATTTGTGTATCATATCTATTTAGACTTCTAGCATATACATCTAATGGAAATACCCAATGATAAGTACCTCTTAGACGGACATCATCAGTGTTATCTATCTCAAGGAGTGTGTTCTCCCAAACGAGTGCTATGTGGAACCATCGAGCTAGAATCCTAGGCTAGTATTATGGTTGTAACTTTAAGTTTAGATTGTGTGCCTTTATTGATTATATCTGTATATTCTTGTTATATGTGTTATATAAATATACCTATGTAGGGATGACTATATTCATTTTTTATATGATTTTTGGTTCTGGGGTATCCTATTGAGTATTTTTATACTCACCCGTCAATAGGATTTGACCACACATATTGGGTCTTGTGCATATGATCGACCCTTTGACAGAGTCCTATAGGGACTTGGACCAGGCGGTGCTTGGTGAGACCAGATAGACCGAGGTGTGTTCCTATGGTATCTTGATATCAGTACCTATCATAATTTTAGATTATACATGTTTTCAGACTCTTTATGGTGAGATTTTATTTGGACCTGTTTACTTTTATTTACATAATTTCATACTCTAGATGTAGGATTTAGATGTATGCATGCATGGTTGTTTAGTTGTTTTTACATTTCAGCATTGTATGGTCTTGTAGATGTGTGTGTTTGTACAGGTACATAGGTTAAGGTCTCCCGTGTTCTTGATATACCTACTCAGTGCTTGTCGCTAACCCCTGGCCTAGGGAGTTTTTTCATAGACTTATTTAGGATAGGTTGTGAAAGATTGGTATTAGAGTTGTTCAGTTTTACATTAGTACCAGAGTATGTGAGATAGGCTTGGGGAAATAATGTTGAGTGTTTCAAGTTCATCTCTCAGGTTGGGGAATCCAATGTTGGTACGACAATCAATGTATCCATACACCAGGACTCTAGTCACCTGCCTTTTAACTCGGTTCATTAGAACACTAGTTGCAGGGAAAAGAATGTTACATGAATCATAAAGGAGTGAGTTATAGTTTCTATGTCCATCTTGAGTCAGCTCTCCATATATACTCATTGACCTAGTATATATTGTTTATTTTCATGAAGCCTCTATGATGTATTCCAACTAGGATTCAACATCATGATCATGAGGATGATACCCTCAGTGATGTTGCATAGATATAGTGACTAGTTACAAATATGTTACCTCTAGGTGGTGCACTGGTTATACCACCACCTATTAAGTAGCTTATGGTATTCGCAATACCAATAGCTGAGGTCACAAGTTGAGCACACTTCATAGGTTTCAATGATAGATACCCATCGAGTTCTAAGGAAAGCCTGACCCACAATCCGGTGAGGATTGTCTTGAGGCAGTGACCTAAATTTTCCATCTAGTTAGGACACCAACTAATCATATGGTGGTCCTGGTGGCGAGCCTTCTCCATGTGTCAGTGGGATGATAGTTGGGGTTAGTGACCTAGTATTAAAATTATGCAACTCTAGAATGATTATAGTTTGAGCATATTTTTATAGAGTATTTCTCTCTATCTACTCTAAGGAATTTACTATATCCATGAGAGTCTACAACTTCAACAAGGCCGCATGATAGTAGCTAAGTATTCAACGTGGTTTACAAACCTCTCTAGGTGCTCGATGGATATGGTTCAGAATTGGTTCTTTCAGGATTGGAACATTGTTTGAGTACTTTATAGATAAATCTGAGCTAGTTTTATCCCTCTATGAATTCCTACATATGCTAGGGTACTAGATTGATCTTGGTTGGTTGAGAGTTTCTTGGTTGAGTAGACGCGGAAATTGGTTGCCAAAAGTGGGCCCACAACAGCATAAACCTCGGTAGTAGGGATCCAACATCAATATTAGGGAATTTGATGTGAGAGAAGTTTCAAGAGGAGGTTACAAGATAGAGGGTCTATGGTTCATGGCTCACAAAGTGGGTACAATCATCCTAGAGAGATATGGTGCTACTCATGTAATAGTAGGGGAAATCTTACTTGAGATTATCTGACCCATTGTACGTCAAACAGAGAGACCTTAGATAGGTCATTGAGGTAGAGGCAGTGGTAGAAGTAGATAGGCCTGCAAGGTGCAGGATGTGATAGGTGAGATGGGAGAGTAGCTATAGGTGGTAGATGCTTTGACTTATTACCACCATCACCCCCAGGTAGTTTGCACTAGGCTTAGGGAGCTAGAGGATAAGGGTAGGGATAACTACATGATGTCTAGTATTATGACCCATAGAATATAGGAATGATACGAGGTACGATCTGTGTCTTTTATAGCTTAGATGCAGTTTTGATAGACACACCTTCTATTCATTCCTTTATTACCACCTATATGTTATATGATTTAGAGATTTTGTTTGATCCCTTGGCTCGACCCTTATGCTTGGATACTTCTACTGAATATGGCTCAGCAATCACACACTTGTTTTGATGTTGTAACCTAACTCTTGTAGGTGATAGTTTATATTTTTTTCTCTTTATAGTATTGATGGTGTCTTATGATTTCATCTTAGGTATGGAATAGTTATCTACAATTCATGCCCAGATTGAATATTTCAGGTATAGGATGTGGTGTGTTAGCAATTATGGGACTAGTTTCTCCTATATTAGTGAAAAGGAATCTCAGGTAGGGTAGGATGGACTCATTCATAGGAGGGTGAAGCTGATTACTCACCAATTGGCTAGCATGACCCTTAGTGCGGTGGATGTTATGAGTTTCCAGTTCCATGCAGTGGTGGTGGATTACGAGGATGTCTTCCCTGAGGATGTTCTAGGTTTACCTACCTATTGAGAGATAGGATTATACATTGATCTACACCTTGGTATGATACAAATATTTCTTCTATCATATTGGATGGATCCTACAGAGCTTCACAAGCTAAGGGTGTAGTTAGAGGACTTTAAGAGGAAGGGCTTTATTAAACCTAGTGTTTCACCCTGGTCAACCCTAGTTTTGTTCGCCAAGAAGGAATATGAGAACATGAGGTTATGTGTGGACTAACAGTGCTTGAACCAGGTAATGTTGAAGAACAAGTATCCACTATTAATGATTGAGGGCCTCTTTGATCAGTTGAGAGTGGCATGATGGTTCTCGAAGGATGACCTCAGGTCATGCTTGCACCAGTTGCGAGTATGAAATGGGGATAAATTAAAGGTGAAATTAATATGTCACTATGGTCACTATGAGTACTTGGTGATTCTATTTAGCATGATGAATTACCTAGTGGTGTTCATGATACTCATAAAATAGGTCATTCAGTGTTTCATAGATCAATTCATGGTTTTCTTCATCGATGATATCCTAGTGTACTCGACGTTTGAAGAGGAGTATGTGAGACAGGTGAGGATGGTTCTAGACACAATCTGAGAGTACTAGATTTATGATAATCTCTATATTTTCTATATCTATATTTATGAGGTCCACTTCCTAGGACATATTATCTCAGCAAATGGTGTGGTATTAGACCTAGAGAAGTTCGAGGTAGTGTTAGCTTTGGATCCATCCAAGAGCATGATGGAGGTGCGGAGCTTCCTTTGGTTGATAGGATAATATAAAATATTCATATCTGATTTATTTAGGATTTCATTACCCATAACAAATTTTCCGAAGTATCATTTTTTATTATCCACATTATATTAACCTAATGAGTATAGTACCAGTAAGTGGTTGATCTACAGGGAGAAATATTTATTCTGTCTTGTTTATCTAGTTTGTAATTTATTTAATGAAGTGTACTATATTTAGAGTTGTTTTTGAATGTTTTGATGAAGAGGTGATTGGATTTTAATTTTTTAACAAATTACTTAAAAGATAAAGAAAAACATAGGAATTTGGTTTTGATGAAAATTTTGAGAGGAATGCATCGGGGCTATGGATTTTTAAAGGTTGTTATTAAATAGAATTTCTTATGAGGTTGTGTTGTTCAGGATAATTAACATCTCTAGGTCAATTATGTAATAGAACCCCCTTGGTCTGGTGAGTTTTTTTAAAATCAATAGAAACAAATTTCTTTGGTCTGGAATTGATTTCTCTTAATTTTATTACTTGCAACCCCTTTTTAAAACGATTTAAACACCCAATGGTCATGGATGTGTTTAACTATAATTCTTTAAATAATCCCTATAAATCCTATTTTTGGTCTGATACGAGATTTCTAGTGATATTTATAAAGAGTTAATAAGGAATTATGAGAATTAAAATTGAACAACACAGTTATAAAATTACAATTGACAAATTACAACACATATGGTCCACATCCCCAACACATAGGGGAATTTCAGCTACTCATAGAGTATCTAGTGATTAAAGATATTATAGTTCCTAAATACATCCTCTTGAAAGCCTTGGGGTGAAATTTATCAGGAAGGCGGTACAGCAACACCTTCTCTCCCCTTCTTTCTCTCTCTTCTTCTCTCTAGGCCATTTCTAGAGTGCTCTTTATTCTAATGGATCAAGAGCTGAATGAATGAATGAATCCTGAACTTGGAGGGACTTCCACCTATTTATATGTTTTAGAAGTACATTGTGTGTACCGAAAAGTATATGGCGTGTTCTAGAAAGTACACCGTGTGTATCGAAAAGTACACAGTGTGTACCCCTATCAATACGTTATGCCATATTTTTCCCCACCGGTGGGTGACCTAACACGCCATCTTTGCCTTGGAACATGGAGCCACCTAGTAGGTGGAATTACACGGTGTGTAGAGCTTCCATACATGGCCTGTAAACTCATTAATCGGCCACCAACTGCTTCTAGAAGGTCCGCACGGCATGTAGACGGTAGTACACAGCATGTAATGGTCAGCCAACAACATGGTGTTTAGTCTTTCTATCAGCCACCAGCCGCTTCTAAAATTGGATACAAAGCATGTTTACGGAATACATGGCATGTACTTGTCTTCTGGTTACTTGGGAATGTACTTGGCCTTGCCAATCCGTGTCAGGGTTCTAGTACACAATGTGTGTCCTAAAGCACACGTCGTGTAGTTTTGAATTTTTGATAAACATCCCCCGATTTATGTCTTTGGCATGGAAATACCAAAAAATCCTTATGTTCACTAAATTAAAGAATTTTTATCTCCAAAAGAACTGGTATCCAGTGAAAAAATGTTTTCAAAACTCAATAAAATGTATCAAAATGTGTAGACAAATCAGGCACATCAAACTCCCCTACACTTAGTCATTTGCTTATCCTCAAGCAAAATATCAACATCTAATCAATAGTATCCATATTCCAAAAAGCGAATCATTCAACTTAATTATACTTATAAATACTATATTCATAGCAAATGAATTTTATGAAGGCACAAAAACATATTTCCATTTCAAATATATTCTAATCATGCCTCCTTTATAGTTTAATTTCAAAACTTTTATTCTCTTTTATGCACATCATTCAATATTTCACAATTACACATGCCACTTTATGATTTACCACACCAAAATAGAATACTCTCATCACTCAAGATTATTTTATCATAGTTTTGCTCAATCTTAAGCATATGCACTCTATCCATAGGCTTAAAAGTGTTCTCATTCTCTACTTTAGAAATTTAAATCACATAAATCATGAGAGCTTTCATCAAGGTTGAAATGTTTTTGAGGCTAATGGTCAGAAGGTAATAATGTGAAAAATAATCTTAGAGGCTTAAAAAAGGTGGCTAAATTTTTAAGAAAAAATGCATGATATTCAAAAAAATATAGCTTAATGAAAAAAAAACATCCCCAATAAAGATCTCCCAAATAGGATATCATTACCATGATATTCTCTGGCCAAATTTGGTCCATAAACCATCAGTAAAGTGTAATAAATAAAATTATTCCCTCTTTTGTATTTTTGTTTAGTTTTTTTTTTTGAACAAGACCACCAAGAATACAATGGATATGAGGATATGGAACCCTTTTTCCCAAATGAACAAGTGAAAAACTCCCCCACAATTAAGTTCATGGTTGCTCACAAAAATGTACCATGAAAAAACTAAAACCCCACTTTAAATCTCAAGTGAATAATCATGAAAAATCATACAAGATTTAAGGTAGGAAAGGAAAATGGACTTGTAATGTATCTTCCCATCAAGGCAGTTCATGTTTTCTAAGGGTTTACGAATATCAGATGTAGGGTAGGTATCAAGGTCAAAGGTGATTAAAAATAATCAAATGTCTCAATCATTTTAATGGGATTCAAGAATATTCATGTTTTGAATAGGAAAACAAGAAAATCTGGTAGTTATGCATATCCCAAGAAGCTCTCAAGAAAGTGTTTACAAGAAAGAATATGTCAAAAGGCTTAAAATACCTCTTGAGAATGAGGGAAAAGATAAAGGGTCAATCAGGTCATGGCATAAATAAAAATGGGCAGTCTAATAAATGCAGATAGCCAAGAATTTAAGTCTAAAATTAAACTATATCAACAATCATTTTAACAATAATTCAAGAATTTAAAATAAGCATGTAACTTTTACAATTTCCCTTTATGTGTTTAGTATTTATAATTATAATTAACTGAATTTTTTTTCATATTTTAAAATATTTCAATTATTGATGATGTCTCCTAGATTAGTTCAAGGACAAAAGATTAGTGTAGGTGGAGATTCTCCCCCATCATTAATATGGAACATGGTCTTTCAAGAGCCACAAAAAGGTGGATAAGGGGAAGTGAGGACACAATAGTGGACTAGGATGAGGGGAAGTAATGGAATAAGTAAAACTATAAAGAAAAGGCAAACAAAATCCTAGAAAACAATACTCCCCTTGTGGATGGTGAAGAAGGATAGGAAGTGGTGGAAAAGGACACCCCAAAGTGCTCTAGGGTACCTATGACTATCATGGAGAGAGAAAACATCAAGCATACAAAATAGAACACATGAAGAAGATAGCACAAAAATTTATATAGAATGAAAGAAATGTGCCCAAAAACTAGTCATTGGGTGACCTCAGAAGAGGCATCATAGGGTACAGAAGTAGACGATATAGAAGGAGCAGTAGCCATGGAAGTGGGATGCTTGGGAGCTGCACTCAGAATAAAATTTGTAGTAGCCAGAGTTTCGGGATATGTACTCTAAAGATAAGGCTCTACAATAATGTCCAGACCGACAGCAGTAGTGGTAGCAATTGGGACAGTGGTGGAGAGGAGAACAAAATCTGTGGCCAGAGTGATAAATGGCAGTGGAGCTGCTGAATAAGGTCCAAGAGTCAAGGTAGGAGTAGGTGTTGGGGGTAGTTGAATGCAATGATTCTGAAGAAGAAGCCCCAATATCTGCTCAAGCCGCCCAAGAGTCTGATCTATAGTATCCTGGTGGTGTTCCAGCTTGGCTATGCAGAGGATGAAGGAGATATCGACCGAGGTTTAATGGGGATGTGGGGTGGTAGAAGGAATAGAAGAATAAATAATAGATGAAGGAGAAGGAATTCCAAAAGAAGGGGTGAGGTGGGAAGGGGACATCCATAGGTGGATGGGGTGGATCCAGAGTAGTGACACCAGCTGGAGTAGGTGGGTCGGCTCTCTCCCCTGCAGGAGTAGGGGAATCTTGTGCAAGCACAAAGCGCTTGCCCCGACGCTCGACCAACCTCATGAGGATAAGCATGAGGAAGTCTGTGCGTTGAGGTGAACCCAAGTGGTCATGAGGGATAAACGGCTCAAAAACTGCCAAATAGTGTGCCAAATGGGTGGAGTAGAACCCATCATTCAGGTTTCCCTAATGGCCTGGGATCATGGAGTGTAAATATAAGGTGGCTATACAATGGAGGTCAGGGTAGTCATGCCGGACGATATACATCATGAGATCTATGTCCCACCCAGACAAGATGCCTATATCATCGTGGTGTTGAAAGAGGATGGCATTGAAGCACTAGTGAAGAAAGGGAAGAGAGGGGTCAAGGATGAGCGTGCTCTTCTACGATGTGGGGGTATACGTCTGGTCAGGACCAGCAAGATCCCTCCATATCGTGACAAGGTCAGAGCGCTTGGGGTGGGTCATGGAAGAGACGGGAGGTGGGGTAGCAGGATGGGGGTAGAAGCTGCACTCTCAGCCAAACTCAGCCATAGTCAAAGAGAAAGCCTGAAAGCCTATCCAAATAGAACCGAACGGGTTGTATCGGTGGGTGTCTATTAGTAGGTGGGCTAATCTAACTCGAATGTAGCCATGAACTCCAAAAATAAATCATGATATGTAAAAGTGCGGATCTAAAAAGTGTACAACAAGTGAGTATGGCCCATAATCTCCTCTATCTCCTCCCATATGTGAAGGTGTTGTGGAATTGTAATGTTGAGGAAGCGTCTTCTCAGTTGGATAGTGCGGCGTGAAAAATTCTACAAGCGCTCCACAGCAGGATGATCATCCGGAAAACCAGGCAAGGATGCAGTAGAGGGTGGGCAGCAGTTGGTGCAGGCAGTGGTGTAATGGTGGGGGTCGTAGCTGATGGTCATGCTACTGTGGTAGAAGGTGGAGCAGTGGATACCGAAGGGGCCCGAGAAGTTTTTCCAGTAGAGGGTGGAAGTTCCATCTCTATTAGGTCCATTATGGGTTCGGATGGTGGCACCGAGGGAGTGGAGCTGAAAGATGGAGAAGTGGAAGAGGACTTCGCAGCCTCAGTGGATGGGGCAAAGGCCATTGATTGAGGTTAAGCTGTAGAAGATTCCCCAAGAACTACTGGACTGGTAGATGTCATAGAGGTAGGAGGCATCCGAAGAGGGGTTAAAGCGGCCAACGATGTGGGCAAGAAAACTGGAAAATCCAAAGCTGTTTGTTCAGCCTGTCGAAGAAGAATTCGATAGCGAGGAGTTCAGTCACCCTTAGCAGTGGAAGTAGGATGCTTCCCACCCGTAGAATCTCTATCATTCATTCTTGAAAAAGAAAAAAAAACAAACAAAAGAAAAGAAAAGGAAAATGAAAAGAAGAAAATGTGAGAAAACTGGAAAAGTAGTAGAACATGGTGTGTAGATATAGGGTACACAACATGTAATAGTAGCTGTGTAAGACCCTGTGTACCTGGATAGACACGTCGTGAGGGCATGTGTCTCGCAAATAGTAGAACACGGTGTGTATCAAAGTGAACATGTTGTGTACCTCAACATGGTATGATGACCATGTAAGGATCCAGACACGGCACGACATATACAGGGAAAAAAAGGGAAATACATGCAGTCAAGATGTGATACATGTCGTGTATGTGAACATGGTGTGTGAGGTGTGTATCACATCCACACATGGTCCTCATAAGGGGTGGAGGACATGACATGTTTCGAATAGACACGTCGTGTATAGGTACATGGGGAGGGGGTCATGTCCCAAACAGACACGGTCCAGGACATATGGTGAAATGGTGTCATGTGTGGCCGTGTACAGTAAGTACACGGCGTGTGTTTGTCATGCACCCTGTGTGCTGCACTAGAATCTGAACGGTCGGTTGATTCACAAATCATCCAAAACTCATATAAAATCTTGAAATAAATGTTGCTGAAGGGTGTACCTAGACCAAGGATTGAAATGTAGTAGAAATCAAAATCTAAAACACAATAAATTTGTGGATTCAGATCGAGGAGGATGTACGACGTGTAGGAGAAGAAATGGGGAGGAAAGGGGGGTTGCATGACATGGGCTCAAGATGGGTAGGGCATGACCTTTATATCCTATATACACAGCGCGTATAAGTGGCCTACACATCGTGTATTACTATGATTTTTTAGTAAGAAAAATTGTAATATAATATAATTATTATAATAAACATTATAATAATTAATATTAATAATTAAAATATATATATATATATATAATTTACTAAAAATAAATCTATACACATAATGTATTGGGAAATACACATTGTGTGTTCTAAAATTGGAAAAAGAGAAGTACAGCCTTTGGTCTGCTGCTTGGGGCGAGGTTCGAACCGGTGATCGGCCGATCCAAATGCAAGCCCTCAACCACTAGAGCGAAGGTTGTACTACTTCTCATGTTTATTAATTATATATATTTAATGTATAATGATTATAATACATGGGAGAAAGAAAATACATGGGGTGTGGTTTTAATTTGAATAAAAGTGATGAAGCGGGGAGATTAGCCGAGTTTGAACCCAGGTCTTATGAATTAAGGCCCAAGACTCTTCCAATCTTCCAACTTCACCCACATGTATTCCTTTATTTTGAAAATATTTTCAGTTATTAATGAAAACATGGCACAAAAGACGTATACTGAAATACACGCCCTGTGGTTTTATTAAAAGGAAAAATGATGGAAATGGGACGGTTGTCAGGATTCGAACTTGGGTCTTGTGGAATAGGGTTACGACCCTGGGCAAACGGTCTATCCCCATAATGTGTTTTATTTTATTTAAAAAAACTAATATATTATGAAAATACCACACATTCCTTGTAAGTAAAAATGGGTATAAAAAGGATAAAACCTGTGTCGAAGGTAGGTATAGAGGGATTCGAACCGGCGATGACTCGGATAAACACCAGTGACTTTACCATCAGCATTAGCATCATCTGTGTTTATTAAGTTAGTTGATCTATATATTTATAATATTAAAGAATATAAACTAAAAGGAATCAGTACACATCATGTTTATAGGTGGTACACGGTGTGTCACCTCTGGGATCCCTCCTAGGAAGCGTCTTTATTTTAGGTCGTTGGCTTGACCGACTTACCTCTGCTTACCTGAGATGCATGGTGGAGAGAGTTCCCACCGTGTCTATCATGTGATGGTAAGTCTATAGCTGTTGTCCATTCACCTTGAATGCGTGACCATCCTCCCCAGAAATTTCCACCACTCCATGGTGAAATAATCTTATGACTCAGAATGGTCCTGACCATCTTGACTTTAGCTTTCCTGGAAAATAATCGAATATGAGAGTTAAAAAGGAGTGTCTAATCACTGAGTTGGAATGATTTTTTCAAAATCATATGGTCATGGATTTATCTCATCTTCTCCTTATACATATTAGAGTTATCATACACCTCCCATAATATTTCACCATGTTTTGACATTTGGAACTTACAATTCTCTTCAGCTACCTTTGAATTAAAATTCAGGGCATTAATGGCCCAGTAAGCTTTGTGCTCCAATTATACTGGAAGATGACATAGATTTCCATAGATGAGGCAGAATGGGGACATCCCCAGTGGATTCTTGAAGGCTGTCTAATATTCCCACAAAGCATCGTCTGGGTTCTTTGACCAGTCTTTCCTTGTATTGTTTACTGTTTTCTTTGGAATCTACTTGAGCTCGCGGTTAGAGAGATCCACTTGTCTACTATACTAGGGATGATATGGAATCCCCATATGATGCTTCACTCTATACTTTTACATTACTCCTTTCATCGATGTGTTGTTTAAGTGGGTCCCTTTGTCATAGATTAGTACATGGGGAAAGCCGAAACTGCTAAATATTTGTTTCTTTAAAAAGGCCACGACCACCTTGGTCGAGTCATGTGATGTAGCAGCTGGTTCTAACCACTTAGAGACATATTCAATGTAGACTAGGATGTAAGTGTTCTCAAAAGATGGGGGATGGCCCTATGAAGGCTATGCCCCATATGTTGAACATCTCAACCTCCAGGATGGGGTGCTAGGGAATCTCAGCTCTGTGCCCCACATTACCTATTCTTTAGCATCAACCACAATGGGAAACAAAGGCTCGAGCATCTCTATGCATGGTGGGAAAGAAAACCAAAGATTGCAAGATCTTTTCTATAGTATGATCTGGCCCTTGATGTCCCCGAACTGGAAAGGTGTGATATAATTCTATAACTCTATGAACTTCAGTTTCTGGGATGAAATGTTGGATCACCCCATCACCACAGGATCGTAATAATAGAGGATATTCCCTAAAGTATCTCTTGACATCAGATAGAAACCTCTTCCTCTGTTGGAAGGAGAGGTCAGGTGGATGGCACTGGGAAATCCTCTTTGATCTCTCAGTCATCCTATTTCTCTAAATGTGGCAGATCTAGGTGGGAGAGATGATCAGCAACAACGTTCTCTCTCCCCTTCTTGTCTCGGATCTCCAGATCAAAATCTTGTAGGAGGAGTAACCATCAGATCTGTCGTGGCTTCACATCCTTCTTGTTCACCAGGTACTTGAGTGATGCATGGTTAGTATAAACAATAACTTTAGATAGCACTAAATAAGAATGAAACCTATCAAAAGTGAACACCACTGCCAGCATCTCCTTCTCTATGGTAGTGTAGTTCATTTGTGCCTTATTGAGCATCCTACTGGAATAATATATGGATCAGAAAATTTTGTCAAGCCAGTGTCCTGGGATTTCTCCCACTATATAGTCACCAACATCACACATCACTTCAAATTGTTCATCCCAATTAGGATAAATCATCACTGGATCTTCTACGAGGCGCTGCTTCAGGTTCTCAAATTCTATGGTACTTGTCTCATCGAACTCAAAAATTTCATCCTTGGTCTGAAGGTTGGTGAGGGTATGACCTATCTTTGAGAATTTGCGGACAAACCTCCTGTAGAAACCTGCATGTCCCGGGAAGTTGCGGATGGCTCTAATGAAATTCGGAATGGGAAGTCGTGAAATGACTTATATATTTTTCAGGTCCACCTTTATCCCCATAATTGAGATTTTTTTCCAAGTATTATACCACTATGAACCATGAAATTACACTTTTACCAGTTCAAAAACTGGTTAATATTATCACATCTTTTCAATACCAGATCTAGGTGCCGCAAGAAAGTGGTGAATGATTTTCCTTAAATGGAAAAATAATCCATAAAAACCTTTAGGATCTTTTCCTCCATGTCATGGAAGATATCCATCACGCATCGCTGGAAGGTGGTGGGAGCGTTTCACATGCCAAAGGACATCCTTCAGTAAGAAAACATACAGTAGGGGCAAGTAAATGTGATCTTCTCTTGATCCTCTAGGGCAATGGAAATCTGATTGTAGCTGGAATAACTATTGAGGAAGTAGTAAAACTCATGCCCCACTAGTCTCTCTATCATCTAATCTATGAATGACAGTGGGGAATGATCCTTCCTCATGGCATCATTCATCTTTCTGTAGTCCACACAAACTCTCCAGCCAGTAACAGGGCATGTGGGGATGATCTTGTTATTGTCATTTGAAATCACGGTGATACCCCCATTTTTGGGTACCACTTGCAGGGGACTCTCCCACAGACTATCTAAGATGGGGTATATGATTCCTGTATCCAGTAACTTAATTAACTCTTTCTTCACAATTTTCTTCATGGGGGGATGAGGGTTCAGGCATCGATGTGGTTACCGATATGGATTCACTTCTAGTGTAGGTGCCTTTAGAATTGAAGGGACAAGTGGTTTTACCTCTGCCTGCTCCAGAATGTCATGAATAATAGTACGCTGTCAATAGTGGATTCCCTGGCCTTCAAGGAATTGCAAGTCCTCTAGTGCTTCATCAACTAGAGTTTTTGAAAAAACCAAGTCATCTGAGGTGGAAGGGCAAACTGGATCATCTCCTTTTATTTTCAAGTGAACATCCACGATGGTCACTACATAGTAGCCCTCATGCTCTAGTAATGATGCTTGGTTGATGGCTTTGAGGACATTGTGTGAGACTTTGTCATCTCCCACTCTGAAAATCAGCCCCCCCTGGTGTACGTTGATCAATACCTTCCCAATGGCCAAGAAAGGCCTTCCTCGAATGAGATTCCCCTCCTAGTCTTCTTCCATGTCGAGGATGATGAAAGTTTTTGGGAGTATTAGCCTTCACACCTTCACCAGCACATCCTCTAGTAGCCCCTTTGAATATTTGATGGATTGTTCGGCAAGCTGAAGGGCTACTCAGGCAGTCTTCAGGTTGTTGAGTCATAGTTTCTTAAAAATGTTGAAGGGCATGAGGTTGAAGTTGTCACCTAAGTCGTAGAGGCCTTCACAAAATCAAATGGTCCAATAGTGCATGGGATAGTGAAGCTACATGGATCCTGTAGCTTGGGAGTAATCAAATGTTGTACGACTGTAGATCACTCCTTGGTCAGTGCAATGGTGCCTAGATCCTCCATCTTTCTTTTGTTGGAGATGATCTCTTTCATGAATTTCACATATGTGGGTATCTGAATCAATGCCTTTACAAATAGAATGTTGATTTGAAACCTTCTGAACACTTCTATGAACTTGCCGAACTGGTGGTCAAACATTGGCTGCTTCATCCTCTCTAGGAAGGGTAAGGTAGGCTCGAAGGGTTTGACAACCTCCTTTACTTTTCCATGTGGGGCCTCTTTTGGTGGGCCTTTGGATGAGTAGATGTATGTAATTGTACCTTCTTTTTCAGTAGGGGGTGTAGGTGCACCTGGTTGTGTCATTTCCTCTTGTTGTAGCTCTTTTCCACTCCATAGTTTAATAACATGGGCCTCCTCCCTTGGGTTCTTCTCAGTGTTACCCAGTAGTGTACTGGGTTTCCTTTTTGAGAATTGATTTTACAACTGGGTGATTTGGTTTTCCAAAATTCGAATACAAGCCTCTTGATTCTAGAATTTGGTCTCAACAATAGATATAAACGTGTTCATGAGATCCTCTAACCTTGAGGTGTTCTCCTGCTGAGGTGGTTGTGCAGCTGGTGGGGGCAGTAGCTGCCTCGGCTGCTACAGGCGAGTGTTTTGATACCCTTGCTACTGGTAAGATCCCTACTGATGCTAATGTTGCCATGGGTAATAACTCTGATACTAGGGATGATTGTAGATGGGTGGTTGTTGTGGCATAGAATTCTACTGTTGTGGGCCCCAGCTTATCTTCTGGTGATCACGCCATGCTGGGCTCTAGTAATGTTGGTACTGGTTTAACCCTTAGTTTTGACCAACATAGCTCACCTCGCTCTTCAAAGGGCTAGTTGTAGGTCCTGGGAATTCTCCCATGATGTGGTTATCACCACATTCGCTGCACGTCGAATGGCTTGTCGCATGTACTTGGGAAGCGTTCTTTAGATTCAACACATCGATCTTTTTGGACATATTATCCAGTTGGGAAGCAAGCATAGTAGTGGCATTGATATTGTTCATACCATATTTTTGTGTGCCCCACTCAGAAATCCACTAGAAGTTGTTGGAAGACATGTCTTCTAGTGGATCAAAAAGCTCTTCGAGGGACTTCCTCATAACCATACCTACAGCAGCAGCATCCACCACAGACTTTGTGTTTATCGTTAGTCCTCTGTAGAAGGTTTGGACCTGCATCCAGAGTGGGAGTCTGTGGTGTGGGAATTTGTGCATCATCTCTTTAAAACTCTCTCATGACTCATACAACAACTCTGAGACATGCTGCTGGAAGTTGTGAATTTTGTTCTACAAGGTCACCGCCTTCGAGGGTGGGAAATATTTTGACAGAAACGCCTGTCTTAGCTCATCCCAGGTGAGGATAGATCATTGAAGAAAACCTTTTATCTAGTTTTTCACCTTATCCCTTAGAGATAATAGGTAGAGGTGAAGAAAAATGGCATCCTTAGACACTCTATGGTAACAAAACGTGTCACAGATCTCTAGAAAATAGGAGATATGGGAATTTGGGTCCTTGCTGGGTTGGCCGCCAAATTGCACCATGTTCTGGATCAGCTACATGACAGCCGGTTTTATTTCGAAGTGTTGGGCCTTCACCAGTGGTCAGATGATTCCCATATTGGTCCTTTAGATGGATAGATGATCGTACTCTATAAGGGTACGGTGTGGGTGCAGTTTCTCTCAAGCAGGCGCAGGCACAAATTGTTGTGTAGGAGAAAATTATAGTGCCTGGCCTGGCTGTAGGTATAGAATCTGCTCCGGTTGGAACTGTTGGAGCTGTTGTGGGCCATATCCTAGAGTAAGTGGAGCTTGCTGGTTCTGGTTGTCATCCGTAACAAATGGATGTCCAGGTCCTTGGATAACGACAAGATCTTCCTCTTTGTGTAGCGCCATGGGATTGTTTTGGTTTTGCTCATCTATAGGGGTACTTCGTTGCCTCAAAAGCGTCCGTTCGATCTCTGAGTTAGTTGGTAGAAACTTTGATGACTCAAATTTCTTGGAACGAGTGATGTGGCCACTCTTACACCTAAGAACCTGCACAACACTAAACACGATAAGCGTAAAAGAGGAATATAAAAATTAATAAAAATATTAATGAGAGTAAGAATAGATTTTTTTTATAATTTTTTATTTTTATTTCCACTAAAATTGATACAAACTTGATTTAAACAAATTTAATTTTTCTCACCATCTGCGACGCCAAAATTTGGTAACTGTTTTTGCTGAAGTGTTATTTTTGACTATCCAAATTATATTACCCAAACGAGTATAGTACCAGCAAGGGGTCGATCCATAAGGAGAAGGAGTTATTTTTGTCTTGTTTGTCTAGTTAGTAATTAATTTAGTAAAGTGTACTAAATTTAGGGTCGTTTTTTAATGTTTTTATGAAAATGTGATTGGATTTTAATTTCATAACAAATTACTTAAAAGATAAATAAAAACACTGGAATTTGGTTTTGATGAAATATTGGAGAGGAATGTGTTGGGATTTGGATTTTTAAAGGTTGTTATTAAATTGAATTGCTTATGAGGTTGTGTTGTTCATGATAATTCACATCTCTAGGTTAATTATGTAATAGAACTCCCTTGGTCTGGTGAGTTTTGTTTAAATCAACAGGAACCAATTTATTTGGTCTGGAAATTGATTTCTCTTAATTTTATTATTTAAAACCCCTTTTTAAGATGATTAAAACACCCAACGGTCAAAGATGCGTTTAACTGTAATTCCTTAAAGAATCCCCATAAATCTTGTTCTTGGTCTGATATGAGATTTCTAGTGATATTTAGAAAGTGTTAATAAGTAATTATGAGAAAGAAAAATGAACAACATGGTTACAACATTACAACTAACAAATTACAACACATATGGTCCACAACCCCAACACATAGAGGAATTTTAGCTAGTCATATAGTAGCTAGTGATTAAAGATCTTATAGTACCTTAATACATCCTCTTGAAAGCCTTAGAGCGATGGTTGTTAGTAAGGCAGTACGGGAGAACCTTCTCTCTTCTCTTCTCTCCTCTTCTTTCTCTCTCTTCTTCTCTCTAGGCCGTTTCTAGAGTGATCTCCCTTCGAATGAATAAAGAGATGAATGCATGAATGACTCTCGAACATAGAGGGACTACCACCTATTTATAAGTTTTAGGAGTAAATGTCATGTACTAGAAAGTACACGATGTGTACCCCTTTCAATGCATTTTCCAATCCTTTTCTCTGTCGGTCGGTGACCTAACACGCCGTCATTGACTTGGAGAGGGCGCTTCCTAGTAGGTGAAAGTACACAACATGTAGAGCTTCCATACATGGTGTGTAATCTCATTCATCAGACACCAAATGCTTTTAGAAGGTCCACATGGCATGCAGGTGGGAGTACATGGCGTGTAATGGTCAGTCGGCAACATGGCATGTAGTCTAGTTCTCATCCACCAACCACTTCTATAAGGGGATAAACGGCATGTTTATGACTTACATGGAATGTACTTGGCTTTTGGTTACTTGGGCATGTACTTGTCCTGGCCAATCCGTGTTGGGGTTATGGTACACAGTGTGTGTCCTAAAGTACACACTGTGTAGTTTGGAATTTTTGATAAACTTCCCCTGATTTGTGTCTTTTGCATGGAAATACTGGAAAATCATTATGATCACCAAATTATAGCATTTTTATCACCAAACTAACTTGTATCTGGTGAATACATGTTTTAAAAAACTCAATAAAATGTATGAAAATGTATACACAAATCAGGAACATAAATAAGTTTATTTAACATTTTGATGTTGCGTCGTTCTTTTTTTCATCAATATGTTGTTGATTCCCTAATAATTCTATAGATTTAGTATAAACAGTTTGTTTTTCCCCAGGATTAGTGACATCATCACATGCAAAACACATTGTTTTCATGAGTAGTCAAAATTTTAATTTAGATTACATTAATGCAGCAAAGAATGGATAATTTTAAGAGGAAAATCAAAGTATATTAAAAAACACTTTAACCGTATCATTGAACTCTCGTTCTTTTTTTTAAAGGTTGGATGGATTTAGCTCCTCTATTTAGAATCCAAATCCAATCTTTGTGGTCCACTCTAATGTAAAAGACATTTTCGACATTGGGACTACCATGAATTGGTTGTAATCTTCCAATGAAAGGGTCATCCTCGATTGAATTTTCATCTGACACTATAATTATTTTAGTCATCGGTAGGATAATCAATCAATAATTGTTTGTTGTATCTGATACATAAAATTATTGCACTACTTGTGATTCCATTATTAATGGCTCATCCTTTTCCCCTTCAACACTGAAATTCACCTTCACGAAACTTATTTAATTAACTTTCACTACACTCTTATTGTCATCCCATTTGAAATAGAAAATTAGTACTTGAAATGTGGTATAATCCAATTCATATATCTATTCAATAATACTAAGATATAATATATTCACATAAATTGGATTTTTATCCTCAGAACAAGATATGTGTATCACTTCATCCACAAGTGTAACTACACTTTTTTGAAATGTACTACAATCATCGTGTTTTTTGGTATAAAATGTATAACCATTTATTACAAAACCAGTGTAAGATATAATATTTTCATTTGGTCCCCTGCCTAGCCATGGAAGTCGTTCAAAAATTGAATTCATATTTTCAGATAATTCCTTATAAATTTGATCTCATAACCATTCTATAAACTATTGATTATGTGTATTTGATGTCAATCCTTCGTCCCTTGATGGATTCAAATCTCTAAGAATTTATTTGTAGGATTCAATGTATGGATCAACATCTTCACTATTATGTAAAATTTAAATATTTTCTTTCTCATACTCTATTATGGTAATTATAACAACATCTTTTCTAGAAATACCTTCACCCATAAGTCATCCAATTTGATGAGACTTTAGGAGACTGATGTTTTTAACAACTGATAGGTAATCGGTATATAATTCAGCAACTTCTTCAAAAATATATCATTTTGAAATACAACCTTTTAGCTGACTTTTTTTTAAAGAAATTTGATGACATGAACCAGTTTCCCGGTTCATGTCATCAAAAGGAATTTATTAAATTCAAAAAGATGCATTACAAACACGAGGTGTAATATACTTACACCAGTGGGGATTAATAGGGGGAACAATGAAACTCGGGAAAAAAACAAAATAAAATCTAAAAAACAGCCGAGATTCTAGAAAATGCAGTGGGAACCTCCCTCCTAAAGAGAAAAGAAATCTTCCAGATACAACATGAAACTTCAGAGACCGCAGCAAGAAGCAGTCTGAAATTTCCTTTCAAATTCTCCAGAGAGCATCTAGATCACAAAACTTCAGATTCCATCAATAGAGCAGAATATGCATCTGTTCTGTCCAGCAAGCAGTACCAGAATAGATTCCTAAACAGTCCATAAAAGATTCCAGAAGCAAGATCCAATCAGAGATGCATCAAAGCAGAATCCAAACAAAAACAGCAACATAAATTCAGAATCTGAGATAAAATCCATCAAGATGCTGAAGCAATCAATGACAGCCTGCAATCAGGGTCAATCTCAGATAAAGAGAAATTAAGGAGATCTTTGGAACTCCTTTTTTAATCTTTCCTTGAAGATGACATGCTTAATGGAAAGATAAGTGTCCTCTGATATTTCCCCTTTTATAAAAGTTTGAAAAAGGATCGTATCTCGAAGCTTCTCTGAATATTCATGTTCCTAACATTAGGGGACATCCTGTTTTACAATCTCTTCATTATGTTGATGTGCCTCCACCTGTTGGGGTGTGTCAATCTCTTTGTATGACATGTTAGCAGGTAGTTCAACACGATTAGTTTCAGCATTTTCTTTTCCAGCACGAATAAGAGAACATGTAACAATGGTTCTCTCAATCTGTGAGTAGTATTTGCATTTTCTAGTTTTCCTGGGGTGTGGTGTGATGAAACCATCATCATACACTAAAGGATTTTTACCTTTCCTTGCCATGGATTTCAAATAATCTTCCTCAATTTGTCTATGTTGATCCTCCACTTCAATTGAGGTATCACTAGATACTGAATTCTCCTGATATTTTTCTTTATCCCCCACTGGTTCCCTATGTTCATTTTTCTCCTCATTGAGCAGGATCGGGTGGGTGCACTCATTCCTTTTAACTTTGGAGTGTTCTTGCTGTTTGGTAAATCCATGAGTGGAGTTATCAGTGACAACCAGAACTTCATTGACAAAGTCTGAGATTTTATTTTCAGGTACTTGAGAATTCAATCCCCCTTTAACCCTATCATTTACTTCTTTGATAAAACAATCAGAGGGTCCAGCTTCAGCCCTGTATTTTTCTCTATGCTTTTCTATCCACTTTGAAGTCACTTTTTTAGAACAATTATTGGACTTTCCATAACTAATAGAAGTGTACCCAAGCCTGAAACACAAATGGCAATAATTTGGTACTCTTTCATATACTACCTCCTACAAAAACCCAAAGTCCCCACTTTATATCCATATGTCCGAGGGTAGATGATGTGAGACATCTATTTCAATACATGCTCTGGCTACAGAGGGCCTGGAGAGAGTCTTAGTGGCATGATCAAGCCTTAGTGGGGAACCGATAAGTGAGGAAATGGAAAACAAGGCACTTTGTTTAAATAAGTGCAATGGCAATTCAGGAAATCCTACCCATATTGGCACAATCGAAGACTTATAATGAGGATCAAAATCTAGCTTCCATTTAAGAATACTCATTTGAAATCCCCCAAAGGACCATGTCCGTTTTACCCAGAGTCTGTAATAGTTATCTACTGAGTCAAATCGAAGCATGATATGCGTGGGATTGAGGAGACCTAATTGAAAACCCGTAAATCCAATGGATTCTAAAGCGGAACGAAGAAATTTCAAGGACAAACTTCTATTTTGAAATTTCCCAACCAAGACATACTGAAGATCCGAAGATAGAAAACTTACCTCATCCTCATAGTTGAACCTCTCTAAACAAATGAACCATCTGGTGGACTATTATATTTAAAAATAATGGTTAGAAGAACATCTATGATTCACATAATATGACTGCAACATCCTTATTCATGATTGGAAACTTCTATTGGTCTATAAATTTACAAAATATGTCTTTGAAAAAGTAGAAGAGTCTAGTTAATGTATGTCATAAATTTTTAGTTAGAATGAAAGTTCAAGAAATGAGCATCAAATATTGCATCAAAACATGACAGTAGTGTGATTTTATTCCATGTTACTTCAAAATAGTCATTGAAATAACAATCTTGATATTTGATGAATACCCCTCTATAAATTTTATACCATTAATAAAAATGAAAATTTGTAATTTTTCCTCTCTGGATAGAGTGTAAGTTATTGGAGGAAGAAAAGTTTTCCCTTTACCCTTCATCTTTTCCAACTCTTCCATTATCCCCATGTAAATCATGTCTAACCTAACCTTGATTTCATTTTTTTTTCTAGTAACATTTAGTAACGTGCTAATAACACTATCAAATACATTTTTTAAAAATGCATGAAATCAAGAAAATGTCCGACGTACAAACAATTCCAATACAATAATTCAAAGAAAATTGATCTCTTTTTCCAATATGATTTTGTAAGGTTTTTTGAAAATGGTTTACCAAAAATAGTTTGTGTATCTTTTACTTTATCGAACAGTTGATTTCCCATTAGTGGAGAGGGTTTTGTACCTTGTTCTGTATTCCCATCAAATATTTTCGTCCAAGATCGATATTTATTTCATCGAGGTAAAATTATTTTATGTCTTAAAAACACAATCTTTATGGGATGTTTCAAATTAAATAAGTGTGTAAATTATTCACAAATGGGACACCCCAACATTCCTTGAATGTTATAGCCTAACAATTTTCCATAAGCAGGAAAGTCATTTATCATGCCATACAATATAACCCTCAATATAAATTCTTCACTTTTATGAGCATCATACATTGTAACACATGTATCCCTTATCATTATTAGATATTCGATCAATGGATCCAAATAGATATTAATATAATTATCGGGTTTCTTTGGTTCATATATAAGTAGAGACAACATAATGTATTTTCACTTCATGCATAACCATGGTGGAAAGTTATAATTTACCAAGATGATGAGCTATGTACTATGAAAATAATCTATACAAAAAAGGATTTATTACATCTATAGATAACATAAGATGAAATTTTATTAGATCATTTTAAAATTCAGGATACTCATAATCAATTTTATTTCACTGGGGAGAATCTATTGGATGATGTGGGTTCCCATATTTAATTATTGTATCTGCATGTCATGTCAATTTTCTCACGGTTTCTTAACATCCATATAGCCTTATAAACCATGGACATATAGGAAATTACCATACAACTTTTTAAGGACTTGATTTATTTTTCATATATCGATTCACACCACAGTTAGGGAATTATATGAGTGATTTATGGTCCTTGAGAAACAATATGCAATAATTTGGACAAGTATGTATTTTTCAAAGATCATTCCCATTGAACGTAGTATTCATTTAGCATTATATGTTTGACATGGAAGTTCATTTTCTTCTGTTATTATATCATTCAGGAGACCGAGTAGTTCTATGAATCTTGTGTTGCTCCATCCGCTTCAATATTTCAAATTATATAACTTCAATATAGCTGACAATATTGTGTATTTAGTATAATTGATATACAATGGTATCATAGAATGGTTATTTAACTTCTCAAATGGATTTGGATAATCATGAAGGTCATCTTTAATTTAAATTTTCATTTATTCCATTTGATCTCCATCATCATTTACACCGGTATTCGTATCAAATGATTCATAAACCGCAGTATCATCCCAATTGGCATGAACATTCATTTTCCCCATGTTTCGAACAACATTTCTAGTTCTAATTTATTCTGTGAAAAAACAAATGTTCTTCCAACTCATCTGGAATAATTTTTCTTGAATAACAATAATGTAAACACGAACAAAGGATTTAAGAAGGGTTGTATGCATACTCTATTACAAACTTGATAAACTCTTTAACTCCATCTCTATAATATTTTTTCATATGATTAGCGTGCACCCATTTTTGATTCATATCCATCCTATTAAGTTAATAAAATATTCATTTTGTACAAAAAATAAATAAATACACATAATATATTCATTATAAAATGTTAATGATATGTACAATTCTAATAAGAGGTACCCAAAATTTGATTATTTCAAATAATTTAATTATGCTTTAAAGGAAAAGGTTAATTGAATTTAAAAAAAGAATTACCCCACTATATTTGGTTTTATCCTATGAATTAATCTAAAATGATCACCAGTATGTACCCAATATGGGATGACTACATATCAAAGTAGTTCAAGAAACATAGGTGCATGTCCAAAAGAGATGGGGGTGAGTCTAAAGTAATAAAATGAAATAATAACTGTTTAGGAGATGAAGCTGATGAGGATGATAGTTGTCTCCTTAAATCTATGTGTTCTCGGGTTGGGATTTAGTGAATCACCGGACAATATTTTTTATTTTTTTGCCTAATGTTGAAGACTTTCTCAGGAACACAATGGTTTGATGGATGAGTTGATCATACAATACATGTTCACAGTTCCCTTACTCTTTTATACCTCATTCCCCATTCCCAATGGTTTGATATACATGATCACCTTGGATTGAGTATATAAGAACTATTATCCCTTGAATAGAGAAATTATTGCATCGTTACTACAATATCTCTCCTAGTGGAAACAAATTCATGATTTCCAAGTCTCACTTATTTCAGACACTATGGATAGGCTCCTAGTTTGTATAAAAGGAATAAAACATAGAAATAATATTCCCTAGAATTAATGAAAGAATATGTTTATGAATTAAAAAAAAACTAGTTTTGGGTAAATATATTGATGAATAAGATATTAATGATCTTATGACTATTAATGTTTCCCAAACTTCAAATTGAACCCAACTACTTTACAAAAAACTTTGTAAGAGAACAAAACTTCTTAAATTACCACATCGTGATTTAAAATTTAAAATATCATCAAAAAAACCACATTCAAAATTCAAAAGTATACTTTTTTATTTTTTTAAACCCCTATTGAAATCCATTTTTTTATTCCACATAAAAAATGACCAAATTTTTTTAGAACACTTAATGGGATATGAACCCCCTTTTCTATAAAAACTGTTAGCATCAATTGAAAAGGTTTAAAATCATATTCAAAAACTGTTAACAATAAATTAAAAGTTTAAAAACATTTTCATAGAAATATATACACTTTAAAATGTTTAAAACTTTACAGGTTCACTTTGAAATCACTTCATGAGTTTCAAAACACCGAATCCATTTTAGTTCATTTTATGTGAAAACCTATTTTTTCATTTCAAAAACCCACTTTAACATTTAAAAACAGGTTTCCTTTTTCAAAATTAAAATTTAAAATAGGAATGACCATAAAAATGCCAAGTAGGCCACCACCCAGTCTAAGGAATAACATGATTATTAAACATTTCATAATCATTTTAAAAATCTGAGATGAATAAAACATTTTTTAGAAGACAGTAGTAAATTAACTATTTAAATTTTCAAATGATCGTCCTAGACTACCCTCCTATATATTGGGGATACCATGAGATTATTTCAAAATTCAAGCAATGGACTATTAATTTATCAAAAAACTATTTTATCAAATATCTCACAGGAAGCCACAAATCCAAGATTTCACATTCCATACAATTTATTCAACAATCAACATCAAGAAGGTTTTACAAATATTCATGACATTGAAAAGAATTTCCCAAAATATCATGAGATATTATATGGAATCTTTGTATGATATCAGGCATAGGTTTGATTTGAATTTTTCTGTGTGTGATTCAAACTGGAGGTGCTCTAGTACTAGGGGTGAGAAAATGATAGCATATTTGGTTTTTGTTTGTCAAGGAACCAACCATGAAGTTACACCATGTTTTGAGTTTGTACATTGTTGTGAGTGTTTAGAAGATCATGGGATGATTTCAGTTGTTTAGGAATGGTGACAGTGCGATTAGATAACACATAAATGGGTGCAACTGAGCATTTTTAGTGAAAATATAGCAATAAGAGGACCAAATAATGCTCTTTAATGAGATTCAGTGCAGTGATATGGAAACCACATTGTGTGTGTTGTTCACATTATATATTTATGCTTGATTTATTGTGTAAAGTATGTTAAGCACGTTTACATGTTTTAAAATTATTTATTCTATGAAATTAATGTGTGTACCTGTGTTCTTTAATTATTTACAATAATTAATTTATATAATTTCATTCTTATAAATTCTATAATAACTAAATCATTTTAATATCCATAAAGGAATTTATCTATCATATGTTTGGGTTATGTTACCTCGCTTGATTTTGATAATGTAACCTAAATATTCACATGTCTTAGACCTTTGTTCAAGAAAGGAAATTACTATTTGGTACATATTGATATTTTTATATCTTTAGTAATTTTAGTAAACCTGAATTTAGTTTTAAATCATGAGTTTGAAATGGTATTAATATACTTAGTTAAGTATTCTCTTTTATACCTTGTCCTGTATTACAAAGAAATTAATTTCCATTCACTATAAACTAAATGAATTATAAGTCAATGAACAATACATAAACATGATTTAGTTATTGCATCAGTGATGAGATAATGGTTGGTTTGTTTAAGTGGGATGGAATGATTTATTAGGACAACTTATTACCTATCATCAATTTGTTTGATTTTTGAAACTTAACTAAAAATAAATAATCAGAACAATGTATTCATAAAACAAATAACTAAAAACTCACTAATTATATAAAACATCATATTAATACATAATCAGGGATCTTTTTAAAGGAAAATTAAATTCAAATAGATAAGATTTCAAAATTTTCCAATAAAAGAACATACCTAAAGAAACTAATAACTAAGCCACATCTAGAACATCTCCATGTGGACCATGGTCACTTACCGCCACCAAAATGTCAAAAAATGGACTACATGAATGACATAAAAATTTAGATCAAAACCTCAGAACATATATGAAAATATAAAATCTATATATACCCATAGGGATGTGTATTTAGGGTGTAATCTAAACAAACCTAGTAAGATTTCACAAAATAGTAAATTAAATTTCATTTATAAAACATTTCACAAAAAATGTATTGAAATATAATACATTTATCACTTTTCAAAATCCCAAGGTAAAACCTTTTTGGAAAACAAAATAAACCCATGATTAATATCAATACATTTATACTCATGTGGATAATAATCATTTAAAACCATTCTTTCAAAATCTAATTTTTACCAACCAATGGATAGAAACATACATTTAAAAGTGAAAACACATTAAAATATTGAAAATTTGGACTTTTGAGCTTATGGAAATAAATCAAAATCAATTTAATTCATTCAAAAAATTTCTCAAAACACATTTTATAATAAAAATTAAATGTAATCACAACCATAAATTAAATATGGAAAATAGGTCAAATGTGATCTATTATAACAGTGTTATATAATAATAGTAAACAAAATTAAATTACTACAACATGTCCATGAAATGTAAAAAGGGATGAAAATAATGTGTGTAGTATGGATCTCTAAGTTGATATCATCAAATGAATAATCGACATGGGAATCTTACTAGATCCTATGGTGTAAAAATATTAAACATATACTAGTAGAATCAATAACCCAAGGGTTGCCATCTATAACAACATCATCAACAAAGAAATAAGGTTATCACATCCCTAACACTATAGGTGAAGCAACATGAAGGATGTTATAAGAGATATCTTCTACACTGTTCATGTGATATAGGGTGTAGAGGAGATCTAAATTGAGTTAAATTGAGTGGAATAAATCAGCAATCAACTACTGAATAAGAAGGGAAAACAATGTACAAACAATCTTACATGGAACCCAAACAAGCAATAAACGGGTGAGGAGGAGGAGAAAATAGCATACCTTAGATTCTAGCCTTGATTCGTCAGAGAGAACATAGAGGAGGAGTACCAGTAGAAGGGGAGTTTCACGAAAGCTTGAGAATTGCTACTGAATCAATCGTGGTTATGGTTCTTTTAAATAGATTGGAAAAAGCTTTATTAGAACTTCTAAAAAGTGTTGATAATGATACCTTTTATCAGCACTAAATTAATAAACACTGATAAAGCTCTATCTTTATCAGTGCTAAAGAAGCAATGATAAAAGGTGCCTTTATTTGCACTAAAACATTAGCACAGATAAAGGATTTATAATTATAATTATAAATAAAAAATATTGTAAATATATTTATATAATTATACATTTATTTATTATAATTTTATAATTATTTAAATATATAATTATTTATTTATAATTATATAAATACCTTTTTAAAAAAATTATATTTTTTATTTCTAATTATATATATAATTTTATAAATATAGTAAATATACATTTATAAATATATTTGCAAATATATTTATACATATTTATTTATAACTATAAATATATTTATATCATTATATATATTTTTATAATTATATATATATATAATAAATATATATAAATATAAATATATTAAATATATTCATTACTTAAAAATATTTATTATAATTTTATATTAGAAAATGATTAGATTTCAAGAAAATAAAAATAAAAAAATGAATTAATATTACTTAAGTGTAATAATATTAAAAATAAATAAATAAAAAACACCTGTTAAAAACATTATGTATTTAATGTATCCTGTTATATAGAAATTCTAAAATTAATACTAAAATTTGAATAAATTATGTAAATATTAAGTGTGTGTGTTTATATATAATATTTTATTAATTACGTAAATAATTGTGTATATGAGTTATATATAAAAATGCATTAATTTCATATATATGTATACGTGAAATCAATATAACACACATTTTATATGTGATAAATTGAAAAAATCAAATGATGATTAATTATGTTTATTACTCGATGCAATTATTCAGTATTTTTAATTAATATTAATTTTTAATTATAAACAGTTCTTCACTAAATATATGACTTATTTAATGTAGGCATAAATATTTTGTATTATATAAATCATATTTTAATAAATATTATATACATTGATATATATATATATATAGAAATATATATGAATATATTTCAATATTAAATGTATTAATGAAAAAATATGTATAAAAACCATTTCAAATGAATACGACATTAATATGTTTTTAATTATTACATTTAATTCATTTTCTATATTTATATTAAATATATATTATTTATTACTATTTATAATTAATATATATATTAAACTTATTTATTTTTATCAATAATATTTGTAATAATAATTTTTTTAATAATTTTGTAATTTATTTATTTTTAATTTTTTTATTATTACAATTTATACTTTTTAAATTTTTTGTTTAGTAATTAAAATTTACTCATTTTATACATCTATATTAAATATATATTATTTATTAATATTTATAATCCATATATATGTATATTAAATTTGTTTATTTTTATCAATAATTATTTAATTAATAACATGTTTAATATTTTTCTTAATTTAATCATTTTTTAATTTTTATTTGTTTAATTATTTCATTTTATTTATTTTATATATCTGTATAATTAATATATACTATTTATTAGTATTTATAATATATATATATATATATATATATTGAATTTATTCATTTTTATCAATAATTATTTAATTAATAGAAAATTTAATATTTTTTAAATTTACTCATTTTTAATTTTTATTTGTTTAATTATTTCATTTTCTTCAAGACCTTCATCTATGCTAATAATTAATCATGGATAATGGGTGACATTTATCAATGTTAAAAATAAAGCAGTGATAATGGGTACTGTTTATCGGCGATTTTTTTAGTGCTGATAAAAGATACCTTTCATCGGCACTTTTTCTATCACTGATAAAGGAAACATTATCAATACTTTTTTCTAGCACTAATAAAAGCCAGTGTTGTTAAAGCCCTATTTTGAAGTAGTGCACTGAGATGCATCGATGAAAACCACCACAAACTAATACAGAAACTGATGGAAGATCTAATTCATCAAGGCCATGAATATCATCGATGTGTTCGTCAAATCAAACAACATTATCATGAACTCGCATATGTTATATTTGTTCTTAAAAGTAGTTTGGGGGTATGTCAGATGGTCTCACCCTCAACTAATGGTACCTTGACGTCAAGTAAGTCTTGGAAAAAATATAGACACCTCTTAGTTGATCGAAAAGATCGTTGATGCATAGAATAGGATACTGGTTCTTAATATTCATTCAGTTCAGTCTCTATTAATCCACACATAAGCACAAAGTCTCATTATCCTTATTGAAAAAATGTACAAGAGAACCTCATGGTGAAGTATTAGGTTGTATGGATCCTTTAGCTCTCAGATATTACAATTACACTTTCAACTCTTGAATATCCATTGGTTTCATCCTATAAGGTGAGATAGAAACAAGTTTAGCTCTCGAAACCAACTTGATAGTGAACTCAATCTCCCACTTGGGTGTTAAACCGAAGAATTCTCCATGAAATATGTCTTGAAAGTGGTCCACTACTAGAGTAAAAGTACTATGCAGCAACTCGCCAACATCCATCACAAGGCTTACTAATTAGGTCTGAGACAATTCAATCTGTATTGAATTAGTCCTATATAACCAACCGGAAGATCTCATTCACCCTAGGGAATATAACTATCCCTTTATAGATATGTAAAAGTAACTATCCTTTTATAATAGTTGATATAAGCCTGATATATAACTAGTCAATCCATAATAAGAATCAAATCAAATTCTATCATTTCCATCATAAAAGGATCTCAAAGGAAACGATAACCACCAAAATAAAGAGAACACACCTTGCAGCACCTGATACCCTCTGATCACACTCCCAACAGTGTGTCGATAGTCATAACACCATCCAATCTCTCCATAGTCAAACTCAAGTCATTAGTAAATTGGGAAGATATAAAGGAATGTGATTCTCTTATATCAAACAAAACACAAGAAAGGGTAGATGACACAAAAAATCATACCTATGATAGTGGAAGGTCTTGCATCCAGATTTATAAGAGTAGATTGTACAACATGCATCAAACTCACCCCTCTACTGTGGGATCTAACCTGACTCTCCAGCAAAGATCCCTCCTATTGGTACAATACTCTGTCAATGGGTATCACATCCCATACCCCGACACAACATTTTGGTGGAAATCCAGTTACCTGTCAACTAAGGGGTGGTTGAGTCCTTCCTAGACTCTAATGTCTACCTTAATCCTCTATTGTTGCTAGACTATTTTGTGCTCCTAAAGAAAATCGACAAATAACCCATCCTACTATAAGTGTGATACTTCACTCAAGGAAAGGACATTATAATAGACTATGGACAGCCCTGCCACATTGAAAGCATTTTCAATGGTTGTGGTCATGAGACGATTGTCCACTCCCCTGGTTTCTTTACCTTCTATTTCCCTTGTTAGAGTTAGTTCCCTAGAAATAACATGTTTAGTAATTAATTATATGTTTTTATTATTAATTATGTTTACATATCACATAATTATTATTATTATGTATAATATTTATATGTGATAATACCCTTATAATATATATCACATTGAAAAAGTTATAGTTATTCTTTGCTATGATGAGAACCTAGAGGTGTCATAACAATATTCTTGAACCTTGTTCTATAGCCGGATGATATTATCTGATAGGACACAAAAAATACATGCTAACAGGAAGATCATAATACATTAAGTCACCTTCTCAGGTTGTTTTCCCTTAGTAATCTCTAATATAGTAGTTTATGATAATAGACCCTTCAAATAGGAAATCCACATTCCCATGTGTCATTGGATGTTCCTATATGCAGATATGTGTATTCATACTTAGACATTATGGTTATCATTAATGGATATCATGACTCGTGTACATTGATGTATTGACAAAAACCATGATGAAATATGTTTGTGGTGAAGTAGGATACGTTGGGTGTTTCATGAGTGATATTTCATTAATGGATAATGTGAGAAAGGATTTACCTCTTTTTTGTATTAATAAAAGTTAATATCTTAAGCCTTTTGATGAAAATTAAACCGCCTGAATAAATCCATTTTCATAGTGTTCTATGGGCATGTTCATTTCTATAATGTCAATGAAAGAGACATTGAGAATATAGGTTGATGATACTGGCATGCAACCTGATTGATTTGAGATATTATGATAAAAAGATTATATTTCACCATAAAAGATTCGTGGGAGGTTGGGCATCATTGTGATGTTAAATTCGTTCTCTATGAGATCCTTGACATGTTGCTAGATGTTAACCTTGGAATTTAGACAGTTATGCCTAATTTCATTGATAAAGACTCCTAGAGGGTCACACACTTAGTGTATCTACAATCTCAGTTAAATTCAAGTAATAAATTTAGCGAGTTTGAATAAATGATATTTATTTAGTTTGGTTGATCATCATAATTTAATCACAGGTTGTTCAAAATAATAATCAATTTAAATAATAATAAATATTAGTTTACATGTTTTGAAAATACAATATTTATTATATTTATCATAGAAAAATGCAGTAATATTTATTTAATTAAATAGTCATTATTCAAGGAATGGTAAATGTTGATAAGAGAAAGAAGACCAAGATGAATGGTATAATTAGAAATAAATGATATTATTTATATTAATAATGTGTTTCACATGTTAATAAATTAATAATATTATTATTAATAATGTAAATGGGGTAAAATAATAATATTAAAGATAGTTAGGGGGCTTGTGTGTGATTTTCCAACCATAAACCTGCCATAATCAATATCTAATTATATCTCATTACTAAATGATAATTAGTGTTCATAACAGTGAGAGTGAGACTCACTCAATCCTTAGAGAGAGATCAAGAGATCTATAGTGCTCTTCTATACTTCTCTCTCAAGATTACGGGAGACCACCAAGAGTTTTTCCTCTCTCAAGAATAATTCAACTATTTTCGATCACAAAAAATACAAGCGATCAAAATCAGTCATACTAGCACCCAATGATTCTATGACATCATTGTGGTGCATGTGTGGATCACCGCTAGAGATATTCTATACTTGGATCCTACAACAAAACTATGGTGCAACAATATCCATTTCATTGGATCATCAATGAAAGTGGAATTACTGGTTGAGGTAATTTTATATCTTCTTATAAATTAAATATAAATTACCTATCAGATTGTTCTCTCTTTTTTCAAACATATTTAATTTAGTCAATTAATCTATTGTTTTCTTTGGACATGAAATTTTTATTATGTGAAGAAATTATTTACACATGATTTTAAATTAAAAGGCAAGTTGGTCATACCTTTAAAGGATGCTTCCACTGCACCTGAAACCTACAAGTGGTATCAGAGTGATCACATGTTTAATTCATAATTATTTATCATTCATTGATTGATTTTATGTGTGTGTGATTTCATTTTACTTAAAAAGATTTGTTTTAATATCTAACATCATCGAATCTTATTTTCCTTCATTCTCAATAACATAACCTCTAATTGGTTAAGGTTTAGAAACAAATAATCATTTAAATAACACTATCTAGAGGTGTTGAAGGTTCTTTCTAGACAAAACTAGAGTACACATTGTGTACATTGAGTATACACACTATGTATTGTGCTTTATCTCCTGTGTATCATTCTATTGGGTTAGATCCGACAAAATCAGATCTAATATCCAAAAAAGATTGATCATCATGTGGAACTACAGGTTGTGTAACCATTTTACACAATATGTAGTCTCTGTTATCTTTTGGACGAGTATATGGGGTGTCTCAATCATGTCATGTATCAGATACATAACACAGGGACCAACATGCTGTGTAAAATGAGGTCACACATCATGTAAGTTAGACTACATGATGTGTACCTCAATGTTGTTTGTGACCGAGAACACAGCTATATCCAAGGCATGTGTTGCGGACACGAGCATAAGACAAGTACATTTTAGGTACTTTTGTACATGTCATGTAGTCTTTTGTAGATAGTGTTTCCAGTTTTTCATGGAGAAAAAATTAAATATCTAATCAAACCTATTAACATGTGTTTCATGTGTCATTTCTTTGAAAAAAGTATACACTATGATATATGATTGGTAATTATATATAAATTCTATGATTTGTTAAAATTTTGGATAAGAACGTGAAGTTTCCTCCAAGTCCACTTGTGTACTACATTAATTTTAAATGAAGTTAATTTTGTTTAAAATTATATATAATGATTGGTTAAGGATAGTTGGATGGAATTAAGATAAACTGAATTAATTAGATTAATTTTTGGTGTACTAACTTAATTAAAGAACAAATCAATGTAGTTTATAATAACATTAAAAATGTATGATCGTTTCTCTATGTGTAGATGGCCATGAGATTAGACCAGACCTTTCATGTGATTGGTGTCTTTTAATTTATTGTTATTAAATTAAAATTGATGGCCCACATTGTTGGAGCTGGTTCCCTAGAACCAACTTCTTTTTACTTTATGACAAACTTTTATTCATGGTTCTGAATATTGATGAACTTCTTATCACATCATGATTTTTCTTATATGAAACATAGTATGTGATAATGTCCTAAGAGTGGTTGTCACACTAAAAGGTCATAGCAGTTCCCCGCTATGATGAGAACACGGAAGTGCTATGACACTGTTCTTGAATATATATGTTTTATAGTTGGACAATATCAATTGAGGGACACATATGATACCGACTATCAGGGGTGGAGGCTCATAGTACTTTGAGGCACCTTTTCATGGTGTACGCCATTGGTAATATCCAATGGGATATTATGAGAACGATACCCTCCAGTAGGAAATCCATATTTCTATGTGTCATTGGATATTTCTATATGTGGACGTGTGTATTGGTCCTTAGACATTAATATTATTATTAATGGGTATTATGAGTTGCACACTTATATTTATTTACGAAAACAGTGATGATAGATGTTTTTTAAAAGATAGGATATGTTGGGTGCATCACGAGTAATATTGCATTTATGAATAATGCAAGAAAGGACTTATCCATTCTATTATTTAACAGAAGATAGTATCTCATGCACTTTGATAGAAATGATATAGCATAAATAAATCCATAACCATGGTGTTCTATAGGAATTCTATATTTCGAGAATGTCAAAGAAAGAGATATCGATCACATGGGTAGATGGCACTAACATGCAATCAACTAGATAATAAATATTATGATAAAGATATGATATTACATTGTAAGCATTCATATGAGGTGGCATGTCTTTGTGGCAATTACTTCTTTCTTTATGGGTGCCTTGGCATGTTTCTAGATGTTAACCTTGTACTTTAGGCCGCTTCATGTAATACCACTAAGAAAGAGTCCTAAATGGTCACACACTAAGTGTAAATTGTATCTGAGTTAAATAATATATTATTTATTATTTAACGAGTTGAATAAATATTATTCTTGGTCATGGTTTAATAATTATTAATGTATATCTGATCACATTTATTCCATCACTAGTTATTTGAGATAATATATTGTGAGAAAAATATTTAATAAATATTTATTTTCTATTTAATGAATATAATATTTATTTATTTATTGGTGAATAACGCGGTGATATTAATTTAATAAATTAATAGTCATTATTTAGGGCTTGATAAAATTTGATTAGGAATGGAAGACCAAGTCTAAATGTCTAGAGATAAATAATAATATTGAATATTATTTGATTAAATAATATTGAATATTATTTGATTAAATAATATTTAATTATAATTTTCATGTTAAGTTCATGTAAAGAAATAATAATATCGCTATTATTATTTAACACGGGGTTTTTTTAGGATTGATAAAATTATTAAAGGTACTTGTATAATTATTTTGTTTTAACCCTAGTGATATAAATATGCAATTATGATTATTTTCTCATAACCCTACCAATCCAAAGTTGTTGTGCACAATAGATTGGAGAAAAATCTCTAAAGCCTAGATAATTTTTCCTTCTCCAATAACGCTCTTATGAACAAGAGTGAACCTACTGCACAAGATCAAGGAGAATGATTTGGAATCAATTCTCAAGGTGATCAATGGCAGACGACGCAAGCACAAGGATATTCTGTGCTAGCACCTAGATACTCCTTCAACAATGTCTAAAGATTCAGGGAACATGTGTGGATCACCACTAGAGGAAATCTACCCTTGATTTCTACAACACAACGACAGTGCACTACAGATCTATGGCCTAAAACATCAACGAATAATGAATAAGCATAGAGGTAATTCTTATTTAATTAAATTAATTATAAAGAACATGTATTGATATCCTCTCTCTTGGTTCTAGGTTATCTATCTCTTGATTGTTATTTGATTCAATTTTGTGGATCTTGATGTTCATCATTGTATAGATTTCAGATTAGTCATTGATTATGGAAAAAATAAATGTTGGGTACCATTCCTCCCACACTTATGTTGTACCCAGAACCTACAAGTGGTATCATAACAGGCACATAATTGTTTATAATTATTTAGTTTCATTGGTGATTTATGCATTCATAATTCAGTTTTTTAATTCAAGTTTAATACTTCTTTTTATCTGAATTACAAGATTTGTTTCTTCCTCTATCATTTCTCATAGATCTAATATAAATGATTAATTTGATGATTAAAATAAAATCAAGGAACTCATCTTGAAGTGCCAAGGATCCTTGTGGTACAACACCAGACTACACACCATGTAATCAGCATTACACATCATGTAGTCACATTCAACACATCATGATTCATTCAGAGATCAATTTCAGATTTTACATTGATTAGGGCATTAATTACACCACTAGTATGTCTTGTTTTGACCAGGATTAAATGGCACATGGTCAACTAGACTACACGTAGTGTGGCCCATTAGACATGGCGTGTATTTCCTTTAGGTCAGGGTCAGGCTGTGTATTGCATACATGGCCTACCCGACCGGTGACCATGTAACACAAAGTCAAAACGGCGTGTATCACACTAGATATATCGTGTACTCCAATATTTCCAAAGTACACCTCACATGCCTTGTCCCTAGGTGTGTACTTCAGATAGATAGTGAAGGGAGTATACACCATATAGATTGGATCTGAACGTCATGTACTTTTACCAGATTAGGAAAAATTAAAATTTATTTACTTTACTATGTAAACCTTGAGACATGTACTTGTGTGTGGTTGTAAAGATTGGAAATTCCATGTGATACGATTTAATATTCATAAATATTTAAATGTTTAATTAATATCTTCGTAATGTTCAGATCTCTATATCATGTATGTGTTGTATTACAAGTTATTACTCAGCGTGCATTTGAGCATAACACATGACCGAAAAATCATATAATTCATGTAATCATCTGTGAAGTACATTTCATGATAGTACGTGATAAGTAATGTATTCTATATTTCATAAGAGTTAAACAATATATGAGCATAATACATGTTGGGAAAAAATTGGACAAATTCTCACCATGTTTCCTCTAAGGTTATTTTATATATAAGGTTAATTTTAAATGAATTTATTTTCTTTTTTTAAAATTATAATGGATGATAATCTCAAGGAAATTAAGATAAGGATTGAGATAAAAGGATTTATTAATTAAAGATAATAATTAATTGATTCGAGCATGATTTATCTTAAATAATGGAGATTAAGAATTGAATGATATTTGTATTAAATATGCAATTCATTGCATGCTAGTGGGTGATAATGAGCTAGAACATACCTTTGTATGTGGCTGATTTCATTTTAATTTTTTATTAAATTAAATTATTGGTTTGTGTGCCTTCTCTCCTCATTAATATATAGGGTCTGCGTGCCCATGGTCTCTTTTATGTAAACCCTCTTTTACCTTTCACCTGTGTGTGAGTAAAAGCATATGTAATAGATGGAACTCCAAAGCTAGTGGAGGTGGTTCAAGTTAGGATTCAAGGAGAAAACAATCCAAGAAAGATACAAAGATGGATAGGTGGAAATTTGTAAACACGAACCTCAGATTGGTTCAAGGTCTTTCTCCCCTATGTCAATGATAAGTTTATCAGCCACTAGATAAACTAACCATTAGAACAAGATCATGATCATACCATTTATTTTATTTCTATCAGTAGCACAGTTATTAATTGTGGATGTTTTTATCGTGATCACATAATTAATTAAATAACAAGCATGCATGATGGAACTAAAATAAACTAGATTATGCATAAATACTATCTAAATACATGTTTAATCACTTATGTAATGTCACATAATATTAAAAAGCATGTGATAAAGATAATAATTGACCATGTATGCATAAAGGATAAAATCCCTTAATAAAATATTAAGTCAGTATAGCCTTCTATTACTTCGGTTAGAGACGAACCATAGTTCAATGTACTTTACCAACCAATGTTGGAGTGCTTTCAATTATTGGGGAATTCAAACATGTAGTTTTTGGTTGACTTGACTTATTTCACATCAAAGTTTGACTGCCAAAGTAGGAGTTGGGGTAACTAAGAGGCAAAGGTTGAGGAAATCCAATTAAAGGATTTCAGGAATAGGGATTCCACTCAATGGGTCAAGGAATTGTGAGTTAATACAGTCAGCATTTGGAATACCTTCCTAAAACCATTCAAGTTTATTGACCAACAAATGTTGGTGTAATGAGAAAGGGAATATGGACCCTTTCAACTAGTATATCCCAGAAATAGGAAATTTCTAAGCCAATGGTGAGGGCATTTGGGTTTCGATAAAATAGTGGGAGACTAACAAATATAATATTTATTTATTTGTCTAAATTTATAAGATAAAGTACTAAATCTTTGCTTATATTATTTGTAAAAACATCATTAAAAATTACATCAAACATATCATTGTGATCCATACTTGAGAAGAGAAACCTTATCACCAGTACTAATTTCTAGGAGTGGTAAAGGCACCTACGGGTCATCCTTCTCCATTAAAGGAAATTTTATGTGTTGGAAGAACTTTTACCAATTACACCTCACAATGGGGAAAGTGATTAAGAGCTATCTATCTATGTGGAATATCTGAATGATGATACAGATGTTTAGTGCTTCTTATTATTGTCCATATCCAATGAGATCTTGAAGCAACATGAGGATATGGATTCCTATAACATTATGTCTCACTTTCAGGATCTCTATAAAGAGAAGGCGAGACAAGAGAGGTATGAGATCTCCCATTCATTATTTACCACTATGCTTGGAGAGTATACACTAGATGGACCTCTTGTAGTCATTCTTATTTGCTACATTGAGTACCTAGAAATTTTAGGGATTAAATTCTTAGATGAGTTGTTTACATATATCATACTTTCATCACTGCCCAAGACTTTCTATAGTTTTATTGTGAATTATAAAATGTGAAATACTGAGAAGATTCTATCGAAACTTCTGACCATGGTTCAACAAGTGGATAAGGACATGGGGTGTGAAAAACTCACATTCCTTATGGTGAATAAGAAAAGGAAGAACAAGGAAAAAGGTCCCAAGACCTATAAACAATCTAAAGCTCATGAGCACCATCCTTCCAAGAAGGGTAATATACAGAGGTGGGGTAAGGAAAAGGAGGTAGTTTGTTTTGTTTGTGGAAATTCAGGTCACTAGAAGAGGATCTGCACCCAAAATCAAGGGGAAGCTAAAGATGCATTTGTTATCAAGTGTAATCTACCCATTTCTACACATTGGGTATTAGATATAGCTTTTGGTGCTCACATATATATCTAAATGCATAAACCAAGTAGATTTTGGAAAATTTCCAGAGGAGAGGCGGATCTGCAAGCCACCAATGGTGCAAGGTTGGCTGCACATTCCATTGGTGACTAACACCTTTCATTTCCAATGTGAATGATTTTGGTTTTACATGATTGTAATTATGTACCTAATATTACCAAAAACATTATTTTTGTATCATTTTTAGATACAAATGGGTTTATTTTCAGGTATGGAAATAAAAATTGATTCTTTTATTAGGACAACATGTGTTATGGTATGACACATTTAAATAATATTCTGTATGTATTAAATTATGAAAACCAAGTGTTGGAAATTGATAACTAATTGAGATCACATGACTTATATAACACCCAACTTTGGTATCACTATCTTGGTCATGTAAATGAGAAGCGTTTGACAAAGCATTGTCAAGATGGTTATTTAGACTCATCTAAGCTAAAACCACTTAATAGATGTCATACTTGTTTACAAGTAAAAATGACTAAACTTCCATTTGGTGGATAGGGTGAAAGGTCCCCAGATCTTCTAGGATTGTTACACACTATTTTGTGTGGACACTTTCTAGTATAATCTAGAGGTGAATATTCTAACATCATAATTTTTACTAATCATTTGAGTAGATATAGATATATCTACTTAATTAGGTATAAGTTAGAGTCCTTTGAGAAATTCAATGAATTTAAAAATAAAGTATTGAATCATCTTGGTAAAAAGATAAAGAAGCTTTGATCAGATCGAGGTGGAGAATATCTTAACCAAGTGCTCATCAAATTTCTATAAGAGTTTGATATTTTATTTCAACTCACTTTACCTTATACACCATAATGTAATAGTGTTAGTGAAAGAAAGAATTGTACCTTGTTGGACATGGTTAGGTCGATGATGAGTCATACATATCTTCTATTATCCTTTGGAGGATATTCATGACAAACTGCGGAATACACATTAAATCGAGTAACAACTAAAGTGAAAAATAGATTTATCTTCAAGATATAGAGTGGAAAGAAAATAATTTTGTTGAAAACGTGTGTATTAGGTTGCGAGGTATCTATTAAGGATTTCTCAGGTAACAAACTAGCACCCAAGGGCACGAGGTGTATATTTATAGGGTATCCTAAGGAAATAAAGGAATTCTACCTATAAAAACTCTCCAACAAGAAAGTTATTGTCTCTAGATGATTCATCTATCTTGAGAAAGAGAAAATCCTCAAAAAATACAGTGGGAGAAAGATTGAATTTGACAGAGTTGACGCTTAATATTCACTGAAGTTGGTATAGGAACAAGTTCCATAGTTCCACATGGAAGAAATAGTTCTTAAAACAAAAATACTACATAGGAGTGTAAGAGAGGTAAAGAAACCATAGAGATATGGTTTTATAGTCACGAAGGATGGTGACTCATTATTTTTGGACAATGATGAACCTCTATCCTAAAAAGAGGTATTAAAGATCTTAGAAGCTGCAAAATTGCTAGAAGATATGAATTCTGAAATGGATTCCTTGTATTAGAACCATTTTTTCATTCTGGTTGATGTGCTAGTTGATGTAAATCTTGTTGTGTGTAAATGGGTATTTAAGAGAAAACTAGACATATAATATGAAGTAAGTACCTATAAAGCAAGGATAGTGGATAAAGGTTTTAAACAGAATCAAGTTATTGAATACGATGAAACCTTTTCGGTAATTTCCATGTTTGAATCCATAAGAATCATACTTTCCATTACAACTTACCATGACCATGTGATTTGGTATATGGTTTCTAAAACTACATTCCTTAACAGGAACCTTTACGAATATGTCTATATGACATAACTAGAAGGTTTTGTGACACCGAGTGATGCTAAAAGGGTTTTCAAGTTATAGAGATCCATTTATGGATTAAAGAAAGCATCAAAGTCATGGAATATTCAATTAGATGAATCTATAAGTGAATATTGTTTCATTAAGAGAAAATGTGAGACATGTGTTTGAAAAAGGTTTAATGGGAATGTATTCATTATCCTAGTAGTTTATGTTGATGACATATTACTTATTGGAAATGACATACAAGTCTTACAGTCAGTTAAGGAATGGTTGAACAAGGGATTCTCCTTGAAGGAAATAGGTGAAGTAGCCTACATTTTAGGGATCATGATAATTCGTGATAGATCCAAGAGTTTTCATGGACTAATATATATTCACTATTGGAAATATGACCTTTCCCAATGCTTCTATACCAACGGTTTGTAAAAACCATTGGTATAGGTCCCCTTTCCCAACGGTTTGGCCAAACTGTTGGGAAAGCCCATATTGAGGCCACCTTTTCCCAACGGTTTGTCCAAAATGTTGGGAAAGGGTATACCTATCCCAAAGGTTTGGCCAAACCATTGGGAAAGGTCCCCAAGATACCAACCTTAAACCCACAATTTCATCCAGAATCAGGACTTATACCAACGGTTGTCAAAACCGTTGGTATAGACCTATATCAACGGTTTTAACAACCGTTGGTATAGATCCTTTGATTTTTTATAAGATATTCTTACTGAGAACATTATATAAATCAAAATTTAAAATAATTATGAGAATACATATATATATTTATGTAATTATGTTCAAAAAAGTCATGTTAGGTTAGTGGTTAAGTCATTCGATGATAAACTAGGGGTCCTGGGATCAAATCCCAGCGAATGTTTTTTTTTTGAAATACATATACCAATGGTTCCATAACCGTTGGTATAGATTTTCATATTACTTATACCAACAGTTTCCAAAACCGTTGGTATAGGTATATACCAATGGTTTTCCCAAAACCATTGGTATAGACCTATCCCAACGGCTTACTTGGCAACGGTTCTCCAAACCGTTGGTATAGGTTATTTTTCCAGTAGTGATTGACCAAATACTAAAGAGATTTAGTATTGAATAATCCAAGAGGGGATTGGTTTGAGTTTCACATGGTTTGCACATTTCTAAGAAAATGTTCCCCCAGATACAATAGGATAAAGATAGAATGAGTAAGATCTCATATGCTTTAGTGATAGGATCAATCATGTATGTTATGTTATGTACTGCACTTGGTGTTGCCTATGCATTGATCATGATAGGCTTATATCAAGCAGATCCAGGAGAATGGTATTGGACTGCTATTAAGACAATACTTAAGTATATGAGAAGAACTAAGGATATGTTCCTAGTGTATGGAGGAAACAAGGAGATTATAATCATAGGGTATGTTGATGCTGGTTTTCAGACAGATCAGAATGATCTAATGTCACAATCAGGATATGTTTTCTATCTCAACAGAGGAGATGTGAGCTAAAAGAGTTCAAAGTATCCAGTTGTAGCTGATTCTACAATGGATTATGAGTATATAGCATCTTCTGATGTATCCAAGAAAGACATCTCGATTCTAAACATTGTCCAAGATCTTGATGTGAAACCTAGAAGTAATTATGCTATCACATTGTATTATGATAATATTGCAACAATGACTCTTGAAAAAGAGTTAAGGTCACCTTAAAGGATAAAGCACATAATTTGGAAGTTTCTCCCCTTGATGTATTTTTATCATAGGGGAGAAGATGTTGTGAAGAGAGTACCCATAGAAGAGTGTTGGTTCGGAAGAAAAGCGGGAATGATGGCAAGAGGGGGGGTGAATTGCCTTTAAAAAAAATAAACAAATTAAAATCAAAGTGAAAGATGCAGCGGAAATAAGGATGCAAGACACACAAAATTGATAACGGAGTTCGGCCAAAACCCGGCCTACGTCTCCGCTCCCAACTCAACCGTTGAGAGATTCCTACCGCTTGCTTTTCAATGGTTTTAGCAAGAAACCCACTAGGCTTTGAGGTAGCACTAGGACCTATTACAGCTTGCTTTTTGTGGTTTAGCAAGAACCCACTTGCTTTTGATGGTTTAGCAAGAACCCACTATCCTTCTTACAGGTGAAGGATAGCTCACCTATGTCTCAAGCTATTTAAAGGAAAGCTTGGCAACCTCTTCACACCTTAGTGGTGATGTGAAACCCAAAAGAAAGAGGGGATGAGAAAAGTTTGGGGTTTGTAGGCACAAACCCAATTTTAAGCTCAAAATAAAATATACAAGAAAAACCGTGATTGGGAAGACTTGGGCGCCAAAGGTTGAATGGAGTTGAAGACGTGCACTCCCAAGCTTCTTGAGTGGAGCTCCTTGGATGTGGAAGTTGTTGGAGCTATTGAGGTTCCTTTGAAGGAAGTCGCCGGAGGTATGCCAAATGATGAACAACGTGTCCGTGGGCTTCCGTATAGTTCCGGTAGATGTCCGGGGCTTCCTTGGCCTTTATTTATAGGCATGGAACCCTTGGGGAGGCTTCGGAGCTGTTGGAGAGGCTAAAAGAGCCGTTGGGAGCCAAGTGGACAGGCTGGTCAACAGCCCAACGGCTAGTTTGACTGTGTCCACCGGCTGGCCGGTGCAGGCCCACCGGCTGGCCGGTGCTTGAGGAAATTGGGAGATTTCGAGACTTGGCTCCACCGGCTGACCGGTGGATGGGCCACCGGTTGGCCGGTGCCTTGGATGTTGAGAAGGAGGTTGGTCCAGGCCCCACCGGTCGACCGGTGGAGGAGCCACCGGCTGGCCGGTGGAAAGACAGTAGGTCTCACTATTTGTGCTGGGTGCCACAGGTCGACCGGTGACAGAGCCACCGGTCGACCGGTGGGGAGGCAGTAGCTTCCCTTTGAGTGCAGGTGCCACCGGCTGGCCGCTGGTGTTCCACCGGTTGGCCGGTGGACTGAATTTCAGTCCATTTCTTGTCCATTCTTGGGCCAATCCTTTGGCAATCTTTTGCCTATCATCCACAACACTTAAAAACAATGTTAAACACATATGAAAGTGATTGTGATCATGAAAATCAAAGAGTGTGGGGTTCAACAATCTCCCCCTATTTTGATGATCACAATCACTTATCTAAGCAAAGTAAAAACTTAAATGAAAGGCATGCTTTAAATGAAAAATTGAAAATAAATACTAAGCATGAGAGAAAAGATTCTCCCCCAATCAATCAAGAAATTTCTCCCCCTTTGTGATTATCAAAATAGAATGGGGCATAAAACTTGATTGAGGGACAGGGTTTGAAAAACTAGATTTTGAGAATTGAAAATCAATTTGAGATTTTTGAAATTGAAATGAAAATTTGAATAACAGTTTGAATTGAAAGTTTTGAATCAAAAACCAATTGAAATTTGAAATTTGAATTTTGGATACCAAATGTTGAAATTGAAAGTTGGAATCGAAAATTTTGAAAATAGAATCAAAAGGACTTAAACGATCCTAACTCCCCCTAAATAAAAACAATGAATTACCGGGGAGAGGGATTTTGAAAAGAGACAATTTTGGGCCCGGAGAGACTCGCTAGAAGGGATTTTTCAATCCATACTTGTCTCATAGCGGGTCTTCTTCTATAAAACTCATCGGAAAAGAAAAAACTTTTGGGTTGACCATACCGGGCATTTTTGCAATTGCATTCATAAATAAGGTGCCCGGGTTTTTTGCAATAATTACAAAATTTAAAGCTAGAGCTCCCCCTTACAAAAACAGTTGGAGCATGGGAGGAGGAAGCTCGGTTGGTGTATCCTAGCCCTTGGGTGGTTCTTGATATTCGTTGGGAACCTAGGAGATTGTTCAAATTTTGTTCACCTTGGGTGAACTTGGCTAAGGTCTCCCTAAGGTCCTTGATGGTTGATTCCAATGAATCAACATTTGGAAAATTTTGGATTTTGAGGGACAACTCTTCCTTCTCTTTAAGAAGTTGTTCTTTTTCGGAAGAGAGTTTTTTGAAAGATTTTTTTAAAGCAATAAATTTTGAAGATAAAGCATGAAAACCATTTTCTAGTTGGTCTCTAGCGTGTGAGAGTTCTTCATAAGATAAATGATTTAAAGAATTTGAATTTGAAGAACAAGAGGAGGAGGAATCGGAAGAAGTTACCTCATGGAATCCCATTAGGCATTTTGTACCTTGGTCGCTCGAGGAGGAGGAGGAGGATGAAGAGGAGGTGTCACTCCATGTCGCCTTGAGGACCTTTTTCTTTCCTTTTTCCTTTGGCGTGGCCCGTTTTTTGTTGAGTGGGCAATCGGGCTTGTAATGGCCCTTTTCACCGCACCCGTAGCATTTTACCTTGGGCTCGGATCTTGCGGTGGGTTCTTGCTTTCGCGCCTTGCGAGATTTCTTCTTCTTCTTGTGCTTCTTCATAAATTTGTGCATTTGGCGGGCGAGATTCTCCATTTCCGAGTCGCCGCTTGATGATGAGGAAGATGAGGAAGGAGATGAGGAAGAAGATGAGGAGGAGCTTACTTGCTTTTGTACTTTGAGGGCAATGTTCTTTGGTGTCTTGATTGGTGTGCCCTCCTTTTGTGCTTGCCTCCTCATCGTGATCTCGTACGTCATAAGGGATCCGATGAGCTCCTCTACCGGCATATTTTTGACATCCTTAGCTTCTTGGATCGCCGTCACCTTTGGTGCCCATGAGCTCGGGAGGACCCATAAGATCTTCTTGACCATTGTCTCGGCTGAAACATCATCACCAAGGGACTTTCTCCCATTGCACACGTCAGTAAATCGTGTAAACATTTCAGAAATTGATTCATTTGAATGCATGGAAAAGCTTTCAAAATCTTGCCTATACATGTCTAACCGAGTATCCTTAACTTTGTTAGTGCCCTCATGGGTCACTTCCAATAGTTTCCAAATTTCATGAGATGAGGTGCAAGTGGAAACTCGGTTGAATTCATTTCTATCTAACCCGCAATGAAGAGCGTTCATGGCTTTGCCATCAAGCTCAAAATTCTTAATATCAGCGGGGGTCCATTTGGATTCATCGGGGGAAGACAAAGTATAACCATGCATGACAATTTTATATATGGGATAACCTATGCTTCTAAGGAAAGTAGTCATGCGGGTTTTCCAATAATTATAGTCGGACCCATCAAAAAATGGAGCCCGACCCAATGAGTAGCCCTCGGGGGCGAAAGAGGTTGATGCCATCTTAATGGATCTTAAATTTGAAACCGGGTTAGGGTATTACTCAAATTTTCCTCTGATACCAATTGTTGGTTCGGAAGAAAAGCGGGAATGATGGCAAGAGGGGGGGTGAATTGCCTTTAAAAAAAATAAACAAATTAAAATCAAAGTGAAAGATGCAGCGGAAATAAGGATGCAAGACACACAAAATTGATAACGGAGTTCGGCCAAAACCCGGCCTACGTCTCCGCTCCCAACTCAACCGTTGAGAGATTCCTACCGCTTGCTTTTCAATGGTTTTAGCAAGAAACCCACTAGGCTTTGAGGTAGCACTAGGACCTATTACAGCTTGCTTTTTGTGGTTTAGCAAGAACCCACTTGCTTTTGATGGTTTAGCAAGAACCCACTATCCTTCTTACAGGTGAAGGATAGCTCACCTATGTCTCAAGCTATTTAAAGGAAAGCTTGGCAACCTCTTCACACCTTAGTGGTGATGTGAAACCCAAAAGAAAGAGGGGATGAGAAAAGTTTGGGGTTTGTAGGCACAAACCCAATTTTAAGCTCAAAATAAAATATACAAGAAAAACCGTGATTGGGAAGACTTGGGCGCCAAAGGTTGAATGGAGTTGAAGACGTGCACTCCCAAGCTTCTTGAGTGGAGCTCCTTGGATGTGGAAGTTGTTGGAGCTATTGAGGTTCCTTTGAAGGAAGTCGCCGGAGGTATGCCAAATGATGAACAACGTGTCCGTGGGCTTCCGTATAGTTCCGGTAGATGTCCGGGGCTTCCTTGGCCTTTATTTATAGGCATGGAACCCTTGGGGAGGCTTCGGAGCTGTTGGAGAGGCTAAAAGAGCCGTTGGGAGCCAAGTGGACAGGCTGGTCAACAGCCCAACGGCTAGTTTGACTGTGTCCACCGGCTGGCCGGTGCAGGCCCACCGGCTGGCCGGTGCTTGAGGAAATTGGGAGATTTCGAGACTTGGCTCCACCGGCTGACCGGTGGATGGGCCACCGGTTGGCCGGTGCCTTGGATGTTGAGAAGGAGGTTGGTCCAGGCCCCACCGGTCGACCGGTGGAGGAGCCACCGGCTGGCCGGTGGAAAGACAGTAGGTCTCACTATTTGTGCTGGGTGCCACAGGTCGACCGGTGACAGAGCCACCGGTCGACCGGTGGGGAGGCAGTAGCTTCCCTTTGAGTGCAGGTGCCACCGGCTGGCCGCTGGTGTTCCACCGGTTGGCCGGTGGACTGAATTTCAGTCCATTTCTTGTCCATTCTTGGGCCAATCCTTTGGCAATCTTTTGCCTATCATCCACAACACTTAAAAACAATGTTAAACACATATGAAAGTGATTGTGATCATGAAAATCAAAGAGTGTGGGGTTCAACAAAGAGAATGTGGGAGACCCCTTGACTAAAGTCCTATCTCAGTTGAAGCATAATTATAATGTGAGAGCTAGTGGACTGAATGTTGTTAGTAGTTGGATCTAGTACATGTGGGAGTCTATTGGAGTTGTTTCCCTAGAAAAAATTATTTTTACTTTATGATAAACATGTATTCATGGTTTTGAATTTTAATAAACTCTTTATCACATCATGATTGTTCTTCTGAGTAACATAGTATGTGATAATGTCTTATGAGTAGTTGTCACACTAACAGGTCATAGGAGTTCCCCACTATGATGATAACTTGGAAGTACTTCAACACTATTCTTGAATATATATGTTCTATAGCTGTACGATATAATTTGAGGGACAAAAATGATATAGGCTATCAGGGGTGGAGACTCATAGGACTTTAAGACACCTTCTCATGGTGTACGTCCTTGGTAATATATAGTAGGATATTATGAGAACGAGACCTGCCAGTAGTAAATCCATATTTATATGTGTCATTGGATGTTACCATCTTTGGATGTGTCTATTGGTCCTTATACATTAATATTATTATTAATTTTTATTATGAGTCATGCACTTAGATGTATTGAAAAGAACCGTGATGACAGATGTTCGTGGTGAGGAAGGATATGTTGGGTGTGTCATGAGTAATATTGCATTAATGAATAATCTGATAAAGGATTTATCTCTTCTGTTCTTTGATAGAAGTTAATATCTCAGGATCATTTATAAAAATGATATAGCCTAAATAAATCCATGGACATGGTGTTCTATAGGTAAGTTATATTTCTGAAAAGTCAAAGAAAGAGGTATCGAACATATTAGTTTATGACACTGGCATTCAACCTCCTTGATAAGTGATATTATGAAAAAAGGATTATATTACTCTATATTTATTCATATGAGGTGACATGTCATTATGGCATTAGTTCTTTTTCTATGGGTGCCTTGTAGTTTTGCTAGATGTTAACTTTGGACTTTAGGCAGCTCCACCTAATACCACTAAGAAAGAGGCCAAGAGGGTAACACACTAAGTGTATCTAGTATCTTAGTTAATTAATATATTATTTATTATTTAACAAGTGGGATAAATATTATTTTTAGTCGTGGTTTAATAATTATTCATGTATTCTTGATTTCATTTATTTTGTCACAGTTATTCGAGAGAATATATTGTGAGTGGAATATTTAATAAATATTTTTTTTTCTATTTAGTGAATATAATATTTATTTATTTATTGGTGAATTATGCAGTGATATTTATTTAATAAATAAATAATCATTATTCAAGGTCTGAAAAATATTGAGGAGGAATGGCAGACCGAGTTTAAGGGTCTGGTGAGAAATAACAACATTGAATATTATTTGATTAAATAATATTTATTTATAATTCACATGTTAATAATATGTCAAGAAATAATAATAATTCTATTATTATTTGACATTAGGTTTCAGTAGGATTAATAAAATAATTAAAGGCACTTGTGTAATTGTTTTATTTTAACCCTAGTGATATAAATACCAAATTATGATTTTTTTTCTCAGAACCCTATCCAAGCCAAAGGTTTTGTGCAAAATGGATTGGATAAAAACCTCTCAAGACTAGATAGTTCTTACTTCTCCAAGAACACTTTCAAGAACAAGAGTGATCCTCCTCCACTGGATCAAGGAGAATGCTTTGAAAGAGGTTTTCAAGGCGATCAAAGGCGGACGATGCAAGTGCAAGGATAATCTATACTAGAACCCAGATACTTCTTCAGTGGAGTCCAGATATTCATGGAACACGTGTGGATCACCACTAGATGTAATCTACCGTTAATTTCTATAACATAATGATGGCACACAATAGGTGTGTGGCCAGATGCATCAACAAAAGAATGAATAACCTTGGAGGTAATTCTTATTTAATTAAATTAATTATAAATAATATGTGTTGATCTACTCTCTATTGGTTTCAGGTTATCTATCCCTTGATTGATCATTGATTCAACTCTGTGAATCATGGAATTCATCGTCATATAGATCTCAGATAAATCCTTGATTATGGAAAAAATAAATGTTGAGAATCATCCCCCCCCCACACTTCCGATGTTCCCAAAACCTACACACGTGTTAGTCACGCCTCCTTATTATGCAAGGGTTTGCATGCTCATGGTTTCTTTTATGTAAACCCCCTTTATCGAATCCATTGGATCTCTTCACCTAGGTGTGAATAAAATCATAGGAAAGGATGGGGCTCCCAAGCGAGTGGAGACATTCTGAGTCAAGATGTCAAGGTAAAACCAATCCATGTGATATATAAGATCCAAGGTGGAATACTAAAACACAAACCAATCTGTGGTTCAAGGTGTTTTACCCTAGGGTCCTGGGTTAGTTTATCATCCGCTTGATAAACTAACCATTAGAGAATCTCATGATCACACTACATATGTTTTATTTCTTTCAATTTCTTGGTTAATTATTTATTATTGTGAATATCATGTGATCACCTAATAAATGATTTAATAATCATGAAATATGAAATAAAATATTACTAGATTATGTGTGAATATTTTATCCTGCATGGTTGATCACTTAAGTAAAATCCATATAATATTAAAAAGGCATGTTAAAGGATAAAATTAGGCTTTCTGCATAAGGATAAAAATACCTCAAACTAAAATATGAAGTTGGATTATACATCCACCACTTAATTTAGAATCAACCTCATAGTTCAAAGTGCCTGAACAACCCAAATTAGGGTGTTATCAATTATCATGGAAATTTTTGCTTAATGTTTTGAGTTTACTTAACTTAGTTTACCTCAAGGGTTAACTGCCCAAGAATAACGTGGTGTAACTAAGAGTAAAAGGTTGAGTAAATCCTAAAACAAGATTTCTAGATTGGGGAGTCCACTCAACAGATCAAGGAACTAAGAGTTAATGCATTTGACAAGTTACGCCTACCTAAAACCCTTCAAGTATCGTGTTAGACCAAAGTATGGGTTATGAGAAGGGTAATAAGGATCCTTGACACTATAATATCAATGTGAAAAGATGTTATGAAACTGATGGTGATGGTTATTAGGTCTTGAAAAAAAATCTAAAATTAATAAGAACTTAATTAAATTTAAATTTCTTAGTTTTTTTTTGTAATGAAAAACAAGTAATAATTATTTTCTCCTAATGTGTAGAATTAAAAAATCAATCAAATTTGACAAAAATAATTTTGATCCATACTTTAAAATGATAACCTTGTCACTAATGTGAATTTCTAGGAATGGTATAGCCGCTTTCACATTATACTACACCACATATAGAAATTATACATGCTGGAAACCCAACTTTATGAGTTTATTTCCAAAGAGGCTAATGAGAAAGAAGTGTCTCCCTATTTGAAGAATGTGGATGACACTATGGATATCCATTTTTCATTATTTACTCTATGAATAATGATATAATTGAGCAATATAAGGATATAGATGTTCATATAATCATTTTTCACCTTAAGGACGTTTATCAAGAGAAGGAGAGATCAAAGAGATATGAGAACTCCAATTTTGTTCATGTGAAGTCCTAGAGAGTCAGCACCATCTAGGGTACATGTTGTCAAGATTATTAGAAACATTGATCACCTTGAAATCTTTGGTTTTAATATCCTTGATGAGATTCACAAAGATCTCATTCTATCATTACTACCTAAGAACTTCTCCAATTTTATTGTGAATTAGAATATGACCAATGGTGGGAAGACACTTCTGAAACTTCTTTCACTTATTATCCAAGTTTATAAAGACATGGGGCATGATAAAACCATTATCATTATGGTAAATAATATGTGGAAGAATAAGTAAAAGTGGTTGAATACTCATTTTATGTCAACACCGGAGCATTTTCCTTCTAAGAAGAAGAAGAAGATCCAAGGGAAAAGAAAGGAACATAATGTTGTATATTTTTCATGTGGTGAGTAGGGACACTGGAAGAGGAATTTCATCCAGCCAAAGAATCAAGGGGAAGATTTATGTGCATTTGTTATTGAGTGTAATCATTTTATATCTAAAAGTTGGGTATTATATACTTCCTAGGGTTCTCACATTTGTATCCAAATAATAGAACCAATTATATTTCAGATGATTACTAGAGATGAGGTGGATCTAAGAACTAATAATGGAGTGAGGATGGATACTCTATCCATTGGAGACAATAATCTCACATTATCAATGAGATTGATTTTGTTTTTAATGAATTGTTATTATATGTCATGTGTTGCCATGAAAATTATTTCTGTTTCTTGTTTAGATATGGATGGATTTTTCAACTTTGGAAATAAACGTTTCCACTTTTATAAAGATAACATATGTTATGGTATGGTATAAAGGTCTTTATTTATTAATTTTTGAAAACCAAGTATTATCAAATGATAATGAAACAAACATGCATGACTCATATAACACATAGTTGTGACATCACCGTTTTAGTCACATAAATGAGAAACATTTGACAAAGATCAATCAAGATGGTCACTTTAACACTTTTGAGGATAATACACTTGAAATAATCACGCTTGTTTACAAGGTAAGAGGACCAAACCACCATTTGGTGGTTAAAGTGAATGGAAGAACTATAAATCTTCTAGATTTAGTACACACTAATGTGTAAAGACCTTTTCATGTAGAATATAGAATTTGATACTCATACTTTATTAATTTTAATGATGACCTGATTAGGTGTGGTTATATCTACTTAATGTGGTACAAGTTTTAATCCATTGAGAAGTTCAAAGAGTTTATGATTGAGGTTGATAATCAACTTGGTCAAAATATAAAGAAACTTTGATCAGATTAAGATAGTGAATATCTTAACCAATAATTTATTGACCATATATAAGAGTATGAGATTTTATCTCAACTCACTCCACCTTATACACCATAGTGTAATGGTGTTAGTGAATTGAGGAACTGTACCCTTTTATACATGGTAATGTTGATGTTGAGTCATGTGATCCTTCCATTATCTTTTTAGGTATATGTATTTTAAATAAAATTATACTTATTATACCAAATAATAACTAAAGAGTAAAATGGTATTCCCTTCATGTTGTGGAAGAAACTCGTTTTGTCGCATGTTCATTCATAGGGGTGTGAGTCATTTGTTAAGGCTAGATAAAGAAACAAAATAGAACCTCGAGGAATGAAGTGTATATTATAGGGTATCCCAAAGAAACAAGGGGATATTTTCTATATAATACTTAAGATAATAAAGCAATTATAACAAGATAATTCATTTTTTAGAGGGATCACATCCTTAGGGAGGATAATGAGAGAAAGATTGACATAGATGAAGTTAATACTCAATATACACAAGAGTTTCTATAGTAACTAATTCCATAAGTCCCCATGGAATAAAATATTTATGAACGAAAAGTGTTTCATTAGAGTGAAAGAGAGGTGAGAGAACTAGATATATGTGGTTTTCTAGTCAATGATAATAGTGACTCATTATTAGTTAACAATGATTATCCTATCTCCAATAAAGAAGTAGTGGAGATCTCAAAATTTGTAAGACGGAAAGAATCCATAAATTATGAGATAGATTATATATATTAGAATCAAGTTTTATTTCTAATCGATCTTCTAGTTAATGTAAAACCTATTGAGAGTAAATGTGTATTCAATATAAAGCTAGACATGGAAGGTAAAGTAAATACCTATAAATTACGAGTAGTGGCTAAAGGGTTTAGATAATGTCAATTCATTAACTATGATAAAACCTTTTCTCCAGTTTCCATGTTTAAATCCATCAGAATTTTGTTTTCTATAATGGCATACCATGACTATGATCTTTGAAAAATAGATTTCAAAACTACATTCCTTAATAGGAACCTTTGAGGGGATTTATATATGACATAACCAGAAGGGTTTATGACTCAAGGTAATTACAAAAATGTATTAAAGTTGAAAATATCATTCTATAGATTAAAGAAAACATCCAGATCATGGAGAATTTGATTCAATTAAACCATAAAGGAATTTGGTTTCATTAATAATGAATGCAAGCCATGTCTTTACAAACGATTTAGTGGGAGTATGGTTGTTTTCATTGTAGTATAATTTGATGATATATTACTAATTGGTAACAATATACCAGCCTTATAAGAGGTTAAGTCTTGGTTTTTCAAGTGATTCTACAATGAGGTCTTAGGTGAAGAAGTCTATATTATATGGATCAAAATCAAACATGATAGATCCAAGAGGTTGCATGGACTATGTCAAAGTACATACATTGACCAGATACTAAAGAGGTTCAGTTTAGAATAATCCCAGTGGGGATTGGTTCTAGTGTCACATGGTATAAATCTTTCTAAGAAAATGTGTCCTTGGATATAAGAGGAAAGAGAGAGAATGAGAAATATTCCATATGATTTTGTGATAGGATTTATCATATAATTCATGTTATGTATGAATCTTGATGAATCCTATGCTTTGAGTATGGTAGAGAGATATCAAGCAGATCCAAGTGAATAAATTTGGACTACTATTAAGACTATTCTTATATATCTTAGGTGAACTAAGGATATGTTCATAGTGTATGGAGGAGATAAAGATCTAGTTATCATGTTTTTTAGAGATGATAGCTTTCAAATAGATCATAATAATCACAAGTCGTAGTTTATATATGTTTTTTGTCTCAATATTCTAGTTGTGATCTGAAAGTGTTCAAAACATTCATTTATCACTGATTCTACAGCAGAGTCCAAGTATATAACGACTTTCTATATAGCCAAGGAAGCAGTATGGATTCAAAAATTTATCTAAGATCATAATGTGGTTCTTATTAGTAAATATCCTATCACAGTTTAATGTGATAATAATAAAACATTGGATATCTCTAAGGAGACAAGGTCACACCAAAGTATAAGTCATGTACTTCAGATGTTTCATCATTTAAGGGATTTTCACAATGAGATGAAGTTGTAGTAAGCAGATTATCCATGGAGGTAAACAGGATGGATCTCTTAATGACAACTTTATCTTAGTAGAATCATGTGTATCAAGTGAGAACTAGTGGATTGAAAGTTGTTATCAGTTGGCCCTAGTTCAAGTGGAAGTATGTTCGAATTGGTTCCCTGGAACCAACTTGTTTAGAACTTGATTACATGTTTTTATTTTAAAATATTTTTTCTAATCACACCATGTTTGTTCTTTTTTATATTAATTATATGTGATAGTTTTCTAATAATATATATTGTTCAGAAAGGTCATAGTGTTTTCCCACTATGATGAGAAACTATATGTGTCACAACATTATTCATGAATCTTGTTTTACGGCTGATGATACTATCCAACAGGACACAAAAAATACAAGATATCAGGGGTAAGTGGCTCATAATACATTGACACGCCTTCTCATGGTGTTAACCCTTGGTAATCTCCATGATATGAGGTTATGGGAATAGACCTTCCAAATAGAAAATCCACATTTTCATGTGTCATTGGATATTCCTATATGAGGACATGTGTATTGATCCTTATACTTTAAGATTACCATTAATGGATATCATGAATCGTGTACATTGATGTATTAAAAAAACTATTATAAAACATGTTCATGGTGAAGTAGGATATGTTGGGTGCGTCATGAGTGATATTATATTAATGGATAATGTGAGAAATGATTTATCCCTTTCAACACTTGACAGAAGTTAATATCTCATTCCCCTTGATGGGAATGTAATTGCTTGAATAAATCCATGACCATGATGTTCAATGGGCCTATTCATTTCCAAAGAAGTCAATGAAAGAGATATAGAGCATATAGGTTGATGACACTGGCATGCAACCTACATGGTTTGAGATATTGTGAAAAAAATATTATATTACACAGTAAACATTTGTTGGAGGTTGTATGTTATTGCGACATTAACTTATTTCATTATGGGAGCCTTAACATGTTACTGGATGAAAACATTTGACATTAGGAAATTATTCCTAATGTTATTGAGAAATGGTCATGGAGGGTCACACACTTAGTGTATCAATAATCTCAGTTAAATTCAAGTAATGAATTTAAAAAGTTAGAATAAATGAAATTTATTCGATTTGGTTGATTGCCATAATTTAATCACAGGTTATTTGAAATAATAATCGATTTAAATAGTAATAATAAATACTATTTTTAAATTTTGTAAAATACAATATTTATTATATTTATCATAAAATAATGAAATAACATTTAATTAATTAAATATTCATTATTTTAGGATCGATAAATATCGATGAGGGAAAGTTAACCGAGTAGAATGATCTGATTATAAATAATTGATATTTATTTGTATTCTTAATGTGATACAAATTTTAAGATATTAATGATAATAATAATAATAATAATGGACATGGGTTCAACTAAGAATATTAAATATTGTTAGGGGATTGTTTGCGATTTTCCAACCCAAAACATGTCATTATAAATATCTAATTATATCTATTTCCTAAATGATAGTTGGTGTACATAATGGATAGAGAGATTCTCTCGAGATCTATGGAGATATCAATAGATCTAGAGTGATCTACTCCACTCCTCTCTAAAGTTAATGAGAGATCATCAATATTTCTTCCTCTCTTGAGAATAATTTTCCTATGGTTAACCACAAACAGTGCAAGCAACTGGGATTGGACAAGCTAGCACTCGACGATTATACAGTGTCATTCAAGGATTGTGGTGAGAGTTTGGATCACCATTAGATGGATTATACACTTAGATACTGTAGTGAAATGATGGTGCGACAAGATCCATTCCATAGTATTTTTTAATGAAAACAAAATTACGAGTTGTGGTAATTTTATATCTGGTTATAAATTAATTATCAATTAAATGTGAGATCATTTGATTTTAGTTTTGGCGTATTTAATATAGTTACATAATATATTATTTTCATTGGAAAATAAATTTTGATTATTTCAAGCAATGATTACTTATGATTTATGACTAAAAGTCGAGTTGGTTATACCTTCAAAGGATTTTTTCATTGCACCCAGAACCTACAGCCCCGGTGGCAATTATCATAATGGTTATTTTTGCTGCCTGGGGAGGAGCTCCCTGGTCATCATGTTGAGACTTCTTACATACCACTTAGGGCCTCTATCAGGTTCCCTTCTTTGAAGATATCCTGATTCATCACATCAATGAAGTTTGTTAAGTGAAAGATGTTCACATGCAACTTTACTCATATTGGTGCCCATCCCGGAAGCACTTTTCCTTGGATACCTCATCTACTGTTAGAGATATCGTAAAAAATTATAGTTTGGTAAGACATCCAATTTATTCCATCACTAACATGCTTCCCTGCGTTGGGTGCAAGAACCCATGGTCCCTCTCATCCCTCTGTGTCTCTGGATAAAAGTGGCTTAGGAACTTCACCTCAAGGTCTTTCCAGGTTAGATCCCCTTGTTAAATGGATTTCTCTAGGATGTCCAACCAAAGTTTGACTAGTCCTCATAGCATATAATTAGGATGTTTCACCCTCTTGTACATGAGTGTCTCCAGGTAGTTGGAGAAAATTTGGACGTACTCGATCTAGAAATCAACTACCTAGGGTCCTTCCTCCTTAGTGAACGTGGGTGAGTGCTACAGTTGGAACTCTATGGTATGATCAAACATCAAAGGCACAACATGAGTAGTCTTCCTCACTATGGATCACATGACTCACTAAAAACTATCGTGAAGCCGGTCTTCTGTCTGGTTCCCTAGATCCATAGGAAGATTCATCTTAACTACATTGGGTGTCTACTGATTACCACTCTCCTAATGCTCAACCCGAAGACGACGAGGATACATTTTCTCTACAAGGGTGAGCACACTACTCAAATCACAAGATGCACAATAAGATCAAACTTGAGGGGACAATATGGAAAAAAAGAATCACTAACACATGGTTACTTCCAAAAATGGATTAACAAGTGAATCAACACATCATAATAGTTCCATATATTCATGTTTATCATATATGTCAAGGGATTACGTTTCATAGCTTAGATAGGAAGTTATGTCACATGAGATAATTACGTCCCTAGCATGAATAGTTTATGTCAACATATTTCTCTACATGTTCCTAGGGCACAAGCCCATGCCAAGGTAAAATGTAATTGTGTAATATTAGACTCTATGTGAATTCTCATGCTATAACTGCTTATGTGTTCCCATGAAACAATACTATACCAAGGTCAGAATTATCACAAGAATCAGTGTGAATTCTCATGCTATGTCCACTTACATATTGGAAGGACATCAAACTCTATATGGATTCTATGGCTAAAGATGATTTAACAATTTAACATCAAATGCAGATAAGATTTGTTGCTTTCCAAAATTTATCAAACAAGTCAAACATGCGATCATAATCCTTGATGGTTAATTCACCCAAATTACCAATTATCAACCATTTGATTCCATTATGTCATGTTACTAATTATCCCAGTAATTGTTACAACTCTATTTCACATATCAATAGATCCCAATTACCATCCTCAATCCATTATACCTTTGTTTCGTCTTGTTATCTTGCCAAATCCATATACATGCCAAATATCCACTTTCAAGACAATTGGTTTTTTATTGTGACAAATTCAACAATTTTCATGTTAAGCTAATTCATGTTGTTAAACCAAACAATTAACAATTTCCAATTCATCGTTGGGCACTAGGTTTATCTAATCCAAGTTCCAACCTAGGGTCAAAGGTAGGCACACGTCACTGGTGGACACAAGTCTCGATCTCAATGCCAATAGATCCATGAGAGGTTTAGGAATGAGGGATTAAACATTTCCCATTAAGTGAGGGCACACACATGACATTTCAGTGTAATTATATAGGTTGAAAATACTAGAAAAAACTAAATAGGCTTGAGAGCTATTTTAGGCCATTCACCTTAAACAATGAAGAAGATCTCCAACGAAATCGAACATCAGATCAACGTAAAACACCCTGATATCCTATAGATAATGATTGAAACATCCCGTCAAGGCTGGAAGAAGAAGATTTAAGATGAAGATAGGAGGAATTCATCAATTCCAATAAGGACTCGTCGATTTTGGATCACCATATCGAAGAACAGATCACAGGACCAAGGAGTGCTGTCAGAGAAGCCTTTAAATCCTTGAAGCTTGCTCGACTTCTCTGAGCCCCAGAACACCTGTGAAACTACACTTTAATCATAAAACAAGGCTCTCTTAACAAGGTTTTAATAGTTTAGCAAGACTGAGTTTTAACCCAAGCCTCAAAGAGAAATGTATCTGAAAAAAAAACATAATCTTACACGAAATTTTGATATGGGGCAGAGAGGTGACCCACCACGTGATGATTTGCACTGTGGAACTAGTCAGACGACGTGACCCGACATGGCAGGCTATGCGACGGGGCACAATGCGGGCATCACCGGGTGGACGACTCGAAAGAGAGATGAGTGTTGACACTTATAAACCAAACCTCCTCCTACACAAATTTCTATGTATAGTGAATGGGTGCTCTAACTTTTTTCCAGAGGGAGCGAGACCTTTAAATGTGGGATACAGTGAGATTATTGATAACTAGAGGGGCAACACGATGAAAAACTAGTAACTTGGTGTAATGCAGACCACTCTTTCGGTTCATTGAGTCATCTCCACCAGAAGGTTCTTTGGAGCACAATTAGATGGGTCTCTGAGCCATCTAGAACTTGGGTCTTCAAATCACACTATATAATAAAATAGGCTGAGTAGGTGGTTGTTATTTCCTGTGGGGAAGGAGAGTTTCTAAGTGCACGTTGTTTGCGATTTGTAATCATTCTTACATAATATAAATATTTATACAATTTGTTTACCCAGAAATAACCAAACCTAAAAATAACGAACACATGTTTTGATGAGATTTTTGCAAAATAAGATTTTAGAAAAATAAAACAAATTATTTGGTAGTCTACAAAAAAAGACTGATTTATCCATATGTGTTTGTATTGATAAATTACTAAATGAGAAGAAATAATTTGAAATATTAATTAGACATCATCATCATTTCCTTTCAAATCAACTCAATTTTGATATGGTTTTAAAACAATAACATAAAATAAATTTATTTCTTCCCATTTATCCTCCTAAACGAGCTGTCTTTTTGGGTTTGTCGGTCCCAATCCTCCAACCCACCCTCATTATCTCATCCTTTATTTCTATTTCGTCCGCTGGAGACCGGCTCTTACACTGTGTTTGGTTATATTTTAGTAAAAGAAAAGAAATGATTTGATAGTTTATAAAAGAAAAGAAATGATTGTGATTTCTCTCCTTGTGTTTAGATTCATAACTTAATAAAAGAAAAGAAATGATTTGGATTTCTCTCCGTCATGTTTGGTAACAATTTTTAAAAGAAAAGAAAAGAAACTATTTTGGTGTAAATGACACAAATAACCTTTGTTTAAAAATAACACATATGAGATTAAAAGGAATACTTGCTCAATATAAAAAACCAATATCGATTAGATCCGTACGGACACCACACCTACCACCATATATTAATACAAATTATAAAATTTAAAAAAATTAACTAAAGATAATCAAAATTATTTATATAATTTTATTAATTCAAAATTATTAATTTATGGTAATCAAAATTATACATTCAAAATTATTAATTAAAAAAATTATTAATAAAAAAATTATTAATTCAAAATAAATATCAATTAAAAATAATTACTAATTCAAAATAGTTATTAATTCAAAATATTTATTAATTCAAAATTAGTTATAAATTATTTATATAAACTATTAATTCAAGATAATCATAATTATTTATATTCAAAATTATTAATAATCAGAATTATTTATAAATTATTTTATGATTATTTATATACGCATAATTAGTTATAATCAAAATTATTTATATACACATTATCAAAATTATTTATATTTGATTGTTATTATTTCTAAATTATTTATATTTGATTGTTATTGTTATTATTATTTACATTTGATTGTTATTATTATTTATAAATTATTTATATTTGATTGTTATTATTATTTTATTGTTATTATTATTTATATAGTGATTTAAGGGCAATATGAGAAATATGTAAAATATTTGAAAGGGATTGAAGATTTCGTCTCGATTTTGGTAAGATTCAAAATCAGCTTCAAAATTAGCTGAAATCGCGTGCGGTAGAGAAATTTGTTTCTCTCCCTTCCGACGCCTCGCGTTCTACTTCACGCTTTGATAACCAAACGATAGATTCTGGTTTCTCTCCTTCCAAATCGTCTCTTTTCTACCCGCTTCTCCCCCCGCCAAACGAGCGCTTAATCATATTTACTGAAATTTGCTTTGTAATCTTCCGTCATTTGGATTCCTTTTTGTGGTTGGCGTTTCATTACATTTTCTATATTCATGGATTTTGAAGGGGAGCCCTTAGGGCATAGCCTAGAAGGGTCTTGTGGGGTTGTTGGGAGGTCTCAGATTCGAGTACTGGGTTCATGAATGTGTGTGTTTGAGCGTTTTCTTTGTAGCTTTGTAGTTCCTGTTTCCGGACCCTTTGTAATAATTGATTTTGGTTCGTAGTTCTCCCATTCAACGATAAGGATTTTAGAGGGTTCTGTAGCGCTATACTATCTGAACCGCAGATCATCCCTTCAACCCTAAAGATTGGTTTTCAGGAAGTCCATTCAACCGTTTCATAATTTTTTTGTTCTAATTCGATATCTTGTTTTGGTGACTATAGTTTCACTTTTTTATTAGATGTGCTCTGGTTGAAAACGATAGTCTTTTTGTTTCAAATTCACTGGTGTTGTTAATTTTTTCTACAATTGATGGTCGTTTATCATATCTCCATTTGAAATGCGCCAGTTCTATTAGTGTTCTATGGGGGGTGCATTGTGGGATGATGGTATCTGATCCTTCCCATATTAGATTTGTTATATTTCTCTAACTACCATTATTTCAGTGAATGTTTCTTTCACTTCACTGATTTTATTAGACATTTGTTTTGTGTTATGATACAGTGTAGCTAAAGGCGCTTTCCTCAAGCATCACTGAGCTTAACGCCTCTCTGTTAATGAACACTATTGGTTTCATGAAGGCACTTCCTTTGTTGGCAGCCAAACGTCCTGTTTTTAGATGTTTCTAATCATAAAATAGAAGAAATTCAATCCAACGAGTTAAAATATAATATCTTCTATTTAGTTTACAAAAACCCCAAATCCTGACCAAATCATCTAAAAATATAATATCTTCATTTAATTCATGAAAATTATAACTTCCAACCCAATTATTTCTTTAGTATTAGTTTATTAGTACAGAAGATAAATTATTTGTTAAAGGTTTTACCAAAAATGAGAAGAATGTGTGCTGAGGAAGATGCTGAAGATGAGCTTGGATTTGGTAATGAGATTGGAGAATTAAACATTTGAGTTATATCAAGGGAAATAGGCGTAATTGAAGAAAACATATAAACTGGAAGATGAACAAAAAATGCCACCTTATCAAAATCAAGAGTTAAAACAAAAAAGTTAAAGAGTCCAATCTTAATTGATAAAAAAAATGTAAAGGTTGATTTAGATAAGGTGAAAGAATATGTTGAAGGATATGAATTTAATGAAGGAATTGATTTAAGTAATGATTATTTTAAATCTGAATTTGACTGTTCAGAATCTGATCACTAAAATGATGGGTTATAGGGTTTTGTTGTGGTTTTGAATTTCTGGAGCATGAGTGTGTTCATTTTCTTTTAATACACTGAATTATTTAACTTTTATGGTTAAATTTTACTATCACACATCTTTCTTTTAGTTTGATTTATATATCTTATTACACATGCTTTGTGTGTTTGCATATATTCCATCATATTGTGGTGATTTACTCTACTCGTGTGTATGCCCAGTGGTACTGCACTCTTAAGTTGTTTCAGGGGCTTGGTGACTTAAGGACGCCTTTTACCTTTGACTTCCCTTTTATGATGATACTTGAACTGGTCTCTATGCAATTTATGAGCCATTCACCTTCAACTACCTTGGTATGATGACACTTTGACTACCTTGGTATGATGATTCTTGCACTGGACTCTGAGCCATTTCTCACTGCATCATTGAATAAAATGTAGTGTAAGATTGATGTGCGTGACTCATCAATTGGATGATTTTTTGGCCACATCTTTTTTCACAAATTCTTTATTTTGTCAAATACCTATGGCATGTTATACAACATTGTTCTCCTCACCATTTACTTTATCTTATTTTTTCCCTAGCTATGATACCATCAGTATTTCATTACAGTTCTTTTTTCACTAATACCACCCTTCTTTTCAATTCATCAAATGTATTGTTTTCAATCCTTTCCCTTGTCGCAGTGTTCCATTGGATGTATTTGATGTTTTAGTATTCTAAGTCATCCATGTTAGCATTTCAACTATAGTTGAAAACTTTTATGCTTGTTTTCCCATTTCTGTTTGCTGTCTCCATGGGGATTGGGGACAATAATTTCATTGTGTAAACTATTTTTTCCCTGTTTCGCATGCTTTGTTATCTTTGCGTATGTTTTGTGTCTTGTTCCATTGCTGGATTGATGATGAAAAAACATTATACTGGAGTGTTCAACTTGTTTTTCATTAGAATCCTTCATCACCATCTACTATTTCTTCTTCTCCTTCTCCTTCTCCTTCTCCTTCTCCTTCTTAATAATAATAATAATATTATCACCCCACCCCTACCTCCGCCTCCACATTGTCATGCTTATGCTGTGAAGAGGATTCCATTGTCAGCCGTGTGACTTACTGTCTATAAATCATGATAGCTATGGGAACCTAGGGCTTCGCCTTTTTAGTATATATTTTTTTATCATTTTCATGTTCTTTAGTATATATACATTTTTATCATTCAAGTGGAATATTAATTTATTCTTCAGGGCTGATATCGACATATGGGAATCTGTGGCCTGTTAGGTAACCTCTCCTCTTAGTTGTATAGCTGTTTAATGTTTTTTCATTTTTGTAATTTTTTGGTTGAGTGGCAATGGAGTTTTATAATGATATTGTTAAACCCTTTTTTATTCTTATGGGTATTCCTGAGTCCCACATCGGAATACTCCGTTGTATATTCTGCCTTCTCATTCTATAAAAGAAGGCCTCCACCTCTCTTTGGAGGTAAGGGGGTTTCTCAACCTACATGGTATCAAAGGGAACCTAATCTCGAAACTCTCCTCCTTCCAATTCCCCCCCCGCTCTTCTTTGTGGTTTTCTCGGCTAAGTCCGGCCCGCCTCCCCGGTGAAATTTTCTGCACCCTCTTTCCCCGGCGCCTCCTGCCCGGTCCGGCTCCCCGGTGCGCCCTCCCTCACGGTGGCCGCTTCTCCAGCGCGCAAGCCCTCCCCGCCGCGGCACCTCCCAACGGCGACCCTCTCGTCACCTCGTCGCGCTTCCACCCGCGCGCAACCCTCCGACACGGCTCCGTCCGGCTCCCGCGCACCCTCCCGGTGCTTCCCGACGCTAGCGGCCCCCCCACACCTCCCGTCGTTTCCCGTCGCCCGCCTCCTCAATGACTTCCGCCCTTTCCGGCAGTCGCTTCGGCTCCCGCAACTGCTCGCACCGTCCCCCGCATCACCCGGCGACAGAACTGGTCCGCTGCGCATCTCCCGCTACGTACGACCTCCTCTCCGGCGGTCCTCCTGTGCGCGCAACACCTCCCGCGACATCCCCGGAGGCCCTCCCTTCTGCCTGCACCACTTCATCGAGCGCCGGCCCCACCCTCCTCTGCGCGCAGCACTCCCGGCGGCCCCCTCTCCTGCCTTTGCCACTTCATCAAGCACCGGCCCCGTCCTCCTCTGTGCGCAGCATGCACCGCACTCCCAGCGGCCTCCTCAGTGCACGACTACCGACCAGCCGCGAACTGGTCCACGCGAACCGGCCCCGACTACTCCCTCTAGCCGGACCGGCTCTGTCTAGGCACACTAGGCTCCTCCCAGCTCCTCCTACGCCCAGCGTGGTCAGCTTCCCAGCACACCTGACACTTCCCTAATTCTGGCGCTACCCCCTACCGCGTCTTAGACCGCTGCACGATGCCTCCATGGCCAACTCCTCCCCTCTGCCTCCGATGATTACTGCTTCCACCCGCCTTGTGAATGACCGGTTGGACTCCACAAATTTTTCCATCTGGCGGAAGACTGTGGTGATGTCCCTGACCGGGATGGACCTTGATCATCACCTTGAGGATCCTCCCCCAGCTTCAACTGACCCAAAATATCGTTCGTGGAAGCTTGCTGACAGCAAGATCTTCGCTCTGCTGGTCAATTCCATGGAACGATCGGTCAAATATGTCACCCGCACGGAAAATACAGTCAAGAAACTCTGGGACTCCTTGAATATCATGTATTCCGAGACCAACAACCTGACTCGGGTTTCCAAAATACTTCAGCGTCTATCCCATGTTCGACAGCAGGACCGGTCCTTCACTGCCTACTTCATGGAATGGAAAGGGCTTCAGGATGAGTTGCAGGAGTTGTGGCCCATTCCCCAAACTCCGGCAGAGGGTCAGACCCAGCGGGACCAACTCTGCATCTTCACCCTTCTCAGCGGCCTCGCTCCGGAGTTTGCCACCACAGCAACCGAGTTGCTCGCTAGCCCGTCGACGCTGGAGATCCCTCAGGTTTTTCATCGGCTGAGCAAGACGCAGCGGGATCTTCCTCCTCTCGCCCCCATTATCGACCACTCAGCTCTCCTCGGTCAAAGTAGTGGCTGCTCCTCCGGTCCTCGTGAACGTGGCCGTGTCGAGGGTCGTCCATGTCCCCTCTGTCAACATTGTGGCAAGGTTGGCCACATGATCGACCGATGTTGGGTCCTACATGGATGTCCATCCCAGCGCCCGCGGCAGGGACAGACCGCGGTCCAAGAGGCGTCCTCGACAGTCTCCACCCTTCCCCCATCACTAGACCTGTCTATGGCCGACATCCGACTGACTCATGATCCACGAGACCCTGTTGGACCCGGTCCATCATCGGCTTCTGTGGCTCATTCTGTTCGCTCCGCTGCCTTTGTCGGTCGTCGCTCCCCTGCCTGGATGCTGGACTCTGGTGCCTCCGACCACCTAACCGGAGATGCTGATATGTTGACCTCTTACTGCCCTTATGCCGGTTCATCAGCCATCACCGTCGCTGATGGCTCCACTATCCCCATTGCGGGCTTCGGCGCATGCTCACTGACTCCATCGATACACCTACCCTCTGTGGCCCACGTGCCCCGCAGTCCCTTTAATCTTATTTCCATCAGTAAGCTGACAAAAGATTATAACTGTGCTGCCATATTTACCTCTTTTGGTGTTGTGTTTCAGGAGCAGACTACGAACCGGGAACTTGGTAGAGGCCGGCTTCGGGAAGGGGTTTACATGTTCGATGGCCCGACACCCCTCTCTTGCATGTCTGCCTCTTCTCGAGCATTGGATCTTCATTCCCGCTTGGGACACCCGCCTGCATCCACCATTCATCAGCTTTTTCCTAACTTCAGTAGACATCTTTCTTTTCATTACTTTTGCGAAACATCATCGCACTACATACATTCCTCGCGTGGATACACCGGCCTCACACCCTTTTGATCTGGTTCATTCAGATGTTTGGGGTCCTTGTACCGTTTTGAGTAATATGGGATATAAATACTATATATCTTTCATCGATGATTATTCGCGAATGACTTGGCTTTACCTCCTTCGTGAACGCTCCGAAGTGTTTTCCACCTTCCAAAACTTTTACAATGAAGTTCAAAACTAATTCTCCATCTCTGTAAAATGTCTTCGCTCGGATAATGGGCGTGAGTATCTCTCCACTTCCTTTCGGCAGTTTCTCTAGACAAAAGACATCCTTTATCAGACCTCCTGTCCTGATACACCCCAGCAGAATGGAGTGGCCGAGCGGAAACACAGACATATTCTGGAGACTGCCCGTGCCCTCCTCTTCCACCGACACGTACCACTGCATTTTTGGGGTGATGCCATTCTTACCGCCATCTACCTGATAAACTGTCTTCCTTCCTCTATCCTTCAGGGGGAGACTCCTTTTCGGGCTCTGTTCTCCTCTCCCCCTCTTCACTCCCTTCCCCTTCGCGTGTTTGGATGCCTTTGTTACGTTCGAGACACACGTCCAGGGCTCTCCAAACCCGCTCCCGAATCTCTCCGCTGCATTTTTCTTGGCTACTCCCGCACTCAGCGCGGATATCGTTGCTTCTCCCCCGACCTCCGACGGTATGTCATCTCGGCCGATGTTACCTTTGTTGAGAACTCTCCTTTCTCCCTTCCCTCTCCTCCTCCTGACCCCGCCATCGATGATTATCTTTTCCTAATCATCCACCCTCCACCAGTGTCCACCCTTGTTGACACACATTTTGGTCAGGTCTACTCCCGCCGTCCATCGCCTTTATCCCCCATCCTGGCCAATGACACCGATGCTCCTGCTTCGTCAGCTGCTCCTGCCCCGCCACCCGAGGACTTGCCCATTGCCCTACGGAAAGGTACACAACCTGCTAGAGTACTCCTCTCTTTGTATCTTCTTACAAGGGTTTGTCCGCTCTGGAGACAATTTCTATTCCTCGCACGGTTGGTGATGCCAAATCTCACCCCGGGTGGCTAGCTGCAATGCGGGATGAATTACAGGCTCTGGAAGAAAACCATACTTGGGATCTTGTCCCCCTTCCAGTCGGCAAATAGGCGGTAGGAAGCAAATGGATTTACACAATCAGGCTAAATCCCGATGGGACTCTCCATCGTCTCAAAGCCCGTCTTGTGGCCAAAGGCTTCGCCCAGACTTACGGTATTGACTACTTTGATACCTTCTCACCAGTTTCCAAGATGGCCTCCGTCCGATTATTCATCTCTCTCACCGCCCATCATCAGTGGCCTCTTCATCAACTGGATGTCAAGAACGCCTTCCTCCATGGCTTCCTTGAGGAAGAGGTTTATCTGCAGCAGCCCCCCCGGGTTTCTGCCTCCGGTGCTGAATCTCAAGTCTGCCGGCTCCGCCGCTCTCTTTACTGTCTCAAGCAGTCTCCCCGTGCTTGGTTCGGCCGCTTCCGCACGGTCGTCACTGACTTTGGACTTTCTCGCAGCATGAAGGACCACACTGTGTTCTATAGGGCGACCTCCCATGGATGCATTTTATTGGTCGTGTATGTTGATGATATCATCATCACCGGTAGCGACTCTGTGGGTATCACCCATCTCAAGGACCATCTTCACCAGCACTTCCACACTAAGGATCTCGGTCCTCTCACCTACTTCCTAGGCATCGAGGTTTCCTATTCTTCGGACACCATCTCCCTCTGCCAACGAAAGTATGCGTTGTATATCTTGCAAGATGCTGGATTGACTCAGGTCACTGCTGTCGACACTCCTCTGGAGCCTGGGGAACGATCTCTTTATGCCTCCTCAGCACTGTATCCACATTACGAGCGGTACCGTCGGTTGGTGGGCAAACTCAATTATCTCACCATGACTCGACCCGACATTTCCTGTGCGGTTGCCAAAGTGAGTCAATTTATGGAGCATCCGACCACCTCTCATTGGGATGCTTTCATCCGCATCATCAAGTACATCAAGCGAGATCCTTCCCGTGGTCTCCGCTACACCCAACATCCTCATCAGCATATTGAGGCCTTTTGTGATGCTGATTATGCTGGTTGCCTTGCTACTCGGCGCTCTACCTCTGGGTTTGCCATATTCTTGCCCGACAACCTCATCTCTTGGCGCAGCAAGAAACAGACGGTCGTCTCCCGCTCCAGTGCCGAGTCTGAGTACCGGGCCATGGCCACCGTCACTACAGAGATCTTTTGGCTTTAGCAACTCCTCCAGGAGATTGGATTTCCTCAGCATAAATCTACTCACATATGGTGTGATAACCAGGCAGCCACCAAAATTGCTTCGAATCCCGTCTTCCATGAACGAACGAAGCATATTGAGGTGGACTGCCACTTTCTTCGACACCACCTGGAGCACAATCATGTCAGCTTTAGCCACATTCCAACGGCGGACCAGCTTGCTGACATCTGCACCAAAGGCCTCCCCGGTGCTCACCTTGCCTCGCTCAGTTCCAAGATGGAGATCCACAACATTTGACGCCCAACTTGAGGGGGTGTGTTTAGGTTTTGTATGATGTCATCTTTATTTTTTTGTGGGACTCAGTATCCAAGCTGGGCGTGTCTAGCTTGAGGGGGAGTGTTAAACCCTTCTTTATTCTTATGGGTATTCCCGAGTCCCACATCGGAATACTCCGTTGTATATTCCGCCTTCTTATTCTATAAAAGAAGGCCTCCACCTCTCTTGGGAGGTAAGGGGGTTTCTCAACCTACAGATATTTCTGAAAACCCTCCATCCCCTCTGTATCATGTTCCCGGTGTGAGGAGGCTTCCATTGTCAAACATGCGTTGTACTGTCTATGAATTATGATGATATTGGTGGGCCTTGTATTTTTAGTATACATATCTATCATATCTATCGTTTTTCTTTATCTCATTGTATCTATACATCTTTATCATTCAAGTGGAAAATTATTTTATGTTACAGGATTTAGTGTTGATAGATGGGTATCTGAGACCTATAAGGTAGCACTCTCCTCTTCTCAGTTCTGTAGCAGTTTAAAGTATTTGCATTCTGTAATTTTTTTTGTGGAGCTGCAATGAAATTGTATGTGTTTTTTCTGATAATGGTCTTATTTCTATGTTTTAGAGGTTTTGCAAAGGCCCTACTATACTTTTACAATGAAATGGGTTGGTATTAAAAGGGTTAAAAAGTTATAATCATTATTAGCAGTGAACACCCAAATGTTCTTAGATCCTTGTATTGGTTTTTAAATTTGGTGGAAAGATGATAAATTTTACTTTGGCTTGTACTACAACATCCATCTCTATGGTGTATACCCATGTTACCTTTGAATTCATTCACTTTGTGGTGATGTGTGATGATGAGACATGTCTAAAATTGACGCCATTAGTGAGTGCTTGATGCTTTTAAATTCACTACCCAATTGCATCGAACTATTTTAATTTTTGTTATTAAACCGTGTCTCAATCATATTCTTGAAGTGAACAAAGACACTCATCAAAGAAACTAATATAACATTGATGACCATTAGTATAAGTTATAAGAGAAGGTCACTGCATATCAGTATGAACAAAGGCATTCATCAAAGAAACTAATATAATATTGATGACCATTAGTAGATGCGATAATAGCAGGTCACTAAATATCTGTGTGAATATGTTCTAATGTTTTCTCTGCTTGTAATTTTAATGAACCAAACAAAAGTTTCTTTGATTTTTAAAATTTTGATTTTTCTTTTAAAATTGATGAACCAAACTAAATTTTGCGAGATTTCCAATTTTTAATGAGTTACAAAAATTAAAATCATTCTTGATAGATTCATAGTAAATATTATTATCTTGTAAAATTTAATGCCAAGACTGCAGGAAAGGTCAAAACATAAGCTCCAGCATGAAGATGTGACAAGACTTGGGGCAAAGCCATAAGTCGATTAAACTTTCTACTGTTGGAGAGATTGTTTTGAAATATGCTGCAGCACTTGAACAATTCACCAATCCTTCACAAAACAAACACTTGAGTGGAATTCCACACATGCTCCCTTCAGCAATTAGTTTTTACCCATTGAGCCTGTTTTTAGATATGATTGGAATCACATACACATTATTCATTTTCCGTGAGAATGGGATGCAAAATATCTAATTTTTATCACATTCATGTGATCATCATTTCCAACTGTGTGAAACATAGGTTTTGTTTGGTTATGGAATGCATCTTATGTTTTCATTTTGTAAAAATTATTAAAAAGAAGTTTTAAAGTATCTTGGATGGTATGGAAAAAGATTTTTTTTTATTTTTATACTATTTTTATTTTCCTGAAAGCTTATTATTATTATTTTTCCTAAAAAACCTTCATTTTAATGTTATAAAATATATATTCTATATGCATAGTCTAATGCATAATATAACACTTATCATGTATGAAAAATGCTAATTGTTTCTTGATTGCTTTATTAATGTTTTTTCTTCTTAAATTTGAGTGAAGTGTATTTTAGAAAACTGAACATACCCACTTTTAAAAAAAATGTGGCTGTCATAAGTGATAAGTGATATGAATAGTTTTCAACAAATGGAAGCTAAGCCTTTTTTAGGTTTCTTATTGAAAAACTATTTTTGAGTCAATTATTTAATTTGTCTCATTCAGCGTTTTAAGTAATTATTTTTCTGAAATACAATAACTAATATATATATTTTTTAAAACTTTTCGCATAAATATACATTTCACTTTTTATAAAAAATTATTTGAGCTCCCCCCAAAAGTCCAAGACCAATTATCCAACTTGGGAGGTCATGACTATAAAGATTAATTTTGATGGGTCTTTTCTTAGAGCCACTGATGAGGCCACCTCAATGGGAAATTTGTGTGACAGTTATGGTCGTTGAGCCTTGGCTCTTGTCATATGATTGGTCGCTGCTCTCTCCTTGCAGAATTTTGGGCATTTTTTCTGTCATTGCATATGACGTGTACAAAAGGATCCTAGAGAATCTTATTGGAGAGATGAGAGTCACCTTGATGATGTAGGAAGAGTTCATGTCATGGTTCATCGTGACACCTCACTGGTTGGGAGCCAAGAGCCACTCTCCTAATGAGTCCATGACAGGAGGAAACCAGTAAATCTTGTATCAAATGGAAGATTTGGAAGGCTGAACCCCGACCCGATGGACAAGAGTGGAGTGCCTCATTGGCGATCAATGAGATAACATCACGATTCAAGGTGGACTGGACATTCAAGCCAACATCGGACAAGGGCATTGCTTGAAGATGCTTACTATTGGCTGAAGATGGGTAATGATGTGGAGTCTTGATAGGACTGTGGGTTTTGGGACTGCAATTTCTTTGGAAGATGGCTGCTGCAGCGCAGACCAGTGTGGCTAAGGCAAGAAATCTCAGGGCTATGGTGTTGTGTTGCTGCGTAGGGGTCACTGGGACTGGGGAAACGTAAGGGTCACTAGGGCTACTTGACGTGTAAGGGTCACTGGGGTTGGGGTGCTATTGCCGTGTAGGGGTATTCGGGTGTTGTCATGTTTGTAGGGAGCAGGTTGGGATGTGGTAGTAGGTTTGGAGTGTTTGGTAATTTCCAGGGTCCGTTCTGTAATTACTGTGTTTCTTCTGCCTGGGTCCACGCAGCAGTGAATTCTGGCTCGCTATAGATTCTTGATCGACAAGAGGCAACATAAGTTTAGAGGGTTTTGAGAGAGAATTGATCTGTGGATAATAATTATAGAGAATCTTGATCAAGAACTCAAGATGCAGCAGTGTTCATATAGTTCAGGTGGTTCTAGAAAAAGTTTTTTTATCGGGGGCTTTTGAAGCTGACGTTGCAGCTTATCCCTTGCCGTAGTGGGAAAACGACTTGCAGCGGCGAACGCATCTGATTCAGCAACTGTTTACTCGTGCGCATGGAAAATAATATGCAGGAGCTCTAGGAAATTATGGCTTGACTGGCCAGGTGCGAGGAGTGGCATGCGACCAGGTAGGTGATGATGCTGGTATTTTCTAGAAGAGATCTTGAGACTTGGATCTTAGAAGCTGGGTATTATTTCTCGATCCGCCAAACTCCAGAAGAAATGAAGGTACTAAAGGAGCGCATGTGTATGCCAGGTATGGTTGGACTTTGGTTGTTGAAAGAAGCTAAGGATCGGCTCACATGGATGCAATTCAAAGAGGAGCTGATCTCATGGTACGACTATTTGACACACCAGTCTGAACTGATTAGACTTGGATTTTTGAAACCTATGATTGAGGTGTCCAGTCCGAAGCAACAGTGCATGAAGAATGAAAACTCTCTTCTTGATGTGAGAAGAGAAAAGTCGCATGTAGAAGGAAATGGAGAAAGGAGTCTGCAACTGTATGATGAAGTCAGTAGTCAGGGAAATGATGCAGTGACAAGTAGAAACGACCTGTGTATGACGTGATGGTGGGAGGAGTGGCGTGGTATCTTTCCGTAATGGACTGAAGAGCAGAGGCAGCTGTACGGAGCTTTATAAATACAGTATCAAGAAGTTTTTCTATTTTATACGGTATACTTTTGCCTTCTACTTCAGATTCTCAACTAGCGGTGGAAGCTTAGTTAGCAAAGAGCCAGACAGAGTGTTTGGCTTGGGTTTGCAGCCAAGGGAAGCCAGATGCTATTGAGGAAATGTATCCAGTCAATGAACTGCCAGTGGTGAATGAGCAGCTACAGCGAGAGATACTGCACATGGTACCGACACAAGAAGTGTTTTTGTACACATGTTGGAGCTTGGTGAGGAGGCAATGCAACGAAAGCCTGCTCAAGTGATGCGACTGGATGGTGCGATAAAGGACAATGGCGACAATGACGGGGTCAATGCTGTCAGGTTACCACGGTTGTACGGCTTACCCATGGGATCAATGTACAACACGCGCAACAATTGTAATGTTTCATGGAACAAGGCAGGGCCTCCTTCCAGGTTAGGCCCTAATAGAAGATCATTCCTCTGTCTCAGACTTTCTTATAACATCGAAAGAAATTCTATTACAGAGTTCATACCTGGAGAGAACATCACTCTTCTCTCTTAGCTCTTGGTTCTAGGCCCTTGAACTAACCAACTAACTGCCAAACACCCGCATTCCCTCCCCTTATATACTTTCCTATGGGCTAACTAATAAAACCGAAAGTACAAGTTTACCCCTATTTATTAGCCCCCCTCTTTGGTGGTATGTAAACAAAACTGGAGGTCTTCCCTGAGTTGATTCTTCCCTATTAGTCCCACCATCTCCAAGAAACACCTTGTCCTCAAGGTTGAAATCCGGAAATTGGGTAGAAATGATTGTAGCATCTTCCCAAGTAGCGTCTTGTGTAGATCGACCACGCATTTTGAACAACGACTAGCGAGCAGTATCATGCCATTCCTCAGCTAAAATAGTTTCTGAATAGTCTTCATCGGTGAAAAATTATGTCGGAAGTGTAGTTTCAGCAGTATGGTTTCAAATAGTAGCTTTTAATTGTGGTACATGGAAAATCAGATTGATCTTACTAGAAAGTGGTAGTAGTATTCTATAAGCAACAAAACCAACTTTAGCCTGAATAGGAAATGGGCCATAATAACGTGCTGCCAATTTTCCACCCAAAATTTTTTCCCCTCTAGGACGTGTAGGGCACAATTTAACCCATACTAAATCATCAACCTCATAAGTGACGTCACGACGATGCTTGTTGGAAAAATGATCCATTAGTTGTTGTGCCCGATGAAGGTTAAGTCAAAGTCGACGCAAAGCTTGATCTCTATCCAGCAATGCATTGGCTATAGCCTGCACCCCTGCTTCACCATGAGCAAAATGGATAATCTGTGGTGGTTTGCGACCGTAGACTGCTTCAAATGGCGTGCAACCAATAGAGGTGCGAAAAGAGGTATTATAACTGTATTCAGCCCAAGATAACCAAGATACACATCGTTTTGGTTGTTCAAAAGTAAAGTAGTAGAGATAAATTTTGAGGTATCGATTGACTAACTTTGTCTGGGCCTCACTTTGAGGGCGATAGGAGTAACCCATCTTCAAAGTAGTCCCCTATAGTATGAAAAATTCACACCAAAAAAGACTTGTAAATAAGGGGTCATGGTCACTAACTATTTCCTTTGGAAAACCAAGTTGTCGAACAATTTCCCGAACAAATATATCATCCACTGACTTTGCTGTATAGGGGTTCTTCAAAAGTAAGAAATGATCATATTTTCTCAGTTTGTCCATGACAACCAACACCACCTCATAGCCTTGTGATTATGGAAAACTTGATATAAAATCCAATGAAACATCATCCCAAATAAGTTGATGTAAAGGCAGAGGTTGAAGAAGTCCTGTAGGACTTAAGGCTTCATATTTTCTCTACTGACAAATTGTGCATTCTTGGACATATGTTTGGACCACCTGAGACATAACAAACTAGAATACCCTACCAGCTAACCGTTTATAAGTCTTAAGTTGTCCCCAATGTCCTCCAACAAGAGAAGAATGGTAATAATGTCGTAGTTTGGGTATCAAGGTAGAGTCGTGAGGCAGAACAAGTTGGTTTTTGAAAAACAATAGGCTATCTCGAAAAGTGAAGCCCGACTTATTTGGCTAGCCTATTGTAAAGTACTAAGTAGATCATATAATGTGGAATCATGTAAGATTTCAGATTGAAGCAGTTGGATGTCATCCCAGTTGGGCACAGAAAGTGCTAGCTGTCTGTTATGAAGCTCAGGAACAACACGAGATAAGGCATCTGCTGCGCCATTAAATTTTCCATGTCTATTGTTGGACCCCATTTAAGTTTAATGGGTATTTCGGAGTCCCACATCGGACTTACCCTCCTTGTATTTTGTTTTACTCATCTATAAAAGAACGTCTCCACCTCTCATTGAGGCAAGGGGAATTCACCGATAACATAGTATCAAAGGGAAATAAATCCCGAACCCTCCCTCCCCTGCGGATTCCCGGTTCTGTCTGGCCCCGCCTCTCGCCCCTCTGCCTCTGCCCTCTCGCCCCAGCGGCGCCCTCGCCCCAGCGGCGCCCTCGTCCCAGCGGAGCCCTCGCCCAGCGGTGCCCTCGCCCCAGCGGAGCCCTCGCCCAGCGGCGCCCTCGCCCCGGCTCCTGGCTCCCGACGCCCTCGCCCCGGCTCCCTCGCCCAGAGGCGCCCTCGCCCAGCATCACCCTTGCCCCGGCGCCCTCGCCCAGCGGCGGCGTCTCCTCCCGGCGCGGCTACCGGCGTCTCCATCCCGGGCGACACTCTTCCACAAGCGGTTTCCGGCTCCCCGCAACTGCCGGCTCCCGCTCCCACTTCTCCCGGCGAGCAGACCAACCGGCTCCTCCGGTCGTTTTCCTGCCAGGCAACCCCCCTTGCCCCGCCTCTGTCCACGCGCAACTCCCTCCAGGCGACTGCGGCCCATCAGTCCGGTGCTTCCTCCCGCAATCCAGGGGTTTCCTGTTTTCTGGATCCAATGCGGTCATCCGGCCCTGCCCTCCCGCGGCACTCCCGACGACGTTTGACTGGACAGTCTCCCGATGCCTCTCGGCTCCTGCATCCGATGCGGTCTCTCGGTCCGCCTCCAGCGGTTTCCCGATCCCGTCCTGAGCACCGGCTCTCTTATCCAGCCACTATTGCTCAGCCTGCTAGCTCCACCGCCTGCCTATCTCATCGACCGTCCGTCTGGATACTCGACTTCGGTGCGTCTCAACATCTCACAGGTGATTTTGGTATGTTCACTACCTACCATCCATCGACCAGTGCTTCTCCAATCACTGTTGCTGATGACTCAACAATCCCAATTGCGGGCTTTGGCACATGCCTTTTGACCCCGTCTATGAGTCTACCTTCCGTTGCTCACGCTCCTCACAGCCATTTTAATCTTCTTTCCATCAACCAACTCACCAAAGATTTAAATTGTGCTGCTATTTTTACATCTTCTGGTGTTGTGTTTCAGGAGCGATCGACGAATCGGGAACTTGGTCGAGGTCATCTTCAGGCCGGGGTGTACATACTCGATATCCCACACCCTATTGCCTGCCAATCCACCTTAGCCCGTGCCCTTGACCTTCATTCTCGCCTTGGTCATCCACTGGCTTCCGTCCTCCATAAACTTTACCCCCAATTTAGTCCTAATATTTCATTCCATTGTGAACCCTGCAAATTTGCAAAACGTCATCGGGTGACATATTTACTTCGCTTGGACCCGCGTGTCGCGAATCCTTTCGACCTTGTTCACTCAGATGTATGGGGTCCTTGCAGGGTTCCTAGCCAGCCTGGGTACCAGTATTATATTACCTTTATTGATGACTACTCCCGCATGACCTGGCTATACCTTCTTCGTAGTCGGTCTGAAGTATGTTCTACCTTTCAGACCTTCTACAATGAAATTCATACTCAATTCTCAACCTCACTGAAATGTCTCCGCTCCGACAATGGACGAGAATATTTATCCTCCACCCTTCAGCAGTTTCTCAAGGATAAAGACATCATTCACTAGACATCTTGCCCCGATACACCGCAACAGAATGGAGTGGCTGAGCGGAAACACCGCCATATTCTGGAGACTGCTCGTGCTCTCCTATTTCACATGAAGGCGCCTCTCCAATTCTGGTGCGATGCTATCCTGACTGCTACTTACCTCATTAACCGCCTCCCTTCTTCTATCCTTCAGGGGGAGACTTCTTTTCGGACTCTGTTCTCCTCTCTCCCTCCTCACTCCCTTCCCTTGCGTGTCTTTGGATGTCTCTGTTATGTTCGTGACACTCGACCCGGTCTCTCCAAACTCTCTCTTAAATCCCTTCGCTGCATATTCCTCGGCTATTCCCATACTCAGCGCGGCTATCGATGCTTCTCTCCGGACCTACGACGGTATATCATCTCTGCTGATGTATCGTTCGTTGAGAGCTCTCCTTTTTCACATCTCTCTCCCCATCCAGACACTGACATTGATGATTGTCTTCCCCTCATCATCCACCCTCCACTGGTGTCTCCCCCTGTTGCTGCAGATCATCATTTTGGTGCGGTCTACTCTCACCGCCCATTGCCTGTACCCCCTGTCTCGGCCAAGGACACCATCGTCCCCGCTTCGTCCGATGCTCCTGCCCCGACACCGGACGACTTGCCCATTGCACTCCGGAAAGGTACTCGTTCGTGTCAGAGTACACCTTTATTTGTATCTTCATACAGGGGACTGTCAGCTCTGGAGACAATATCGATTCCTCGAACTGTTGGTGATGCAAAATCTCACCCTGGGTGGCTAGCAGCAGCGCGGGATGAATTGCAGGCCCTGGAATAAAATCATACTTGGGATCTTGTCCCCCTTCCAGCAGACAAACAGGCGGTTGACAATAAATGGATTTACACTGTCCGACTCAATCCCGATGGCACTCTCCATCGGATCAAAGCCCGCCTTGTGGCTAAGGGCTTTGCACAAACTTACGGGGTGGACTACTTTGATACATTCTCTCCAGTGGCCAAAATGACCTCCGTCCGATTATTCATCTCTCTGGCGGCACATCATCGTTGACATCTTTATCAGCTGGATGTCAAGAATGCCTTCCTCCATGACTTTCTTGATGAAGAAGTTTATTTGCAACAGCCACCCGGCTTTTGTGCCTCTGGCGCCGAGTCTCAAGTCTGTCGACTCCGCCGCTCTCTGTACAGCCTCAAGCAATCTCCTCGTGCTTGGTTCGGCCGCTTCAGCACTGTTGTCACTGATTTTGGCCTCTCTCGAAGTATGAAGGATCACACAATTTTTTACAAGACGACTCCTGCTGGCTGTATCCTCTTGGTGGTATATGTGAATGATATCATCATCACAGGGAGCGACTCCACAGGAATCGCCAACCTCAAGGTGCATCTTCACCACCACTTTCACACCAAAGATCTTGGTCCCCTCACCTACTTCCTTGGCATCGAGGTCTCCCGTTCTGAGGACACTATCTCTCTCTGCCAACGCAAGTATACTCTTGATATCTTGCAGGATGCAGGTTTGAGCACAACAACTGCAGTGGATACTCCTCTTGAGCCTGGGGAACGCTCTCTCCATACCGGCTCAGAACCATTTTCTCATCCCGAGAGCTATCGACGTCTGGTGGGTAAACTTAACTACCTCACCATGATGCGACCCGACATAGCCTGCGCCGTTGGCAAAGTCAGCCAGTTCATGGAGCATCCGACCAGATCTCAGTGGGATGCTGTCCTCCGCATTGCCAAATACATCAAGAAAAACCCTGCACATGGCCACGGTCACCACTGAGATCCTCTGGCTTCGTCATCTCCTCCATGAGCTCGGCTTCCCGGCGCAAGCCTGTGCTCATATCTGGTGTGACAATCAGGCATGCACAAAGATTGCCTTGAATCCCGTCTTCCATGAACGGACGAAGCATATCGAGGTGGACTGCCACTTTCTTCGCCACCATCTGGGGCAACAACATATCAGCTTTGGCCATATTCCGACGGCAGATCAGCTTGCTGACATCTTCACTAAAGGCCTCCCAGGAGCTCGCATTGACTCTCTCACTACCAGGGTGGGTATTCACAGTATCCATGGCCCAGCTTGAGGGGGAGTATGAAATGGTCTTTGTGTCTTGTCATCTTTTTTTGTGGGACTCAATCCAATCTGGGCATGTCCAGCTTGAGGGGGAGTGTTGGACCCCATTTAAGTTTAATGGGTATTTATGAGTCCCACATCGGACTTACCCTCCTTGTATTTTGTTTTACTCATCTATAAAAGAACGTCTCCACCTCTCATTGAGGCAAGGGGAATTCACCGATAACATCTATAAACAACCTCAAAATTGTAGTAGTGTAATTTCTCTTGCCAACACTATTGGTTTGTAGAGAGAAATTGTCATCTTAACAAATGTATTAAGTTGCGATGGGCATTAAAAAATGTGAAACGACGACCCAATAAATATTGTTGCCAGTGTTGGATGGATAAGACCAATGCCATTATCTCTATTTCATAGACAGATTTAGATAGGTTTGTGTCGGACAATGCTTTACTAAATAATGCTAAAGGATGACCTTGGATAAAAATGGCCCCCAAACCCAAACCAAAAGCGTCACATTCAATAGCGAAATCAACAGAAAAATCAGGGAGGCATAGGACTAGTGCAAAATTCATACGCTGTTTATGCTCATCAAAAGTGCATTGAGTCTTAGCGTCCCACTTAAAACTGTCACGTTTGGTTAAGGTAGTTAATGCTCTTGCAATGTTTCCATAATCCATGACAAACATCCTATAATAGCCTGTAAAGCCAAGAAATCCTCCAACATCCTTCACATTTCGAGGAGGTTTCCAATTGACAATAGCCTCAAGCTTAGTTGGGTCCATGGCAACTCCATGCTATAAAATTATGTGCCCAAAATAATTTGCACCTCCCTCCTTTAAAACATGAATTTTTTCAGATTAGCATGTAAACTATTTGCAGTCATAAGGATAAAAGCTGCTGCAACTTGTCGAGGTGCTCTGGCCAACTTTTACAGTAATGTAGGATGTCGTAAAAAAACAATAACTCCCTTTCTTAACAGTCAATGAAAACATTATTCATAGTGTCTTGAAAGTCAATGAAAACATTATTCATAGTGTCTTGAAAGGTAACAGTAACCCAAAAGGCATGAAAACATATTCTTAATGGTCCTCATGGGTTTTAAATGTGGTTTTGCTAACATCCATTGGAAACATATGAACATGATGGAACCCAGAATTTAAGCCCAATTTGGTAAAATAGGTAGCCCCAAATAACTCATTCTTCAGTTCATCAATCATTGGAATATGATATTGGTCCGGAATAGTTAAACTATTAAACTTTAGGTAGTCTATACACATACGCCAACCTCCATATTTTTTCTTAACAATTTGTATAGGACTTAAATAAGGTAGGTTACTATGTTGAATAAATCCATGTTACAATATGTTTTCTACTTATTTTTCAACTTAATTTATCATATGGTAATCATGTTTATATGGTCGAATGTTAACTGGTTTGGCTCCATCCTTTAAACGAATAACATGATCTACCTTCCTAAATGGTGGAAGACTAGTAGGGGCTGCAAGGACCATAGGAAATTGAATAAAAAGAGTTTGTAACTATGTCTTCTGAAGAGAATTCAACTGCGGCATAAAATGAAGGTCCTTTGTTTCACTGCACTGAATTCCTTGAAAATGATTCCAACTTTTGCTCAAATAAACTTGTAAAGCCATCGGTAAATGGTTCTGCTGAGTAACTCGCTGCAAAACTATATGTGTTCTATGCCAATAAAATTACATGGTCATAAACAGCCAATTGCTGATAACACACCCCAACTATTCAAGCCACGATACGCACAGAACTAAATCAGGCCCTATAGTATAAAAAATTTAAGCATCAATGGAAAAATATACTATGCCAAGACCAATTTTAAATGATCGACATAATATGTGAGATTCAATCTGGTGACAGTCGCCTAAGCGGATGCAAAAGGGGACTATTGAAACTTCACGAGTTGGAAATTGTCGCATTAGATGTTTAGAAATAATGTTGTGTCTAGCCCAGCTGTCAATAAGCAATAATTGCGGGACACCATCAACCCTTTCCTCTATTAACATAAAATGAGGAGCAACACACCCAAATTGTCCCTGACTGGAAATTGTTGTACCAAGCATATTCATCTCTAGAAGCATGTGTGAAGTATCAGGTGCAATGACCTCTATAGTAAGGTCCCCTTTTCCATCCTCCTCTGGATCAATGCACTCCCAGACCATCAACCAAAAACCTATTTCCGAACATCGATGCCTCGGGGTAAACTGCTGACCACAAGAACTACATAGGTCTTTAGATTTGCGGTTCTCAAATTCTTCTCGGGTAATATTGTGAAATCATTCCCACTTAGTAGTAGTATCACCCTTTTGGTCTGGAACACGTATATCCCCTGGAGGAAGTACGTTAGGAAAAGTTAGTGTCCAGCCTTTGCCCGATGTAACTAGAGAAGAAATCTTACCACAAGACTCTAGTGATTTAATGATTCCCTTAACCAACACCACCCATTCAACTTGGTGAGAAAGGGTAAACAACAAGCTTTACTTTAAGGTTCATGAGTTAGAACAATTGTAATAATCTCCTGTCTATGACATCCAATGAACATACTCAAATACCAGTTGTCGGGAAAGTCATAAATACGAATGACCACACATTAAAACTCATCAATATAAGAATCGATTGTTCTTGCCTGTCACAAATTTTCATGGCAAACTACGGGATCTTCTGCAACATCACCATAACGTCCCATGAGTTCTTCCATAAGCTGTCCCCAAGACAAGGTAGGATTAGATGCAAGGAGGGAATTGATCCAATATTTAACCATCCAGTCCATACTATGTTGAGATAAAGGCACCTTTAATTCATATTTGATATAGTGAATAGAAAAAAAATAACTCGATGCGAGTGATCCAATTAACAAGATCCGAACCTGAGAAAATTTCCTTTTTAATAGGGTGAACATTAGGACATAAGGTGCTGTAGTCAGGCTCAGGAACTGCTGAAGAAGCTAATGTAGGCGAAGGAAATGTCTTGCCAATAAAATCAGGGGGATGACTACTATCGCATGTCTCTAGCACAATGATCATCCCGTGGTCATTTAGACGAGGAGAAGCGATCAACGGAATCAGATGAAGGAGTGATAGAGAGGTCAATAATTCCTGGAGTAAAAGCCCCAGACGATGACTCTCATTATTCTGAAGTTGAACTGAGTCCTCAAGGCGTTGAAGACCATCATCCTGTCATTCAATTCCAATTTTTAGTTCAGCAGTAGTGGATTCTAGGTGCGCAACATGAGTTTCCATTTGTGTCATTCATAGGTGCAAATAAGTAAAGAAGATTAGAGCTAGAAAAGGAAGGTAGGCGGAACGCCGATCGAGCAGAATCAACGAGAGCACCAAATTGATAGAAGTTCATACCTCTATCTCAAAATTTCTTATAATATTAAAAGAAATTTTGTTACAGATTTCATACCTAGAGATCACACCACTCTTCTCTCTTAGGTCGCTAAGCCCTCAAACTAACCAACTAATTGCTCAACACCCACCCCCTGTCCCCTTATATACATTCTTATAGGCAACTAATAAACCTAAAAGTACAAGTTTACCCCTACTTATGAGCCCTGCATTTTCGGTGGTAAGTAAACTGTTGGATTGGTATAGCCTGATACGGTTGGGCCGTATGCTTGTGGCTGTTAGGGTTGGTGTCCTGAGAACCAACTGTTTTGTACTTTGATTACATGAATGTACACTTATTATATATTGTTCATTGTTCTGCATGACTATAATATAATAATGTCCTGAAATATTTGTTGCATTGATAAGGTCATGGAAGATCACCGCTATGATGAGAACCTTGAAATGCTATAACAATATTCTTAAATAAAGTTCTACGATTGGATGACATACTATGATAGGACACATAGTATACAGACCGTCATGTGCGAGTACTCGTGAGAAGACGAGACTCTCTCTCATGGAGTTCGCACTTGGTAATCTCCAAGATGGGAGATTATGAGAACATACCCACCAGTACAAATTCCGCATGTCTTGGTGTCATCGGACATTGCTATCTACGAGCATGTGTAATGGTCCTTAGACTGGAAGATTATCATTAACTCGTGTCATGACTCGCGTACTTAGATTTACTGACGAAAACTGTCACGCAGACAGTTGGCAGGAAGTAGGGTACGTTGGTTGTGTCACGAGTGACATGTTGTTAATGGATAAGTCGAGGACGGATTTGTCCCTTCCATTTATGGAAGTTGATATCTCGACCCTTTGATTGAAATAAAACCGTCGCATGAAATTCCATGGCCATGGTGTAACGACGAGTTTATTTCAGGTAGTCAAAGAACGACGTATCAAGCATATAGGTTTATGACACTGCCATGAAACCTTCGTGATGAGATATTGAGACAAATGGATTAAATTACACGGTAAGCGTTCGTATGAGGTGACACGTCAATGCGGCGCCAATTTCTTTCTCTTGGGTGCCTTGACCCGTTACTAGACAGTAATCTTGGACTTTAGGTAAGCCCGCCCAATGCCAACGAAAAAGAGGCCTAGAGGGTCACGCACTAAGTGTATTCAAGTATTTCAAGTAGAATAAGGATTATTGCCATACGTGGTTTAATAATTATTCAAGGAAGCCTAGATCATTTTAATGATGGAGGAAAAATGAAATGAAAAACAAGATATACACGCCGTGTATTAATGATTACACGCTGTGTAGTTTTTCATGGAAAACAAGTACACACCATGTATTAATGATTACACGCTGTGTAGTTTTCATTTTTAAATGAAATGAAAAACAAGTACACGCCGTGTATTAATGATTACATGCCGTGTAGTTTTATGAAAAACAAGTACACGCCGTGTATTAATGATTACACGCCGTGTAGTTTTCCAGTCGGGATTTTGAGGATATAATATTGTTTTATTAAATGATATTATAATCAGCGTGAGCGCATGTCAAGGAATTAATTATTCGACATGAAGTTTTAAATAAGAGTCGTTGAAATAAATAAAACGTGAAACACGTTTATTTATTGTCATAACTCTACAACCACAACCCCGATTATAAATATCCTCACAAATCCAACTCTTTTCTTACATAAGAGAATCGTTGTGCACAACAATTCTGGGGAATTCTCACAAGACCGAAAGAACTCCTTTCTCCAAGAATGCTCTCAAGACCGAGAGAGATCCTCTTTCATCGGATCAAGACGATCTAAGGCGGACAACGCAAGCAAAGGCTTCTCCATGCTAGCACCCAGAGACTCCTTTGGCGACGTCCAGAGAAACGAGGTGCACGTGTGGATCACCGCTAGAGGAAGTCTACCCTTACCTTCTGCGACACAACGACGTATCACATCGAAATGTGATCAGAAATATCAACGAAGAAAGAACACTAAAATGTAAATCTTGTCAATTAATTAAATTAATTATAATCAACGTGTGACGATCCAATTTTGTGGTTCCGGGACTTTCCTTTTCTTTGTCAATTTCTATGATTTGATCTGTAGAGACTGGAGTTTATCATCGTATTGATCCTGGATTAATCATTTTTAATGACAAAAAGCCTAGTGGGCACATCCACCCACGAGCTTCCGCTGCGCCCAGAACCTTCAATTGGTATCAGAGCATGGTTACAACATTGATTATAGTTATTTAATTTTCGTTTATAATTTATGCATTTATATTTGATTCAATTCGTGATAAATCGTTCTATTAAATTTGAATGAACGAGATCTATTCTTCCTCCTTCATTTCTCGATTCACATTAAAAAAAATGACCTTTTAATTTTAATTTTGATTAAAATAAAAATGATGAACTCATCCGGAGGAGCTGCTCTTTCTGTCTGTTTAACACGGGAATACACGGCGTGTAATGAAAACTACACGTCATGTACATAGGTTCAATGAACTGGTACTGGTCCGCCAAACCACGCCGTGTGAATTGAGTATGCCTAAGTATTTATTACCCCGTGTTGACAAGAAATGAAAAGCGCGTGGAACCGGAATACACAACGTGTATGTTGAATCAACACGCCTTGTACTCTGATATGGCCCAAGTGAAACCGTGTACAAGGAGAAGTTGTGTTCCGTGTACATGGGATTGCTAGGCCGGTAACTGCGTAACAAGTACACGCCGTGTTAGATTAATCTACACGCCGTGTACTCCAAAATTTCCAAAGTAGAGAAAACACGCCAAAGCCCCCGGCGTGTACTTTGGATAAAGGGTGAAAAGAAATACACGCCATGTAAATATAAACTACACGCCGTGTACTTTCCAGAAATGGAATTTCACCAGGTGTCCTCCAAAAGTACAAAGACCTGTACATGGGATATGGATGAAGAGAATCTCAAGAAAATTCAGAAAGGAATTTAAGATAAAGAATTGATTAATTATAAGATCATAATTAATTAATTTCAAGCGTGACTTATCTTAAATAACAGAACGATTAAAAGAATTTGAATTCTAAATATGCGTAAATGTCGTTGCATGCTATGGATGATCATGAGATAGACCGAAAACCCTTTGTATGTGTGTTTGGATTCATTTAAATTTGTTTGATTTAAATTTGTTGTCCTGTGAGCCTTCCAATAAAATGTAGGGCCTACGTGCCCATGGTTTCATTAATGTAAACCCCATGTAATGGAGGATCTCCTAAGCTAGAGGAGACAGTTCAAAACCCAAAGCTGAGGCGAAAACAACCCAAGAAGATACAAAGGTGGACATGTTAGAGTTGTAAATCACGAACCATCCGTTCAAGGTGTTTTTCCCTAGGTCAGGGTTAGCTTATCAAACCGCTAGATCAGCTAACCGATAGAAGTTCATGATCATGCCATCTTATTTTATTTCTGTCTGATTGCATGGTTTATTTATTATGTATATGTTGTCGCGATCACATAATTAATGAAATAAACATGCATGCAAAGATGGAATAAAATAAAACCGGACTATGCGTAAACATTATCAAAACATGGTTAATCACTTAAGAAAGCATCACTTAATATTAACAAGAATGTGATAATGTGAAACTACGCATAAAGGATTAAAATCCTTCAATACCATATTAAGTCAGACCAAGCCTTATGTTACTTGATTAAGGGCAAGACTCAATAAAACTATGTGTTTGACCAACCCTTGTTGGGACACATACTTTTATAAAGGAAGCCCTTTTGAAAGATTTCGAGTTGACTTAACCATATTACACCAATAAGAGTAGCCCTTGCTAGACTTGATATAATATTGGAGGCAAGAGTTGAGGAAATCCAAGTCAGGATTTCAGGATTGGGGAGTCCACTCAACAGATCAAGGAACTGTAAGCTCACAGTTGGCAAAGACCTGCCTACCTAAATACCTTCTAATAGCTTGACGAACCCTTGTTGGGGTTATGAAAAGGGGAATAGGGATCCTTGCCACTAGAATGTCAAAGAAACTGGACATTCCGAGTTCAATAGTGAGGGTCATTGGGACTTGATAAAATAGTGGGAGACTTAATAAAAAATATTATTTCTCATAAAATGTAATCAAGAAAGTACTGATGAATCTGCTCCTTAAATTTGTACAATCAATATGACAAACTCGTCAACCACATTTTCTCTGCGATCAATTCTGGATAAAGACAATATCCTCACTGGCAGTAACTTTCAGGAATGGTTTAGGCGCCTTCGGGTTATCCTACATCATGAACGAAACTTTTACGTGCTTGAGTCCTCACTTCCTGATTCGCCCGCCCAAGGGGCAAGTGATGAAGATTTCCTGGTCTATGATCAAAATTTAAATGATGCACTTGAAGTTCAGTGTTTGATTCTATCATCAATGTCTAGTGAGCTCATGAAGTCTCATGAAGACATGGATGCCTGTAGTATGCTCAAGCACCTCCGTGGTTTATACTAGGAGAGAGCAAGACAGGAAAGGTTTGAGATCTCCAAGGCTCTATTCCAGAGTAAGCTTGGAGAGGGTGCCCCAGCTGGGCCTCATGTAGTCAAGCTCATTGGCTACATTGAGTGCTTGGAGGTTATAGGGTTTAAACTCCCTGAAGAACAGGGTATCGATTTCATTCTTGCGTCACTCCCCTAGAGCTTCTCAAACTTTGTTGTGAACTTCAACATGAACAACGTTGAGATGTCTGTGTCTGATCTTCTTATCCTCATTCGCCAAGTGGACTATGACATGAAGCGTGAAAAGCCTTCTGTCCTCATGGTGAATAAAAGGAAAGGGAAGGTGGAGAGCTTTAAGCCCAAAGCTTCTTCAAGGCCTTCCAAGAAAAAGAAGATCAAATGGGAGGCAAGGGAGCACGAGGTTGTTTGTTTTGCATGTGGCAAGAAGGGCCACTGGAAGAAAAACTGCACTCAGCCAAGGAAGCAAGGGGAAGCCTCATGTGTGTTTGTCATCGAATGCAATCTATCTGTTTCTACAAATTGGGTATTAGATACAGCTTGTGGTGCTCACATATGTATCCAAATACAAAAACCATGTAGATTCAGGAAGATTGATCGAGGGGAGGTAGATCTACGAGCAGCCAACAGAGCCAGACTTGCTGCTGTAGGTGTCGGGGACTACCACCTCACATTGCCTACTGGGATGGTCTTGGTTTTGAAAGGATGTTATTATGTACCCTCTGTAACCAATAACATTATTTCAGTATCCAGATTAGATACTGATGGATTCATCTTCAAGTTTGGAAGTGGATGTTGCTACTTTTATAAAGATATCATTTGTTTTGGTAGGGCACATTTATATAAAGGCCTTTATGTGTTAGACTACACAAACCAAGTAATGACAATCGATGACAAAGTTAATTCACATGACTCATACCACACCCAACTTTGACATCACCGGTTAGGTCATGTCAATGAGAAATGTTTGACAAAATTACATCAAGATGAGTATTTATATTCTTTCGAACTAAAACCACTTGGTGTATGTCATGCGTGTTTACAAGGCAAAATGACCAAAACTTCATTTAATGGGAAAGGTGAAAGGGCTAAAGAGCTTCTAGAATTAGTTCATACAGAGGTATGTGGACCATTTCCAGTAGAAGCAAGGAGTGAGTTCTCGTACTTCATAACTTTTACTGATGATTTTAGTAGATATGGATATATTTACTTAATGAGGTATAAGTCAAATTATTTTGATCGGTTCAAAGAATACAAGAATGAAGTTGAGAACCAACTTGGTAAGAAGATTAAGAAACTCCGCTCAGATAGAGGAGCAGAATATCTTAATCAGGACTTCATTGATTTCTTACGGGAGTTTGGGATTCTATCTCAACTCACTTCTCCTTACACACCTTAGTGGAATAATGTAAGTGAAGGGAGGAACCACACCTTGTTGGACTTGGTGAGATCAATGATGAGTCATGCAAGCCTTCCATTATCCTTTTGGGGATATGCATTACAAACAGCAGCACACATACTAAACCAAGTACCAACTAAATCGATATATTGTATTACATACAAGTTATGGATTAGATGCAAAGTTATGTTATCGAATTTACATGTGTGGGGGAGTGAAACATTTGGTAAGGCCTCTTCAGGTAACAAGCTTGGACCCCGAGGCACAAAGTGTATCTTTATAGGATATCCCAAAGTAACAAAGGAATATTACCTATACAACCCCTCAGATTAAATGGTAACAGTGGAATGACACGCCATATTCTTTGAGAGGGAGCACATCTCCAAAAAAGATAGTGGGAGCAAGATAGACTTCGATGAAGTCAAGGCTCAAGATACACAAGAGTTGGTACAAGAACAGATTCCACAAAGCCCCGTGAAAGAACGATCTGTTCGAGAGACACAAGAACTGCGTAGGAGCACGAGAGAGGGTGAGAGAACCAGAACAATATGGTTTTCTTGTCACCGAGGATGGTGACTCATTATTAGTTGACAATGATGATCCTCTTACCTACAAGGAAGCAGTTGAAGGCACAGACGTTGCCAAGTGGCAAAAAGCCATGAATTCTAAAATGGATTCCATGTACCAAAACCAAGTCTAGATTTTGGTTGATACTCCAATTGATGTAAAGTTTGTTGGTAATAAATGGGTATTCAAGAAGAAACTGGACATGGAGGGGCAAGTCAGCACCTATAAGGCACGACTGGTTGCAAAAGGTTTTAAACAGTATCAAGGAATTGAATATGATGAAACCTTTTCACCAGTTGCGATGCTGAAATACATTAAAAACCTATTAGCCATTACTGCTTACCATGACTATGAAATTTGGTGAATGGATGTCAAAACAGCATTCCTTAACGGGAACCTTCAAGAAGACGTCTACATGACACAACCTGAAGGGTTTGTTACTCCAAAGGATGCCAACAAGGTTTGCATGTTGCAGAAATCCATTTATGGATTAAAGAAAGCATCAAGGTCATGGAACATTCGTTTTGATGAATTCGTAATGGAATTTGGCTTTGTTAAGAACAAATGTGAGACTTGTGTCTATAAAAGGTTTAGTGGAAGTACAACCGTTTTCCTAATAGTATATGTTGATGACATATTACTAATTGGAAACGAAATACCTGTCTTACAGTTAGTTAAGGCATGGTTGGATAAATGCTTCTCTATGAAAGACTTGGGCGAGGCAACATATATTCTTGGGATCAAGATCCATCGTGATAGATCAAAGAGAATGCTGTGCCTAAGTCAAAGTACATACATTGAGAAGATACTGAAGAGATTCAGTATGGAACAGTCCAAGAGGGGATTGTTGCCAGTGTCACATGACATTCATCTTTCCAAGAAAATGTGTCCTCAGACACATGAGGAAAGAAAGAAAATGACAAGGATCCCTTACGCATCCGCAATTGGGTCAGTCATGTGTGTTATGCTATGTACAAGGCTAGATGTTGCTTACGCATTAAGTACGGTAGGTAGATATCAAGATGATCCAGGAGACCGCCATTGGATGGCAGTAAAGACAATCCTTAAGTATCCGAGGCGTACTAAGGATATGTTCCTAGTTTATGAAGGAGATGAAGAACTAGTCATCAGAGGACATGTAGATGCTCGTTTCCAAACTGATCAAGATGACATGAAGTCGTAGATTGGATACATCTTCAGTTTGAATGGAGGTGCAGTGAGCTGGAAGAGCTCAAAACAAAGTGTGGTGACAGATTCTGCAGTAGAATCCGAGTATATCGCAGCATCTGAGGCAGCTAAAGAAGTAGTATGGCTACGAAGCTTCGTCCAAGAGCTGGATGTAGTACCTAGCAGTAAAGATCCTATCACACTCTATTGTGATAATACTGCAACGGTGACACTTGCAAAAGAGCCAAGGTTACATCAGCTGACAAAGCACATACTTCAGAAGTATCATCTCTTGAGAGATTTTTCTCAGAGAGGTGAAGTTGCATTGAGCAGTATTTCCACAGAAGACAACATGGCAGACACCTTGACTAAAGCCTTGAATCAGCGGAAACATGATCATCATGTGAGGTCTAGCAGACTGAAAGTCATAGGCAGTTGACTCTAGTTCAAATGAGAGTTTGTTAGGGTTGGTGTCCTGAGAACCAACTGTTTTGTACTTTGATTACATGAATGTACACTTATTATATATTGTTCATTGTTTTGCATGACTATAATATAATAATGTCCTGGAATATTTGTTGCATTGATAAGGTCATGGCAGATCCCCGCTATGATGAGAACCTTGAAATGCTATAACAATATTTTTAAATAAAGTTCTACGGTTGGATGACATACTATGATAGGACACATAGTATATAGACCATCAAGTGCGAGTACTCGTAAGAAAACGAGACTCTCTCTCATGGAGTTCGCACTTGGTAATTTCCAAGATCGGAGATTATGAGAACAGACCATTCAGTAGCAATTCTGCATGTCTTGGTGTCCTCAGACATTGCTATCTATGAGCATGTGTAATGGTCCTTAGACTGGAAGATTATAATTAACTCATGTCATGACTCACATACTTAGATTTACTAACGAAAACTGTCATACAGACAGTTGGCGGGAAGTAGGGTACATTGGGTGTGTCACGAGTGACATGTTGTTAATGGATAAGTCGAGGAAGGATTTGTCCCTTCTATTTATGGAAGTTGATATCTCGGCCCTTTGATTGAAATAGAACCGTCGCATGAAATTCCATGGTCATGGTGTAACGATGAGTTTATTTCAGGTAGTCAAAGAACGGTGGATCAAGCATATAGGTTTATGATACTGCCATGAAACCTGCTTGATGAGATATTGAGACAAAGGGATTAAATTACATGGTAAGCGCTCGTATGAGGTGACACGTCAATGCGGCGTCAACTTCTTTCTCTTGGGTGCCTTGACCCGTTGCTAGACAGTAATCTTAGACTTTAGGCAAGCCTGCCTAATGCCAATGAGAAATTGGCCTAGAGGGTTACACACTATGTGTATTCAAGTATCTCAAGTACAATAAAGATTATTCCCGTACGTGGTTTAAAAATTATTCAAGGAAGCCTAAATCGTTTTAATGATGGAGGAAAAAGGAAATAAAAAACAAGATATACAAGACATGTATTAATGATTACACACCGTGTAGTTTTTCATGGAAAACAAGTACACGCCGTGTATTAATGATTACATGACGTGTAGTTTTCATTTTGAAAGGAAATGAAAAACAAGTACACGCCATGTATTAAGGATTACATGCCGTGTAGTTTTCCAGTTGGGATTTTGAGGATATAATATTGTTTTATTAAATGATATTTATTATAATCAGCATGAGCGTATGTCAAGGAATTAATTATTTGACATGGAGTTTTAAATAAGAGTCAATGAAATAAGTAAAACGCGTAACCTGTGTATTTATTGTCATAACTCTACAACCACAAACCCGATTATAAATATCCTCACAACCCCAACACTTTTCTTACACAAGAGAATCATTGTGCACAACAATTCTGGAGAATTCTCTCAAGACCGAAAGAACTCCTTCCTCCAAGAACGCTCTCAAGACTATGAGAGATCCTCTTCCATCTATCAAGATGATCTAAGGCAGACAACACAAGAAAAGGTTTCTCCACGCCAGCACCCGGAGACTCCTTTGGCAACGTCCAGAGATACGAGGTGCACGTGTGGATCACCGCTAGAGGAAGTCTACAATTTCCTTCTGTGACACAACGACGTATCCCATTGAAACGTGATCAGAAATATCAACGTAGAAAGAACACCAAAAGGTACTTCTTGTCAATTAATTAAATTAATTATAATCAACCTGTGACGATCCATTTTTGTGGTTTCGAGACTTTTCTTTTTCTTTGTCTATTTCTGTGATTCGATCTGTGGAGACTGACATTTATCATCGCATTAATCTCGGATTGATCATTGTTAATGAAAAAAAGCCAAGTGGGCACATCCACCCACGAGCTTTCACTGCGCCCGGAACCTTCAGTGGCCCACAACTGTTGCTGGTCGAGCTTCGTGGTGAGCTCGTTGAGGGTTGTAGGGGGCCCCTGCCTTGGGGGTCCGGGGGACAAAGGCTTCGGCCCAATGTGTTCAGCCATTGTAGCAACTCTGATCACTGTAGCAGAGCTGACCGACCGACACTAACATGCATGTAGCAGTGCGGACTTCAGAGTCAACTCTACTGTAGCCTTTTGGACTTTCAGCCGGCAGCCACTGTAGATCTTTTTGACTTGGGTGGTCGCCTTTCACTTTAGCGAGACGGACTTCTTGTGCAGTTGGTGGAATAGTGATCATCTTCCTCCATTTTAGCCAATTTCAGGCTAGGGTGTCTTACCTGAAAAAACTTTGTAATTGTGATCCTGATTATAGTGAATATTCTGCCTCTATGGATGTAGGGATTATTTCTGAACCATGTGAATTTTTGTGTTCCGTGTGTTTTCTTTTCTTCTGCATTTTCTTTCGTATATCATTTCTGTCGTTGCGACTCCCAACTATTTTGCAACATAAACAGCACAGGAGGTTTACTCAAGGTTGATTATTCCCTATCAGGCCCGTAGTTGAGGAGACCATCTCTATCCATGGAGCTGCACACTCCATTTCAGAAAGGTTCGAGTGGTACCGAGTCGAACCAGAGACATATTGGTTAAAGGGGTGTGCTCTGGAATCCAATGATAGACATGAATGAGCTTTCAAAGCCAGCATTGGTAGGACATTGGAATGTGTTGGGTTCAAAATTTGTTGGTGAATTCGTGAAGGTTTTTTCAGTAGCCCTTCATGATGAAATTGAGTGTGGGGGAGACATAGGGAATCATGAACCACCGTACTAAAAGGAGTATCCCTACGTTCTAGATGTTAAAGCTGTAGAGGAGGCGACGACTGCCATTGCTCTGAATTCGCCTGATTTCAGTTCCACCGAATATAAGGGACAACATGAGCATGTGTAAAGGACTGCTCTATTAATGAGAATGTTGAATAATCTCTCCCTAATGTTACCAATGTTCAAACAATAGTGATGGAAGGTTTACCTGAGGATCAAACTGCTAGTTTACGAGTGCATGGGTACCCTCACTCTTGCATTTATGAGGATGATATGAAACTAGAGAAGGCTAGTAGAGTGGCTAAGTTGGTTTAAAATATCTATTTGGTGGTGGAAGAAGTGAAGCCACTTGTTGTTAAATGAGATGCGACTCTTAGATACCTGTAGATTGAGAAAACCCCCTCGCCTCCTTACCTCAAAGTGAGGAGGAGACGTTCTTTTATAATGAAAGATAAACTCCACATCGGACCACAAGTCTGATGTGGGATACAGACTCCAACACTCCCCCTCAAGCTAGGTGTACCTAGCTTGGACACATAATGAAAAGAAAGCAACAAAACAGACGCTAACACTCCCCCTCAAGCTGGACATGCCCAACTTGATTACAAAACAAGACGAAATAAAATAAAGGAAAAATACTGCAACACTGATGCTCCCCCTCACGATCACAGCTCCCCCGCAGGATGATGAATGGATGATGGTGTGAGCGCAACTGATGACCACTCAGTCCGGCCGGTTGACGGAACACCAGGAATGCCGCACTAGTGGGGCCGGTCGATGAAACGCCGAAAAATCCAAACTAGCATCGGGAAAACCGCTCTTGCGGGGCCGGCGACGGGAGGCGGGGATTCCGCAGAAGTGTTGCGGGATCTGGCGGCGCCAACGGGTCCAAATCCTAGGTGGTCGAGCTTCTGCACCAGCGAATGGACGTGCCGACGGATAGAGATGCGGCTGCTGGGAGTCATCGGGAGATGTCGGCGAGGCGGGGATGCCGCAGGAAGTGCCGGAGAGCCGAAACTGAAGTTGGGCAGCCGCTGGGAGGAACTGGAGCCGGCTGGCTGCCGGAAGAGGAGCACTAGAGGAGGCCGGAGAGGGAGCAGGACAGCGGGAGGCGACGCTGGAAGCCGGCCGAGAATGGAGGCCGACTGTCGCACAGAGAGGGGCCGGCGAGGCTTGAGGCTGGCTACTTCTGGAGGATCCGGCAGGAATGGAGGCCGGCTGTCGAAGGCGCCGGCAGAGGGAGAGGTCGACAGAATAGGGAGGCGGGGCTGGATGTCCGCACATGAGGCGACGCACATGAAGGACGCGGCGCCGGGAAGGATCCGCTCAGGCGGAAGGAGATCCGTGACAGCTGAGGAGTGCCAGGAAGCAGGCGCAGCTGGGAGGCGCACGCATGGAGGAAGGAGATCCGCGCTGGATCTGGAGAGGGCGGGAGAGGAGGGCCGTCGGGAGGAGGGAGCTGCGACGGGAGGAGCGGAAACTGGGTGGAGGTGCGCCGAGGAGATCACACACCAGGGAGGAGGTGCGACAGGGAGGGCCCTTTCCGGAGAGGAGGGCCGCGTCAGGAGCCGCGCGCCGGAGGAGCCGCGTCGGGGAGATCGCGCGCCTGGCAGGAGGGCGAAGCGGGGAGCCACGGGAGGGCGACGCGGGGAGCCGGGATGCCGGGGAGCCGGGAACCGCGTCAGGCAGGAGGGCCGCCGGGAGGATGGAGGGCCGCCGGGAATGATGACCGGCAGGAGCCACAGAGGGAGGGGGGGGGGTTATTTGGATTGGAGCCGCCGCCCCCCGGTTGGGGAAACCCTAAAGGAAGGGAGAAGGAAAAAAAAATCGGGAGGGAGGGTCGGGAGTAAATCCCTCTGATACCATGTAGATTGAGAAAACCCCCTCGCCTCCTTACCTCAAAGTGAGAAGGAGGCGTTCTTTTATAATGAAAGATAAACTCCACATCGGACCACAAGTCCGATGTGGGATACAGACTCCAACAATACCCATAAGGGGTGCTGGAGGGAGCAACTACCTTGAAACTCCAAACCTGGATGCCATAATTGTAAGACGAGCCAAGGATGTTGCTGTACTGGATAAGAAGTGGGCCCAAAAAGCTACCGGTGAAACAAATGTTAAGTTTGAGAGATGGGATCGATTTACTCACCTTGAGGACAATGTGGTTTTAAAGAGGAAGGAAATGATATGAATGTGGATTACGGGACTGCAGCTTCTCAGGAAGATGGTTGCTGCAGTGCATACCAGTGTGACCGAGACTAGAGATCTCAGGGCTATGGTGTTGTGTTGCTTCATAGGGGTTACAGGGATTGGGTTGTGTAAGGATCGGGGCCTAAGGGTCACTGGGAATGGGGTGTTGCTGCCATGCCTTGTGGTGCTGTTGGGTTATAGAGAGCAGGTTGGGTTGTGGTGGCTGGTTGGGAGTGTTTGGTAACTACCAGGAGCAGTTTTGTAATTACTGTATATAGTTTTTAGGGGCAGTGGGAAGTGGCTGGGGTTATTAAATAGGGGGGAAAAAAATAGGGTGGGGATCAAAAATGGTTTGGTGTTCCTTTCATTGGTAAGAGCTGAACTGGAGCGTTAGGCCTCAACCTCAGGGAGCAACATCTTCTAGGGGAATTTCCTTAACGTTCTTATATTTCTTATTTTCTTTTGTTCTTTGGTGTTTTTCTATTCATTATTTTGATCCTATCAATAGAAACCAATGTTCTCTCTCTCTCTCCAACTTTCTATCATGTCCTAAGCGAAGGATTATCTTGGTTGTCAATATGATATGGTGGACAATCAGTTGCCTGGATGATTGTTGCAGCCCCTACCTATAGTAGTCAGACCATGCGAGATAATGACCATGGAATTCATTGTGGCATTACCCAAATTCAAAGGGTATGGGAGAAGCTTGGTGGTTGTTGACATGTTCTCCATGTATGTCATATTCATAGCAGCACCAGAGGATGTGACTTCGGAGAACACCATAAAGCTATTAAAAGGTGGGTTCTATTTACAACACACACTACAAGAAAACATGGTCCGGGGACATGACTCCACGACCGACACCCCATACCCCCGCCCCCCTCTCCACAAGGCTCTTATTCAAGCATGCTGTGAAGTATTTAGTGGTACCACAATAAATTAGTGATTGAGAAACATGCTTGATATAGAAGTTGTGGAAGAATATCTTTGGATTGTTGTGATCAAAACTGCATTACTCGATGCACTTTCACCCACATATAGATGGGTAGATAGAGATGGTGAATGCTTTATTGGAGTTGTTCTTGTAGCATCTTGTGAGTGTCAACCAGCAATATTGGGCTAAATTGATTGATGTTGACCAATTCTCTTACAAAATTTGAAGGAGTGAGTTAATGGGGAATAGTCCATTTGAGGAGGTAACCATACAACAACCCAAACTCCTCATGAAGTGGTACTTGGGGAAAGTACCAAGGATGTAGTCCATTATATTCATTGGACACGGAGTGACAAGAATAGACAGAATTGATGAGAGTTCACTTGGACAAGACTGCTATTAAGATGAAGAAGTGGGGTGACAAGGGATAATGGGATGCGACCTTCCAGCTAGGAGATGTGGTAATGATGAAGTTGCTTCCTCAAAAACACATAGTCTTCATGGAGGTGCAAAATGGCTTAATATTGCGCTATAAGGGGTCATATGAAGTCATGCACCAAATGAGAGAAGTCTCATATCACCTTTAGTAGCCTCTAAAGTTTAAGATACATTCATGTGAGTATGTTGAAGCCATATCATGGAGACAAGGAGGATTTGGGCCGAGGAGTGTCAGCTAGGGCACTAACACTAACTGTAGTCATTGAATCATATGACAAGAAGGTGGATGTCATATTCAGCGGCTACACCATTCGAAGACGGTGAGCTCCATGGAGTAAGGAGTACCGTTTCAAGTGGAAGGGCTACCAGTAATTGAGGCTACCCAAGAACCTTTAGACAACTTGTGGCAATTCATGAAAAAAATTGAGTATCGTCAAGATGATATGAGAGCGTTGTCAGGATTGGTGGGGGAGAATGTCACGCCCCACTACATGTGGAAGGGGTTTTCTATAATTCTCTTGGGATCTCTCCATATCCAAGAGAGTTTCGGATCATTCTATAATACTCTAGAGTATTATGGATCTCTCCATTTAGTCCTAATGGCCCCCGAACATTGTATAACCCAATGGAATGGCATCGAACATGATGGGTTCTAGAATGATCCATGTATATTCTTGTTAGGTATAATTCTCTAGAACCATGTGGATATGTAAAGTTATAGAATGTTGTAGGAGATTCCATCCACCCCTATATAAATAGGAAGGTACTTTGTTTGTAAATTAGTTAAACTCATTCATTTAATGCAAGAAGAGTTGTAGAGAGAGCTTTCCATGGTGAATCTTGTCTTGTAAATTTGTCAAGCACTTTCCTCTTGATCCTGAATTCCTCTGTGTGAGTAAGGAACTGAAATGAATCAGATTTTGAGAGAGAGAGAGAGCTAGTCAGGTGCCGCATGGGAGCCTGGGAAAGGCTATGTCTGTGACAGACATCTCATACATGAATGCCATTCTTTGTGTTTATACAATGAGGCTGGTCAGTTGGACTGTTCTGTTGCTGAACTTCTTGAAAAAGCTTGTCATTCATTTCTGATTGTCTCCATCTGTTGGACCTACCTCCTGAGAGTTTACGTTTTGTTTTGGAGGACTGTGGTGGGTTATGGATCCAATGTGCAGTGCTATTTTTTGTTTTTTAAAAAAAATCCAACTTGGTAAGTTTTTGGAGCATAGAATAATACAGTATAAATAATGGAATGATGATCCCTTTAGAAATCCCTTAAACCAGCCTTATTATTTCATCCTTCTTCTGATGTGTGAGATGCTGGCTGGATCAAGTCTTCAGTGCTTTTTTGATTTACTTTGATATGCACTATCATATTATACTATTTGTTTACATTTTTCGTTCTCGCTTAATTAGATTTGTCGATATATTCTATTTTTCTTCATTTTTGAATTTTTTCTGGTGGATTATATTTACTTGGGATATGGATTTTCATGTTTAGTTCAAATGGTTCTCAAGGGTTCTACCATGCAAGAACATTGGGACTTCAGACTGTCCATTCAACCTGAAGGATTGGCTTTTAGGGAACTTTTAGGGAATCTTTTCAACTGCTAAATAATTTTTGTGTTCTAGTTTGACATATTGTTTTATAAACTATAGTTTCACATTTTATTTTGTTGTGATTTGGTTTTAAAGGATCACAGTACATTGTTATTATATTTTAGATCCATTAGTTTTGCGGGTGTTTCTCAGGATGATAGTATTTGCACTCAGCAATGTCTGCATCACATTGCATTTTGATCCGATAACATCTGAATCTTGTATTTCCTGTCGAGTGATACTTGATGTACTTGTGTTCTAAGTTGTTCTTGACAAAGATACAATATTAGTTGTAAAATTTCATGTCCATTTCCAATGACTAATGGTTGTCTATCTGTGCATTCTCTTTTTCCTTTTAATTTGTTTTGTTTGGTTTGTTGTATCTATAGTTGATTTGCCCAATGATGGAAAAACTCTTATATTGGAGTCAGTAACCTTGTTTTTCAATAGAAGACTCCATCACCATCTCATTTTATTTATTTATTTATTCATCGTCACCCCTCCCCGCCATTCCCACTGAATCACCTCCCAGTGTGGAGCGGCCTTCATTGTAGTCCATGTGTCAGACTATCTGTGAATTAAGATCGCTATGAGATATGAGGGCCTATAATCTTTGTATATTTATTTTTCTTGAATATGTGTTTGTGTTTGTGTGTATGTGTATATATTATTCACTTGGAATAATAATTCACGATTTTGGATGTGTTGAGAGAATGGTATGTGAGTCCTGTAAGGTAACCATCTTCTTAGTTCTTTTTCCAACATTTCAGTATTTCTTTCTGTGGGGACAAGGCGTCTCCAAAATGCCGCTACTTTTATTTTTTTTGATTTTTTTTTATTCTTGCACTAGGATGGTCGCCATTAGTGGAATTTCTCAAATATCTTGTCTCAATGTTTCTTGCTGGCCCAATGATGTAAAACTCGTGTATTGGAGTAGTATTTATTGTTTTCATTAGAAGTCTCTAGGTCTGTTTGACAGAACTTATTGAAAACTGCATATGGCACTGATCACTTATAATAAATAGTTAGAAACAAGGGTCCTTGTTCAACACCCCACCACCACCATCCTCATGGTGTGAAGAGGCTTCTTCTGAAATCCATGGATCCTGCTGTCTATGAATTGTGAAATCTATGAGTCTTGAGAGCCTCCAAATGTTTGTAATTTTATTTAATCATTTTAATCCATTTGTGTTGAGTTTATGTTCCCTATTTACTCATTTATGATGATTTCCCACAATCTCTCTATCAGGATACTATATTGGAATCAGTGTGCTTGAACAAGGCAATCGATGTTGGGTGAAACATGATGGCATCCTTGAATTGAATTAATTATTGTCTTGAATGGTGTTTAACTTTTGTTTATCTACTTTAATGAACATAAATGGAATGGAAGGAATAATCTAAAAATGAAAATAAAATGAATGAGGTGAGCATGGTTCTCATTGAGATGACTTTTTAGAGTAAAATATGTTCAAATCCCTCATTATTTTTTTTGTTTTATTATGTATTTATTTATTCCTTCAATATTGCATGACTTGAAATTCAAATACGTTTTTTGATGCACAACTATAGAAAAAATTGTTGGATTGGTGTAACTCGATCTGGTTGGGCTGAATGCTTGTAGCCCACAACTGTAGCAGTGCAGACTTTGGAGTCAACTGCACCGTAACACTTTTGACAAAGCTAGCCGCCCTTCACTGTAGCGACGTGGATATCCTGTGAAAATAGTGGATTGTCTTCTCCATTTTATAGCCCATTTCTTAGGCTAGGGTTACTACTGCAAAACTCTTTAATTTGTGATCTTGATTATAGTGAAAATTCTGCCTCTTTGTGGACGTAGAGATTAATCCCGAACCACATAAATCATTATGTTCCATGTGTTTTCTTTTCATCTGCATTTTATCCCGTTTCATGTTTCTATCATTATGACTCGATGACACCGCGACAACTGGTATCAGAGGGTGAGTATGGAATTCTCCAGCGATGTCTTTGGATGAAAGCAAATTGAAGATCGATCGCTTCGATGGAACTGATTTCAGTTTCTGGAGGATGAAAATCGAGGATTATCTTTATCAAAAAAAGATGCACTTGCCGCTTCTGAGACTGAAGCCAATGGACATGGATTAGTAGGAGTGAGAGTTGCTGGATCGACAGGTTCTGGGTGTTGTGTGCCCGACGTTGGCCAAAAACATGGCGTTCAACATCAGAGAAAAGAAGATGATGGTGGACCTGATGAAAGCTCTCACAAATAGGTATGACAAGAATTCTGCGACAAATAAGGTGCACATGATGCGACGATTGTTCAACCTGAAGATAGATGAAGGGAGAATTTTTGCAGACCACATCAACGAACTCAATACCATCATAAGTCAGCTGACATCGTTGAATATTGATCTTGGTGATAAGTTATGTGCATCGGTCTTATTGTCCTCTTTACCTGACAGTTGGGAAGCAACTATAACAGCTGTGAGCAGTACCTCGGGGAATACCAAACAGGTTCGAATGATATACGGGACCTAATCCTTAGTGAGGATGTGAGAAGAAGAGAATCAGGTAGATTCTTTGGTTCTGCTCTGAATGTTGAAGGAAGAGGAAGATACCCACAATGAGACAATCATTGAGTGTGATCAAGGTCAAGAGGGAAAAAACGAGACAAGGAAAAGGGGGCTGGTCTGACTTGCTGGACATGCGGTAAGAAAGGGCATATCAAGGAGTGAAGAGATAAACAGAAGAGATCTGAAACCAGTGGAGCAAACACGGCGGTTGACGGAACTAATGATGTGCTGCTGTTGAGCGTGGATAGCCCGATGGAGTCTTGGATTTTAGACTCTGGGGCATCTTTCCATTCAACATCGGTGAAGGGATTTCTGGAAAATTACGTTTTTGGAAATTTCGGCAAGGTACATATTGCTGATGATGAGCCCTTGCAGATTGTGGAGAAAGGAGATGCACGGATCAAGACCAATAGTGGGAGCTTGCTGGTTCTGGAAAACGTGAGGTACATCTCTGGTTTAAGAATAAATTTCATTTCTGTGGGACAGCTTGATGATGTAGGTTTGAGTACCACTTTCACTGGTGGTGCATGAAAAATCACCAAAGGAGCTATGGTCATAGCTCAGGGAGCAAAGAATGGTACCCTATACAATATGACAGAACCTTGCATGGTCATGGCTGCATCACTCAAAGCTGTAGGAGACTCACAACTGTGGCACAACAGGCTAGGCCACATGAGTGAAAAGGGGATGATGGTGCTGGAAACAAAAGGGCTGCTACCGAAGCTGATGTAAGTGGAAGCCGACCTATGTGGAGATTGTATCTTCGGAAAGAAGATGAAGGTGTCCTTTGCAAAAGTAGGTAGAACACTGAAGGCTGAGAAGTTGGACCTGGTGCACACAGATGTTTGGGGGCCTGCACGAGTACATTCCCTCAGAGGATCACAAAACTATGTGACATTCATCGATGACTCAACAAGGAAGGTATGAGTTTACTTTCTGAAAAGTAAATCCGATGTGTTTAAGATGTTTTAGATGTAGAAGGTCATGGTAGAGAATGAGTCAGGAGCTATGATGAAATGCTTGAGGTCTGACAATGGTGGAGAGAATGACAGTTAGGAGTTTAGAGAATTCTGTTCTAATAATGGAATTCGGTTGGAGAAGACAATTCCAGGTACACCGCAACAGAATGGTGTGGCAGAGAGAATGAATAAGACGTTGAATGAACGTTTCAGAAGAATGAGGTTACACTTGGGGTTTCCCAAAACCTTCTGGGCTGATGCAGTAAACATGGCAGCATATCTGGTCAACAGGAGTCCATCTGTGCCAATGAGAGAATGTCTACCCGAGGAGCTATGGTCTGGGAAAGAGGTAAGACTCTCACATTTACATGTCTTTGGCAGTTTGACATATGTTCATATTGATTCTAATGCAAGGGACAAGCTTGATTCTTAGTCTAAGCCATGTTTCTTTATTGGTTATGGTGCTGAGGAGTTTGATTACCTCTTTTGGGATGATCTCAAAAAGATAGTCATTAGGAGCCAGAACATTGTATTCATTTAAGGAATCATGTACAAAGATCATCATGTAGCTGAAGATGAATATGATATCATTGAATTAGAGTGCAAAGAGCAAGTGGATCTTGAAGGTGTATCTGAGCATGAGAGATCTGAACCGGTGGAACCTACTCTTCCAGTGGAGTTGAGGAGATCAACAAGGGTGAGAAGGCCTATGAAAAGGTATTCACCATCCTTGAATTATCTATTATTGAATGACAGTGAAGAACCATAATGCTTTGAAGAGGAAATGTAGCTGAAGGAGTTGAGCAAGTGGGAGCTGGCTATGAAGGAGGATATTTCCTCATTGCATGATAACAACAATTTGGAGCTGACACCCCTGCCAACATAAAAGAAGGAATTGTAGAACAAGTGGGTCTACGTGGTCAAGGAAGAACATTATAGCAAGAGGAGGTTCAAGGAAAGGGTGGTGGTGAAAGGCTTCCAATAGGAGGGAGTGAATTTTATTGAAATATTTTCAGCAGTAGTGAATCTTACCACCATCCGGGTGGTTCTCAGCATTGTGGCGTTAGAGGACTTGCACTTTGAGCAGCTTGATGTGAAGACTGTTTTCCTTCATGGAGATTTGGAGGAAGAGATCTACATGCAGTATCCAGAGGGGTCTGTAGAGTCTAGGAAGGAAGACCTGGTGTGCAAACTCCAGAAGAGTTTATATGGACTGAAGCAGGCACCCAGGCAGTGGAACAAGAAGTTTGATTCATTTATGTCTAAAAATTAATATAAACGACGTGGTATGGATCAATGTTGCTACATAAAGTCCTTTGTTGGTGAATCCATTATATTACTTATGTATGTTGATGATATGCTCATTGAAGGATCTTTTATGCAGAGGATTAATGAGCTGAAAGTGAAGTTGAATGAGGTGTTTGAAATGAAAGATTTTAGAGAAGCTGGCAAGATTCAGGTGATGAAGATCAAGAGAGACTGCACAACTGAAATGTTGATGTTGTCACAGACTGATTACATTGAGAAGATTTTGAGAAGATTATGTATGATGGAAGTAGAGGCAGTCTCTATTCCCTTAGAAAGCCATTTCAAACTATCAAAGGAGCAATCATCGAAGATGACAGAAGAGGTAGAGCACATGGCAAAAGTTCCATACGCATCAGTTGTTGGATGACTGATGTATGCCATGGTCTGTACTCGACTTGACATCGCTTATGAAGTGGGTGTTAGGTATATGGCTAACCCTAGAAAACAACATTGGGGAGCTCTGAAGTGGATACTAAGATATTTGAAAGGCAACAAGGAGGTATCTCCGTGCTTTGGGAAAGGAAATTCAGTATTGGGGTATGTGGATGTTGACCTTGCAGGCGATGTCGATAGTAGGTGGAGTACAACGGGTTATGTATTTACCTGTGGAGGAACTGCGGTAAGTTGGATATCACAATTACAGAAGGTGATTTCTTTATCCACCACAAAGGCAGAATACATTGCTATAATAGATGGTGGGAAAAAGATGGGTTTGCTGAAGAACTTCTTGGATGAATTGGGAAGAAAGCGAGAGCAGAATGTATTACACTGTGACAGTCAGAGTGCTATACATCTTGCAAAGAACCCAGTGTTTCATGCCTGGATGAAGCACATTCTGTTGAAGTATCATTTCATCAGAGGTTTGATATAAGATGGGCTGCTAACATTGTAGAAGATTTGTGGAACCAACAATCCGGCAGACATGTTGCCAAAGCCTATGGTGATACAGAAGTTGAGGCACTATTGTGCCTTTGTTGGTCTCCACTAATGAACAGAGAATGAGAGGTAGAATAACGGAGGACACAATGGAAGCACAAGAGGAAAACAGTTTGTATTTCATGAATCGTCAGGTTGAAATAGAAACTGTGAATAGAAAGCACGTGCACTGGTGAGTGATGAAGATGAAGAACTCAGATTAAGTTGTTTTTTTGTCAGTTGCATCGAAGCATAGTAGTGTAGTGGATCATGCTTCAAGTTGGAGATTGTTGGATTGGTGTTGCCCGATCCGGTTGGGTTGAATGCATATGACCCACAACTGTAGCAGTGCAGACTTTGGAGTCAATTGTACTATAGCAGTTTTGACAAAGCTAGCTGTCTTTCACTGTAGCGACGCGGACTTCTTATGCAAACAGTGGATCGTCTTCTCCATTTTATAGCCTATTTCATATTCTAGGGTTACTACTGCAAAACTCTATAATTTGTGCTCTCGATTATAGTGAGAATTTTGTCTCTCCATGGACGTAGAGATTATTCCTAAACCACCTAAATCATTGTGTTCCGTGTGTTTTCTTTTCTTCTCCATTTTATCTCGTTTCTTGTTTCGGTCATTGTGACTCTCGACGATTCTGCAAAAAAAACTTGCTCATTATCTTGGGTATTCAAGTAAGCGTGTTAATAAACTTTGTGCATGATATAAAATTATCCCATAGTCGCAGGCTGATTAATTGACTCCAGGTTTTTCTTAGAACATAGAACAATAGATGAAAATCCCTACAAAAAGCTCTTTGAGTGGCCTGAGATGTCTCATGATTAATAACATTTGAGAAATTTTTTATGCGGGGTTCCTTGGTCCTCCCACGTTTTTTCCCTTTTTTTGTGATTTTCAAATTGGAGGGTTTGTGATGAATTATTCTGGAAATGAGTTATTATTACAAAAACAATTAATAAAAAATAGAGTTTATGATATGGATAAAAATAATAAGGGTAATTTTGAAAAATATATAATAAAAAATTAGTTCATTCCATTCATTTTATAATTAATTTTAAGTACTGATCAAATAATACTCTAATTCCATTTTGATCCAAACCAGCATTTGACATTTGATTCCATTGCATTTCATGTATTTTTGTTCCATTGCATTTCATTAATGACCATTCCGCATAATTTCATGAAAAATACTGAACATAATCTAATAGGGTCTTCAAATGCTGCTAGTATTATTTAATCAATGATTCTTGGTAGCTTTGAGTTTTGGGTCTCCAAATACCAGTTGTGGAATTTTATCATTTTAATTCATTTTTTGAATCTCAATTTGAGGTTCCCTGCTCTATGATGTCTTCCATATTGATATTGTGTTAGAAATCACCAATTCTTCTAATTAATGAAGAATAATTTTTCCCATGTTGTTAGGGCCACGAATATTATGTTTGCTGGTGAATAAATAATTGATAATAATAATCGCAACATACATGACAAATATTCTGTTTCCTAGTGAATTACTATATATTCTCAAGTAAATATAGTAAAAAATATGATAATTAAACTTCATCACTTCATAGCCCTTTGACATTGTCTTTTGGGACTCTCTGTATCATCCTCGATATATTTGGTAGCCAAATATGTTTTATTTACATTTCAAATCCTTTCTTGACTCCATCCACCTCCCCTTGTTAATGGACCCATATTACTTTCTTCAAGACTTCCAAGAGTTGTCAAGGAGAGATCCTTTCACCCCTTTTTATATCTTTGCGCCTCAGGCTATTAGTTGGGGACTTGCATCCTTCTACACATGAAAAAGGCTCCATTTTCTACATTTTTTATTTGTAATACCATTATGCGTCAGCTTTTACTTCTCCTTAAGTAGATCATTATTGATAAAAATTGGTCTAACAGAATCAACTTTATTCAACGCGGAACTGATATGAATAGAGCCACCCTAATGGTTACCCATCCACCCAAAGATTCTTATTTCATGATTGACCTGAAAATACATAAACGGAAAGAGTTATTTTTTCAATGAGAGCATATAAAATTTGACTTTTGCTTCAACATCATCTCAACAATGACAAATGGAAACTCAAATAATTGAAGAGGATGTGTCGTCAGACTGATTTTACTGCATCAAATGAAGGTTCTGTTCACATGCAAACAGATTTTATGAAACTCAATATCCCTTTTATGATTGTTTCTTATTTTAGTGTTATTTCTTAAATTGGTGACTGTTTTAGTGACTTTTTATATAATGCTTATATCTAGAATTTTTATTTTTGTTGGATGTTTTGATAAAGTAGTCATTTTACTTTTGTTAATTAAAAAAATAAAATCTTGTTAAAATCCTCATCGAAGTTTCAATGACAATCAATATAGGAAAATCTTCCTTTATACATTAGCTGATTAAAAATTTAGACTAAAAATATTGGTAGGAACTTAAACATCAAATCCGTAGCAATATGAGAGAATTCTTCAGTGTTATTGATAATAAATCCAATTAAAACCTGAACACTTTGATCACCCCCCAATGTGTATCCTCCTTTCATTAAATCAAGATCTCATTGAAATGCTTGATATCACTTGAAATGGGTTTTCATGCTCTTGCTACCTATTTGCACATATTATTAATCATTACCATTCAATGTGAAATCTTCAATGTTTTTTATCAATTCTCTTCTTTTAGTCAACATTCCTCCTTAATTATACATTTTTATCCTTTAAATAAACAAAATTAATATCTTATCTTAGTGACGTTGGATTTATTTATTTTTCTCACTGGTAAGAAATCCAAAATATATATATGGAGGGGGTTCAATTTGATAACTTACTTTTAATAGATAACATTGACCCTATGTTCTCAAATTTATCATTTGGCAGTCTGAATATATTTTTTGTCTTGAGTATTGAATATGGTCCTTCAAAAGATTGATGGTTTTTTGATTGTTATGTGAAACAAATAATGACAATTGTATAATCGCTTTCAAATCATTCAGTTCTTTAATCCATGTTTTTGTGTGAAATTTGATTATTTTTTTCTTTGAACATGCACCTATGATTCGTTAATATTGCACAATCAAATCCTCATCACAATTACAAGCATGGTCAATAATGGTGATTGCATGTTTTTATTTGGAAATGAAAAATTTAGCTTTGCATCGCAAAACTTCCAAGCTCATTTCAAAAATCATCTCCATAATATTTGAAATGTCTTAATTTTCGGGATCATTTTGAAATCTAATAACGGTTCGAAATGCCTTAATTTGTAGGATCATTTTCAACTCTCTAATAATGGCATAATTTTTATAAATAATGTCAATTAACGGATAAATTAATACACATTGTACGTGATTAAAAATTTTAGAATGGGCTCACCGCTAATCTTAGGGTTACTCCCTATACTTGTCTGTCCATACACTGCTTAGAAAAGGAACTTGAGTAATGACGACACGTGGGTTGCTCAACATAGTTCTCTATTCTATCTATCAATTCTATTCTTTTTATCTGGTGTCTTTTTCACTATCCTCTATTAATTATTAGCTTCAAAAATGCCATATATGAGTTCTTTACATTTCACACACTAATTGGGTACCCAAAACGCTTATTAGGGTTGCGCTACAACCTTTTAACTAATCACCAAATAACCCTTCAAAATTTTTATTTTTTAATATTTTTAGAACAACATCTTTATGAGGTGGAGTGGGTTCTTTCACACCACACAAAATTTTCTAGAAACCACAAAGCTATGATGGGAAAACATACACCATTGTGGCTTCATGAGATACAACTTCCAACTCCATTAAAAATCATCAATTATGTTGCGACGTGGTTGACTTCATTGCAACATGATATTTATCAGTAATCACCAACTAGATTTTCACCAAATTTTCATGGCGTTTGGGTTATACATGCCAAATCAGTTCTATATTTCGATGTGACCTTCAATCAGATTCAAAGTGACAAAATAATCACTCTCTCCTTGTAGCATGATCTGAACCCCTTTATTTCTTGAAAACTATCACATTATAGGGTGGTGTGAGTCCCATTGTAAAATCCATTTATTCTTAAACGAGTCCCATTGTGGCCTGACTCATGTTGTAATGTGAGATTTCCCATTACTTCTATTTTCTCATACACCCCTAAATGTGTCTTCAAATTATTCTTATGGCACAACATTTTATTCTCACATGGTCAGTTGAGAATCAAGATTAATATTACACAACCTGGTCAACCTTCAATTTAATCTTATGCAATTCCTAACCTTCAACCTCAATTCTTCACATTCTCCTCTTCTAATAAAAGCCCAAATATCCCCCAACGTAAACATAGTTGGTTCCAACATTATCTCACTTTGGGTTTTCTAGCAATACAAAGTGTTTCTAAATACCTCGGTAAATTTCCAATAGAAACACGTGTGATTGAATCACTCAACTATCACTCTTAATTCTACCTGAGCATGCTCAGGGTTGAAAATAAGAGATCCAAAAAGATGCCCCCGCCATGCTTACCTTTAACTTTCATCACATAGAAACCACTTGTTAAAAATTTAATATTTCACAATTCTCCCTCTCTTCATTCACTCCTATATGATTCTTTTGGTTTGTTAATAATTGAATATCTTACAATTCTCCCTCTCTTCATTCACTCCTATATGCTTCTTTTGATTTTCTGCTGGGATCATTCTTACTCAGTCCCTTTTACCAAACTCCTGCTTAAAGGTAAACTCATCTAGATGAGCATCCTTGGCTTGTAGATATTTATGTCGTATCTTCCTTTCAAAATACAAAGCTTTCTAGATTAATTGAATTTCACCTTTCTTAATTTATCAATTTTTATTGTTTCCTAATTTCCATTTGTATCTCTTTAACAGTAAACATAAAGGGAGAGTTCTTGTTGAACATGAGAAGCCAAGATAAATATTAAATGCTTATAGGGAGAGGAGATTTTCTGAACCCCCTCATGTTGAGATAGGTGGTTGAACATTGAGGTTCAACCAATGATTTTTATGCACTAGTGTGGCTGATGGTTTTGTCATAATGTCTCCACTAGCTAATTTGTTCGAATATTCCCCTTCTTGAGGATTTCTTGTCCTACTTTCTCTTTAGTGAAATTTTACTGAATATGAATATTCTTTGTGTGTGAGTTTTGTATCGTATTCATTGTCACATATCATAATCGTCTCCCCCACCTAAAAATATTTTTAAGGGTTAATTGAGAACCTGAACAACAACCTAGACAACACACAACATACAACGAACCAAACCCAAAGATCTAAAATAAAAACGTTGTTAAACCCAAAACAAACATATGAAAACATTAAACATTTATTTGATCTCCCTTTAAATCGAAGAAGACCACTTATAAAAAAACTTCCACCTTGATGGAGCTCCCCCTTCAAGGCATTGTTAGACTCTTGTTATCGCAATGAATCACCATTGGAATATGCACATCTTCCACCATGAATGAGCTCCCCTTTTGTAGAATGTTCTTCAAAAGATCTCTCTTTGGGATTCACTTGTTCAATAATTCCTTGTCCAGTATGATGTGTCTGGTATTCCTTAGTTCGTTGCACCTATTTTCGGTGTGCTTCTGTCTAGAAAGCTATGTCTGGTATGCCTTTGTCCGGTGCACATCTATTTGGTTCCTCTCTACCCAGAACTTATTCATACAGAACTCTTCTGTCTTGTTCTTCAACAAAGTAGTTTATTGGTTGGCGGCTCTCGCTGAACTTTTAATAATAATACTCCCTTTCCCAATCAGTCAACCAAACAAACTCAGTGTTATTTTCTTCTTTATATATGCATTCTCCTCCGATAAATGTGGGAACATGTGTACTTTTATTTTTAATTCCCATTATCTCTTTTCTTTGATTGATAGCCTTTATTATCTTATGAAGATATTAGGATATGACTTCATTAGTGGTCCTGCAAAACATCATGTCAATCATCTTCAAACTTTATGTCTCATCGAGAATAAAAAATATTGCTTTGTCAAACGTCCAACTCAACATTGTTCTAAAGTTTATAGGGTATATACATGAAGGAAACTCCATCTGGTAATCTTGATATTTCTCTCTTCGGTGATTTTCTTGAGAACCCCTTTGTAGTTTAACTCTTTGGTGCTGCTTTGCCCGGATACCCTCCATTTAGAAGCCTTTTTCCGATGAACTCATGCTTGGAGATTACAAACATGGGGGCTGCTCCATCCAATGATATTACATTTCTCCATCTAGTGCTCTGCAGAGGGTTTAACCGTTCATTGGAATCTTGAATTTTCGGTTGGTAACCTTCACATTTCTCATTCCAACAATGTTCCATCTGATCATTAGCTGCTACATCATCACTTTGTTGCTTGAACTTTGTACATCCCATCTTTATAATACAAACTTTATACGACTCAAATTTATAACTCGAACTTCATACAACTTTGATATAAGATTCCTTAACTTTTTTTGGTGAACCTTATAAAGCTCTGGTGTACATTCTTTATTTGGTATGCTCACATTTTCCCATTCAGTAAACATAAAATCATCTTAAATAACTTTGTCTAGTAAACTTACAAATAGTCTTAAATTACTCTTGTAGTGATTTATTGAAAGTTAGTTTGATGGAAGTTCTATAAAAGTTTGTATGATAAAAACTATTTTCTTGATTTGGAACATCCTCAGATTTTACTTAGTTTTATAATCTTTGTTTGATCAACTCAGTTTGTTAATCTCAGTTCAGTAACCTTATAAAATTCTGCATCGAATCACTATGCTCCCTATAGACTCAACATCAATCCAGTAACACTTCACATTATTCTTTTCCTGGTACAACTTCATATTTTTTTCCCTTCGGTACAACTTCATATTTATCTATATTCAGTAGAACATCATATTTCTCTCTGTCCTCTACAAATTCATAGTTCTTTCCTTTCAGTACAACTTCATATTTATCTATATTCAGTATAACTTCATATTTCTCTCTGTCCTGTACAACTTCATATCTTTGTCCGGTAGAACATTGTCTGATTACCTCTTTTAAAAAACTTAGTCTGGCAACTTCCTCCATCCGATCAAACTTCATACAACCTCAACTTCATGACTTCATAACTCGAACTTTGTACAGTCGGACCTTCATCCAATAACCTCAGTTTGAAAAATTCAAGTCCGTGCAACTTTTTCCCTTTCAACAAATCTAACTAGAATCATGAATATCTCCATGACGCTTGGTACATTGATGATCAGTGAAACATTGACTGATTTCATAGTTCGAACATTGTACCACTACTACTTCATCACTTGGAACTTTTTTAAGCTGCAACATCATTACTTAGTACTTTGTGAAACTGCAACATCATCCATTGATGTTTTTATATCCTCCTAGAACATTTTAAAATTACACAGGGACATAATGAAATCTTTAGTGTGGTCGATCCTTCCTATTATCCTGGTTTCTTAAACTTTATTATTATGGAGCTCCTTTTAATTCCTCCTTTTAGAATAGGATCTTTTGGTGGACTTCTCCTAAAACATCCATACAAACCTTTTCTCTCATCACTCATTGACTGTACTATAAACTATTGACAACAAATACCATATAACAACATCATCATCCAATAGGAGATTTATTTTACACCTTTGGATTTGTTGTCAACACCAAATATTAAGTGAATGAGATTTGTCTCCTTATTGATAATAAATTCAAAGAATCTTTTATCTTTTTTTTTGAGAACATTATTGAAGGACTTATTTTCTCCCCCCTTGTCGACTTGAATTCTCCTCCTATTGATATCTTGGGTGATGGAGGATCTTTCTTCAACACTTTTCATCTTCTCCTCTTCTTCCATCGATCATGAATTCCTTGAGATAAAGATATCATCACTTTTCTTAAAGTTGAATGTTACAGACAGACAAACTATTAAGTCAATATGATCCAAGCTCAGTGTAGAAAATAAGTGTGATTTACTAAGTAATTAAAACCTTCTATAGAATTCACCAAATGATTCTAACTTTTATAAAATATTCTTTTAGGGGTAAGTTCAAAATAATAACTTACTTTTCTGCATACATCTCAGCACAGAAAAAAATGTCGAAGCAAAAAAATGTCGAATCATAAAAAGCAGGTCTTTACCCCTTTTGATAAAAAATTCTTATTTTGTAATCAACAAATCAAATTTCCCCTTTTTATTGTATCCTTTTGTTTTCATATGAAGATATGAGAGTATAGACAATGTACCTCAAGAATGAAAACAACTTTATTTCCTCGGATTTTGATGTGTTCCGAACTTCTTAAATCATTATCCTGAGCTCCATCATTCAATCACTTCAATCTTTAATCCATTAGATATTCATCATCTGGTGTTGGAACACCTTGGTTAAGGATGTATTTGTTTACTTCAGTTTATAATGTTTCCAAAATAACCTGCTTCTTAAACTTCATTTTTCCTCATGCCTTCATCATTATCTTTCCAATAAGTAATCTTCTTGGGTGGCATGAGTTTTTTTACATTATGTGGTGGTTTCTTCCTAACGTAATGAATTAATGAACATGGGCTTTTCTTATTTTATTTTTCTTTCATGTTCCTTGCCTCTAATTGTTTTGACCATACAACCTTGCAAACCTTCAGAATGTATTCGACTTTCTTCGTGTGCTGATATTTTTTTACACTACGACTTCTTCTTTTTGAATTTATAACTTCCCCCATCCTCGTAATTTTGTCATTAATTTTTTAGGAGTGTGGTCGGTCAGCATACATCTTCCACAAAACCAATTATCTTTCGGTAAGTTACTCTTTAAAGTAAATTTTTGGTGTACTTTAATTTATTCATCAGAGGTGTCTTCCACTATTCCAATCTATTTGTGTTTATTTTGGATTAGAAAACTTTGTTTCTTGAACATACTTATGTTAACTTGAACGTTCATGGATAGTTTACAACTGTCCATGAAGAGACCATTTCTTCCACAAAAGTAACATCTTTTCCTGGTCATCTTGAGTGTAACCTTCCTTTTGGATTCCATTTGTTTTCACATCGAGGTTGACTTATGGTCTATCTTCCTTACATTTTATTCTAACTTTTGTGGCCTCCTTCTATTAGTTATTGTTGAGCTGTGCTTGGTAAGCCATCAATTTTCATCACCATGACGACTTCCTTTGCAACTTCCATACATTTTTTTAGGATATTCAATTTGTTTAATGTAATCATATTTTTCTTCATTTGTGAAGGTTGGGTGTTCTTATTTGAGTTTCCATTTCCTTTTATCTTGCCCCCCTAAATGTTGGTATTCTTTATATTTCATGCCTTGGTATATTTTTACGACAATCGATAGCCACATGTCTGATCTTTTCACATGGCCAACAATAGCAAATAAGTCTTGTTTTCTTTTGTTGTGTTGTATTTTCGTTGGAGGAGACTTCTTCCAGAACTTGTTTCGTCCATATATTTACTTTATTCTTTTAGATATCTTGAGGGGAACTACCTCCCTTTTATTTTCTTACATCCACCTTTATAGAAGATGTGAGTGTTGTGGAAACGTCGGGAGTCACAATGATAGAATAGGTTTGCAGATGAAGAAAAGATAGAATAAATAATCACACCAAACATAATGATTTACGTGGTTTAGGGATCCATATGTCCATAGAGAGGTATAAATATCACTAGTTTTAGGAGCACAAAATATAAGGAGTATCTTAGAGTTTCAAAGCACACGAAACCTTGGCCTGAGATGGGCTAATAAAGCAGACGAAGTGTTGTTCCACCAACTGCACACAGAAAGTCTGCACTGCTACGATGAACAATTGTTGAATGTCCGCCTCGCTAGAGTGTTGTGACCACTAAATTCCAACCTACTACAGTGGTCGACGACCGGAAATCCACAGTGATATAATACTGTTGTCTCCAAAGTCTGAACTGCTACAATAGTCATAGAAAAGTTCGCATTGCTATAGTGCCTTGTCGGTGTCGGTCGGCCACCTCTACTATAGTTGGTCAAAATTTCTACAGTGCCCCCCAAATTTAGGCCACAGGTCCTTCGACCCTTTCCACCCCCAACGAGCTCACCACAAAGCTTGACCCGTGGAGTTACGTCCTGGTACAGTATGGGCCGCAAGCATTCGACCCAACATCATCGAATAAGATCGGTCTACACCAATTCAATGATGAGTTTCTCACTTTTCTCCGCCCCATCTTCTTCCAGAACATTAGCCTGCACTATAAATAATGGTGTTAGTTCTTATAGATTCATCATAATATGGGGTTACCTTTTTCTTTATCTTCTTTGAAGATGATACTTTCGATGCATTCATATTCTTCCTGTTGTTAGATTGAGTTTTTTCTGAAGTACGATTGCCTTCAAAAACATCCCAGCTTCCCATGAAGATTCAACTTGAGTAGCTTCCATATTTCTCAATCTTATTGCTTGCTCAAGACACATTAAATTTAATGTGTTCTTATGATTTTCAAGACATGTCACTTTTTCTTCATATTAAACTTTTAACTTTTTCATCTTTTCTTTATGTTACATACCTCTTTCACAAGAAGTTTATGTTTCTTTACTCGATTTTCCTTGATCTCCAGAGTATTCTCAAATCTCAATAATTGACTTGTGAGTATCTTTTAGTGCATGATTCTTTTCCTTGAAAACTTCCTTTGAAACCACATTCTCAAAGAAACTTTTTTACAATGTTTCTTACACAAAGTTGAACTTTTCATGAGAATGTAATATGTTTTCTTCCTTGCCATTAGTGAGTTTAGTCAATGTTTTACCCTCTTGGAACTTCTTTCCTAATTCATTCTCTGTCTTATCACGTTCTGATTTCAACTGTGAGAATTCTTCATGTTGCCTCTTGACATATGTATGTATATATGTAACAAAATGAATAGGGACATTTCTCATTTAAGCTATGACTTTAGAGTAAAAATCATCAATAGTTTCTACTGAATCATACTCTTCACATCTTGAGAAAGATTCTTTCCAAGGATTAATTTTATCAGATTCACATGAATTCTTACCAACCACTTGAATTTTTGGTAGGGTTGGATCCCTCTTGATGTTGATTTTGAGAGGCTAACATTCAATGCTTCTGAGTATCTTTCTTTTTTTGGTTCTTTAATGTTTTGGAAGAAACTTCCATGTTGCTATAATCAGGAATAACTGATGTTTTCTTCATCTCAAGAACAAGTTTCTTCTCTTTTGAAGAAATACTTTCTTCAACTTCTAGAAAGCTTCACTTCATATAAAATAGTTAATCACAATTGAGAACTATATGTTGGATTGATGTAGCCCGATCAGGTTGAGCCGAATGCTTGTGACCTGCAGAGCTGAACGACCGACACCGACAAGCACTGTAGCAGTGCAGACATCGGGGTCAACTGGACTGTAGCACTTTTGACTTCTAACCAGCAGTCATTGTAGCGCTTTTGACAAAGCTGGCCGCCGGTCACTGTAGCGACGCAGACTTACTTTTCGAACAATGATCGTCTTCTCCATTGACTTGTAGCCCACTTTCGGGCTAGGGTTACTGTTGAAAAATCCTCTGTAATTTTGTGCTCCCAATATAGTGAAATTCTGCATCTCCTGTGGACGTAGGGATTATTCCCAAACCACGTAGATCGCTGTGTTCTTGTTTCTTTCTTTCTTTCGTTTTCTCGTTTCTGTCATTGCGGCTCTCGACGTTTCCGCAATACTATAACTTGAAAATCCAAATAGATGCAACCTTCCCTCTGATATCAATTGATATTTGTTGGTGGATTGTTCGAGCACCCTGAGATTGTGTTTATGTGTGTGGGGGGGGGGGGGGTGAATCATGGAAAACCATATTTTTACCGATTATGTTCGACTTCAATTATTGATCGAACCTCTGTTACCAGTTAAGATGTATGGATTTTATGTTTAAACCTTCACCACTTCTCCCTTATGAAGATAATGTAAAGCAAACAACACACATGGATTTATATAATGATTAGGCTCAATGTGAGGACCCACTCCTTACCGTGTCAAATCCCATTGAGTCACAGAACCGTTTTCAACAATTATAGGGGCATGGGAAGTTACTGTCTTAACCCACATGCTTCACTATATTACTCAAGTGAAGGATCTTTAAACTGCATCCCGTAGTTGAATTATCTCATGAAAATCTCATCTTATCTCTCAATAAGAATATCGACATTGTTTATAACGGAACCACTAGTCTTTGAGTAATCTACTCAATCTTCCTTAAGGATGGTTATTTGAATTACTCAAAATATTCTATTGAACTCAATATACACGTCAACCTATACCCCTTCTGGTATAATGTTCTTCCAGAGCTCTCATTCTCTGGGATCAGTCCGTTTAATATTGCAACGTATGGTATGTTTTGTTTGGTTCCCCTTAGTCTGCTGCACCTCTATCCAGTGTGCCTCTATTCGGTACACCATGTCTAGTATTCCTCTGTTCAGTGCATGTCTATTTGGTTCCTCTCTGTCCTGAACTTCTTCATCCAGAACACTTCCATCCAGTTATTCTTCTTCAACCAAGTAGTTTTTTGGTTGGTGGCTCACACTGAACTCCTAATAATAATACTTCCTTTCACAATCGAACAACTATATAAACTCAAGTGTTATTCCCCTCTTTATATTGGCATTCTTCATCCAATAGATGTGGGGAACATGCGAGCATCCATTTGAAATTCTTGCTATATCTTCTTTGATTGATCGCCTTTATTACCATCTGATGATATCAAGATTTGACTTTGTTAAAGGTCCTTCAAAACTTGGCATCAACTATCTTTAAACCTTCCTCAAATCTCAGCATGAATCATGAATATTGAGTCATTGAACATCCAACTTAGTATCATCACAATGTATAGAGTCCATCAATATGAAGGGAACTCCATCCAGTAATCTTTATATTTATCCATCTAATGCTCTTCGTAAGAACTCCTCAGTCTGGGGGTGCTTTGTTTGGATACCCTCCATATGGAAGCCTTTGTCCGATGAACTCATGGTTGGAGATTACGAACATGAGGGCTGCTACGTCTGATGACATCACATTTATCCTCTCGGGGCTTTGCATAGGTTTCCTTCATCCGATGTTTTCTGTCCGATGAACTCTTGAATGTTGGTTTAGTAACCTTTATATTTCTTCATCCAGTAATGCCCCATCTAATCACTAGTTGCAACTTCAACACTTCATAGCATGAACTTTTTACAACCCATAATCATGACACAAACATTGTGCAACTAAACTTTATAACTCAAAATTCATAATACTTTGATACAAGATTCCTAAACATTGTCGGGTGAACTTTGTAATGCTTTGGTGAACATTCTCTATACGGTATGCTCACTTTTTTCCCTCCAGTAATCCTTCAAATTTCCTTAAATTACTCAATTTGGTAAACTTATAGATCATTTAAATTACTCCATCCATTGATTTCTTGAATGTTTTTTCAGTGGAACTTTTGTTAAAGTTCATTCGATAAAAATGGTTTTCTCTGTCTAGAACATCCTCAAACTTTCCTTTGTCCGATCATCTTTGTTCGATCAACTCGGTTCATAGTGTAGTAATATCATTAACTTCTTAGTCTAATCAATTTTCATTCAATCATTTCGTGTTCGGTCATTTTATGTCTGATAGACTCATTTCGTTATCCTTGGTCCATTAAAACATTGTATTCATCTCTATTCGATCCAACTTCGTATTTCTTTCCACCCAATACAACTTCATATTTGTCTCCATCTAATAGAAAATATTTCTCTCAGACCAGTACAACATCAAATCTACCTCTATCTGGTTGAACTTCGCCCAATTTTCTCTATCCAGAAACCCAGTATGGCAACTTCCTCTATCTGATCAAAATTTGTATTGCCGCAACTCCATGACTTCATAACTCAAACTTTGTATATCTACAACTCTGTCTGATAACATCATTTCAAAAAACTCTAGTTTGTAATGCTTCATCCCTTTGAAAAAACTCAACTATTATAATTAATATCTCTATGATATTTGGTACTTTGAAGATTAGCACAACATCATTTGACTTCATAGCTTAATCATCGTAAAATTGACACTTCATCACTTTGTACTTTGTACAACTCCAACCTCATTACTTCATACTTTTACAACTACAACATTGTTCAGTGATGTTTATATATTCTCATTATGGAACCTTTCAACTTACATAGGGACTTAATCAGATCTTTAGTGTTCCTAGTCCTTCCGATTATCCAAGTTTCATTTACCATCATTATTACAGAGCTCCTTCTTTCATTGGTTCCTCCTTCCCGAATAAGTTCTTTTGATGGACTTCTTATGGAACATCCATAGGATGGTTTTACTTCAACTCACTCATAGAATTTACTAAAAATATTAATAATAAATACAATATATCAACACCATGATTCAATAAGAGCTTCACCATTGAAAATTGTCAATTGTGTTGCGACATGGCTTATCTCATTGTGTCATGCTGTTTATCAATAATCCCCGACTAGAGTCTCACTAGATTTTTTACAGGGTCCAATTATGTTGTTGTTCATACTTCATCATGTAAAATCAATTTTATATTATGACATGATCTTCAACTAGAATCAAACAAAAAGACACAAAATAATCACTCTCATTGCGACATGATCTGATCTCTTTTATATCCAGACAACTACCACATTGTGGTGTGATGTGTGTCGTTGTAGCATGGTCAATTCCAAAAAACTTTGCTCAAAATCCATTTATTCCTACATGAGGCCTATTATGGCCGTACACCTCACATTGTGGCGTGAGATCTTTCCTATCACATCAATTTTCTCATTTGCAGTTACACTAGTCATTAGATTATTTGCCTGCCACAACATTTTAATCTCACATGACTAACTGAAAATCCAGATTAATCTTATGTAACCTGTTTAACCATCAACATAATGTTATGCACCTCTTTTGTATGATCTTTAAATCATATGCCGATTGTTAATTTCTCATGTTACTCTTTAAACAAGATTTGAGAAATTTGAGATAATATTATGTATCTCTATACTGGAATTTTGATCTCCTCACCATGATTCTAAGTCACACATCCTTCTTAAATCTTATTTTCCAGCCTCTAATTCATAATAAACTTAACAACTTTAAACCTTTTAAAGGTCCTGGTGGGTGTAGTAGAAGCTGGTCGGGCTCCTTCCCGATATGGTTTTTATCAATTTCAAGAATTACCCAAATAACTAGATGAATGCATGTTGAAACTTCCAAAGGGGAACTTCTCGCATATTATTTATAAATAATTTATATGAGAAAAATATTACTCCACTTTTAATTCGTTCCTCATTATTGAATCGATAGAACTCTTCCTAGCGTATCGACGTTGCATTAGAGGAATCAAGGGTAGATTTCCTTTAGAAGTTATTAACACATGTTTTGTGAATCTCTAATTGTCCTTGTAGAATCTTTTAGGTGTTATAATGGATGGTTCCAATACTTATGACAATTTGATATTGATCACATCGGAATTTTTGAAGGTGACAAGGAATTTCTCTCGTGGAGGAGTATTGCTTAGTGTTCTTCATAGTGTTATATGGAGGAGTTCTCTAAGGCTTGAGAGAATCCTCTCTGTAAATTTTTGTGCACAACGATTGGAATGTGGCTCGGGTTTAAAAAAATGTCATAATTGGGTTTAAATAGAGGTAGAGTTTGAAAATAATAATATCATAATTTACCTTACTTTTTTAATCCATGGCGTACCCTATGTCCCAATAATAATAGAATTATTATTATTTACATGACATATGATAAAGTCACAAATAGAGTAAATATTATTTCCTTAAATAAATAAATTTATATTTTTTCAAATAATATTTAATATGGCATTTCTCATCGGACCATTAAACTCAGTATGCCAATCCTCAAATTTATCTGACTTTGAATAATGACTATTTATTTAATTAAATAAATATCACTGTATTATTTGATAATAAATAAATAAATAAATAAATAAATATTTTATTCTTATAACTAGTGAATGAAAATTTATTAACTATTTGTGTAACCAAATAAATAAATATTTTTTACCTTGCTAATAAATTAGAGTAAATAAATATTATAAATTCATATAATTAAAAAAACTAGCACTCTGCTCGTGCATTGCACGTAACTATTCACCTTTGAGTTTAATAAAATAAAAAAGTAAAAAGTATGTAATTTGGATAACATAATACTCTTGTACATATAAATGAAAAGTTGCACGAAACAAAATACATGCAAAGTATATAAGAAATTTTTTAAATTGAATGAAATGTGTATAAATAAATAATTTAAAGAATTAAACTTGAATATTACAGATTTCATAAATTAAATAATTTGAAAAGGAGCTAGAAAAAAGGAAAATAATAAATGAATCAAAGAGAATTTTGACATGATAGAACGCTAAAGGTGTACGTCATGAATAAATGTATCAAAGTCCTTTGAGTCTTCACCCCTAATAGCCCATATCAGTTGTTCCCTGTTAAATGATATTATTTGGCTATAAGAGATATATTTAGGAATATTGTTATAGCAATTTTATATTCTCATCATAGTGAAGAACAACTATGACATCCCAATGCCACAATTAACCTTATGACCATATAACATATTATATCACATAAAAAAAATCATGATATGATAAGAACATTATTAATATTCAAAAAAATGTATACATGTAATCAAAATGTAGACAGAAGTTGGTTCCAGGACACAAACTCCAACAAACTCCCACTTTCATTAGATCCAATTGCTAGAAACCTTTAGTTCGCTAGCTCTCACATGATATGTATGCTTATATTATGAAAATGCTTTAGTCACGGGGTTTTCCATGTTCTCCTTCATGGAAACTATTATCACCGTGATATCACCAAGAAAAATCCATCAAGTGGTGATACTTCTGGAGTATATGCTCCTTCATTTAATGTGACATTAGCTCTTTTGCGAGAACCACTGATACAATATTGCCACTATACAATATGATAACATCTTTACTGCTAGGCACCACATTGTTCATTTGGAAAATGTTTTGAATCTAAACGGCTTCCTTGGCTGCATCGGAATCCATAATATATCCCAATTCCCATATAGAATCGACAACAACTGACTACTTTAAACCCTTCCATCCCACAACTCCTTTGTTGATACTTAGGACCTATCCTGATTGTGAGTTTAGATAGTTCTGATCTATCGGGAAATGAGAATCAATATATCCTTTGATGACTAGCCACTTGTCTCCATATACCAAGAAAACATCCTTAGTATGCCTCAGATACATAGGGATAACCCTAACAACAGACCAATGTTGTTCACCTGGATCAACATGATATTTACCTATCATACTTAAGGCGTATGAAAATATAAAACCTAGTACATTACATGATACACATGATTGTTCCCATGGCAGGAGCGTATGAGATTTTACTCTCACACACTCTCTCACTCCTATTGTGTCCTAGGACAATTTTGTTAAGGAGATGTATACTAAAGGGTCTAAGGACTAGTTAGGTACCACTAAGAGGGAGTGATGAATCAGTGGTACTCAATTTTTAAAGATTCTTCCCTTTTCGAATTCAACCTCTTGAACCTATTAATGTTCTCAATTCACTCAATATAAATTCTCCACATCACCTCACATGCAATAGCAGTAAGAGATTAACACAACACATGGTGTTTAAAAGGTTCGGTACAATGACTTACTCCTTTCCAAATTGGTTAGACACCTCAACATGGATTCTTCACTATAATCTTGTTTGTCAATTACAGTGGTTTGTACAGTAACTGGTTAGACACCCTAGTAATCGATCATCCAATTTTCCCTGGTTATATACCCCATCCACCAACTCTTTTACCTCGATTGTTTTGACACCCCAGTCATCCTTTTCCTCCTTGACGGGTTAGAGACACTTACCACGTGCCTCTTAAGAAATTGGTTAGACACCTCATTTATATGCTCTTACACTTCTTTGTTGATCTAGTACTAAATAGTATTCCTTCTTTTAGAGAAATATTGTTCCATGGGCTTGTATGATTAGGCTTATTCATTTACACCTTCAAGATCTTCAATAGTTTCTTTAAACAGATCTTCTGGTATTGAGACTCCTTACAGATCTGGTGCAATATAGCTTCACTTTAGTGTAACTATAATGAATCGACCTTAAAACATCACATAACCTTATGTTTTAAATCAAGAATTTATTATCTTGCTTTTATGAGGACCTTTTTGGATTTATAGTTTTATAGAATGAGGTCATACATCTTATATAATAAAATTATACATTATAAATTGGACATTTCCACCCGGTATCTTTTTTTTCGCAATACAATACTTTAAAATGAAACATGTTTTCTTTTCATGAAAAATTTTCATGATATTCAACTGGACTTCATTATTATTCATACTCATCCTTAAAACCCTATGAAAAACATTCAAAAACTTGAGATGAACAAAAAAAGGTCAGAAAGATACATAAACAAAGAAGAAAAGAAACTTGTTAGTCCATTTGAAATCCATGATATCATATAATAGAGTATGGATTTAACATTCCAAACTTTGATCTTAAAAAATCGTTTACTTACACCTGAAATCACCTTTACTCCCAAATTTTTTTCATAAAAAAATTCATAAGAAAACAGAAAAGAAAAATAATAATCATGAGGGTTTCTTAGAAAACATGAGAACCCATGAAAAACATTTTCAAAAGAACATACCTTTTTACCCTTAAAGGGCATAATCAATCCTCTAAATAAAATATCACTATCTTACCTTGTTAAATCAAAACATTTCCATGAAAACTAATTAAAAGACATAGTCATATAGGTTATTTGATATATAATATTCATAGAACCCTTATAACAACCCTCATAAATAGAATATACTCAGTTAATTTTAACATAATTTTATAAAGAACATAATCATTAAATAATACATTGAAGAGTTATATCAGGCTCACCCGTCATCATAAACAATGTACAAGAACTTTAACATACATAAAAACATATAAACTTATAATCCCATTATAAAATATCATAAAATATTCTATTCAATGCATTAAAAATCACTTTTGGGCTTTATGTAAAAATAAGGATAAATATCCTTTTTATTTGAAAAATATTTAAAAAAATTCTTAGAAGAATGATAAATAAGATATTCTTTTGAAAAACTATGGAAAATTGTAGAGGAAGATTATTAAATAATAATGACCATGATGGAGGGAAATTATGATCATATCGTATGCGCTATATATATATATATATATTCCTTTTATACATTTTTAAAAATGCAAAAAATAACCTCTTTGAAAAATGTTACAAAGACTTATTTTAAAACAACTGTATAGAAAGTCAAGCATGGTTTAAAATGAAATTGAACATATATTTAATTATATCAACAACATACTCAAAACAATTTAATGAACATGGATACAGTGGAAAAAGATTTAGAAAATAAATCATTAAAACATTTAAAATGAGGTTTTAAGGTGAAATGTATTTTACATCGAGTCTGACTTATCACATACATTATTTAACATTCTTAATAATAATATTATGTTAATTATTTATTTTATTAATAATTTTTTAATTTTATTATTATTTTTACTTCATTTATATCCATGTTATACTTAATTACATAATCAATTAAGTTCTCATCAAATGTTTTGAGAATATTTGTCTTATAAGTCGAAAATGTCATGGATAGACTGACTATGGTAAAAAAGGTCATGATAATATCATTTTTAGAATATTAATCATGTTATAATTATATTATATATATATTATTTATACTTACTTACATTGTAATTTGGTTATGAAAAAATAATTATGTTACAACATGGAGACGATAGTCCATATGTACGCACGAGTAATGTTTTCATTTTTCAACAAACATGAGGTAAATAAGATAAATATTCTTTAATATTTCTAGAATTATAATTATATCATAAATATAATATTATTTATTTAAATTCACCTATATATGCAATCCATGTGAGGTTGTGATAAAAAACAAAATACATCAATTAGTGAGGCGGTAGTTCTCACTTACATAGAAGATTTTTATTTTTATTTTTCATTGAATGATAAAGAAAGAAGTTGAATATTTATTTAAAATTTTAGAATGAATTTATATCATATATATCATATTATTTAATTTTGATTCATTATTATGACCATCCATAAGAGTCGGTGATGAAAAATTAAATATATCATTTTGCGGGGTGGTAGTCCGCACATAAGAACAATCAATGTTTTAATTTTTCATTTGATGGTTATGTAGATTAAAAAGGGTTATATCATAAAAATAATAACATTATAGAATATGGTAGATAACTATGTTATTATATGTCAATGGTTAAGAGATATTTGAAGGAGGTAAAAGAAGAAATAAAATTAAAACATTTAGTTAAGAACTATACCTTTTCTGCGGACAATCTCTTTAGGTTTATATCTAAATCCTTCCATGGGTTGTATTATTATAAAACCAAGACCTATAGGATGTGTATAGGGGTGTTAGAAGGATATTTTAATAGTAATTTTCTGATTTAAGTGACTCTTGGAGTGTGGAAAATAGAGGAGAGATGGTGTCCTTTTATAAGTGAGAGATACGACACAGTTGAATATTTCAAAAGGTTAAAATATATTAATTCATTAATAAAGGAAGATGGATCCAAAATGGACCATTTTCAATGAATATATATGATAAGGTCTAAATATGATTTTTAAACAGGTTTTAGATAAGTTTTTAGGTCATTTTAACTCTATTATTTTAGTTTTAACACATTTTAACAGTTATCGTGGTAACTGACTTTTTTTAATCAAAGTTACGATTCAAAATTATCAAAAATGAAAGTGGACTCATTACCATATTTGGAAATTTTGATTCAAAATATTAATTCTATTTTATCAAATTCAATTTATATAAGTGGTAGAAATTAATTTTAAAATAGACTAGCAAAAATGTGAAGAAAAATGGTTTTCTAGAAAAATTCATTTTTAAGTATAAAAATGTTTTTATACCAAATTCATGTATAATGTTTATTATAATGAAATTTATTAAATTATTTTTAATCAAAAGGAACTAATGAAATTTTAATCCTATAAAAAAATGAAACAATGTAAATACTTGAAAAGAAAAAAAGTTTTCTTAAAAATCTACATTTTCTAATATTTATCCAAAAATCAACTTCTTCTGGGAATTATAAAAAATTTACTCTAAGATAATTTTGACTTGTTGATACCAAAAAATATATCCTATTTTTTCTAATTAAAATTCTATAATTTAGAAATTAAACTTTTAAAATAAAACTATATAATATATGTAAACAAATTTAATACAAATAAAACTATTTCCTTTTTATTGAAAAATTACTTAATATACTTATAGTGAATATAAATATATAAAATATAATTCATGAATATTTATCAGAAATAAAATTTATCTATCCTTAACATTATATAGGTTGTTACATTTCCCCCCTTTATAAATTACTTCCTTACAATTTAATTCATTACTGAAAAAAGTTGGGATATTTTTCCATCATAGCATTTTCAGATTCCCATACCGATTCTTCAATCATATGATTTTTTTCAAAAAAACCTTAGAAAAATGAATCACCTTATTCCAACACTTGTTTTATATGGTCAAGAATCTAAACAAACTGTTCCTTTTAGGAAAGTTTCTTTTCCAACTAAACTAATTTAGGACACAAAACATAAAGTGCATATGACACATATTTTTTTAATAATGAAACATGAAACATATCATGTATCTGGGATAAATTCAGAGGTAAGAACACTCGATAAGAAACTGATATATTCTTCTCCATAATTTCATATGGTAAAATGAATTGTGAAATTATCTTCTCCTTTTTACCAAAACACGTAACACTTTTCTGTGGGGACACTTTAAGAAAAAACATGGCCTCCTACCTCGAATGAAGGATCTTTCCTCTGGTTATCTGTATTACTTTTTTTGTATACTCAAAGTCATCCTCATATGTTATTGAATCATATATATCTTCTCAACCATTTATTCTACCAATTTGTATCCCAAATACCTACTTCACCAACTTTTCCCCAACAAGATGGAGTTTGATACCTCTTTCCATATAATGCCTCAAATGGTGCCATCTATATATTGGAATAAAAACTATTATTCTATAAAAATTAAACTAATTATAGATATTGATCCCAACTCATTGGGAATCCATAGAACAAGCTCTAAACATGTCTTATAATGTCTTAATTGTTCGGTCTAACTATCCATCATATTGAGGATGAAAATCTGTATTGAAATTTAATTTAGCACCCAACAACTTTTGGGGGATTTTCCAAAAATTATTGGTAAATTTGAGATCATTATTAGATACATCAGAAGGTAGGACTCCATGTAATCTAATTATCTCTAAAACATAATGTTTAGAAATACGATCCAAAGATATATTATCTAGAATGGGAAGAAAACACACAGATTTAGTTAAACGATCAATAATAACCCATATCATATTATTACCTAAAGATGTATTTGGTAATACAACAATGAAATACATGGACTTATTCTCCCATTTACATTCTATCAATGGAAAAGGATGAAACATAACATTTGGTAATTTTTATTCTGCTTCATCCTATTGAGAAGTTAATCTTTTCATGGTAAAGTTAGTAATATATTTTTGCATTCATTCCCACCAAAATTGTCCCTGAAGGTCTTTAAATATCTCAATATTGTCGGGATGAATAGAAAATAGAGAACTATGAGCTTCAATTAGCAATTATATCTTCATCTAAGAATTGAAAATCAAACATAATCTTTTTATGGATCTCAGAACTCATTTGTTAATTTTAAACTAAGGCATCATACCTTTGGTGGACAATTTCACATTTCCCTATAAAACACGATCATCCTTTTTTGTTTACTTAATTTTCTTCTAATAAAGATAACTATACTGAAATTTGAAATAGAAAAGAGGGAATTCTTACATGTATAATTTCCCAACCTACATTCATAAAATATTTTACCAGAGGATCATGTTCCAAATGTAGCATAGTTAATGATGTATTATCTTTCTAACATAAAGCATCAACTAATATGTTTTCTTTTCCCAGAAGGTATTGAATCATACAGTCATAATCCTTAATCAGTTCAAGATATCTTCTATACCTCATGTTTAACTCTTTCTGAGTAAATATATACTTCAAATTTTTATGATAATTATATATTTCACACATTACTTCATATTAATGATTTCTCTATATTTTTAAAGGAAAAACCAAAATATCTAGTTTCAGATAATGTGTAGGATAATTTAACTAATGATTTTTCAATTGATGTGAAGCATAAACAATTGATTGATCATTATTCATCAAAAAACAACCAAGTTACTTCAAATAAGCATCACTATAGATAACAAAATCACCATTTCTAGAGGGTAGATCCAAAACTAGAGCATTCACTGATCTTCTTTTCAATTCCTAGAAAAATTTATCATACTCTTTCATCCAGATAAATTTAAATCCTTTTCATGTTAACTTAGTTATTGAGAAAGATAACTAAGAAATTTATTTCCCAATCCATCAGTAGTAACTCAATAATCCAACAAAACTATGAATATATGTGACATTTGACAGTCTTGGCCACTCTTAAACCACTTTAGTTTTAACTAAATCAATATTTATTCCATATTTATTTACAATATGTCCAAGGAAATAAATATGTCACAATTAGAATTCACATTTACTAATTTTTTCATATAAATTATTTTTTTGAAGGTTTTCAAAACAATCCTTAGGTTTTTTCATGATTCTTGTTACTTTTCAAATATATCAAAATTTCATTACTAAACACAACCACAAATATATCCAAGAAATCATAGAAAAATCTATTCAAACGATCCATAAATATAGGTATATCATTTTTTAACACAAATAGAATAACCACAAAATCATAATTCTCATACCTTGTACAAAATACCATGTTTGGAATTTCATACTCTTTTACCTTTAGCTGATGGTACTCAGACCCGAGATCAACCTTTAAAAAATTCAAAGCTCTAACTGATCAAATAATTCATCTATATGTGGTACCAAATATTTATCCTTAACAGTTATGTTATTCAGCATTCTATAATCAATGAAAAGCCTTATAAAACCATATTTATTTTCAACAAACTGAATAGGATCACTCAACGATGGAGTGCTCAGATGAATAAATCCTTTATCAAGCAACTCTTGTAACTTCTTTTTCAATTCCAAAAGTTCTACTTGAGCCATTCGATAATGAGGTTTTGATATTGAATTTTCATCCTACACTAAATCAATAGTAATTTCAATCATATTATTAGGTATAATACCAAATAATTCATTAGGAAATACATTAAGATATTCATTTACTATAATAATATCACCAATTTGAACAGTTTCCTTCTTAACAACAATATGTGCAAGATAACTTTCATTTCAATATTTATCAATTTCTAATCTTCTTGATATGTTATCAAAGGTATGAATTCATTCTTATATACAAACATAAACTCATTTAAAAAAAATATTCTTTAATTCTATAATCTATCTTATCATGATAAATAGATAACCGATAATATTTATAATAACATAAAACTCTATAAGGAAAAATACAACAAAGTTTGCAGGTAAAACACTTCCATATATGATAAAAGAAAGATTCTTATAGTTTCTTATTTCATTAATACTACCCCATGTGTTTTTAATAAAATTTATGCCCTCATTTTTGAGGTGAAATTTCCAATTTATCAGTGAATTTCTCAGAAATGAAAGAATGTGTAGACCTTGAATCAAAAAAGGCATTGACATAATTTGAATAAACATGTAATTTACTAGAAACCACATCGTTGTATGGTTCATCATCTACTGAAGTAGTCACAAAGGATTTATCCACACCTTTCTTCTTGTTATCTGGTTGACTTCCATCCTTTATTCCTATCTTCAGAAAAGTACTCGCTTAATGATCCATCTCATTACAATTAAAGAATTTTATTTCTAAATTTTAATTATTTGTATAACCATTACAGTGATCCTTTTCACTATAGTCACGGTCCACATGTCCAAGCTTTCCATATCAAAAACACTTTCCAATCATCAGAATCCATTCCCCATGATTCTTTTTACCACACTCACCACAAAATAGAAACTTGATTTTTTTACCTTCATATATATATTCGATGGATTCTTCCCCAATTCCTATCATCTGGACCTCTTTTTATGCTTCTTTTCATGAAATACATGACCATTATAAAAATCAATTTATGACTTTTGTAGTGCCCCATTATAGATTAACCACTGGGAGGGGAGTTGAATCAACGATTTACTTTTTACAAATTCATTCTTTTGAATTTAACCTATTGAATTTGTTACAGTTCTCAATCAACTCAATGATATCTCATAGTCTCAATTTTTATGCATAAATAATAAAAAAGAGAAAAACACACAGTATTTATATGGTTCAGTACAAATATCTACTTCTTGTAGAGTTGGTTAATCTCCCCCCCACAAATTATCCACTATATAAGAAGGTTATTACAATGAATAATGTGACAGCTTGTTATATGCCCCAGTAGTCGATTTTCTAGTTGATCTCTATTATTCACCCTAGTAACTAACTCTTCTTCATTGGTTGGTTAGACACCTGGACCATCTTTTATTCTCATTCTTCTAAATTGGTTAGACACCCCATACTTGATCCTCTTCAATAAAAAGTTATACAACCCATTCATAAGATTATTCTTCTCAATGTTGTTGATCCACAAATAGAAATATCTATGTTTCATTTTTGTTGCTTCTGCAACACATGAAAAAGATCATTCTCCAGGAGTCTAATAGATCTATTATAATCATGTAAAACTTCAATATATTCAAAAAATTCTTAAAGTAGGAATGTTGGTCTTAAAACTCATTTACACAAGATCCTGAATGATCTGGTTCTTCTTAGATTACTATATTCATAGACCTGACTGTTAGGGTTGGTGTTCTGAGAACCAATTATTTATACTTTGATTACATGAATGTACACTTATTATATATTTTTCATTGTTCTGCATGACTATAATATAATAATGTCTTGGAATATTTTTTACATTAATAAGGTCATGGCAGATCCCCGCTATGATGAGAACTTTGAAATTCTATAACAATATTCTTAAATAAAGTTCTACGGTTGGATGAAATACTATTATAGGAGACATGATATGTAGATCATCATGTACAAGTACTTTTAAGAAGATGAGACTCTCTCTCATGGAGTTCGTACTTGGTAATCTCCAAGATGGGAGATTATGAGAACAAACCCCCCATTAGCAATTCCACATGTCTTGGCGTCATCATACATTTCTATCTACAAGCGTGTGTAATGGTCCTTAGACTAGAAGATTGTCATTAACACATGCCATGACTCGCACACTTAGATTTTCTAATGAAAACAGTCACGAAGACAGTTGGCGGGAAATAGGGTATGTTTGGTGCGTCACGAATGACATGTTGTTAATGGATAAGTTGAGGAAGGATTTGTCCCTTTCATATTTATGGATGTAGATATCTTAGGCCCTTTGATTGAAATATAAATGTCGCTCAAATTCTATGGCCATGGTGTCATGATGAGTTTATTTCTGGAAGTCACAGAATGACGGATCAAGCATATAGGTTTATGACACTTCCATGAAACCGTCTTGATGTGATATTGAGAAAAAGGGATTAAGTTACACGGTAAGCATTCATATGAGGTGACATGTCAATGCGGCGTCAACTTTATTCTCCTGGGTTCATTGACCCGTTTCTATACAGTAATCATGGACTCTAGGCAGTCCCACTTAATTCTAACGAGAAAGTAGCCTAGAGGGTCACACACTAAGTGTATCCAAGTATCTAAAGTAGAATAAATATTATTCCCATATGTGGTTTAATAATTATTCAAGGAATCCTAAATCATTTTAATGTTAGAGGTAGAATAAAATAAAAAACAAGATATATAGGCCGTGTACATTGAATGCACAGGCTAAGTAATTTTCATTTTAGAAAGGAGATGAAAAATGAAAAAAGGATTTACATGCCATGTAAATTGGATGTACACGCTGTGTAGTTTTCAATGAAAAATGAGTACAGGTCGTGTATTAATGATTACATGCTGTGTAGTTTTTCCAGTCAGGATTTTGAGGAAATAATATCATTTTATTTAATTCATTAACTCTTATTGAAAACCCCATGTCGAATCATTAATTCCTTGAAATGCACCCACACTGATTATAATAAATATCATTTAATAAAACAATATTATTTCCTCAAAAATACCGACTGGAAAAACTACACGGCATGTAATAATTAATACAGGATGTGTACTCATTTTTCATTGAAAAAAACACGGAATGTACATTCAATGTAAATGGCGTGTATATCTTGTTTTCATTTTTCATTTCCCTTCTAAAAAGAAAACTACAGAGCATGTACATTCAATGTACATAGCGTGTATATCTTGTTTTTCATTTTATTCTTCCTACAACATTAAAATAATTTAGGATTCCTTGAATAATTATCAAACCACATGCGAGAATAATCTTTATTCTACTTGAGATACTTGGATACACTTAGTGTGTGGCCCTCTAGGCCTCTTTCTCATTTGCATTAGGTGGGATTTCCTAGAGTCCAAGATTACTGTCTAGCAATGGGTCAAGGCACCCAAGATAAAGAAGTTGAAAACACATTGACATGTCACCTCATACGAACTCTTACCATGTAATTTAATCTCTTTGTCTCAATATCTCATCAAGAAGGTTTCATGGGAGTGTCATAAACCTATATGCTTGATCCGTCATTCTTTGAATTCCATAAATAAACTCATCAAGACACCATGGCCATGGAATTTGAGCGACAGTTATATTTCAATCAAAGGGCCCAAGATATCTACTTCCATAAATATGGAAGAGACAAATCCCTCCTCGACTTATCCATTAACAACATGTCATTCGTGATGTACCAAATGTACCCTACTTACCGCCAACTATCTTCATAACGGTTTTCATCAGCAAATCTAAGTGCGTGATTAATGGAATAATTTAATGATAATATTCCAGTCTAAGGACCATTACACACGCTCATAGATAGCAATGTCAGATGACACCAAGACATGTGGAATTGCTACTGGCGGGTATGTTCTCATAATCTCCCATATTGGAGATAACCAAGAGCGAAATCCATGATAGAGAGTCTCCTCTTCTTATGAGTACTTTCACATGAAGATCTGTATACCACGTGTCCTATCATAGTATGTCATCCAACCATAGAAATTTATTTAAGAATATTTTTATAGCATTTAAAAGTTCTAATCATAGCGGGGATCGACCATGACCTTATTAATGAAAAAAATATTCATGGACATTATTATATTATATTCATGCAGAACAATGTACAATAAATAATATGTGTACATTCATGTAATCAAAATATAAACAGTTTGTTCTCAAGACACCAACCCTAACAAACTCTCACCTGGACTATAGCCAACTGCCTACAACTTTTAGTTCGCTAGACCTCACATGATGATCATGTTTCTACTGAGTCAAGGCTTTAGTCAAGGGGTCTACCACGTTGTCTTCCGTAGAAAAACTGCTCACTGCAACTTCACCTCTCTGAGAATAATCCCTCAAGAGATTATACTTCCGAAGTATGTTCTTTGTCCGCTGATGTGACCTTGGCTCTTTTGCAGGTTCCACTGCTGCAGTATTATCACAATAGAGTGCGAAAGGATCTTTACTGCTAGGGACTACATCCAGCTCTTAGATGAAGCTTCACATCCACACTATTTCTTTATCTGCATCAAAATCTATGATATACTCAGACTCTACTGTAGAATCTCCAACCACACCTTTCTTTGAGCTCTTACAGCTCACTGCACCTCCATTAAAACTGAAGATGTATCCAGTTTGCGACTTGATGTAATCTTTATCAGTCTGGAAACTAGCATCTACATGTCCTCTGATGACTAGTTCCTCATCTACTCCATAAACCAGGAATATATCCTTAGTACGCCTCAGATACTTAAGGATAGTCTTGACTACCATCCAATGGCGGTCTCCTGGATCAGCTTGATATAATCCTACCGCACTTAATGCATAAGAAACATCTAGCCTTATACATATCATAGCATACATGACTGACCCAATCGCGGATGCATAAGGGATATTTGCCATTTTATTTCTTTCCTCATGTGTCTGAGGACACATTTTATTGGAAAGATGAATACCACATGACACTGGAAACAATCCCCTCTTGGACTATTCCATACTGAATCTCTTCAGTATCTTGTCAATGTATGTACTTTGACTTAGGCCTAGAATTCTCTTGGATATATCATGATGGATCTTGATCCCAAGAATATATGCTGTCTCACCCAAGTCTTTCATAGAGAAGCATTTATCCAACCATTCCTTAACTGACTGTAAGACAAGTACTTCATTTCCAATCAGTAATATGTCATCAACATATACTATTAGGAAAATGACTGCACTTCCATTAAACCTTTTGTAGACACAAGGATCACATTCATTATTAATAAAGAAAAATTCCATTACGAATTCATCAAAATGAATTTTCCATGACCTTAATTCTTGCTATAATCCATAAATGGATTTCTGCAACTTGCATACCTTGTTGGCATACTTTGGAGTCACAAACCCTTCAGGTTGTGTCATGTAGACATCTTCATGGAGGTTCCCATTAAGGAATGTTGTTTTGACATCCATTTTCCAAATTTCATAGTCATGTTAAACAACAATGGCCAATAGGATTCTGATGGATTTTAGCATTGAAACTGGTGAAAAGGTTTCATCATAGTCAATTCCTTGATGCTGTTTAAAACCTTTTTCAACCAGCCGTGCCTTATAGGTTCTGAATTGTCCCTCCATGTCCAGTTTCTTCTTGAATACCCATTTATTACCAGCAGTCTTTACATCAACTAGAGGATCTACCAAAATCTAGACTTGGTTTCGGTACATAGAATCCATTTCAGAATTCATGGATTCTTTCCACTTGGCAACGTCTATGCCTTCAACTGCTTCCTTGTAGGTAAGAGGATCATCATTGTCAACTAATAATGAGTCACCATACTCGGTGATAAGAAAACCATATCATTCGGGTTCTCTCACCTCTCTCATGTTACTATGCAGTTCTTGTGTCTTTGGAACAGATTATTCTTCCACGGGGCTTTGTGGAATTTTTTCTTGTACCAACTCTTATATATCTTGAGTCTTGACTTCATCGAAGTCTATCTCTCTCTCATTATCTCTTTTGAAGATGTGCTCACTCTCAAGGAATATGGTGTGTCTTTACACTGTACCCATTTTATCTGAGGGGTTTTATAGGTAATATTCCCTTGTTTCCTTAGGATATCCTATAAAGGTACACTTTGTGCCTCGGGTTGCAAGATTGTTACCTGAAGAGGTCTTAACAAATGCTTCGCTACCCCACACATGTAAATTTGATAACATGGATTTGTTTCCAATCCATAATTCATGTGGAATAACATTTATCTATTTAGTTGGTACATGGTTTAGTATGTGTACTATTGTTTGTAATACATATCCCTAAAAGGATAATGGAAGACTCACATGACTCATCATTGATCTCACCATGTCCAACAGGGTGCAGTTCCTCCATTCAATTACACCATTCCAATGAGGCGTGTAAGGAAGAGTGAGTTGAGATAGAATCCCAAACTCCTGTAAGAAATCAATGAAGTCCTGATTAAGATATTCTCATCCTCTGTCTGATCGGAGTTTCTTGATCTTCTTACCAAGATGGTTCTCAACTTCATTCTTGTATTCTTTGAACTGATCAAAAGAATCTAACTTATACCTTGTTAAGTAAATATATCCATATCTACTAAAATCATCTATAAAAGTTATGAAGTACAAGAACACACCCCTTGATTCAACTATAAACGGTCCACACACATCTGTGTGAACTAATTATAGAAGCTCATTAGCCCTTTCACCTTTCCCACTAAATGGGGCTTTGGTCATTTTGCCTTGTAGACACACATGACATACACCAAGTGGTTTTAGTTCAAAAGAATCTAAATACCCATATTGATGTAATTTTGTCAAACGTTTCTCATTGACATGACCTAACCAGTGATTCCAAAGTGGGGTGCGGTATGAGTCATGTGAATTAACTTTGTCATCGATTTCCATTATTTGTTCTATATAGTCTAACACATAAAGGCCATTATATAAATGTTCCCTACCAAAACCAATGATATCTTTATAAAAGTAGAAACATTCATTTCCAAACTTGAAGATGAATCCATAATTATCTAATTTGGATAATGAAATAATGTTTTTGGTTACAGAGGGTACATAATAACATCCATTTAATACCAAGACCATCCCAGTAGGCTATGTGAGGTGGTAGTCTTCGACAACTACAACAACGAGTCTGGCTCCGTTGGCTGCTCGCAGATCCACCTCACCTCGGTCAATCTTTCTAAATCTACTTGGTTCCAGTATTTGGATATAGATGTGAGCACCACAAGAAGTATATAATACCCAATTGGTAGGAATAGATAGATTGAATTCGATAACAAATGCACCTGAAGCTTCCCCTTGCTTCCTTGGCTGGGTGCATTTTTTCTTCCAGTGGACCTTCTTGCCACATGCGAAACAAACAGCCTCCTGTTCTCTTACCTCCCCTTTGATCTTCCTTTTCTTGGAAGGCCTTGAATAATCTTTGGGCTTAATGCTCTTCACCTTCACTTTACTTTTATTAATCATAAGAACAGAAGAATTTTCACACTTCATATCATTGTCCACATGGAGAATGAGGATAAGAAGATCAGATGGAGACTTCTCAATGTTGTTCATGTTTAAATTTACAACAAAGTTAGATAAGATCTGGGGAGTGATGCGAGAATGAGATCGGTACCCAGTTCTTTGGGGAGTTTAAACCCTATAACCTCCAAGCGCTCAATGTATCCAATGAGCTTGACTACATGAGGCCCAGCTGGGGAACCCTCTCCAAGCCTTATCTTAAATAGATCCTTGGAGATCTCAAACCTTTCCAGTATTTCTCTCTCCTGGTATAGACCATGCAGGTGCTCGAGCATGCTATATGAATCAATGTCTTCATGAGACTTCATGAGCTCACTAGAAATTGATGACAACATCAAACATTGAACGTATAGTGCATCGCTCAAATGCTGATCATAGAACAAGAAATCATAATCACTCGCACCTTGGGTAGATGAATCAGGAATTAAGGACTCCATCATGTAAAATATTAGTTTATGTCATATGATAACCCGAAGGCACCTAAACCATTCCTGAAATTTAATGCCAGTGTGTATATTGTCTTTATCCATAATTGATCGCAGTAAAAATGTGGTTGACGAGTTTTACATATTGATTCTACAAATTAAAATAGTAGATTTATTAATACCTTTTGATTACATTTTATGAAAAATAATAAATGAATTTATTAATTCTCCCACTATTTTATCAAGTCCCAATGGCCCTCACCATTGAACTGGGAACGTCCAGTTGTGATGACATTCTAGTGGCAAGGATCCATATTCCCCTTTGCATAAACCCAACAAGGGTTGGTCAAGATATTTAAAGGTATTTAGGTAGGTAGGTCTTTGCCAACTGTGAGCTTATAGTTCCTTGATCTGTTGAGTGGACTCCCCATTCCTGAAATCCTAACTTGGATTTCCTCAACACTTGAATCCATTTTACAATAAGTCTAGCAAGGTCTACTTCTCTTGATGTAAAATTTTTTAGTCGACCTGAATCATTCATAAGAGCTTCCTTTATAAAAGTAAGTGCCCCAACAAGGGTTGGTCAAACACATAGTTTTATTGAGTCTTTCCCTTAATCATGTAACGAAAGGCTTGGTATGACTTAATATGATTTCTGAGGGATTTTAATACTTTATAAGTTGTTTCAAATTATCACATGATTATTAATATTAAGTGATGCTCACTTAAGTGATTAACCATGTTCTAATAATGCTTACGCATAGTCTGATTTTTATTTCATTCCATCTTTGCATGCTTGTTTATTTCATTAATTATGTGTACGCGACAACACATACATAATAAATAAACCCTGAAATCAGATAGAAATAAAATAATATGGAATGATCATGAGCTTCTATTGGTTATCTTATCTAGCAGTTTTGATAAGCTAACCCTGACCTAGGAAAAAAAACTTTGAACCCAAGGGTTCGTGTCTTTGCAGCTCCGACTTGTCCACCTTTGTATATTCTTGGGATGGTTTCACCTCAGCTTTGGATTTTGAACCGTCTCCTATGGAATGAGAGATCCTCTATTACATGGGGTTTAAATTAAAGAAACCATGGGCACGCATGCCCTACATTTTATTGGATGAAGTCTCACAGGCCAATGAATTTAAATTAAATAAATTTAAATGAAACCATACACACACAAAGGTTCTTTGGTCTATCTCATGATCATCCATAGCATGCAATGACATTTACACATATATAGTATTCAAATTATTTTAATCGTTATTTTATTAAAGAGAATTCGCGCTTGAATTCAATTAATTATGATCTTATAATAAATCAATTCTTTATCTTAAATTCCTTTATGAATTTCCTTGATATTATTCTCATCCATATTCCATGTACATGTCTTTGTACTATGAAGGAATCCTAGTGAAATTCTATTTTTGTAAATTACATGGAATATAGTCTATATTACATGGTATACAGATCGTTATGTGTGAGTACTCGTAAGAAGACGAGACTCTCTCTCATGGAGTTCTTACTTGGTAATCTCCAAGATGGGAGATTATGAGAACAGTCCCACCAGTAGCAATTCCGCATGTCTTTGTGTCATTGGACATTGTTATCTATGAGCGTGTGTAATGGTCCTTAGAATGGAAGATTATCATTAACTCATGGCATGACTCACGCTCTTAGATTTGCTGACGAATACCGTCATGAAGACAGTTGGCGGGAAGTAGGGTACGTTGGGTGCATCAGGAATGACTTGTTGTTAATGGATAAGTCGAGGAAGTATTTTTCCCTTCCATATTTATGGAAGTAGATATCTCAGGTCCATTGATTGAAATATAACTATCGCTCAAATTCTATGGCCATGGTGTCACGACGAGTTTATTTCTGGAAGTCAAAGAATGACAGATCAAGCATATAGGTTCATGACATTTCCATGAAACCATCTTGATGAGATATTAAGACAAAAGGATTAAATTACATAGTAAGAATTCATATGAGGTGACACGTCAATGCGGCATCAACTTATTTCTCTTGGGTGCCTTGACCCATTGCTAGACAGTAATCTTGGACTTTAGGAAAGCCTGCCTAATGCCAATGAGAAAGAGGCCAAGAGGGTCACACACTAAGTGTATCCAAGTATCTCAAGTAGAATAAATATTATTCCCATATGTGGTTTAATAATTATTCAAGGAATCATAAATCATTTTAATGTTGGATGAAGAATAAAATAAAAAACAAGATATACTTGTCGTGTATACTGAATGTAACCGATGTGTAGTTTTCATTTTAGAAAGGAAATGAAAAATGAAAACAAGATATACACGTCGTGTAAATTGAATGTACATGCCGTATAGTTTTCAATGAAAAATGAGTACACGTTGTCTATTAATGATAACACACCGTGTTGTTTTTCCAGTCAAGATTTTGAGAAAATAATATTGTTTTATGAAATGATATTTATTATAATCAGTGTGTGCGCAAGTCAATGAATTAATGATTTGACATGGGGGTTTCAATAAGAGTTAATTAATTAAATAAAATTAAAAACACGTTTATTTATTGTCATAACTCTATAACCTCAAACCTGATTATAAATATCCACACAACCCCAACACTTTTCCTAAGAATCATTGTGCACAACAATTATAGAGAATTCTCTCAAGACCGAAAGTACTCCATCCTCCAAGAACGATCTCAAGACCGAGAGAGATACACCTCCATCAGATCAAGGAGATCTAAGGTAGACAACGCAAGCAAAGACTTCTCTATGCTAGCACTCAGATATTCCATTGGCGGCGTCCAGAGATACGTGTTGCATGTGTAGATCACCTCTAGAGGAAGTCTACACTTGACTTCTGCGATGCAATGACGAATCACATCAGAATGTGATCAGAAATATCAATGAAGAAAGAATGCCATAAAAGATACTTCTTGTCTATTAATTCAATTAATTATAATCAACCTGTGATGATCCTTATTTTTGGTTCCGAGACTATTCTTCGTCATTGTCTATTTTTTTTATTTGATCCGTGGAGTCTGGAATTTATCATCGCGTTAATCCAGGATTGATCATTGATAATGACAAAATTCCAAGTGGGCACATCCTCCCACAAGCTTCCTTTGTTCCCAGGACCTTCACTGACTGTCTTCTCCTACTAGTATAATTTGGCTTTAGCCTCTTCAACTTCTAATCATTAGTGAATGATCAAATATTCCTCATATTAATACATGAAAATGTATTCTTCCTTCTTGAGATGAATCCATGACCTCAATTAATGTGTGCAAGTGATGCACACAATTTTTTCATTATTATTTTAAGCAAGGTCAAACTTGAAATTCTTAGAATAATAATTCTTTTGAATCTCAACTCAAATAATTCAAACAATCATGAGTATTTCATAGACTTCGTGATAATGTTATGTGGAATTTCTTTTCTTCCCTAATGAATATACTTTAAGTAGTATTCTAAATTGTTCTTATATGCATGAAATGATCATAGCATAAAATATATGTTAAGTTGCATACTATTTTTCCACTTGATTGATGCTTATAAAACTGACAATTGCATCATATATAAATTAATTTTTTTTCACTGTATATTCTTAAAAAAATAAGCTAAATTATTCCTATGATCATGAAATGATCATAGCATAGAATATATGATAAGTTGTGTACTATTGATCCAATTGTTTGATTAATAGAAAACTAATGCTCACATCATAAAGCACTTCACTTTGATATTCACTATATATTCTTCAAAAGTATGATACATTATTCCCATGATCATGATATGATCATAACATAACATATATGATAAGTCATGTACTGTTTTTCAGCTTTCATGATGCTTAGAAAACTGATTCTTGCATCATATAGAACTTCACTTTGTTATTCCCTATATATTCTTCAAACAGTATACTAAATTTTTTCTATGCTCATGATATGATCATATCATAGAATATATGATAAGTTGTGTACTATTAGTCCACATTCTTGATTCTTATAAAACTGATGCCAACATCGTATAACACTTCACTTTTTAATTCACTGTATATTCTTCAAAAAAATTCTTAATTGTTCATATGATCATGAAATGACCATAACATATCAAATGAATATAGCATAGTATATATGTCAAATAGTGTACTGCAAAATCACTTTATTGATGTTTACCATGCTGGGTAAGGGCTTCTCAACTGTGTTATATGAACATGCTTTGATTTTCTACTTAATATACCTCAAATAGTATTATAAATTTTTTCTATGCACATAATGTTAATATAACATATAATATATGAAAAATAGCATGCTATGGATTCACTTTATTGTTGTTTAGTGTACTATACATGGGATTCCCTGTTATTTTCTATAAACCTTATTTTATTTTCCACTTAATATACCCCAAATAGAATGTTAAATTGTTTCTATGCACATCACATGAATATAACATAACATATATGTATTAAATCATACTATTGGTAAAAATGTTTGATGCTTTGTGAACTGTTGCATTTTTATCTGCAATCCATAAACCCTCATTTTCATAGAAGCCTCATTTGCAAACTCAACTTCACAAACTATTATTACAGTTTGTAGAAATCCATAAATAGATGATTTCCACAATTCCATCGATATTTGGATAATCCCAGATGGAACTTAGCATTGCACACAATGATTTGGCATGAAAACCCATCACTAATAACTCATGAAAGATATAGGGATATTATATGGCCTTCAACTAAAATCCACTCGAAAATGAATATTTTCATGAGCTTCAATAATCTTACATTTTGAAAACAACATGTCACTATTTACACAATTCCATGAACTTTAATATCAGTCCAACATTCATCACAATTACCCAAGTATAATTGTCTAAGTGTGATACCCAATGCCATTATATGAATCCATAACAATTTTACAGCCTTCACAACTTTATCCACCAACACATATTGACTTATTGACAACAAATGTAATCAGGAATCAACAATCCTCCCCTTTATATTTTGTTTCCAATATCAAAACATATCATAATTCAATATGTGGTGCCAAATTTTCTCCCCCTTATTGAAAATCAATATGTAAAGGGAAAATAATGTCTTCTCAACTCATCTATCTTCTCAAAAGAATAATCATCCCCCTTATATGAAAATTTCCAGATCACTTCTAAGAGAGGAGTGATCTCACATGGATCTCTTAGAAAAGTGTATTTAGTTAATCAACTCCAAGTCTACATGGGATAACATAGTGTATAAAACTAAATAGATTCATCTGAGGATATCTAAGCAATCCATAATTACCGTGCATGTGAAATCATGCTTAGAAATTCTCAATTCTCATTAAAGGGATCGAAAACAATCAGATTCATCAATAAAATGAAAAATCTTGCATACACTTCAAAAAACACATTAGAAAGATCAAGCGAAAAAGATATAGCTCTCATTTTCTATAAAAATACATCAATCAAGAACTCCCCCTTAATTGATATGATTAATACAATTAAGAACAAGGGATGAAAATGCGATTGGAATGCATTGTCTTATAAATTTATAAAGCTTTTCAGATGTTCCACATTCAATAGGTAGTGATGATTTAACAACTTCATATCATCAATGCACCCTCATTGAATGCATATAACTCCTTCAATTCCCTACATTTTAGTAGAAAAGAATTTAAATATATAAGGGATTAAGGAGGGACCTTCTTGTTTACCTAGAGTAACATTCATGCTGAGAGTTGTCTCTCAACCTTGGCCATTTTATCTCCCAAACTCAGTCTTTCCTTTGTATGAAGTATCCTTTTCCATTGTAGTCATTTGAGTACATGATTTCTCAGGCACTTTTATTTTAATTTTAAACAAATCCCACCGATTTGGGAGAATTATCATACATTTTTGTGGGTCATTTCCATATTTAGAACAACTTACACACAATTCACCATCTTTGTGTGAAATTAAATTTCCCCTCTCAATTTTTATTGACACATGTTATCCTTTGGCTTCAATATGTTTTTATGATTCCTCCAATTGTTTATCCAATTTAAATTGATTCATCCAGACTACTAAACACTCTTTATTGGAATTATCTATCTTCTTAGAACCTTGACAGGGCTCACTAATGTTTTTATATTGAAGAATATTCCTTTTAAAATAATAAGGAGTATCTCTTGGTAGTATTTTCATGCTTTTCTCAACATTTTGACCCTTCTGATTACATCTTCCAACAACTTCTTTCAAGCCTTCATATATGTTTTTTCTTGGCATCTAGAATGAATTTTGGGTCATAGTATTCTTTCTATGAGATTATGTTCTCATTTTTTCACCATGACTTACCCTTGATCCATGATGATTTCTAGAAATGACATGTTACTACTACAAGAAGTAGGATGTGTTCCCATAAGCTTCGCAACACCAATAAAAACCATTGAACCTAGATCTTCCATCTTGATATGTATGATGTTCAAAAAAAATTATTTGTTGTACATATTCAAACTAGAAATTATTTTTCTTAGGGGTTAATGGTTTTATTGGATCATTTATTTAATCCTTTGATATAGGATAAGATCTGTAATTGTTCTTCTTGGTGATAGTTTGTTTAACACTCTACTCGTTTTATTTCATCGTTTTATTATGGTCTTCTCTTGACATCAGTAGTTTATTTTTTCATGATAGGTACATACCATAAATTATCATAATTATGACCACTTCTATTAAAATACTCACAATGTAACATCCCAAGATTCCATGATATACTTCTCTTTGAATAATACAATAGCGTGTGTTGTACGCAACTTCGATTTCAAACACACACCATAACCAATCAAACTAGCTGTTATGAATAGTAATACCCACTTTTTGAAATTTATACATTTTATCTTTAAAAATGGAATTCATTTTTGGATTCTGAATATTGAAATTATCTTAGGGTGAATTTTTGGTATTTTTCTGAAAACTTTCAATTTTTGATGAATAGTGAAAATCACAAAATTTTAATTAAAAACAACTTTTTTAATCGAAATAATTAATAGTGATAAATTATGAATTTGAGTGGTTTTAAATTATATTTAGAATAAATTTTTACCAATTAATACAATTTTGGTCATTGGACGTAATTTCACATTTAAACCAGACATAAACAAGTGTCAATCTTTTGATAGTTATTATTTCTTAAAAACACGCTTTTTGTTTTGACGGCGGGAATTAATTTTAAATTAATTTCCGCCACTTCTGTGTTTTAAATTTATAAAAATGGATTCCATATTTATAATTAGGAGGTCCAAATTGTGTAAATAGGTAACTTTTATTTTTAGACATTTTGAATAATTACTTCGGTAAATATTTTATTTACCATGGTTAAAGGGTAAATCCGATAAATAAGGGTAAAATTTTTTATTATAATAATAATAAATTACCCTAAAACGTGTCCTAACCCTATTTTTTGATACATATCCGACCATGTGCATCTTTGGGTCGATTTTGGGACCCCATGGAGCCACTTTTAGGTGATAAGGACACTTTATATTAATTAAGTTAAAGTAAATACAAAAATGACATAAGCATATATCTTTTAGAAAAACAATTTTTACATAGGGTTATATATGTTATATTTTCGACTATAAATATTCATTATAAATATAAAAATATTTCCTACATAATAGTATTTTATTTATAATTTTTAGACATTTAATATTTAAATTTATTTATGACACAATAATGATGCAGTAATTACCTTATTAGTGAAATATTAAAATAATTGATATTATAAATACCCAAATAAATATAATTTGAGACTTTTTATGAATTAAAATAATTTTATAGGTTAATATGACATATTATTATTGGTTATGTGAATTTTATTCTAAGTAATAATGCTGTTATGAATTTATCATAAACAAAATACCCAATAGTGTCAAAATTGACATAAAAGAGTTTTTTAAAAAGATATTATATTATTAATTGATATTATATTCCTAAAAATCTAAGGTTCAGACAAAAGACTTATATAATGATAGGTGTATCATTAATGGACCACTTTTGGGTCTCTTGGAAGTATATAGTAAGTTTATTAACTATATAATATAAAAATACAAAGAGACATGATAAATGTAAAACTATTTAACTAAGAGTTAAATCTAAAAGATAAGGTTACTGTAGTGACCAAAACCTATCTAAACTCTATTGGTTGAGTGGTTTTCAACCCATCCCCACTTTAGACTTTGAATAATCCACTTTGGAGCCATTAGAAACCGAATATGAATTTATTATAAATTAATACTTTAAGTTTTTCCTAAAGAGCCCCTCCCCCCCCTTATAAAAGGACACCACTTCTAACCAACTAATCACACCTCTCAAGCCTTTTGACTCGTCCAAAATCTACCCAATTAATCTCCCTACATCCATATCCTCCTCCTAGAATCCTTAACTTAGGTAGACGGCACTTCAAGAGTCCTTTGCGGTTCAAACCAAAGGGAGTTACCCAAATTAAAGGTAACAATTTCTCTTAGCTTCTTTTATTTTATTTTACTTCTCCAACCCCTAAAATCTACTTATTATTTTATTTTGTAACAAAAAAAGTATCCTAAATATACTAGGATATTTTTATGAGATGTATTCTAACTACACTTACACACACCTCCATCTAATGGGTGAAGAACATAATGTTTCTGTGGATGGAAACCAAACGCCTCACGAAACGATGATTGTTCAATTATATCCTACCACCTCTCATGGTGGACAATATGATGAGAATATAATTAAATATGATATTAATTATATTTATTTTATATATAATCTTCTGTAATTCCATTTTATATCATACCATTATTCTTTTCATGTTGTATATATATACGATAATTTCATTTGAGGAAGTGCGGACCACCGCCCTCTCAAAGTGATATGACTCGTTCATACCATACATGGAACATATAAAGGATGGTGTTAATGAACTTAAGTAACATATATAAGATATTATATTATACTTGAATAATAATATACCTATGTATCATTTGGTTTAAATTCCTTTTAAAATTAAAAATGAAATGGAAGTAGTGTTCGTGCGTACCTACGGACTACCGTCTCCACGAACACGAAGAGATTCATTACCCATCGTATCCATTCAAGACTAATTTCATTTGATGATTAAAAAATAATATTTAAGGACTTTATATCATTCTAGATATGAATAAGATGAAACATATGGAAAACAAACACAACTTATGTAACAAAACATATAAAAGAAAACAAGTAAGTGAACACCCGAAACAATGATAATACTAAAATATTATTTACAAAGAAATATTAAAAGATATTATATGATATCATATTTATGTATATGATTCTTGTATAATTTATTAATAACAATTATTTAACTATTATACATAAGGTTAACCTACCCTCAACCAAGGAAAAGTACAAGGTAAGGGGTTTTCATCTCACTCCTTATTCCCGTGAGATTTATGCCATATTGCCACCATTACCTTTTGTGTGGTATATGTACTTCCCATAATTGTATTATTTTTATAATATAATTTAATTTATGTTTATTTACATATTATTTGTTTTATACCTCTTTCATTGGGTGTATGTTTCATAAGTTACCAAATTGGTAAGGGTTTATTTCACAATCTCTTCATTATCCGAGGTTGTTTTTACGTAATTATCTTCTGGGACCTCTTTATCATCCACATCCATGATTATTAAAAATGTATTTCAAATCATGATTACTAGTTTACAGACTATGGGTTAAGGTCATTTATACCCTTTTTTTACTTTTTATAAAATGGTTTGAAAGGAATCTTTCTGTCATTTTCCAAACAAGGTCCTTTTTAACCTTTTTGACAAAATTAAGGTAAGAATGTCTTCTTTTTTAACTTATACGGAAAGTGAGGCTATTTTCTGACATTATAAAATTTTCGAAGCTTAACTTACAAGCTTATAAGAATATTTTCAAAGTAAATGTTTTCTTTTATAATTATGTGACTCTTAAATGATTTCAAAAAGAGATATTTCTCCCAAATAGGTTTGATTTCATCTATGTCAACATCATTTTAAATGTTTTAAAGATTTATTATTCTAAAACATTCTCATTAATTTACATGTTTGAAAAATGGTTTTAATTATTTATTTAAAGGGACATGAATGTTCTAAAATGTTAATTACTTTAAAATGTTTCAAATTTGTATGGGAAAATTTGATTCAAAAATGTCTTCCTTTCTAAATTTTGTGACTTTTAAATGTTTTCATGAAAAGGGATATTTCAATCAAAGAGTTTTACAAATAATTTCAATCAATTTCAAATCCTTTAATATATTTTAAATTTTTTTTGAAGATGATTTTTTATGATACAAAACTTTGATATTGTATTGAAGGTTTTGTGATATGTTTGACTATGGATGTGTTATTTTTATACCATTCATGGTTTATGGTTAAAGTATTTACATTTTGTATCCTAGTTCTTATACGAATGTTTATGTTATGTGTCAACCTTTTCATATGAGGAATGTATTGGACATAGTAAGTGACGGGTGGAGCCCGCTATATCTCCTTGTTGCATCGGTAGGTCTCATGAGACAACTAGACGTGGAATTGGCCGAGGCCTTTTCCCAATTTGATTTATTTTTTTGGCCGAGGCCTTAATCATTTTAAAAGTATTGGACGAGGCCTTGAAAAAATGTTTTAGAATGTCTGGCATTATACATTCCCTTATTATGGAAATAATATTGATGGTTCATGTGGTCATTCGACTAGTAGAATACCCATGATTATGTTTTATTATGGCATTATTTACTCAACTCATATTCTTGCCATAAAAGTATTCATGTTGATTTTTATTAAAGGAATGTGGTTTCAATTATTAATCATGCTTAATATTTATGTCATTTTCTGCTGTATTTCTTACCCTTACAGAGTATTTGAGATCACCCCTTTCTATGTTTCATTTTCCCCAGGATTCCAAGAAGTGTATTATGATTGATATACATGGTTAAGATAAAGGGAATAATTACATTCTCAAAGAAATATTTACGTTGTGTTTTATGTTTGAAATTGTAATGTAATGTTAATATATGTAATCTATTTTCCAAGACTGCTAAACCAATCGGTCCTTCGGGACTTGATTCCTTGTAATCATGCCAATTTATTAAAATAATGAACCGACTCTGGGTAACTGGGGTCAGGGCGTTACAGTTGGTATTAGAGGAAGTTTAGGAATAACCTTGGAAACTAGATTTAGATAAACCTTGATTAATGCCCATTACCCTAAGATAGACTTTGAGGATTAGTATAGAAGAACTTCCTATAATTTTGGTAATGTAGGGATTTTGTGAATTTTCCAAGAAAATAAATCCCTGTCTGGATATGAGCAGGTAGAGTTGGCTCTGGAATAGATGTACCTAGGGGTAAAACCCAAAAACACCGCTTTGAGCTAGACTTGAATGGGAACTAGTGCACGACAACGGGCCTTGCTGCACTCTTGGTTACGACACTCCCGGGGGATATGCTTAGGATAATTCTCATTTTCTTTACAAACCATTATGAAGGGATTATGAGAATATACTTACTCAAAGAAAACATTTTTATAATTATGGATTATATCCATAAGCTGTTCAATTTACGTTAAGTATTTTACATGTTTGGAATTATGTATTTTGATTCATAAACTAATTTAGTTTATTCCATTGTTTAGAAATGGAACCTAGTGGAAGGAATGGAAATCAAATCAACGCACGTACTCTATGTAGGGATTTCCCTCCTACTCAAGAAAATTATAGTGGAGCTGGTGATACAACTGGTGCTGATCAGCTTATCACCATACTGGGACAACTCACTCAGGTTATGAATAATAACCTTACCCGTATGGAGCACCCTAATACACAACACGTAGTATCAATATTAGATCACTTAATGAGGAAAAAACCACCAACATTTGATTGGAATACAAATCCATTGGTATTTGAGCAATGGATAAGTTCCCTAGAGAAAATATTTCAGGCTTTGGGGAGTAGTGAAAGGGAAAAATTTGTCATGGAAGTTTATTGCCTCACTGGAGATGCTGATCAATGGTGGTCATTGATTAAAAACACAAAGGAGGATGAAGAAGTATCAACTATGGAATGGAGGGAGTTTAAAGAAATTTTCTTAGAAAAATACTTTCCTCATGACCATCGAGCGGATATGGAAAGACAAGTTCTCAGTCTGAGGAAAAAGGAGGATGAGAATGTTGCAAATTATGAGGCTAAATTTACAAGGTTAGAAAGACATGCTACAGATTATATACGTAACCCAAGAAGTAAGATTGATCATTTCTTTGATGGGTTAATACCATTTCTCCGTCGAGCTTTAGTATCTCAATCCTTCTCATCATACGAAGATATAGTCTCATGTGCTATCAAGGCAGAAAATGAATTCTCTAAATCTTATGACAATAAAGTAAAGAAATAGAATAAGAGAACAATGGAGCAAGAGATAGGTAATGGAAAAAATGGAAAGAAGGATTTTACATTATGTGATAATTGTGGTAAGAAACACCCCGGTACTTGTCGAAAAGGAATGGGAGTCTATTACAAGTGTGGTGAAAAATTCCACTAAGCTCATGATTGCAAGGGAAAGAAAGTTTCTGTCAACATTGAATGCTATAATTGTAGAGAAATGGTTCATTATGAAAATTAATGTCCTAAGTTCCAAGGAAACTTATCTTAGAAAAGGCCAAGGGATAAAGACCAAGCTTATGCAGTTACTACAGTTGAAGATGAATAATTCTTGTATTTGTGTTTTTGGACTCAAGAACTATATTCTGGTTATAAGAATAATGTGATATATATAAGGATTGTACTGAAGTACTTGTTGTTTTCATTAAGGTTTTAATATGACTAAGGTAATCATATTTTCAATATGTGACAATAAGAGAAAATTTACTTTGTTTAGGGAATCTGATGTTATAATTGATTTTGGAATTCAGATACCTTTTACAGAGAGTCTGAAGAGAGGTATTTTGGATAACTATAATGTTTGAAATGAATTAAGTTTAAATTTGGATGGTATTGTTTACAGTTAAAACATTTCTTATGATTATTTTTGGAATATTATAATACTATAGTTTTGGAAAAGGACAACCTGCGGGTCGGGCGATAACCTGTCGCGTCGGACAAAGCTACAGGAATCAAACCCACAATCATAGTGCGACAGACCTTTATTACCTACTACTAGCCTACAGAAAGTCCCTGATTTATACAAAATAGTTTTCATCATTTAAATGGTATATGTTTATATTTGGAACCCTATACGATTAGGATAAATAGAGTATTTTTGAGTTGTATTATGTTTTAGAGTGAAAGATGAGTTTGTGGTAGAAATTTATTAATGGATAAAACTATAATTATAAAGTATGTATATCCCCTTATGATCTTATCCAATCTCATAAATAAATTCCTCAACATTAAGAAAAGTAACTGAGAACAAAAACATTGTCCTAGATGGTACCTTAGATCATCACAAATTTATGGCTTTGTGATTGTTGGTTTTTTCATATCCATGTTCTCTACCACTCTCCATCAAATATTGATGGTTAAATTTCTCTTCCATATCCATGTTTTCTTACATGGAACCCTAGTATGTGTTATTTTTGATAACCTTCATACTTACCACTCTTTATTTTAAATAGATGCCTCGTTAATCCATTTTTCGATGTGGGATTTCAACTAAGATATTTTGAAATGTCAACCTCAAGTTTCCAATACCGAGCATAAATTGCGAGGACAGAATTTATTGAAGCAGGGGAGAATGTAACATCCCAAACTTCCACGGTACACTTTCCTTGAATAATAAAGTAGCGTGTGTTGTACACAACTTCAAGTTCTAACACACACCACAACCAATCAAACTAGCAGTTATGAATAGTAATACCCACTTTTTGAAATTTTATACATTTTATCTTTAAAAATGGACTTCATTTTTGGATTCTTAATATCAAAATTATATTAGGGTGAATTTTTGGTATTTTTCTAAAAACTTTCAATTTTTTATGAATAGTGAAAATCACTAAATTTTAATTAAAAACAACTTTTTTAATCGAAATAATTAATAGTGATAAATTATGAATTTGAGTGGTTTTAAAGTATATTTAGAATATATTTTTACCACTTAATATAATTTTGGTCATTGGACATAATTTCACATTTAAACCGAACATAAACAAGTGTCAATGTTTTGATAGTTATTATTTCTTAAAAACACGCTTTTTGTTTTGACAACGAGAATTAATTTTAAATTAATTTCTACCACTTATGTGTTTTGAATTTAGAAAAATGGATTCCATATTTAGAATCAGGATGTCCAAATTGTGTATATAGGTAACTTTTTTTTTTAGACATTTTGAATAATTACATCGGTAAATATTTTATATACCATGGTTAAGGGTAAATCCGGTAAATAAGGGTAAAAAATAATATTATAATAATAATAAATTTCCCTAAAACGTGTCCTAACCCTATTTTTTGATACATATCCGACCGTGGGCATCTTTGGGTCTATTTTGGGACCCCATGGAGCCACTTGTAGGTGATAAGGACACTTTATATTAATTAAGTTAAAGTAAATACAAAAATGACATAAGCATATATCTTTTAGAATTTTTTTAAATAGGGATATATATGTTATATTTTAGATTATAAATATTCATTAGAAAGATAAAATGATTTCATACATAATTTTATTTTATTTATAATCTTTAGACACTTAATAATTAAATTTATTTATGACACAATAATGATGCAGTAATTACCTTATTAGTAAAATATTAAAATAATTGATATTATAAATACCCAAATAAATATAATTTGAGACTTTTTATGAGTTAAAATAATTTTATAGGTTAATAAGACATATTATTATTAGTTATATGAATTTTATTCTAAGTAATAATGCTGTTATGAATTTATCAAAAAAAAAAATACCCAATAGTGTCAAAATTGACAAAAAAGAGTTTTGAAAAAAAATATTATATTATTAATTGATATTATATTCCTAAAAATCTAATGTTAGGCCAAAGGACTTATATAATGATAGTTGTATCATTAATGAACCACTTGGGGGTCGCTTAGAAGTATATAGTATGTTTATTAACTATATAATAAAAAAATACAAAGAGACGTGGTAAATGTAATACTATTTAACTAAGAGATAAATCTAAAAGATAAGGTTACTATAGTGACCCAAACCTGTATAAACTCTATTTGTTGAGTTTTTTTAGACCCATACCTACCTTATACTTTTAATAATTCACTTTGGAGCCATTTTAAACCAAATATGAATTTATTATAAATTAATACTTCAGGTTTTTTCTAAAGAGCCCCTCCTCCCCCTTATAAAAGGACACCACTTCTAACCAATTCCTCACACCTCTAAAGAATTTTTGCTCATCCAAACTCTGAAAAATTAAGCTCCCTACATCCTTATACTCCTCATAGAATCCTTACCTTAGTCAGAAGGCACTTCAAGAGTCCTTTTTTGGTTAAAACCAAAGGGAGTTACCCAAATTAAAGGTAACAATTTCTCTTAGCTTCTTTTCTTTTTATTTTACTTCTCCAACCCCTAAAATCTTATTATTATTTTCTTTTGTAAAAAAACCAGTATCATAAATATACTAGGATATTTTTATGAGAAGTATTCTAACTACACTTACACACACCTCCATCTAATGGGTGAAGAATATAATGTTACTGTGGATGACAACCAAACGTGTCACGAAACGATGATTGTTCAATTATCTCCTACCACCTCTCATTGTTTCCATTATGATGGCACTATAATTAAATATGATATAAATAATATTTATTTTATATATAAGCTTCTTTAATTACATTTTATATCATACCATTATTCTTTTCATGTTGTATATATATACGATAATTTCATTTGAGGAAGTACGGACTACCGCCCCCTCAAAGTGATATGACTCGTTCATACCATACAAGGAACATATAAAGGATGGTGTTAATTAATTTAAGTAACATATATAAGATATTATATTATACTAGAATAATAATATACCTATGTATCATTTGGTTTAAATTCCTTTTAAAATGAAAAATGAAATGGAAGTAGCGTTAGTGCGTACGTACGGATTACCGTATCCACGAACGCGATGAGATTCATTCCCCATCGTATACATTCAAGAATAATTTCATTTGATGATTAAAAATAATATTTAAGGACTTTATATCATTCTGGATATGAATAAGATACAACATATGGATAAAAAACACAGCTTATGTAACAAAACATATAAAAGAAAACAAGTAAGTGAACACCCGAAACAACGATAATACTAAAATATTATTAATAAAGCAATATTAAAAGATATTATATGATATCATATTTATGTATATGATTATTTTATAATTTAATAACAATGATTTAACTATTATACAGGAGGTTAACCTACCCACAACCAAGGAAAATTACAAGGTAAGGGGTTTTCATCTCACTCCTTATTCCCGTGAGATTTATGCCATATTGCTACCATTACCTTTTGTGTGGTATATGTACTATCCATAATTGTATTATTTGTATAATACACTTTAATTTATGTGTATTTACATATTCATTGTATGATACCTCTTTTATTGGGTGTATGTTTCGTAAGTTACCAAATTGGTAAGGGTTTATTTCACAATCTATTCATTATCCGATGTTGTTTATACGTAATTATCTTCTAGGACATCTTTATCATTCACATCCATGATTCATAAAAATTTATTTCAAATCATGCTTACTATTTTATAGACTATGGGTTAAGGTCATTTATACCCTTTTTTGACTTTTTATAAAATTGTTTGAAAGGAATATTTCCGTCGTTTTCCAAACAAGGTCCTTTTTAACCTTTTCAACAAAATTAAGGTAAGAATGTATTCTTTTTTAACTTATACGGAGGGTGTGGCTATTTTCCACCATTATAAAATTTTTGAAGCTTCCATTACAAGTTTATAATAATATTTTCAAAGTAAATGTTTTCTTTTATAATTATGTGACTCTTAAATGATTTCAAAAAGATATATTTCTCTCAAATAGTTTTGATTTCATCTATGTCAACATAATTTTAAATGTTTTAAAGATTTATTCCTCTAAACCATTCTCATTAATGTGCATGTTTTCGAAATGGTTTTAAGGATTTATTTAAAGGGAAATAAATTTTTTAAAAAGTTAATTACTTTAAAATGTTTCAAAGTGGTATGAGAAACTTTGATTCAAAAATGTCTTTAAACGTCTTCCTTTCTAAATTGTGTGACTTTTACATGTTTTCGTGAAAAGGGATATTTCAATCAAAGAGTTTTACAAATCATTTTGATCTATGTAAAATCCTTTAATGGATTTTAAACTTGTTTTGAAGTTGATTTATTATGATACAAAACATCTATATTGTATTGAAGGTTTTGCGATATGTTTGACTATGGATGTGTTATTTATATACCATTCATGGTTTATGGTTAAAGTATTGACATTTCATATCCTAGTTCTTATACGAATGTTTATGTTATGTTTCAAACTTTTCATATGAGGAATGTATTGGACATAATAAGTGACAGGTGGATCCCGCTATAGCTCCTCGATGCATCGGTAGGTCTCATGAGACAACTAGACGTGGAATTGGCTGAGGCCTTTTCCCAATTTGATTTATGGTTTTGGCCGAGGCCTTAATCATTTTAGAAATCTTGGATGAGGCCTTGACAAAATATCTTAGAATGTCTTGCATTATAGATTACCTCATTATGGAAATAATATTGATGGTTCATGTGGTCATTAGACTAGTAGAATACCCATGATTATTTTTTATTATGGAATTATTTACTCAACTCATATTCTTTCCATAAAAGTATTCATGTTTATTATTATTAAAGGAATGTGGTTTCAATTATTAACCATGCTTAATATTTATGTCATTTTCCGCTGTATTGCTTACCCTTACTGAGCATTTGAGCTCACCCCTTTCTATGTTTTATTTTTCCCATGATTCCAAGAAGTGTATTATGATTGATATGCAGGGTTAAGCTAAAGGGAATAATGGTGTTCTCAAAGAACTATTTACACTGTGTTTTATGTTTGAAATTGTAATGTAATGTTAATATATGTAATCTATTTTCCAAGACTGCTAAACCGACCGGTCCTTCGGGACTTGATTCCTTGTAATCATGCCAATGTATTAAAATAATGCACCGACTCTGGGTAACTGGGGTCGGGGCGTTACACACAAATTTCTTCAAATCATTCAAATATTTTTTTTAGACATATTCATTTTCTACGTGTTTTTATTCTATGGTAAAGGTCCTATCTTTTATTCAACATTGCTCCCCCTAAATTCTGGTGTTCTGTTATTTTCATGAATTTTAATGTTGTTCCAACATTCCAAAGCTTCATGCACAATATTTTAACAAATCAACAATAGACTATGAACCATCTTATCTTCTTTTATGGTGTAATCTATTTAGTTTTCATAGACTTTGAACCATGATGATTTTTAGTGGAACCACCACTCTTTGGGACACTTCTTGGGGAATAGTTATTCATTCTTATTTTGACATCCTCCTTTGTTGTGGTGGATTTAAAATTATTTTTCACCATCCATACATTCTCATAGTTTGGATTAAATCCTGCACCGACACTTGAAACATCATTAGTACATAATTTTTTTTTTAGTTATTGGATACCATATTCTTGGAGGTTGAATCCATTTTATTAGAAAGTTATCTTATTTTATTTATGGAATCATGATCATAAATACACCTTTGAGTTTCAAAATCTCTTTTTTCAGTTATTTAGGAATTTACATCGTGTTGTAATTTATGATTTTTTAGTGTCACCTCTAACTCTAAACACTTCATCATTAGAAGAATAATAATCAAAATAATCACTACAAAATATCCCATTTTGATTACCTTCACTAAGAGGTATCTCTGTCTGAACTATAGGAATCTTCATCAGATTTCATATCTGCATCTTCTTTCAATTCTTCTGTGTCTTGGAAAAAATATCCAGATTAGTATCCTCAAGAGTAACCTCATTTTCCTCCATCTAAGGTATCTCACTCATTTCTTAAAATTTTTACTTCATAAAACCTCTCTTGGATCATTATAGGTGACCTTCCCTATAATTCCAGTTGTATCACCCCATGCTGAATTAACCACTGGGGGGGGGGGTGTGAATCAGTGGTTTAATTTTTACAAATTATTTATTTTTAATTCAATCTCTTGAACTTGAAAATCTTCTCGATTCACCCAATGAAATCTCATAGTCTCACTTCATATGAAAAAATAATTAGATAGATCAAAACGCATGGTATTTACATGGTTTGGTGCAAAGGATTACTCCTTTCCTTGTTGGTTAGTCCCCAAACATAGATTCTTTACTATATAAGATTGTGATTATAAAAAATAAGGAACAAAATGGTTATATGTCCCAATATTTGATCCTACAGTTGATCCTGGTTCTACACCACAACAACCAACTCTTCTGCCTTGGTTGGTTAGAAACCCCAACCATCTTCTATTCTCCATCATCTATTCTTCTTCTTCCACACTGGTTAGACACCCCATCCTTGAGCTTCTTTAGAAATTGGTTATACACTCTAGTCATAGGCTCCTTCTTCTAAATGTTGTTGATCTAAAAATAGAAATATCTACATTTGCTTCTAGTTGCTTCTGAAACACATGAAATAGATCTTTATCCATGAGCGTATTGGATCTGTTATACTCATGTAAAACTTCAAGATCTTCAATAACTTCTTGAAGTATGAATGTTTTTATTGAAACTCTTTCACACCAGATCTTGAATGATCCAGGTCCATGAATATACCAATATGTCATCTACAAGAACAGTCATAAAGAATTTCATGCAGGGATAAAAAATCAGGTTCATGTTATCCATGAACACTATTGGTGTATTCATCAAACCCAATGGAATCACAAAGTACTCATATAACCCATAAATTCTCTTAATTATCATCTTTAGTATAGCCTATGCCTTGAATCAAAGCTAATGGTTTCTAGACCATGGGTTGATCTTAGAGAACAATCAAACTCCCCTCTACTAATCAAATTGGTCATCTATCATAAAAAATGAATAACTTATGTTAATTGTAACTTGATTTAATTTTTTGAAATCCATCAACAAACTAAGTCTATTTTCCACCTTCTTAAAAAATAAAATAGAAAAATCCAAGGACAGGTACTCAGATGAATGAAACTCTTCTCCCTTAAGGTCCTCGAGTTGTACCTTCAACTCTATTATCTCATCAAATTCTATACAATAATGAGGAATTGATATTGATTCTTCACCCATTATGGGATTAATCAAAAACTCAATATTCTTACCATGAGGGGTTCATGAGAAATTATCCAGGAAAAAATCTAGGAAATGGTACGTTGCTATAGGAACTATAGTTAGAACCATCACCTGATCCATTGTAAGAAACACACACTCCACTTATATTGTAATGGATCTTATATGGCTGAAGTGGGGTCTTGTATGGTCTAAACACTTATCAAGAGGTGTATTAAGAACTAAGGTCCTAGTATAAAACTCCACAATCAACGCCAAACTAGACACAAATCATGCAAAAATAAAGTCATGGGATGTCCATGTATCAAATAAGGTAATAGAAATAATAGAATCAATCAAAATCACACCTCTAATAGTAGAAGGACCCTTTTATACATCTTTTGGAACCTTTTTCAAGTCATATAACTTGCCTAAATTTTATCTATTGTTCTAATCCCTCAATCCCAAGCTCACCTTAGAAACTGAGCGCTAATGAATTTGTGGTTTCTATTTCCCCTGAGACCCTTGGCCAGCTCCTTTGCCCAACCTCCCAGATATCGCAGTACTATCATTCTGGGGTCCCCCTAACAAATTTCTCAAATAATAAAACTTACCCGAACCCAAATGATACATCCTCATACATAACCGAAGGATATAACCCAAATTTTTATATAAATGGAACTCCTTCAATGAATTCTTACACAAACTATAGTAGAGTTATGAACACCTATAGTGATAGTAAATCTAGAAAACTCCTCCCATATAGGGGATTGATGAAGCCCTGTTTTGTCCAGAATAGCACTCACCACCCTAAAACATGTCATAAAACCTCCTATTACTACCACTAGAAGATGCATCAACAACCCCATTGGTAAGACCACCACTCGACCCACTTGAAATAAGAAGAAAACTCATTACATTGTCCTCTACTAAGCTCTTATCAATAGTGCGGGCCTTACAAACCACATATAAGTAATACATTAGGTTAAACATCATGAACCGGTGACTAAATTCAAGTTAAATATCAATATTAAATCTCCAGGTCTTATAGTCCTCACTTCCTTCCACTAATAGGGAAAATTACATCAGCTCCCCAAAGTGGGCTGTATAGTTCACCATAGAAATCGCCCCTTTCTGAATCCTTATAAACTAATGAGATCAATCTAGAATTAAGAACTCAAGGAATAACTCCTAAATGAAGATATAATTTAAGGCCTCCCAAGATTGAACATCACGCTACGTGATATTTACCATAAAACACCACTACCTCCCCACAGGTCCCTAAATCATGTAGGCTACCAGCTTCAAAGGACATTCATTAAGTGTCTCTATTATCAAGAGGCTTCCCTCGATGATATCAACCCAGTACTTAACATCCTAAAGATCACCCACATATTGTAAATCTTGAGGGTACTATAACTGGAAACCATGAGTGAGTATACTATGGTACGCCCACCCTGATGATCACCTCAGACCCCACCCATAAGGGATGGAAAACACATGAATAAATCAAATACTCTTCCAAAAACATTAGGGAATCATCAGTATCAGGCTCAAACTCACCCTTATGGACCTCTTAAGTTACAACTGGAGAATTTATTACCTTAAAAACATCCTTCATATGGTCCCTAGGTAATACTATGAGATGTTGTTGAGGAATAATTTTCTAAAAATACCAAAATAGATACTTACAAACGCCTTTAATGACATAACTATGATAAAAATATAAGCGGTTAACTGACACACACACAAGAAAAACCCTAGGAAATATTCCATAAGGGGTTTCCTATAACCACTAGGAATAACCACCTATAACCCGACCAAGGCCTAAGAGTGTATTGCTGGCACCTGCATGTTAGTCACAATCATATGAAACATAATTATAACAATATTAGGTTAAATTAATTAGATTTAACCTATAATTTAGTTGGAAAAACATCAAAAATGTTATTATTGATATTTAATTAATTTAAAAATATATCAACCATGGGAAACAAGAATATGGCATGTGAACCTATGAGTTTATTCATGATGCATTAACTCACCCACTATCTCCACCTCGGGTAAAAGGAAAATCTCATTAACTATAACAACACAATAAAACTTGAAAAATAGCATGAATCCATAATAACAAAACCAATAAAAGGAATACCACTACCATGTTAAGTAGATTATCTAAAATACCAGGCGTGTTCCCTGGTGCTCCATTCGGTTTCTCTGGTGGTTCGTCGGGAGGGTTCCCTTGTCTCGTTGGAGGTTTCTTCTTCGAATTTCTCAAAGGCTTCGGAGGATCTCAAGTAGAATCTAGTGGCTCGCTTTGGGTCTGCCCTCCCGCCCCTCGCGGCCTTCAGGCGGTTCATGGAGTCCTGGGGGCTTTAATCGCCGACTCACATCTCTATCCTCCAGCATCATTCCTTTTGTCTCAATTTCAGTTTGGAAGCAGACTTCATTCTGGCCTGGTGCAAGGCTCCTCGCTGTTGGGGCCAGTGGCGTTTCAGTCTGGCTAGGTGGTCCATGGAGGCTCACAGGGGAAAGGAGTGTCCCAAAGCAGTGATGTGGATCTTCCTACTGGGTATCCCTCTACCTTTCCAGTTTGATGCCTTCCTAAAAGCCATTGGCGACTCGCTCGGGGTGTTCCTCTGCTCAGATGATCATACTAGCAGGGGAGAAGCTGTTGCGGTGGCCAGAATTTGCGTCGAGTTAGATCTTTCTCAACCCATCCCTGAGAAGCTGGCTCTGAAGGTGCATGTATCTTTTGTAGGGACTCAGGAGATCTCTTACCCGGTGTTTACTAGGTACTGCTCAGCTTGTCTTCTTTAGGGGCACTCATTGTAGGTCTGCAGGAAACATCTCCAGGCGTCTCATCATCGCACCCATCCTGGGTCGCCCGAGCCTATTACCCCGGTGGCCAAGGCTTCTTCCTCATGCTTCATGCTTGAGAAGGGGCCCTTTCATGAATAAAATGGTTTGGTCTCCTCTTCCAATGGCTCTTTAATTCTGTTTTCTGATCCCTGAGCTATTTCTTCTTGCCTGCCTCGAGTCCAGTGTAGTAGCTCCCTTCTGGTATCCTTGTTTCCTGCTGGTTTTCTCCCAGTGCTTTTGGATTCTACCTGGCTATGAGAAGGCAGTCTATTTGAGCATTTTATTAGGCCATCCATACGGCTTCAGGCTCCCACTGTTTCTGTTCCACGACTTTCCAAACCTTATGCTTGTCCAGGCATGTAGGCGCAACCGTGTTCTGATGCTTCGGTGCAGGATCAAGCTATGGGGGGGACTAGTTCTCAGGATATTGTTTCACGACTTCCGGATGCTGGGGAGGAGATCTCAGTGCCTGACCCCCCACCAAATTCTGTCAAATCCAGAGCCTCACTTTCCCCTGCTCGTTTGCATCAGTCTTCCTCAGCGTCGCTAGACCAGAGTCCGGGCATGTGTACCAGGTTTCTCCAGAAGCTGAAACAGCTCCAAGACCAGTGCCCCCCGTCTTCTCCTCTCTTCAAGGGCCTTTCGTCTGGGGCCAAATACAGACATGCTCGTCTCAATGTTTAAGGTCCTCTTTTGGAATGCTCGGGGTCTACGGGCCCGAGCCAAATCTGATTTTCTTACCAATGAAATCTCTAACAACTCGGTGTCCTTGCTGGAAATCCTTGAACCCAAGTTGGATTCCAACAAAATCCAGGAGTATGCACTTCGCTTCAAAACCCGTGTCTACATGAACATGAATCCTATGAACTCTCAAATTTGGATTTTCTGTAAGGATCATATCAAAGTCAAGCTGCTTAGTGCATCAAACCAATACCTGGCTACAAAGGTCTCCTTTGGTTCCCATGAGGTCTCTTTTGCTTTCATCTACGCCAAGTGTAACGCCATGAAGAGGGAAGACCTTTGGCGGGACTTGGAGGATCTCATCTCTGAAAACATTCCATGGGTCTTCGGGGGAGATTTTAACATTATGGCTAACCCATAGGAAAAGCAGGGAGGGGGTGAGTTCCCCAGGAGGTCCAGTCAGTCCTTTGTTTCATTTATGGCTCGAAGTGGCCTTCTGGATGTGGGATTCGAAGGTGATCATTAAACTTGGTGTAATAACCAGCAGGGGGGGGGGGGGGAGGCGCACATGGTGCCACCTTGACAGGTGCCTGCTTAATGAAGCATCCATTTCCACTTTCTCCAGAACTAAATTTTCTCATCTGGTTCAGTGGATCTCTGATCACTCCCCAATGCTCTTCAGTATGGGGTCCAGTTCCTTTCAAGAAGACCAGCCTCAGTTCTCAAAGGCATGGTCTGAGGACCCTGGCTTCTTCGACCTGGTTCGTGACGTTTGGGTTCTCACCTTCACAGGGAACCCTTGGATCTCCCTCTTTAAGAAACTCAGGCGGCTTAAGACTCAAATCGGTAGCTGGAGGAGATCCATCTCAGGCCATGATCAGGATCTTCATAGGCTTAGTGGGGAGGTGGAGTGCATGGAGACCTCCCTTGAATAGGTATGGTATGAATATATGTTTAATGAGCTAATATCCACGGAAGATCGATTATCCGAGATCCTCATGAGGCAGGAGAGGTTGGCCAGAGAGAGTGCCCAGGTTCACTGGCTCCGTGAAGGTGACAGGAACACAGGTTTTTTCACGCTTGTATCAAAGAAAAAAGAAGAGGTCACAGTCCTAACATTCTCAGAGGGGACGGTTCCTTATCCAATGATCGGGATCTTATAGGAGTAATGCTTTATGATAATCTCAAAAAGATTCTGGCTGGACCTAACTCTGCATTCCATGCAGGCTATCCAAGGGGGCCATCAGAGTTTTTTGAGGATATCCCTGCCTGTGTTTCCTGGGATAATGATGAGAGCTTGAGAAGCATTCCAGACAATGAGGAGGTACGTGAGGCGGTCTGGTCATTGAACCAGGATAGCGCACCAGGGCCAGATGGATTCCCAGGTTCCTTCTATCGGCTAGCATGGGACATTGTTAAAGGGGATGTGATTCTTACTTTGCAGGACTATTTTATGGGAGGTAACCTGCCGCATGTTGCGTGTGCCACCAAGATGGTATTCCTACCTAAATTTAGCAATACCCAATCCATTGATTAGTATCGGACAATCAACATGTGTAACTTCCCTTATAAGGTCCTCGCTAGTATCATCAATAGGAGGATGGCAATGTACTTGGACTCTTGGTTGGCCCCAGAACAACATGGTTTTATCAAAGGCCGATCCATTCAGGGGGAAATTGGCCTCGCGCATGAAATGACCAGAGAAATCAACCATAAGATCTTCGGTGGTAACCTGATCATGAAGTTGGACATGAGTAAGACCTTCGAATGGATGGAATGGAGCTTTGTTCTTAGGGTTTTGGACAACATGGGTTTCTCTCACTGGACCAGGGATCTCTTTTTCTGCTGCTTCAGTTCGTCTTGGATCTCATCCTCGTTCGTGGGGAAACAGTTTGGCTTCTTCAAGGCCTGTCGTGGTCTCAGACAAGGATATCCCATCTCCCACACCATCTTCATCATCTCTCAAAATGCTTTTAGTCACTATATCAACCGAGGTATCTGTGCTCACAAGGTCATCCCCTACAGGAACCACTATAATTCCTTGAATATTTTGCACCTGATGTTTTCCAATGACTACATCTTGTTCTGCAATGGTAGTAAGAGATCAGTATAGGGCCTATATAGCATTATTGTGGAGTACTGTCAATGGAGCGGCCAAAGGGTGAATAGGGAGAAAATCTTGTATTACACTGCCAAGAGGATATATGGGAAGAGGGAATTTAATCTTGATGCCGATTTGAACATGAAGAGGGGGAAATTTTCCATGGAGTATCTCGGAGCTCCAGTTAGTCCTTACTCTCCTAGAGTCCATCATTTTGATAAGCTTGCCAACAAGATCACGGACCGTATCTTCAACTGGAAGAACAAACTCCTTTCCTTCAGCAGCCACATTGCGGTTGTGAATCATGTTCTTGTTTCCATCCCCATGCATGTTCTCTCCACCCTGAAGGCTCCTAAAGCTGTTATTTCAAATCTGGAAAGAATCATGGTTTTCTTTGTTTGGGATGGGTAAATGGAGGGTCGTTTCCACTGGGCTTCCAGGGATCGCATGTTGAGATCTATCCAGGAAGGCGACATCAACTTGAGGAGTGTTCACAACACAATATAGGGGCTCTATGCCAAGTTTGCGTGGGATGCCTTAGTTGGCTGTTTCTTATGGGGAAGTTCCATGCATGCTTATTACGGCTGCGAATTGAATTTGAAGAGGCCTCACCCCTCCGTGCTTTAGAAGTTGGTTCAACCTCACAACGACCTGTTGCGTAGCCATTTTAAGTAGATCGTGGACAGAGGAGATTTGAACTTATGGATCCATGATTTGGGTGCCGACCGGCTGTGGTTCCTAGGATTCCATGTTCTATTTATTTCTTTCCATGTGGCAGCTCGTTACCCCCCTTTTCCCCAGGCGATTCTGAATGCAAGCTAGTGTGTGGCCTTCAACAACATCGTGCTCAGAGAGGATCCGGACGACCTGGTCTTCTCTGCCTCTCCTTCAGGCTCATTTTCTGTCAAGGAATTCTGGCGACTGAGAGCGGATCCAAACATGGATGATCACTTGGGGGAGATGCTGTGGTGTAAGGAGGTTCCATCAAAGATTAATTTTTTGCTTTTGTGGGTGCGTCACAATACCCTTCCCACTGACGACAGGATTCAACGCCTCATCATTAGCCTTGCCTCGCGGTGCTGGTGCTGCAACCATCCTCAACTTGAATCGGTCAGTCATATTTTTCTGGACAGTGACTGGGCGTGAAAAATCTGGAATTTTTCTGGGCTCCCTTCTAGCGATCAACATGACAATGCTGCGCTCGACAACACTATTTCCTCATGGATCATGGGTTCGGGTGTGCAAGGGTCGGAGAGGCTTGGACGTGTGCTGATCATTCTGGAAGGGTGTTGGAAAATATGGAAGGCAAGGAATAATGCCCGCCACTGAAACTTTCCAGGATCGCCCTCCAACATTGCTTTCAAGATGAGGAACACCCTGTTGGACTTGGTCAGCCTGTGTAAGGGTTGCATGGATGCACCTTCAATCAGGAGGTTTAGGATGGCTCCGGTCATTTCCAACCAGGTGAGAACACAGGGGCAGAGGCATTGGGTGCCTTGGATTCCTCCAAGCGAAGGTTTGAAACTCAACATGGATGTCTCTCTTCTTAACGGAACGATGCCAGGAGGAGGGGTTATTCGGGACCGGAGGGGTTCCATCATTGCTGCATTCTCGGACTTCTTTGGCGAGGGTGACGTTCTTCAGGAAAAAACACTAGCCATGGCCATTGGGATTGAATTATGTGAACAAAGGTGCATCAGCCTTGAAGAGGTGGAGACGGACTCCCTTACCCTTTATATTGTTCTTTTAAGGAAGGTCAAGGGCCCATGGAATATCACTTATTGCATCAGGAAATGTAACCTTATCTTGGGCACAAGGACTATCATTTCTCACACATGGCGGGAGGGGAATACGGTGGCAGACTTCTTAGATTCTAAGGCTCCTCCGAATCGAGGCACAACCTACTTCTTGAGCCTGGGTTCCTTTCCCCCTGAGGGGGTCCATTTCATTGTTAATGATGCTATCGATCTCCATTACTTTCTCCCCCAATGACTCCTCTTTTGTCTGGCCTTTCGGCCTCATGATAATCAATAAAAATGATTATTTTCAGGTCAAAACATGATCTACAAGAATGGGATAAAAATCACCCACCAATGATCATGAAATGGATGCGATTCCTAAGGATATTGATAGTCTGGAATCAAGCCTTGAAGATGAATGGATAAAATCAGTGTTTGAATACCTATCCTACAAAAAAGATATGCAGGATGATATGATTCTAAGATAAGAATGCATGGATTGGGAGCACTCAAGGACCGAATGGATATGTGAAGGAGACCAGAATACTACTTACTTTCATGCATGCATAAAGGATAAAATATGTCTATCCAAATAATATATTTGGTTGGAGGATGGAACTTGTTAAAAGGACCAGTAGGTTGTATAGAACATGGAACACTCCTTTTTTAGTGATCTCCTTACTAGACCCAACCCATGAATGCATGATGGATATTCGAGAGGGAATGCTAAGATTCTGGATGTCATCCCGATCCTTGTTACCAAACAGGACAATGTGAGGATGGAGAAACCTTTTGAGGAGAAATAAGTATATGATTATATGCTTGGCCTCAAACTTGAGAGTGACCTAGGCCCTGGTATCTTCCCAGGATTGTTTTACAGAGCTTCTTAGTATGTGGTTAAAAATGACATCATTAGGGATATTCATGACTCCTTTCGGGGGAAGTCTACCATGTGTAGCCTGTGCAACCACTCTCGTCCTCATTCCCAAATTCAAGGCCCCCTCCCCCTATCTCACTAAAGGACGGTGAGTATGTGTAACTTACCTTATAAAATTATGGAAAGCATCATCAATGGAAGGCTATTCATGCACCTCAAAAGATGGATTTACTTATAACAACATGGATTTGTGAAGGCTGTTCTATCAAAGGGGCCATCACATTGAACTAATAACTAATTATAGATATCAACTTCAAGACCCATGGTTCAAACATGGATATCAAACTGGACATGAATAAATAATATGACATAATTGATTGGAGATTCATCAATAAGGTTATAACATGTATTGAATTCTCACCATGGGCCTTAGATCTTGTTTTCAGGTTCTTCAACTCTCAATGGATGGCTGTCTTCTTTATGGGGAAAATTCATGGCTTCATTAGGGCTACTCAAGGGTAAAGAAAAGGTGATCCTATATCTCTGACTATCTTCATCCTCACTCAGGACATCCTCAATTGACATGTTAATAGGATCATGATTAATAGAAATATTCTTACCTACCATAACAGATTGACTACCCCCATCTCCCACCTCATTTTTGTATGCGATACCATTGTTTTTATGAAGGCCGAAAGGAAATCAGTGTGACCCATTATCAAAATATTCTATGACTATTTCCACTAGAGGGGTAAGTTTATCAATAAAGTAAAGAGTAGTATATACCTCTCAAATGGATGTTCGGCTTGTTGGGTCTCCTCCTTGTTCCATTTTCTTGACATATAGAGAGGCAATTTCCTAATAGTGTACCTAGGAACCCCTATATCTTCAGTAAGACTTTGCATTTGGGATTTCAATCTCATTGTGAGTATGATTATGGGTAGATTCATAAACTTCAAAAATCTATACCTTTCTTTCAAGGGTCGGATTGTGCTGGTTAACAAGATATTGTTGGCTATTCCTATCCATGCACTACCATCCATCAAGGTTATGAAGGAAATTTTTAACTCCATCGACAGGATCCTGGATGGATTTATTTGGGATGCAATCTATAAAGGTAAGCTACATTGGGTTCCCTGGTCTAGAATTGTGAATCCCATCTAGTATGTATGGATCAACGTGAAAAGCCTTCATGATACTCATTATGGAATGCATGTTAATCTGGTGTGGGAGGCATTAGAAGGGAACAAACTATGGGGAAGGACCATGTCCACAAGATATAGAGAAGATGATGATGAAATATATATCCCTAGATCCCCCTTCTAGTCCATAATTTCGACCCTCATTCCAACCTTAAAGCCCCTTACTCGTTGGATTAAAGGGTGAGGTGAAATCTCCTTCTAGCACCATAATTGGGTAGGCTTTAAAATCATCTTACCAGGGTGACCATGTCATAGTATATCTTTCATAGAGGCTAGATGGTACCCATCGTTTTCAGGAACATTCTAGATAATGAAAAATAAGAAAATTTTGACCTCATTGAGATAAACTCTGACATGTACACATGCATTTTTACACCCTTTACCATAGGTACCTTATCTAGAAGAGACTTCTATAGGATGATGATCAATAAAGACCTCCATGATATGTGGAACACTTTACCATAGGGTAACAAGATTCCCACCATGTAAAACTTTCTCACCAAGAGAATAGGGTACCGAGCCATCCCTATAGATGAGAACACTCAGAGAGATGGCATATACCTTGTCTCGAGGAGCTACTATTATAAAATACACTAGGAGAGATTGTACCACATATTTTTTAAGGTTATTGGTAACACACTATCTACATTTTATTTGGATAATTTATGGTATTCTATATTCATAGGATCATTGATTCATCCTTCCTGGGCCGTTGGTTTCATGGAGTGAATGTGGTGGGGCCATAAAGGGTGTCTCAGGTCATTGTCTTAAGCACTGGGTGTTGGTGCATATAGAAAGAAATAAACATGGATCGTCATGAGGGAACTCAAACTACTGGGAAGATTCTCATTATAATAACAATAAATCTGATCATTGACATGGTTCACATACTTAATAATTGGAATGATGCACCCACACTAATTCCACTATAAGTGAGTAATTATCTAGGCCAATCCTATCGCAATGCCTCCCTGGGGAACTAGGTTTGATGGTTTCCTCCCCTCAAGGGCCTCAAATTAAACACTGATGGTTCCTATATATTAGAAAACATGAAATGTGGGGGGTAGTTTGTGATTCCAGAGGATTGATTATCATGGCCTTTACTGCTAACTTTGGTTATGGAAACTCCCTTCAGGCAGAAGGCAGATCTATGCTTAGTGGTTTGAATCTACGATACCAAAGTAACATTGATCTGATAGAAGTTGAAACTGATTCCATCATTCCCTAAATTTATTTTCATTGCACAGGTATGATCCCATGGTCCATCTATTATATTACATGAGAGTTCAGAAGCCTCCTTGGCAGTATCATTCATGTGACTCACACTTGGTGTGAGGGAAATAGGGTTGTGGACCACATTGCATCCATGGTGGTCCAGGATTATAATATCCTTTTCTTTACATAAATTAACTTATTAAGACAATATGGGGTTGTCATAGTCAGAGGGGATGCCCTCAGATTTCATTGCTTTAGACCTCCCTAGGTTAGGATGACTTTATCTTTTCAGCGCACCCTTTTTTCCTTTAGAAATAAATAAATAAATGATGATGATGGTAGATCATAGCCATCCTATCTTCATTATACCAAGATCCAAATAAATAATAAATAAAATGGGCTCTGGTACCATTTTGTAATGCCTCATACCAAAATCAATGGGTCTAATCCAGAGAGTCATGCGACCTTATGCACAAATCTATATACACAAGTGGTGGTAGACTAACTATAAGGGAATTGATTATTTAATGTGAATATTATTCTCCCAATATTATATAATCATCTGTAAAAAATAGTTGAAGTAATAATAAATATATAACTAGAAAAAATAACACAATGGAAGAAACTAGATAATGCCCAATGAAATGTAAAAATTGAATATAATCATTAGTACAACAAAGAAAAAAGTATCCCCACATATATCAAATCAATTTATATACAATGAAAAAAAGGACAATGTAATAATTGATGCATTAAGGTAAAAGATCCTAGAGTATGTAACAATATCACCTAAAATCCCCATCCAACTCTATATGCTCAACATATCATCATAGGTCCCTTTACTTTAGTTAGGTCTGTGACAACATAGTCTATACATATAAAAGGGTAACTATGTAATAAGTGAGTAATGAAACCCAATAGGACACCACCAAAACATCCTTATCATAAGTGCAGAAAATAAATGAATGTGTATGCACTTATAGAAACAAAATATAACAACTATACCACTCTCACCAAGACATCATGTGTTAACCAATTCACCAAGAACCCCAACCATACCTGATTTGGCACATTATCATAATGAAGAATCATCTCGAGTCATAATCACATTATTTCCCAAACCACCCCCTCTTTTCAGGGGAAGTAGCTAATTAGTTCCCAAACCAAACCCTCTTACTCAGGGGAGGATTCACAATAGTTCCCAATCCAACCCCTCTAACTTAGGGGATATCACAAAATAGTTTCCAAACCAACCTATCTTATTCAGGTTAGGTCACACTATAGTTATGAAATCAACCCCTCTTACTCAAGGAGGTCCCATAATAGTTCCCAAACCAACCCCTCTTACTTAGGGGAGGTCCCATAATAGTTACCAAACCAACCCCTCTTACTCAGGGGAGGTTGTATAAAAGTTCCCAATCCAACCCCTCATGCTTAAGGGAGGTCGCACAATGGTTCCCACATAACATATATCATGCAAAAAAACATAAATAAAGAAACTAACACTATCCCTTTGACTACTCCCTTACAAAACTCTTAAAGTTTCCCACATATCCATGATCACATTACCGACACAATAAAAATTTTGGGGAATCATCATCGATACCCAATTACTACTCTACTAGGTTACCCCAACCATAACCAAGCATGAAAAGGTCACTCTAGACCTAATTATCACTAGAAAATAACCCTAATTCTACTTGTGGAATGAAAAAAGATTGTAAAATTTCAAATCCAACTAACCATAACTCTCTCTCTAAAGAGTTAATTAAACCAAAATTGGCCCATCCATTCAATTTTATTCCAAAATAACAATTCCATAGGTCTAGCACACACACCCACATGAAATTTGAACCATACAAATTCATATAAAAGGTGTAACATGGTAAGTAATTCCTACCTCAATATTTAATGAGTATACTCACCAAGACATGCTCTTTGATTCAATAACCACCCATCATAACCATAAATCACCCTCAAACCATCACAATAAGGGTTTTATAAAGGTAAAACTAGAAAAAATGGAAGAATAAAGGATCTAGGGCATAGGCTGGCTTAGAATTACTAAAAGGAACACTCTATAATGAATAATGATTCAAACAAACATGTGGAGAGAATAGAGGAGATAAAGAATCCAAGAAGAAGTTATGCCATTATCCAAAATCACATAGAGCTTGAGGGAGGAGAATAAAAGGGGTTATAAGGGTATAAGGGGAAGCCACAAATATTCTCCTTAAAAAATTACCAGGTGCTTGGTCACGACATGAATAGGAAGATCATGCCATAATGCCTCTTCATGAAGTCCGCCCCCCATTCAAAACATCACAATAGACCCTCTCACAGGTACCAAATATTTTGACTCGTTTCCATTAGGCCATGAAACCCATCCTTCACCTCTTCCTCCATGAAAACCATCATGTTGTGGAACCCTTTTCACACTATGATTATTATAAGGGTCGACTCTTATGTATGGGAATTTACCAAAATATAAATCCATAAAGCCTAACGTTATGGAACCCCTTGGCCATGAAGTGGCCTCCTAATTCAAATAATTCATCATTTTGTGATTACATAAATACACAACGTGGCTCTGGTTTGGAAGTCATGTTACATCATTACTCCTTAGTCCAATGCTGAGATGACTCACTTGTTATAAAATTGCAACTCTAGAACACCTTAACTCTTTAAAACCCAATTTTGGTCCACCACTTACACCTTGGACAACCTGAATTCATCAAGATTAATCATAATAAATATAATTTGAAACCTAATGCACCATAAAATTTGAGGTGCATTATATTTATTGATCATGTCATCGGTAGGAGCTCAACCAATATGATATTTATCCTCTCATATAAAAAATATGACATCTAAGACCCTGAATGAGATAAACTGAGGAAGTTTATGGTTGTAACTAGATAATATATATGATGTTCTTATCTATTCAAGTTATGGGCTTGTAATATGGTCATCCATAATGGTGAATGACATGTTATGTATCCATAAACCTAGCTGGTTTTTTACTTGGATAATCATGACTGTATAAGTAGGTTATATGGGATTGACATACTTTGTGTCCCATGGTCACTGGATGTCTTGAATAAAGGAGTCATATGAGAATTTATTCTTACATATGATGTTTCTACTAGAAATCTGACCTTTACTAATGGTTTGAAAATTGTCTGTACATGTATGATTTTGGCCACCTATACTAATGATTTGATCAAAGTGTTGGTATTGGTTTGGTATATTACCACTTACATCAACAGTTTGACCAAACCATTGGTATAGGTATGGTTTTCTCCACATATTCTAATTATTTGGTTAAACCATTGGTATAGGTATACCAATGGCTTGACCAAATCATTGGTATAGGTTTTGCTTTTGACCACATATACCAGTGGTTTGGTCAAACCATTATTATAGGTGTTAGGTTTCATATAAACCCAATAACAATTATTAAACATATAAGAAGAAATATGAAAGAAAATATAAGGATCTATAATGTATTATATATGATAACTACATTTAAAACTGAAATGAATAAATTATGTAAATGTGTGTACCTTACACTATAGAGACAATGCAACCTTTTTGATCTTTGTCTAATGAGCTTGATAAAGATCACTAAAGTGAGAAAAAAAAAGAATATTTTCTGTGTAGGTATCCATAAACTAAATCAAATCATCTGACATTCTGATGTGATTCACCTTTTCTCAATGGCATACTAGTACCTATATATGTAAATGAGGAAGGTGAAAGAGAGAAAAGGGTCAGGGATTATTGGCCAAGCATAATGGAAATTCTCAAACATTGTCATTGCCTGGAAGTTGTTAAATAAAAAATCAAGGACACTTCATTATTATCATATCATTTATTCATGCATTAAAAACATGAATAAATATCATGGATGGTTCATTAATGCATCATATTCACTTACTCCCTATCATTTCATACTGATATCTTATATGGGTAAATCACAAAATGATAATTGTTTATCATTTTTATGCAATTGCATGTTTCCTAAAATAAGATACCATTATGTTCATGCCAATCATGGTTTTCATTAAATATATATATATATATATATATCATATATTTATAAGTATTTATGGAATATATTTATAAATCTCACACTTACACTAAATCCTAAAATAGTATGTGTCGTTTAACCTTATATTGTATCATATAACTTGTGAAACCATATCCCAAAACTCCGTTTTTATATCATCAAAAATACTTTGGGAAAGATATCATTAACTTCAACTTGTATTAAATAAAATGAAATAACTTGTGAACACACATCAAAAACACTTTTTGATTAACTATAAATCACTTTTAGAGTGGCTCTATGGGTCAAACTCAATTCTAATTCAGTCAACCATAAAATGTAACCCCACGCGCCTTTATAGAATTTACAACAAATATGAATATTCATATCCATATTTTTGAGAAGAGAGAAGAGTTTAACAAAGTATCAATGCTACATAAGCTATAAAGGGATATAGCATGATCTCCACCAAACACACATATCTCTATACCTATGTCTGCCAGTCTACATCATATACAAATGTGAATTCTCATATTTTCCTTTTGTTCGAGACATGGAAAATGTCAATATCATATAGCCAACTAATATTTTCTCAACTATTAGAGTATATACTGACCCGATCAATGAATAAATCACATTTCATTCATCCTTATAGATAATTATATCACATGTTCCCTATTCAGATAGATATTTAATATCTAAGTGAGACCGCACACTCCAACAATCTATCTCAATCAAGGGCCTAGATGTGTTACTCATAATATGAGAAGAGAAATCTTATCTTGGATATGTTCCAACCAAGAACAATCAGTATTGTACCCAACCACTCCAATATTAGCTAAGTCAATGTATAGACTTACATAAGTAGGGTATCAATGTATTAAGGTTATCGTGATAGGTATCCCTCCAACCTATGGTAGTAGGTATTCAAATATGAACCATTCACCCCTAGTATACCAAAGAAATCTATGTATAAAACTCCATGTGGTATACTTAGTAGGTCATCCATCACACACAAAGAATCATATTCTTTGTTTTGTGCCTCATGAGAATATTATGTATCTCAATACAAGAAGCCTACTCATACTAACCTTAAAATTTCATCACAACCTATTAAATTATATGATGAAAACTGGTTAGTGATAAGCTCAAAGTCATGCTATGAGAGGTCAATTATCATTACACTTCATGAAATATGCATATATATATATATATACATTTATGTATCCAATTTGAAGGAATGATAACATAGAGGTTCCTTTTAATATGATACATGTTAATATTATTAAACTATTAAAAAATATTTAACAAACCCAAAATAAGCACTAGTTTATCATATATATGGTAAATTTACAAATCAACTTTATGTTTGATACACATTATAGGTTTTTTAACACATTAAATCATATATAATTCATGTAATATCACTATGTTACCATCTAACAACCCACCCACTAAACTCTTTAGATATAAACATCTATGAATTAAGAGAGTCTGAATAAAGGGGAGACTTAGGAATCATAATCCTAACTATTAAACTTTTTGAACATATTCAAACTTCTTATCTTAAAAACATCAAATGTTATAATGAAAACATATATTGTGTAACACCCCAAGCTTCCACGGTAAGCTTCTCTTTGAATAATACAGTAGTGTGTGTTGTATGCAACTTCGAGTTCTAACACACCACAACCAATCAAACTATCCGTTATGAATAGTAATACCCACTTTTTGAAATTTTATAAATTTTATCATTCAAAATGGACTTCATTTTTGGATTCAGAATATCGAAATTATCCTAGGGTGAATTTTTGGTATTTTTCTGAAAACATTCAATTTTTGATGAATAGTGAAAAACACTGAGTTATTGGTTAAAACCGACTTTTCATTTAAATAATTATTTATTTTATTTAAATTTATTTTAGGTCAAAATAGATACTTAATACCTATATAAGTTCAATGTAATTCATTAGAGTCAGTTTATAATAATTTTAGACATATAAAAATTTTATTGAAATTTTCACCGTCTCTTATCCATCTCCTAGGAGAATTTGGAAATTCACATAAAACTTAATTTTACCGCTTCTATGAGTGGAATTTTAAAAATACGAGAGACACTGTTAATATCAATGAGTAAAATGTGGTTCAATAAGAAAAAAATAATTTTTGGTGAATAGTAACTTTTTACTTTTATTTACCATGGTAAAAAGTAAATATGGTAATTAAGGGTAAAAATGAAATTATTATTACCCTAACACATGTCCTAATTATATTGGCTATGTATAATTCGACCAAAAACAACCTTAGGAATAAAATACGAACCTCTTTGGTTCACATGGATTAGATTATGACATTTATTATTATTTAATTCAAAGAAGAGTTAAAAGAGTTAAAATAAATGTTTAATAACTAAAACATTTTTTAATATAGGGTTATACATTAGATAAATTCGATTATAAATATTAATTATAAATTTAAAAATATTTCCTATGTAATGGTATTTTATTTATAATTTTTAGACATTAAATAATTTAATTTATTTATGACACAATGGTGATGCAGTAATTACATAATTAATGAAATATTAAAATAATTGATATTATAAATATCTAAATAAATGTAATTTGAGACTTTTTATGAATTTAAATAATTTTCTAGGTTAATATGACATATTATTATTGGTTATTTGAATTTTATTTGAAGTAATAATGTTGTTATGAATTTATCAAAAACAAAATACCCAATAGTGTCAAAATTGACATAAAAGAGTTTTTAAAACAAATATTATATTATTAATTTATATTATATTCCTAAAAATATAAGGTTCGGCCAGAGGACTTATATAATGATAGGTGTATCATTAATGAACCACTTGGGGGTATCATAGAAGTATATAGTAATTTTATTAACTATATAATATAAAAATACAAAGAGACATGGTAAATGTCAAACTATTTAACTAAGAGTTAATTATAAAAGATAAGGTTACTATAGTGACCCAAACCTGTCTAAAATATATTTCTTGAGTGGTTTTAGACCCATAACCACCTTATACTTTGAATAATCCACTTTGGATCCATTAGAAACCGAATATGAATTTATTATAAATTAATACTTTATGTTTTTCCTAAAGAGCCCCTCCTCCCCCTTATAAAAGGAAACCATTTCTAAAAAATTCGTCAGACCTTCAAATCCTTTTGGTTCGTCCAACCTCAACCCAATTAAGCTCCCTACATACCTCTCCTCCTCCTAGAAGCCTTAACTTAGGCATAAGGTACTTCAAGAGTCCTTTTTGGTTCAAACCAAAGGGAGTTACCCAAATTAAAGGTAACGATTTCTCTTAGCTTCTTTTATTTTATTTTACATCTCCAATCCCTAAACTCTTCTTATTATTTTATTTTGTAACAAAACCAGTATCCTAAATATACTAGTATATTGTTATTATAAGTATTAGAACTACACTTACACACACCTCCATCTAATGGGTGAAGAACATATTGTTTCTGTGGATGGCAACCAAACACCTCACGAAACGATGATTGTTCAATTATCTCCTACCGCCTCTCATGGTGGAAATTATGATGACACTATAATTAAATATGATATTAATGATATTTATTTTATATATAATATTTTTTAATTCCATTTTATAGCATACCATTATTCGTTTCATGTTGTATATATATACGATAATTTCATTTGAGGAAGTGCGGACTACCACCCCCTCAAAGTGATATGACTCATTCATACCATACATGGAATGTATAAAGGATGGTGTTAATGAACTTAAGTAACACATATAAGATATTATATTATACTTTAATAATAATATACCTATGTATCATTTTTTTTTGATTCCTTTTAAAATGAAAAATGAAATGGAAGTAGCGTTCGTGCGTACGTACGAACTACCATCTCCACGAATGCAATGAGATTCATTCCCCCTCGTATCCATTCAAGAATAATTTAATTTTATGATAAAAAATAATTTTTAATTAATTTATATCATTATATATATGAATAAGATACAACCTATGGATAACAAACACGTCTTATGTAACAAAACGTATAAAAGAAAACGAGTAAGTGAACACCCGAAACGACGATAATACTAAAATATTATTAACAAATCAATATTAAAAGATCATATATGATATCATATTAATGTATATGATTATTTAATAATTTAATAATAATTATTTAACTATTATACATGAGGTTAACCTACCCTAGACCAAGGAATAGTACAAGGTAAGAGTTTATTTCACAATCTCTTCATTATCTGAGGTTGTTTATACGTAATTATCTACTGGGACCTCTTTATCATCCAAATTCATGTTTCTTAAAAATTTATTTCAAATCATTCTTACTATTTTACAGAATATGGTTTCAAGTAATTTATACCCTTGTTTGACTTTTTATAATAAGTTTATAAAGGAGTCTTTACGTCATTTTCCAAACATGGTCCTTTTAACATTTTTGACAAAATTAAGGTAAGAATGTATTTTTTTTAACTTATACGGTGGGTGTGGATATTTTATACCGTTCTAAAATATTCAAAGCTTCTCTTAAAATATTATAAGGATATTTTCAAAGTAAATGTTTTATAATTATGTGACATTTAAATGATTTAAAAAAAAGAGATATTTCTCTCAAATAGTTTTGATTTCATCTATGTCAACATTATTTGATGGATTTTAAGATTATTGAAGTTTATTTATTATGATACAAAACTTCCATATTTTATTAAAGGTTTTGTGATATGTTTGGCTGTGGATGTGTTATTTTTATACCATTCATGTTTTATGGAGAAACTATTGACATTTCGTATGGTAGTTTTAATACGAATGTTTATGTTTTGTTTAAACCTGTTCATATGAGGAATGCATTGGACTTAATAAGTGACGAGTGAAGCCCACTATAGCTCCTCGATGAATAGGTAGGTCTCATGAGACAAACTAGTGTCGTGGCACTATGCCTTGACAAAATCTTATTTTTAGTCTTGGCACGAGGCCTTGGCTACGTGGTTATGATAGTTTAGCATTATGCATTCCATCATTATGAAATTGGTTATTGATATTGCATGTGATTATTTGACTAGTAGAATATACATGCGAATAAGTAAATGGAATTATTTCATTTTACTTCTACCATATTATGTTGAATTTCAAGTTTAAAATGATTTTGTTTTAGTTATAAATTTCCTTAAATCTTTATTCTTATTTAAGAAAGTTTCCGCTATATGGTTAACCTTACTAGGAATTTGAGCTCACCCCTTTCTATGTTTAATTTTTCCTAGGATGTGAAAAGGTATTTTACGAATGACCTGTAGGGATAGTATTAGGGGATATGAGTGTGGAGACAAGATGTTGTTGTAGTTTTCACTTTATGATGTAATTTAACATTTATGAATGTATCTAGTGTTTCCAAGGCTACTAAACTAATCGGTATTTCGAGACTTGATCTTTTGTGATCATGGCAATGATATGTAATAATGCACCGAATCTAGGTAACTTGGGTCGGGGCATTATAGTTGGTATCAGAGGAAGTTTAGTACAAACCTTGGAAGCTAGATTTAGATAAACTCTAATTAGAGAAATAGTGCATGACAACGGGCCTTGCTGCACTGTTGGTTACGACACTCCTGAGGGATATGCTTAGGATAATTATCATTTTCCTTAAAAACCATTATAAAGGGTTTATGAGTATATAATTCCTCAAAGAAAACATTTTTTTTATGATTATGGATTATGGATTATATCCATAAACTATTCAATTCATGTTAAGTGTTTTACAAGTATGGAATTATGTATTTTGATTCATAAACTGAACTAGTTTATGCCATTATTTAGAAATGGTGCCTAGTGGAAGGAATAGAAACCATATCAATGCATGAACTCAATATAGGGATTTCCCTCTTGATCAAGATAATTATAGTGGAGCTGGTGATACAACTGGTGCTGATCATCTTATCACTATACTGAGACAACTCACTTAGGTTATGAATAATAACCTTACCTATATGGAACGACCTGATCCGCAGTGTGGAGTATCAATGTTAGATAGATTCATGAGAAAACAACCACCAACATTCAATGGGAGTACAAATCCATTAGTAGCTGAGCAATGGATAAGTTCCCTAGAGAAAATATTTCAGGCTTTGGGGAGTAGTGAAAGGGAAAAAGTTGTCATGGAAGTTTATCACCTCACTGGAGATTCTGACCAATGGTGGTCATTGATACAAAACACGAAGGAAGATTATGAAGTATCAAATATATAATGGAGGGAGTTCAAATAGATTTTCTTAGAAAAATACTTTCCTCGTGACCATCGAGCAGATATGGAAAGACAATTTCTGAGTCTAAGGAAAAAGGAGGATGAGAATGTCGCAAAGTATGAGGCTAACTTTACAAGGTTAGCGAGGAATTTAGTAAAATATATACGTAACCCAAGAAGTAAGATTGATAATTTATTTTATGGGTTAAAACCGTTTCTCCATCAATCATTAGTCTCATAATCTTTCTCTTCGTACGAAGATATTGTCTCATGTGCTATCAAGACAGAAAAGGAATTTGCTAAGTCTTACGAATTTAAGGCAAAGCAAGAGAATAAGAGATCTGATGACCACTATGGAAATGGAAATAAAGGGAAGAAGTGAAAAGTTGATTATCCATCCTATAGTAAACGTGGGAAGAAACACCCCGGTACTTGCTTTAAGGGAATGGAAGTCTGTTACAAGTGTGGTGAAAAAGGCCACCAAGCTCATGATTGCACGGGAAAGAGAGTTGCTGTCAACATGGAATGCTATAATTGTAGAGAAATGGGGCATTATGAAAATGAATGTCCTAAGCGTCAGGGGAACTTACCTCAGAAAAGACCAAGGGATCAAGGCCAAGCTTATGCTATCACTATTGCTGAGGTTGAAGCTCCGAAAGATGTGGTGGCAGGTAATTTAATGGTTTCCTCAGGTTTAGTAAATTCTTTATTTGATTATGGATCATCACATTGTTTCATATCTTCCCAGTTTTTTAAGAAAATTAGATATTTCCAATTTGATTTAACAAGGGAGTTGTCAGTCAAAACTCATAAGGGAAGTATCATTGCTACAAAGTTCTGTGAATCAGTCCCCATTAGAGCATATAAATGTTCTTTATCTGCTGATCTCATCATCATACCCATGATTTGATTTGATATAATACTCTATATGGATTGGATTTTGGACCATGATGAGAAGATTTATTGTAAGGAGAAGGTGGTTAATATTTTTGATGATGATGATAAGGAACACCTTATCTTATGTTCAAATAGAGGATGTACCTATTGTAAAAGAATATGTAGATGTTTTTCCAGAATATTTACCTGGACATCCTCCAGAATGAGAAATTGAGTTTTCCATTGATTTAATTTCTGATTCAAGGCCTATATTGAAGACCCCTTATAGTATGGCCACTATGGAATTATTTTAACTAAAGAAACAACTAGAGGAATTGAGTAATAAGGGATTTATTATCCCTAGTGTTTCTCCATGGCGAGCCCCTGTCCTTTTTTTTAATAAGAATGATGGGTCTATGAGGTTATGTATTGACTACAGGGAAATAAATGATATAACAATAAAGAACAAGTATCCCATACCTCACATTTATGATTTATTCGACCAACTTAATGGAGATCAATACTTTTCAAAGATATAAATTCGATCTAGATACCATCAGTTGTGTGTAAAGAAGGAAGACATTCCGAAGACAACATTTCGAACCAGGTACGGGCATTACGAGTTTACAGTAATGCCTTTTGGATTGACTAATGCACCCTCTATATTCATGGATCTAATGAATAGAGTTTTCAAGGAATATATCAATGATTTTGTGGTGGTATTTATTGATGATATCTTGGTATACTCCAAAAGCTACGAAGATCATGAAAATCACTTGCGCATTATCCTGAAGACTCTTAGAAGACATGAATTATATGGGAAGTTTAGCAAGTGTGAATTCTGGATTCAAGAGATCTATTTTCTTGGCCATATTGTCTCTAAGGATGGAATCTTTGTTGATCCTTCAAAGACAAGAGAAATCCATTAATGGCCAGCACCAACGAGTATAATCGAGGTATGCGGTTTTATTGGTTTAGCAGGTTATTATTGGCGTTTCGTCCAGAATTTTGCCCGATTGGCTAACCCATTAATGAAGCTCACACGTAAAGGGGTTAAATTTGTTTGGAAAAAAGAGTGTGAAGAATGTTTTGAAGAACTGAAGAGAAGATTAGTCAATTCTGCTATATTGACTCTACCATCGGGGAATGATGAGTTCATTATTTATAGTGATGCATAGAAGAAAGGACTTGGTTGTGTCCTTATGCAGAATGATAGGGTTATTGCCTATGCATCACGACAAATGAAAATTCATGAGAAAAAATATCCTACTCATGATCTTGAGTTAGCTACTGTAATATTTGCTTTGAAGATATGGAGACATTATCTCTATGGTGAAAAATTTTAGATATATACCGATCACAAGAGTTTGAAGTATATTTTCTCACAGAAAGAACTCAACATGAGGCAAAGGAGATGGCTTGAACTAATCAAGGATTACGATTTCATGATACACTACCACCCAAGGAAGGAAAATAAGGTTGCAGATACTTTGAGTAGAAAAGATCATGGTGTTTTGAGCAAGATGAGAGTTGAGAGGGATCCTATTTTCATGGATCTAGTAAAGTTGGATATGGGAATAACCATGGAAGGTGAAACATCAATACTTTTTCAAATGGATGCCAAACCATATTTATTAGAAAGTATAAAGAGTTATCAAACCGATGATGAAGAATTTCAAAAGAAGATTAAAGCTGTGAATGATGGGAGATTGAATGAATTTGTGTATGAAGATGAAATTTTGAGATTTGGGAAGAGAATTTGTGTTCCCGATATACCTGATCTAAAAAGGGAATTGTTGGACGATGATCATAGTTACAATTTCTCTATACACCATGGGAGCACCAAAATGTATAGAGAATTTAAGAAACATTTTTGGTGGGACAACATGAAGAGGGATATTGCTGATTTTGTGTCAAGATGTATAGTTTGTTAACAAGTGAAAGATGGAAGGTAACAGCCTGGGGGAGTCATGCAACCTCTTCCCATACCTGAGTGGAAATTGGATAATATCACGATCGACTTTGTCATGGGACTACTAAAGACTTCTAGAAGGAACGATGAAATATGGGTCATTGTTGATCGTCTTACCAAGTTAGAACATTTTCTTGCTATAAGGGAAGATTTAAAACTTGAACGACTAGCAAGACTATATATTAATGAAGTTTTGAGACTTCATAGAGTACCCATATCGATTGTTTCTGATCGTGATCTACGTTTTACATCAAGATTCTGGAAAAGTCTTCAGAAAGCCCTGGATACTGAACATCATATGAGCACTTCCTACCACCCCCAAACTAATGGGCAATCAGAACGGACTATTCAAACCTTAGAAGACATGTTGAGATCATGCTCACTTGACTTTCAGGGTATGTGGGATCAGTATTTACCTCTGGTAGAATTTTCCTATAACAATAGCTTCCATTAGAGTATTCAAATGGCGCCATATAAAGCGTTATACGGAAAGAGATTTCATACACCAACCTGTTGCGATGAAGTTGGTGAAAGAAAACTTGTAGGCCAAGAACAGGTAGAGGAAACAATGGAAAAGGTGAAGGTAATCCAAAACTACTTCAAAGAAGCTCAAAGTAGGCAGAAGAGCTATGCCGATAACAAAAGGAAGGATTTTGAATTTCTGGAAGGAGATCACGTTTTCTTGAAGGTATATCCATGGAAGGGAGTTATACGTTTCGGTAAGAAAGTTAAATTGAGTCCCAGGTACATAGGACCTTTCGAAATTCTAGAATGAATTGGGGCTGTAGCTTACCATTTGGAAATGCCGCCAAGTCTATCCAAAGTTCACGATGTGTTCCACGTATCACTATTGAGAAAATAGATGCCTGACCCAATGCATGTACTCAAGTATGAGGAATTAGAACTGGAACCCGATCTTTCTTATTGAGAAGATCCTATCAAGATTCTTGATATGAGAGAACAAGTGATGAGAAACCGAACGACTCGTCTGGTAAAAGTTCTATGGAGAAACCATAAGATGGAAGAGTCAACGTGGGAACCTGAGGAACTTATGATGAAGAACCACATGAGTCTTTTCATGTGGTAGTATTATAGAAATCTTGAGGAAGAAATTATTTGAAGGAGGTGAGAATATAACACCCCAAGCATCCACGATACGCTTCTCTTTGAATAATTCAGTAGTGTGTGTTGTACACAACTTCGAGTTCTTACACACCACAACCAATCAAACTAGCTGTTATGAATAGTAATACTCACTTTTTGAAATTTTATAAATTTTATCTTTCAAAATGGACTTCATTTTTGGATTCGGAATATCGAAATTAGCCTAGGGTGAATTTTTGGTATTTTTTTGAAAACATTGAATTTTTGATGAATCGTGAAAAACACTGAGTTATTGGTTAAAACCGACTTTTCATTTAAATAATTATTTATTTTGTTTAAATTTATTTTAGGTAAAAATAGATAAGTAATACCTATATAAGTTCAATGTAATTAATTGGAGTCAGTTTATAATAATTATAGACATATAAAAAGTTTATTGAAATTTTCACCGTCTTTTAACCATCTCTTAGGAGAATTTGAAAATTCACATAAAACTTAATTTTACTGCTTCTGTGAGTGGAATTTAGAAAATCTGAGACACAAGGTTAATATCAAGGAGTAAAATGTGGTTCAATAAGATAAAAATATTTTTTTTGTGAATAGTAACTTTTTACTTTTATTTACCACGGTAAAAAGTAAATAGGGCAATTAAGGGTAAAAATGAAATTATTATTACCCTAACACATGTCCTAATTATATTGGCTAAGTATAATTCGACCAAAAACAACCTTAGAAATAAAATATGAACCTCTTTGGTCCACTTGGATTAGATTAGAACATTTATTATTATTTAATTCAAAGAAGAGTTAAAAGAGTTAAAATCAAAGTTTAATAACTAAAACATTTTTAATATAGGGTTATACATAAGATAAATTCGATTATAAACATTCATTATGAACCTAAAAATATTTCCTACATAATGGTATTTTATTTATAATTTTTATACATTAAATAATTTAATTTATTTATGACACAATGGTGATGCAGTAATTAAATAATTAATGAAATATTAAAATAATTGATATTATAAATATCCAAATAAAAGTAATTTGAGACTTTTTATGAATTTAAATAATTTTCTAGGTTAATATGACATATTATTACTGGTTATATGAATTTTATTCGAATTAATAATGCTGTTATGAATTTATAAAAAACAAAATACCCAATAGTGTCAAAATTGACATAAAAGAGTTTTTAAAACAAATATTATATTATTAATTTATATTATATTTCTAAAAATCTAAGGTTCATACAAAGGACTTATATAATGATAGTTTTATCATCAATGGACCACTTGGGGGTTGCTTGGAAGTATATAGTATGTTTATTAACTATATAATATAAAAATACAAAGAGACATGGTAAATGTCAAACTATTTAACAAAGAGTTAATTATAAAAGATAAGGTTACTATAGTGACCCAAAACTGTCTAAAATATATTTTTTGAGTGGTTTTCGACCCATAACCACCTTAGACTTTGAATAATCCACTTTGGATCCATTAGAAACCGAATATGAATTTATTATAAATTAATACTTTAAGTTTTTCCTAAAGAGACCCTCCTCCCCCTTATAAAAGGACACCACTTCTAACCAATTATTCATACCTTAAAAGCCTTTTGGTTCGGCCAAAATCAGCCCAATTAATCTCCCTACATCCCTCTCCTCCTTTTAGAAGCTTTACCTTTGGCATAAGGCACTTAAAGAGTCCTTTTTGGTTCAAACCAATGGGAGTTACCCAAATTAAAGGTAACAATTTCTCTTAGCTTATTTTCTTTTATTTTACTTATCCAACCCCTAAAATCTTCTTATTCTTTTTTTTTTGTAAAAAAAATAGTATCCAAAATATACTAGTATATTTAAATGAGAAGTATTCAAACTACACTTAGACACACCTCCATCTAATGGGTGAAGAACATAATGTTTCTGTGGATGACAACCAAACGCCTCACGAAACGATGATTGTTCAATTATCTCCTACCGCCTCTCATGGTGGACATTATGATAAAACTATAATTAAATATGATATTAATTATATTTATTTTATATATAATATTCTGTAATTCCATTTTATAGCATACCATTATTTGTTTCATGTTGTATATATATACGATAATTTCATTTGAGGAAATGCGAACTACCGCACCCTCAAAGTGATATGACTCATTCATACCATAAATGGAACGTATAAAGGATGGTGTTAATGAACTTAAGTAACACATATAAGATATTATATTATACTGGAATAATAATATACCTATGTATCATTTGGTTTTGATTCATTTTAAAATGAAAAATGAAATGGAAGTAGCGTTAGTGCGTACGTACGGACTACCGTCTCCACGAACGCGATGAGTTTCATTCCCCATCGTATCCATTCAAGAATAATTTCATTTTATGATTAAAAATAATTTTTAAGGACTTGATATCATTCTGGATATGAATAAGATACAAACTATGGATAAAAAACACGTCTTATGTAACAAAACATATACAAGAAAACGAGTAAGTGAACACCCGAAACGACGATAATACTAAAATATTATTAACAAAGCAATATTAAAAGATCATATATGATATCATATTTATGTATATGATTCTTGTATAATTTAATAACAATTATTTAACTATTATACATGAGGTTAACCTACCCTTGACCAAGGAATAGTACAAGGTAAGGGTTTATTTCACAATCTCTTCATTATCCGAGGTTGTTTATATGTAATTATCTACTGGGACCTCTTTATCATCCACATCCATGTTTCTAAAAAATGTATTTCAAATCATTCTTACTATTTTATAGAATATGGTTTAAAGTTATTTATACCCTCTTTAGACTTTTTATAAGAAGTTTATAAAGGAATCTTTACGTCATTTTCCAAACAAGGTTCTTTTAACCTTTTTGACAAAATTAAGGTAAGAATTCCATTTTTTAACTTATACGGGGGTGCAGCTATTTTCCACCATTGTAAAATCTTCAAAGCTTCTCTTAAAATCTTATAAGGATATTTTCAAAGTAAATGTTTTATAATTATGTGACATTTAAATGATTTAAAAAAAGAGATATTTCTCTCAAATAGTTTTGATTTCATCTATGTCAACATCCTTTGATGGATTTTAAGCTTATTGAAGTTGATTTATTATAATACAAAACATTCATATTGTATTGAAGGTTTTGTGATATTTTTGACTATGTACGTGTTATTTTTATACCATTCATGGTTTATGGAGAAAGTATTGACATTTTGTATGTTAGTTTTAATACGAATGTTAATGTTATGTTTAAATCTGTTCATATGAGGAATGAGTTAGACTTAATAAGTGATGGGTGGAGCTAGCTATAGCTCCTTGATGCATTAGTATGTATCATGAGACAAACTAGTGTCTTGGCACGAGGCCTTGAAAAAATATTATTTGTAGTCTTGGCACAACGCCTTGGCTACGTGGTTATGATAAACTGGCATTATGCATTCCATCATTATGAAAGTGGTTATTGATATTGCATGTGATTATTATACTAGTAGAATATTCATGTGAATAAGTAAATAGAATTATTTCATTTTACTTCTTCCATATTATGTTTAATTTCAAGTTTAAAAGGCTTTTATTTTAGTTATACATTACATTAAATGTTTATGCTTATTTATGTAATTCTACGCTATATTGTTATCCTTAATGGGCATTTGAGCTCACCCCTTTCTATGTTTTATTTTTCCCAGGATGTGAAGAAGTATTTTACGAATGACCTGTAGGGATAGTATAAGGGGATATGAGTGTGGAGACAAGATGTTGTTGTAGTTTTCACTTTATGATGTAATGTAACATTTATGAATGTATCTATTGTTTCCAAGGCTACTAAACTAATTGGTCTTTCGAGACTTGATCTTTTATGATCATACCAATGATACGTAATAATGCACCGACTCTTGGTAACTGGGGTCAGGGCATTATAGTTGGTATCAGATGAAGTTTAGTACAAACCTTGGAAGCTAGATTTAGATAAAATCTGATTAGAGAAAATAGACCTAAGATGGACTTTGAGGATTAGTATAGAATAACTTCCTAGAATTTTGGTATTGTAGAGATTTTGCTAGTTTTTCGAGCAATAAATCCCTATCTGGATAAGATCAGGCAGAGGCAGCTCTGGCACAGATGTACCTAGGGGTAAAACCTGAAAACACCTCTTTGAGCTAGACTCGAATGAGAACTGGTGCACGACAACGAGCCTTGCTGCACTCTTGGTTATGACACTCCCGTGGGATATTCTTAGGATAATTCTCATTTTCTTTACAAACCATTATGAAGGGTTTATGAGTATATAATTCCTCAAAGAAAACATTTTTTTATGATTATGGATTATGGATTATATCCATAAACCGTTCAATTCATGTTAAGTGTTTTACAAGTATGGAATTATGTATTTTGATTAATAAACTGATCTAGTTTGTTCCATTGTTTAGAAATGGCGCCTAGTGGAAGGAATGAAAACTGTATCAATGCACGCACTCTATGTAGGGATTTCCCTCCTGCTCAATATAATTATAGTGGAGCTAGTGATACAACTGGTGCTGATCAGCTTATCACTATACTAGGACAACTCACTCAGGTTATGAATAGTAACCTTACCCATATGGAACACCCTGATCCGCAACATGGAGGATCAATGTTAGATCTCTTCATGAGGAAAAAACCACCAAAATTCAATGGGAGTACAAATCCATTAGTAGTTGAGAAATGGATAAGTTCCCTAGAGAAAATATTTTAGGCTTTGGGGAGTAGTGATAGAGAAAAAGTAGTCATGGAAGTTTATCACCTCACTGGAGATGCTGATCAATGGTGGTCATTGATACAAAACATGAAGGAAGATGATGAAGTATCAAATATATAATGGAGGGAGTTCAAAGATATTTTATTAGAAAAATACTTTCCTTGTGACCATCGAGTAGATATGGAAGGACAATTTCTGAGTCTGAGGCAAAAAGAGGATGAGAATGTCGCAAAGTATGAGGCTAACTTTACAAGGTTAGCAAGGCATGCAGTAGATTATATACATAACCCAAGAAGTAAGATTGATCATTTATTTTATGGGTTAAAACTGTTTCTCTATTGATCATTAGTCTCACAATCTTTCTCATCGTATGAAGATATTTTCTCATGTGCTATCAAGACAGAAAATGAATTCGCTAAGTCTTATGACTTTAAGGAAAAGAAAGAGAAGAAGAGATCTACTGACCACTCTGGAAATGGAAATAAAGGGAAGAAGGGAAAAGTTTATTATCCATACTGCAGTAAATGTGGGAATAAACACACCGGTACATTCTTGAAGGGAATGGGAATCTGTTATAAGTGTGGTGAAAAAGGCCACCAAGCTCATGATTGCAAGGGAAAGAGAGTTGCTATCAACGTGGAATGCTATAATTGTAGAGAAATGGGGCATTATGAAAATGAATGTGCTAAGCGTCAGAGGATCTTACCTCAGAAAAGGCCAAGGGATCAAGGTCAATCTTATTCTATCACTACTGCTGAGGTTGAAGCTCTGAAAGACGTGGTGGAAGATAATTTAACAGTTTCCTCAAGTTTAGAAAATGCTTTATTTGATTCTAGATCATATCATTGTTTTATATCTTCCCAGTTTGCTAAGAAAATTAGATATTTTCAATTTGATTTAACAAAGGAGTTGTCAGTCAAAACTCTTAAGGGAAGTATCATTGCTACAAAGTTCTGGGAATCAGTCCCCATTAGAGAATATAAATGTTCTTTATCTGCTGATTTCATCGTCATACCCATGATTGAATTTGATATAATCCTTGGTATGGATTGGATTTCAGACCATGATGCGAAGATTTATTGTAAGAAGAAGGAGGTTACGATTTTTGATGATGATGATAAGGAACACCTTATCTTTAGAGCAGAATCGTCACCACCTAATTCTTATCTAGATCCACCCCCAGTAGCTCAACTAAATTCAATTATTGGGGAGGAGGAGAATGGAATAACTGTGGGTGAGGAAAGGAATGTTCAAATAGAGGATGTACCTATTGTGAAAGAATATGTAGATGTGTTTTCGGAAGATTTACCTGGACATCCTCCAAAACGAGAAATTGAGTTTTCCATTGATTTAATTCAAGGTTCAAGGCCTATATCGAAGACCCCTTATAGAATGGCCACTGTAGAATTAGTTTAACTAGAGAAATAACTAGAGTAATTGAGTAATAAGGGATTTATTTTCCCTAGTGTTTCTCCATGGGGAGCCCCTGTCCTTTTTGTTAATAAGAAAGATGGGTCTATGATGTTATGTATCGACTGTAGGGAAATCAATGCTATAACAATAAAGAACAAGTATCTCCTACCTCGCATTGATGATTTATTCGACCAACTACATGGAGATCAATACTTTTCAAAGATTGACCTTCGATCTGGATACCATCAGTTGTGTGTGAAGAAGGAAAACATTCCGAAGAGAGCATTTCGAACTAGGTACGAGCATTACGAGTTTACAGTAATGCCTTTTGGATTGACTAATGCACCCTCTGTATTCATGGATCTAATGAATAGAGTTTTCAAGGAATATCTCGATGATTTTATGGTGGTATTTATTGATGATATATTGGTATACTCCAAAAGCTATGAAGATCATGAAAATCACTTGCGCATTATCCCGAAGACTCTTAGAAGACATGAATTATATGGGAAGTTTAGAAAGTGTGAATTCTGGCTTCAGGAGATCTCTTTTCTTGGCCATATTGTCTCTAAGGATGGAATCTCTATTGATCCTTCAAATACAAGAGAAATCCAAGAATGGACAGAACCAATGATTATAACCGAGGTACGCAGTTTTATTGGTTTAGCAGGTTATTATCAGCATTTCATCCAGAATTTTTCCCATTTGGATAACAAATTAACGAAGCTCAGACGTAAAGGGGTTAAATTTGTTTAGACAAAAGAGTGTGAAGAATGTTTTGAATAACTGAAGAGAAGATTATTCAATGCTCCTATATTTACTCTACCATCGGGGAATGATGGGTTCGTTATTTATAGTGATGCATCTAAGAAAGGACTTAGTTGTGTCCTTATGCAAAATGATAGGGTTATTGCCTATGCATCACGACAACTGAAAATTCATGAGAAAAACTATCCTACTCATGATCTTGAGTTAGCTGCTATAATATTTGTTTTAAAGATATGGATACATTATCTTTATGGTTAAAAATGTGAGATATATACCGATCACAAGAGTTTGAAGTATATTTTCTCACAGAAAGAACTCAACATGAGGCAAAGGAGATGGCTTGAACTACTCAAAGATTATGATTTCATGATACACTACCACCCGGGGAAGGAAAATAAGGTTGAAGATGCTTTGAGTAGAAAATATCATGGTGTTTTGAACAAGATGAGAGTTGAGAGGGATCCTATTTTCATGGATCTGGTAAAGTTGGATATGGGAATAACCATGGAAGGTGGAACATCAATACTTTTTGAAATGGATTCCAAACCATCTTTACTAGAAAGGATAAAGAGTTCTCAAACCGATGATGAAGAATTATAAAAGAAGATTAAAGCTATGAATGATGGGATATTGAATGAATTTGTGTATAAAGATGGAATTTTGAAATTTGGGAAGAGACTTTGTGTTCTCGATTTACCTGATCTAAAAAGGGAATTGTTGGACGATGCTCATAGTTCCAATTTCTATATACACCCTGGGAGCACCAAAATATATAGATAATTTAGGGAACATTTTTGGTGGGACAACATGAAGAGGGAGATTTCTGATTTTGTGTCAAGATGTATAGTTTTTCAACAAGTGAAAGCCGGAAGGCAACAACCTAGGGGAGTCATGAAACCTCTTCCCATACCTGAGTGGAAATGGGATAATATCATGATGGACTTTGTCTTGGGACTACCAAAGACTCCTAAAAGGAATGGTGCAATATGGGTCATTCTTGATTGTCTTACCAAGTCAGCACATTTTTTTGCTATAAGGGAAGATTTACCACTTGAACGACTAGCAATAATATATATTAATGATGTTGTGAGACTTCATGGAGTACCCATATCGATTGTTTCTGATCATGATCCACGTTTTACATCAAGATTCTAGAAAAGTCTTCAGAAAGACCTGGATACTGAACTTCATATGAGCATTGACTACCACCCCCAAACTGATGGACAATTAGAACGGACTATTCAAACCTTAGAAGACATGTTGAGATCATGCTCACTTGACTTTCAGGGTATGTGAGATCAGTATTTACCTCTGGTAGAATTTTCCTATAACAATAGCTTCCATTTGAGTATTCAAATGGCACCATATGAAGAATTATATGGAAATAGATGTCGCACACCAACCTATTGGGATGACGTTGGTGATAGAAAACTCTTAGGCCCAGAACTGGGGGAGGAAACAATGGAAAAGGTGAAGGTAATCCAAAACCACATCAAAGCAGCTCAAAGTAGGCAGAAGAGCTATGTTGATAACTGAAGGAAGGATTTGGAATTTCATGAAGGAGATCATGTTTTATTGAAGGTATCTCTATGTAAGGGAGTTATACATTTCAGTAAGAAAGGTAAATTGAGTCCTAGGTACATAGGACCTTTCGAAATTATAGATTGAATTGTGGCTGTAGCTTACCGTTTGGAAATGCCTCCAAGTCTATCCAAAGTTCACGATGTGTTCCACGTATCACTGTTGAGAAAATACATGCCTAACCCAACGCATGTACTCACATATGAGGAATTAGAACTGGAACCCGATCTATCTTATTGCGAATAGCCTGTCAAGATTCTTGATACGAGAGAACAAGTTCTGAGAAATCAGATGACTCGTCTGGTAAAAGTTCTATGGAGAAACCATAAGATGGAAGATGCAACGTGGGAACCCGAGGAACTTATGATGAAGAACCACCCGAGACTTTTCATGCGGTAGTATTCTAGAAATTTCAAAGAAGAAATTATTTAAAGGAGGGGAGAATGTAACACCCCAAGCTTCCACGGTACGCTTCTCTTTGAATAATACAGTAGTGTGTGTTGTACGCAACTTCGAGTTCTAACACACCACAACCAATCAAAATAGCCATTATGAATACTAATACCCACTTTTTGAAATTTTATAAATTTTATCTTTCAAAATGGACTTCATTTTTGGATTCAGAATATCGAAATTAGCCTAGGGTGAATTTTTGGTATTTTTCTGAAAAAATTCAATTTTTGATGAATCAAAAACACTAAGTTATTGGTTAAAACCGACTTTTCATTTAAAAAATTATTTATTTTATTTAAATTTATTTTAGGTCAAAATTGATATGTAATACCTATATAAGTTCAATTTAATTCATTGGAGTCAGTTTATAATAATTTTAGACATATAAAAATTTTATTGAAACTTTCATCGTCTTTTACCCATCTCATAGAAGAATTTGTAAATTCACATAAAACTTAATTTTACCACTTTTGTGAGTGGAATTTCAAAAATCCGAGAGACACGGTTAATATCAAGGAGTAAAATGTGGTTCAATAAGACAAAAATAATTTTTGGTGAATAGTAACTTTTTACTTTTATTTACCACGGTAAAAAGTAAATAGGTTAATTAAGGGTAAAAATGAAATTATTATTACCCTAAAACATGCCCTAATTCTATTGGCTAAGTATAATTCGACCAAAAAATACCTTAGGAATAAAATATGAACCTCTTTGCTCCACTTGGATTAGATTAAGACATTTATTATTATTTAATTCAAAGAAGAGTTAAAAGAGTTAAAATCAAAGTTTAATAACTAAAACATTTTTAATATAGGGTTATACATAAGATAAATTCGATTATAAATATTAATTAGAAAGATAAAATGATTTACTACATAATGGTATTTATTTATAATTTTTAGACATTAAATAATTTAATTTATTTATGACACAATGGTGATGCAGTAATTACCTAATTAATGAAATATTAAAATAATTGATATTATAAATATCCAAATAAATGTAATTTGTGACTTTTTATGAATTTAAATAATTTTCTAGGTTAATATGACATATTATTATTGGTTATATGAATTTTATTCTAAGTAATAATGCTGTTATGAGTTTATCGAAAACAAAATACCCAATAGTGTCAAAATTGACATAAAAGAGTTTTTAAAACAAATATTATATTATTAATTGATATTATATTCCTAAAAATCCAAGGTTAGACAAAAGGACTTAAATAATGATAGGTGTATCATTAATATACCACTTTGGGGTCTCTTGGAAGTATATAGTAAGTTTATTAACTATATAATATAAAAATACAAAGAGACATGGTAAATGTCAAACTATTTAACTAAGAGTTAAATCTAAAAGATAAGGTTACTATAGTGACCCAAACCTGTATAAAATCTATTGGTTGAGTGGTTTTCAACCCATACCCACCTTATACATTTAATAATCCACTTTTGATCCATTATAAACCGAATACGAATTTATTATAAATTAATACTTTAAGTTTTTTCTAAAGAGCCCCTCCTCCCCCTTATAAAAGGACACCACGTATAACCAATTCTTCATACCTTAAAAGAATTTTGGTTTGGCCAAACTCTGCCCAATTAAGATCCCTACATCCCTCTCCTCCTTCTAGAATCCTTACCTTAGGAATAAGACACTTCAAGAGTCCTTTTTGGTTCAAACCAAAGGGAGTTACCCAAATTAAAGGTAACAATTTCTCTTAGCTTCTTTTTTTTTATTTTACTTATCCAACCCCTAAACTCTTCTTATTATTTTATTTTGTAACAAAAACAGAATCCTTAATATACTAGTATATTTTTATGATAACTATTCGAACTACACTTACACACACCTCCATCTAATGGGTGAATAACATAATGTTTCTGTGGATGGAAACCAAACACCTCACGAAACAATGATTGTTCAATTATCTCCTACCGCCTCTCATGGTGGCCATTATGATGAAACTATAATTAAATATGATATTAATGATAATTATTTTATATATAAGATTCTGTAATTCTATTTTATAGAATAACATTATTCATTTCATGTTGTATATATATACGATAATTTCATTTGAGGAAGTGCAGACTACTGCCCCCTCAAAGTGATATGACTCGTTCATACCATACATGGAACGTATAAAGGATGGTGTTAATGAACTTAAGTAACACATATAAGATATTATATTATACTGGAATAACAATATACCTATGTATCATTTGGTTTTGATTCCTTTTAAAATGAAAAATGAAATGGAAGTAGCGTTCGTGCGTACGTACGGACTATCGTCTCCATGAACGCGATGAGATTCATTCCCCATCATATCCATTCAAGACTAATTTCATTTTATGATTAAAAATATTGTTTAAGGACTTGATATCATTCTAGATATTAATAAGATACAACCTATGGATAACAAACATGGCTTATGTAACAAAACGTATAAAAGAAAATGAGTAAGTGAACACCCGAAATGACGATAATACTAAAATATTATTAACAAAGAAATATTAAAAGATCATATATGATATCATATTTATGTATATGATTATTGTATAATTTAATAACAATGATTTACCTATTATACATGAGGTTAACCTACCCTCGTCCAATGAATATTACAAGGTAAGGGTTTATTTCACAATCTCTTCATTATCCGAGGTTGTTTATACGTAATTATCTACTGGGACTTCTTTATCATCATCATCCATGTTTCTCAAAAATGTATTTCAAATAATTCTTCCTATTTTACATAGTATGGGTTAAAGTAATTTATATCCTTGTTTGACTTTTTATAAGAATTTTATAAAGGAATATTTACGTCATTTTCCAAACAAGGTCCTTTTAACCTTTTCGACAAAATTGCGGTAAGAATGTCTTTTTTTTAACTTATACGGTGGGTGCGGCTATTTTACACCATTGTAAAATCTTCAAAGATTCTCTTATAAGATTATAAGGATATTTTCAAATTAAATGTTTTATAATTATGTTAATTTTAAATGATTTAAAAAAAAGAGATATTTCTCTCAAATAGTTTTGATTTCATCTATGTCAACATCCTTTGATGGATTTTAAGCTTATTTAAGTTGATTTATTATGATACAAAACTTCCATATTGTATTGAAAGTTTTGTGATATGTTTGACTGTGGATGTGTTATTTTTATACCATTCATGGTTTATGGAGAAATTATTGACATTTTGTATGCTATTTTTAATACGAATGTTTATGTTATGTTTAAACCTGTTCATATGAGGAATGCATTGGACTTAATAAGTGATGGGTGGAGCCCGCTATAGCTCCTCGATGCATCGATAGGTCTCATGAGACAAACTAGTGTCTTGGCATGAGGCCTTGACAAAATATTATTTGTAGTCTTGGCACGACGCCTTGGATACATGGTTATGATAGTCTGGCATTATGCATTCCATCATTATGAAAGTGGTTATTGATATTGCATGTGATTATTCGACTAGTAGAATATCCATGTGAATAAGTAAATGGAATTATTTCATTTTACTTCTTCCATATTATTCTGAATTTCAAGTTTAAAAGGCTTTTGTTTTAGTTATACATTGACTTAAATATTTATGATTATTTATGAAAGTTTCCGCTATATTGTTATCCTTACTAGGCATTTGATCTCACCCCTTTCTATGTTTTATTTTTCCTAGGATGTGAAGAAGTATTTTACGAATGACCTTTAGGGATAGTATAAGGGGATATGAGTGTGGAGACAATATTTTGTTGTAGTTTTCACTTTATGATGTAATGTAACATTTATGAATGTATCTAGTGTTTCCAAGGCTACTAAACTAATAGGTATTTTGAGACTTGATCTTTTGTGATCATGCCAATGATACGTAATAATGCATCGACTCTGGGTAATTGGGGTCAGGGCATTACATATTGTCTTCTTATAACTCTTTATAATTACATTATCATCATCCTTGGAACCCGATTCTATAAAAAATTTCCTTGAAATAATATAACTACTTAAATTATTGTTTATTAATACATCCTAACTCTCTTAGGATATTAAGAAAAATTTAATTTAAACTATGATTGGTGTAATTTTTTATTTATTAACTTTGAAATTATTTAAGTACAAACATACTTCCAGTTGTCTCTTATAAATTATATTCTCTTCAGAATATCTTACTATGATACACAAACCCTTTTGTGTTAAGCAATAACATTTATTTCCTTTCAATAAGAATATACAACAAATAAACTATTATTTCCATATCATATATGGTATTCTATGTGTGAAACATTCCATTTTAAAAATAATATTTTATTAAAATATACCACCAATGGGTGGTAAGAACACATTCCCACATATTTTATAAAACATATGGATAATATTTTTCCAAATATTCTTATCAAAACATGTTATAGAAATTGATGGACCATAAACCATGTGTATACAGTTAATCATATCATGTTGTTAATAACAACTTCATATTATTGATCATTTTCTCTTAGCACATAATATAAATGAGATGATGATCTGTATATTTTACTTAGACCCATTTGAGCTTGATAAAATATTTTATATTCAAATTATCAATGTAGTAACTACTTACATTATCTGATAAATATAAACTATAAGATTGATCAATTATTACTTTGATTTTTAATTCTTGTATATTTACATCACTTTTTAAAATATACCTTTGATATAACATACCCTTCTAAATAAAAGAATTAATTTCAATAGCATATATACCTGACATGGAAATTCCACGGAGTTTCAAAAACTCATTCAGTTTTATCTTGGATAATCTAATCATATTGAATTATTTCACTTCCTTCTCCACAACCCTAGGTTTCAATTACTTTTATTGGCTTCTGGATGAAACACTATTTAATTTTTCAACCAAATTTTTCTTAATTCGATATGAACTGTTACCTACTTGTACTATATATATTTTAATTTTCAACCTAGAAATCATATTCCAAGTTCATATATATTCCCAAAACATAGAGAATATTTGGTAAATATTCTTTGAATTCAATAATATTGTCAAAACATTTCCATAGATGAAACTATAATAAATTCCCTAACTAGAACAAGCTATTTTTAGTCTCTACTTAATGTATGTTATAAAATTGAACAAATATTAACTATGTGTATCAAAAACACCTCATATGATTTTAATAAAAAATTTATTTTATGATCTTACCAAGATAAAAATGAGATAATACACATCATACAACAATTTCATCCAATCTTAATGAATCCAAGTTATCAATCAAGAAACTCATTATCTATATTACTTGAAAATAATCTTGAAGCTCAAAGCTATAATTATTTTCTCATTATAACCTTTTTTATATTTAAAACACTTGAAAATAATATAGTTGATATCATATATATATTAGAATAATAGAATTGATTTCTATAACCATAAATTTTTTAGTAAACCTTTAGTCTTATCAAGTAATCAATATATTCCATCATATTGAATATTATTTGGCACACCCAATCATATTTAGATTATGAGTAGAGAATAATATTCTATTTTAATCCTTAAGAGGATCGTTTTATTCTTCATAAGCATCTACATTCACTTGTTCAACTATTATAACACTTGGTTATTGAGGAAGGAACTATCCTTACACAAAAAATTTTCATTAATAATTTTTCTTAAATCACAAATCCAAGTTAAGATATTTTCTTAACATACCATTTTTAAAAGTTGCTTACTTTAAACTACAAATTTTAATGAATAATCATAAATTTTATATTGATGATGATGATACTATATAAAAAAAACTTTTATCAGATGAATATCATGTTTTATTAACCATTTAATAAGTATTTTTATTAAATTGGATCCCACTAAAATAATTAATCCTTTTAAAATTCAATATATCCATTAGTGATCCAAGATCCATATTTCACTATGTAATAAGTTATTTGGGGAATTACTCTAATCAATTAACTATTTAGGTAGGGTGTTATCCCAATAATATCATATATGACTTTTGGAGAGTTGAGCAGACAACCCTCTATACAATCCACTATATGGATAAACTCAACTTTCTTCCCTGGGTATCCCTCCCAAGGTTTTCCCAGATAAATGTATCCCAAAGAAAACATAAAAATCATATTAACAAAAGAAAACCCAAGGGCACCCTGCTATAGAATAACCTACCAAAGGATGATACAGTTTCACCCATTACATTCTATCCATACACAAGATAATCTAGGGGCACCCTGTTATGGTAGAACCTATGTGGTTGGATACCCAAGGTATTGATAAGTTCTACTTTGGAAGGAATATCACACTAAGTGTTTGAAGGTGATTTTAATCTCACCATCTTATCTCATTTTATTCCATTTTTATGCATGATTCTAGTAATTTATTTTTGAATCATATTCCCTCCACCTAATTAATTTTTTCAAACCATGGTGATGTATAACACTATACGCAACCCAGAATTTTGTGTTACTTACCCAAAAATAGAATTCAAACACATTATTACATATTCAGACACATCATATACATAAGGTACATGTAAAATTAATGTAAAGTTATAGAGTTATCTGAACGATTAATCCCATAGTGACAGATAGCTAACCCCATTCACCAACCTAGACATGGCATAAGCCTCTAGGTTGGTAGGCAAAATGTCCTCAAGCCCCTTTACCCAGGGATACATTACATAAGAGAGAATAAAATTTATCATAAATCTAAAAACTAATATGGAAAACTATATTCAAAAACTAAATTAAAGATCATAACTTTAGTTACAAACTAATGTTAAGGAGGATCAAAAACTAAATTCATTATAAAGACATTCCTAGCATGTAATGCAAGGCTCTATCTATAAGCAGTTTAGAAACTAAACTAAAGCATGCACAAACTTCAAATTTCTTAAAAAATTTTCTATACAATAATATATCTGGGAATAAATCATAAATAGATAAACAATTCAAATATTTAAACATGAGATAAACATTTAGGAAGAGTTCATAAGTAAAAGATAACTATAAACCCTTTTATAGTTTTAGCTTTTTACATTATAGACATTATATAATTTTGAATATAAATATTTATATTCATTAAAATATGAACACTTTCATATTTATCATTATATAGCATTTCAATTTTAAATAGATGATATTATATAAATTATAAATAGTTTATAATCCAATTTATATTATGTAAACATTTTACATAATCAAAATATCATATAATAAATTATTATTTAAACCTTGATCATATGAATCCTCAAAACATTTTTGATGTGGATTAAATAATATCCAAATAGGGACCCCTTTTATTTTCATTAATTTATAATTTAAATATATACATTTTATATTATGTCCTCATTTTTTAATTTATAACCCATTATAAATTATCAATTATGAATTCTAAATAAAAAATTTTATTTCTAGATTGTATGTCATTCCATATGATTTTTTAAAAGGTATTTCAAATATTTACATTTAATATTTTGGAAAAATAAATGTTTTTTAAACATTTATAAATTAATTATAAACCATTTATAATTAATTAACCCTTTATAAATTATATATTCCAAAAATACCTTTTATAATGATTTATAAATATTTTATAAACCATTAAAATATTTTTATATGTTCAAAACAAATTTTAATAATTTTTTTATTTACCCTTATGTATAGGGGTATTCTGGTATAAGGGTAAATACTTATACCCTTACATAGGCTGACAGGAGGCCCTTATGTAAAGGAAATGTGGTTGGTTACCTTTATATAGACCTTCTACATAAAGGTAGTAAGGAGATTCCTTTCATTGCATAAAGGTAACACTAAGTCTACCTTTACATAGAGATGTAATTAACATTATGAAAATAATTTACGTAAAGGTATCAAGTAATTTCATTATACCACGTAAAGATAAAACAAATAGACCCTTACACAAAACTCTTCTATATAAGAGAAATATTAAATTTCCTTATATTACATAAAGGTAACCATAAAAATCCATTATGCTATTACTTCTTTATATTTATGTGAGAATCTATGTAAGGATAATGTGTCGATGACCCTTACACATCCAAGGATAAACATTATTTAGACCATTATACATAATGTAAAAATGTATTGACCCTTATATAGAAATCTCTATATAAGTTTTAAATGTTATGACAATTACAGAAAAGTCTTATACGTAAAGGTAATTCAATTTGTCTACAATTCAAAAATGTTGATCTATTTTTAAAATTATCATTCATTTCAATGCATGATTTCATAAATCATAAGCATGACTTACCTCATATACCACTGTTAAGATTCATACAAATATAATAACACATATTATACATATTATAATCAATAAGAAACTAAATATTAGGACTTCTCGTGAAAAATATATGAAAAATTTGCATACAATTGAGATTATTCATTATTGGAAGTATGTGTACCTTACACTAAATATCCACTATAACTTTTTTTATCTTCATCTGATGAGTTTGGTAAATATCACCAAGGTGGAAAAACCATCCCACCTCTATTGGTATCCACAGGCTAAACTGAATCATTATACATTCAAATGAGATTCACATTTTCTCCATGGTAGGTTAGTACCTCTATATGCAAAAGAAGAAGATGAAAGAGAGCAACGAGTCAGGGATTATGAGCCAAGTATAATGGAAATTCCCTTATACTACCATGGAATGGTATTATTTAAATAGAAAATCAAGGACACTCCTTGAATATCCTATCATTTATTCATGAATTGAAAGGCATGGATAAATACCATGGTGAGTTCATGAATCTATTATATTCATTTACTCCCTATAGTTTCATCTCATGAAATAGTTCATTAATGATAGATTATGTGGGTGAAACACAAAATGATAATTGTTTATCAATTTTCTAAATTCTTATACAATATAAAATAATATAACCTTATGTGCATGAAAATAATAATTTTAATGTATTATATATATCATATATATATAAGAATTTGGGCATATCTTCATCAATAGGTCACTTATACCTACAATTTTAACAAACTACTTGTATAAGTGACACCATTATTTATCTGTAATAATAATAGAAATAATAAATAATTTAAAATTAATAAATGTTTTTATGTACACACACACACACATATTTATATATATTAGAAAACACAAAAGTGGTTATAGCAAAGTGTTAAAGTATTTGGAAAATAACGACGAGCTCATGGGTTCAAAACTTGGTGTTGGAATTTTTTTCAGTAGAATACCTATACCAATAGTTTGACCAAAGCATTGGAATTGGTATTTCCTATGAAAATAACTATAACAACGATTTAAAAACCATTGGTATAAAACACCAATTCCAATAGTTTTATCAAACTATTTTTATTGGTCTATCCCTATAACATTTCACCCAATGGTTCATAAAATAAATGGTATAGACTATGAAAATGGTTTGATGGTCTATACCAATAGTTCCTAACCATAGGTATATATGTTTTTCCAGTAGTGTGAAACTGGTGGACACATTTATATAGACACACGGGCTTGATGCAAATCACAATAATTACATTTGTAGACTAAGTATCATTGATGCTTTACTAGAGGCCGATCTTTGCTTAAATTTATAGATATAGTTATTTATATATATTATCAATTCTATAAAGGCTCATGGTTTCACAATTTGTGGTCAACTGATTAGGGATTGAGTTTAAATCAAAGAGATACTCTAAAAGTGTTTTAGAGTCTGTCAAAAATGAAATTTGGATGGATATTCACAAGGTATTGTATATGATGTGATACACGGTGAAATTAATTATAGCTTTCTAAAAGTATTTTGGAATATATCCAAAATGAGTTTTGGATATGATTTCTTGAGTTATTGTATATGATACAATCTTAGGTGAAACAAAAAAAAGTTTATGAGGATTTAGTGTAAGTGGGAGATTAAAGGATATATTAAATAAAGCCTTAAACTCATCTGATAAGTTTTTGGCCATATTGTAGGGTATAATTATGGAATATCATTGGCTATGATACATCATAACCACAATCATTGAATGGTAAGGCTAAAAAATCAAAATTTAATATGATAATGTAGACATACCTTTCTCTAATAATTTTTCATTATTAAATATGTTTCATAAGATGAAACGTTTAAGCGAAGTGATCCATTCATGAGATGAGTTCATTGTTGGTTGTGGCATTAACTCATACATTATTAATGTATGAGTTAATGAGTGAAATGATTGAGCATATATTGATGGATATATAAGGAGGTGATCACCATAAGATAGCGATCATATGAACCAACCTAAGCCTTCTATGATTCTCCATGAAGTTCTCTTTCTCATCCTCCCTTAGCTTCTTTGAGATAATAGCATATCATGGGTAGAGTAGAGTCATTATCAAGCATTGAGTTATTAGACATGGCCTATGGGTATACCACTGGAGTGGGATGTCTATTAACTATGACTTTTGTGGTCTTCATTAACAACAATGATGGAGATTGTAGCATCAACTCCCTACGGTGAATGGTATACAATATTTTCATTTTACAGTTTATACATGGTTTTGGCTTTGTACTGTAATGGACCAGTCCTCTCCGGCCCATTCCTTTGTCGAAAATAAGGTCATGAAGTGTTCTGGAGGGTAGAAGGGACTTTTCCCACACTTTTTAGAATTTTGTAACTACACGTCATGTAGTGTGAGTACACGCCGTGTACCACCTTTCCGGGTATAACCCATGTTGAAGCCGTGTCCTTTCCGTGTGAAATAAATGAGTACATGCCGTGTAGCCCATACTACACACCGTGTAGTTCCTCCCCGCATACGTGTTACCCTCAAACCGTGTGTTGACCAGTCAACGGCCATGTGCCATGTTGAAGCTGTGTACTTGCCGTGTGAAATAAATGAGTACACTCCGTGTAGCCCATACTACACGCCGTGTAGTTCCTCCCCACGTATACGTTACCCTCAAACCATGTGTTGACCAGTCAAAGACTGTGTGCCGTGTTGAAGGCCGTGTTGGAAGCCGCGTGGCGACCGTGTGAAATGGATGAGTACACGCCGTAGACTAGAAAGTACATGCTGTGTACTTTAGTTTTTCTCTCCTATAAAAGGAGGGGGCATCTCCTCCTTTTCAAATCACTCCTCTCCTCCCCTCTCCTTCAGGCAGAGCTCTCCCAAGAGACTCTGAAGCTCTTTTCTTCCATAACTTCTTCATCTGAGCTCCGATTTACGATCCGTCAGCAGCCACGAGATCATAACGATGAGGTGGAACTTTTGAGCTTGGATCTGTTGCTTCCCCTTAGCCCTTCCTTCCCATATTCCAACCAAGGAGGTTTTTCTGGTTTTTTCCAAGAAGCGATGGATGCCGACGAACATCTTCTAAAGTTGATCCGGGGGAGCATTGTGATCAAAACCTATTGAGGTAGGGATCTTACCTTTGTCTCTCTAAATTGTGCATCATGAGGGGTGGGTGTCCTCTTATTTACATGAAACACATTTGAACTGGTTCGATAAATATAATAACTTGCTTATATAATGGGGATGGAAGTTTGTGAATGTAGTTACATTATTTTTATCCTGTGATATTATGTTGTGAATTGAATAGGCTTATGCCTACTGAAAATCATGGTCGTTGGGGGCCTTTTCTTGCACAATTAAATGTTGCCCTATCTTTATAGACCGTTTATGGATGGAAACTTTGTTGAATGTGGAAATTGGTTAATCACGTAAAGTTGGCAGATTAAATGAAAATCCGGAACCCTTGTGTGATCACCCCGATTGAACAAAACTGAAATAATTAACATGTGGGTGCTGATTAGGGTTTTTTTATGTGAAGGGGGTGTTTTGTGGGTTGTTGTGGATCGGGTGAGCAGTGGGGATATGGTTGGATTTGTCGTGGGTTGGTGTGAATGCTATGTTGGTGATGGAAAGCGGGGCTATGATAAATGGTATTAAGGGATGGTGATGTACGAGTCTCGGTGTGTTTGTGGTTATGGTGGTTAGCAGCGGGGCTGTAGGGATGGGTTTAAATGTGAACGAACTATGGGTTGTGAATAATAAATAAAAGTGGAAGAGTTAATGAATGGTGGGGCATGGTAATGGAACCGAAATAATAATCAATGGGGTTGGTTGGTTAATAAGAAGGGACTTGTTTATGTTGATTGTGTTTTACTAACTTGATTTGTGGATGGAAGGGATATGTTTTATGAATGATCGATGTGGTTGGTTGTGGATAATTTCCCAATAGTTAAGGAACTAATAAAATAATTCTTTTGAAACATGAAAACCTAAATTGGGTTGGGGTTGTTTGTTTTATGCATGCTTTGAAATATTAGTGCTGAGGCATGTGCTCAGTTTCTCTGTTTAGAAGCCATAGGTTGGGCTGTGTGTTTGGTATACATATACATATATCTGTATCTTTGTCGCACCCCACCCATGTTGAGCACTTAGTGCCAAACACTCCAATTTCATGGGAGAGGGTGTTTTCCCCCTTAGTTACTAGCTCCTTCCTGCTTCTTCTTCCATAGTATGTGATGGCTTGAGGTGACCTTACACCCAAGACTCTTCAGGTAGGTTTCGATTGGGGTGGTTTTAGCCCAAGACTCTTCGGGAAGATTTACTATTTTCCCAAGAATCTTTGGGATGAGGCCCAGGTGTGTGCGTGCGGGATATGCGGTTGTGAGGCCAAGGTGTGTGCGGGCGGGATATGCGGTTGTGAGGCCCAGGTGTGTGAGGGAGGGATATGCAGTTGTGAGGCCTAGGTGTGTGCGGGCGGGATATGCGGTTGTGAGGCCCAGGTGTGTGCGGGCGGGAAGAGTGCGGTAGCGTCAGGACGTTCGCCGTTAGGAAGAGTAGCTAACTAGTGGGAAATGGTGCGGGGTACCCAATATTCTTGTTCTTATATACTACTACTACCTGTTGTTTTGTGTTTTTGTTGAGTGTGGCTAGTGAGGTTGGGTGGATAGAATTCTTTTCTAGGTTTTTGTTTCTTCTTTCATTCTTACGGGACATTAGGATGTCTCCCCACTTGTGCACGAGATCTTTAGGTTTCCCTACTGAGTATACTTGTATGCTCACCCTACATTTACTTTCAGGTTTCCAGGAGGACTACCAGGGCCGTGCAGGACCCTACTAGTCAGGACAGTTGGAGTTGTCATAGTTACTGTACTCTTGTTTCTTTTGGTATTGTACTTTTTTAGCTTTCTTGTACTTGTACTTTGATTCAGAATTGTTGAAACATGCATGTGGGATTGGTTTGGGTTTATTTTCTTTTACTTGTCCTTTTTATTTCTTTTGGTGTTTGACTTATCCTATTTCCCAATCTTAAATAATAAAAGGGTAATGCCTCCAATATTTGTAAAAACTCATACCCTTGGTGCTAGTCGCCACCCCGGGGCCTACTGGAGGTGGGACTCGGCGGTCATTATCTCCCTTTCACCATTGCCAGCTCAGGAGGGGCATCTTTGGTGGGAGGGGGTCGTGAAAGAATGGTATCAAAGGTGATGGTTGAGAGATAGGATGCGGTTTGTAGTTAGGAATAGTGAGGATTGCAAGGGATGATAGGGAAACAATATTGGCTAATCTTGGTGCGTGACATAGGCCAGGGAAGACTGGCTAGGAAACGGGATTTTAGCCCCCCCATGATCCGATGTAAGGAATATGAGCCTACCAAACGACCAAGTGAGACTACAATTATTTCAGGGTAGAGACCCTAGGGAAGGTACATGCATCATCATGATTGTGTTTTACTTTATTTGGGTGTTCTGGGGAAGAAATTGAAATAAAATGATAAAATAAAACCTTGAGAAAAATTTCCTTACTACTTGGGCTTAGGCGATCCTTGTTTACCGTACAGCTATGACACCTGGACGACATCCCCGGGTGACTCAGACAGCCGAGGCCCAACAGATTCAGGCGGTCGATCAGTTGAGGATTTACCAAGAGGAGGAAGATATCAAGTTGCAGAAGGCTCTCCATTCTTTCCAGTGAAAAACCCTCAAAAAGTACGAGGGTAGTACTTAGGATATGGAGACGGAGGGGTGGCTTGAGGAGATAGGGATTGCTTTTACTTTGATCCGTGCTCCGAGGGAGTACTGGGTTCCCCTAGCAGTCAGTCAGTTGAGAGGTGCGGCGCGACAGTGGTGGATACTCTACCTCGGAGAGAGGACAGAGGTAGAGGTTCCATGGGATGACTTTGAGAAGGAATTCTGAGAGGAATTCCTTTCTTCCATCATCAAGGAGGAGAAGCTACAAGAGTTACTCTCCCTCCAGCAGGGGAGTATGTCAGTACAAGAGTTAGGGATCAAGTTTAAGGATCTCCTACGCTTTGCCCTGGATCTCTTTCTGGATGAGGAGTCTCGGGTGAGACGTTTAGTGGAGGTGCTTCGTCCTTCGCTTCAGTATACTGTCACCCCCTTCACCCTTCCAACATACTTGGCAGTACAGAAGAATGAAGAGGTTGTAGAGAGGATGCACTCGCAGGGAGGTGCACCACGTGAGGGGATCCAGACCAGTTCGTCGAAGGGGAAGGCAGTCAGTAGCAGGTCTCCTGTGACGAGACCTTCCAAATTCAGGCCAGTAGGGAGCATTCCCCAACAGTTCCAGTTCAGATCTTCAGGTCCTCGTCCCTTTTTCACGAGACCAGGACCGAATTGTTTCTCTTATGGAGGTTTCAGGCACATTTAGAGTCGGTGCCCGAAACGAGCTCAGTACGGTGGAGGTGGGCAAGTTCAGTGCCCTCCTCAGCAGCACCAGTTGCCAGCGAGGCACTTCCAGCAGCAGCAGGACCTTGCTCCTCCGAGGGCAGACTTTGCAGGAGAAGGCCGACCTCAGGGTCCTCCTTAGGGACCTCGACCAAGGTGTGGTCGGGGAGGTGGTTGAAATTAGAGAGGCAGAGGAGATGGGTGTGGACAGTTGCATGCAACAGATTTGGCAGCTCCAGCAGGACCAGAGGTGGTGCGAGGTACGATTTGTTTGTTCAGCGCTCTTATTTATGCCTTGTTTGATTCGGGAGCTTCACACTCATTTGTTGCACCCAGTCTAGCCCATGATTAGGGTCTAGACATAGAGATACTTTCCGTACCCCTGGTTCTGAGTACACCATTTAGAGGCCAGACCAGTGTATCTTGTGTTTTCCAGGGATGTGGGCTGACGTTGGGACCACATCGATATAGTGGGGACCTTCTTTTGCTACAGATGCAGCCATACGATGTCATCCTAGGCATCGAATAGTTGTTTTCTGTTAGTGCCATTATCGACTGCTTCCGAAGAAGATTCGTGTTCTCCGACGTGGATGGGAAGCATGTATCTTTTGTTAGCGAGAGGAGCTATCAGGTAAGAAGCTGACATGTGAAGCCTCTCCTTTCCTTGTTAGGTGGTATATCAATGATTTCAGCTGATATAGAGATGATGGATGTCCCAGAGGTTGTTGGGGAGTTCCTCGATGTTTTTCCTGGGGAGGTTGTGACTCTACCCCCCCTGATGTGACATTGAGTTTGGGATAGACTTACAGCCTGGTGCCCGTCCGATTTTGATGGACCCTTATCGGATGAAACCTTCAGAGTTGCGGGAGTTGCAGATTCAGATTGACGATCTGATGGAGAAGGGTTTTGTTCGACCCAGCATGTCGCCGTGGGGTGCTCCAGTTTTGTTTGTGAAGAAGGCATATGGTAGTCTAAGGATATGCACAGACTACCGAAGGTTGAATCAGGTAACAGTCAAGAATCGTTACCCTCTTCCAAATATAGATGATCTCTTCGACCAACTGAGGGGAGCAGGTTGGTTTTCTAAGATTGATCTATGATCTGGATATCATCAGCTGAGGGTAAAGGACATTGACATCTCAAAGAAAACTTTCAGGTGCAGGTATGGGCACTTTGAGTTTGTAGTGATGCCATTTGGAGTTACGAATGCACCGGCTGTGTTCATGGGACTTATGAACTTTGTATTCCGAGAGTTTCTGGACTGGTTCGTCGTTGTGTTTATCGATGACATCCTGATCTACTCAATATCAGAGGAGGAGCACGTTGAGCATCTCAGGGCAGTCTTGGAAGTCCTTTGACACCACCTGCTTTATGGGAAATTGTCGAAGTGTAAGTTCTTGACGAAAGAAGTTTACTTCCTTGGGAACGTCGTGTCTCAGCATGGAGTGTCAGTGGACCCATTGAAGGTGGAGGCAGTTGTTTCTTGGGCAGCACCCAAGAGCGTGGAAGAAGTTCATAGTTTCCTGGGGTTGGCAGGCTATTATCGGAGGTTTGTTTTGGACTTCTCTCGAGTTGCTGCTTCATTGAAAACTTTGACTAGGAAGAAACAGGTCTTCCTATGGAGCGAGCAGTTCCAGAAAGCTTTTGACTACCTAAAGGAGAAGTTAGTCAGTGCTCCAGTACTCAGGTTTCCAGAGTAAGGGTTGTTGTATGAGATGTTTTGTGATGCTTCTGGCCTCGGTTTGGGGTGCACACTGATGCAGAAGAAGGGTGTGATCTGTTATGGGTCTAGGCAGTTGCGCCCTCACGAGCGTAACTATTCCACCCATGACCTAGAGATTGTAGAAGTAGTGTTCTCACTGAAGTTGTGGCGACATTACCTCTTTGGGGAGCTCTTTGTGGTCTTCTCAGATCACAAGAGCTTACGTTATAACTTCTCTCAGTGTGACCTGAACTTACGGCAGCGGAGATGGGTTGAGTTTCTCTAAGACTATGACTCCGAGATCTCTTACACTGAAGGTAAGGGCAACATTGTGGCTGATGACTTGAGCAGGAAGACACATAAGGAAGTAGTTCGGAAATCCACTTATGCCTAGAAAGCAATGGGAGAGTTGGATGCCTTGCACTTGGATGCAAGGGTAGAAGGTGTTAGAGGCTGTTTGTTTCAGATGAAGGTGCAATCCTCCTTGTTGTAGCAGGTGGAAGAGTCTCAGTGGGGGGACTCTGAGGTAGAAGTAATGCGAGATCGTGTCGATCAGGGAAACTCTCCAGAAGGATGGTCAGAGGACAACCAACATTAGATGCTTTTCCATGGAAGGTTGTTTGTTCCGGAGGCGATGCGTGAGGGAGTTCTCCATGAGTTCCATAGCTCATCCTTGGCGGTACATCCGGGAGTTTCAAAAATGTACTGAGGCCTGAGGGAACAGTTTTGGTGGCCCGGGGTGAAATGAGTAGCAACAGAGTTTGTGGCTAAGTGCCTAGTGTGTCAGCAAGTAAAGGCTGAACACCGTGTTCCCAGTGGTTTGTTGCATCCTTTAGATATCCCTAAGTGGAAGTGGGATGAAATCTCGATGGACTTTATCACATTACTACCCAAAGCTCAGGGTGGTTATGATGCTATCTGGGTAGTGGTGGATCGACTGATGAAGTCAGCTCACTTCTTAGCAGTTAAGGAGTCGGGCCCAGTGATTACCTTAGCATAGAGGTACATAGACGAGGTGGTCTGTTTTCATGGAGTTTTGAAGACTATCATCTCATATCGGGATACTTGGTTTACCTCACGAGTCTGGAGGGGGTTACATCATGCTTTTGGAACCCAACTATGCCTTAGTAATGCTTTACACCCCCAGACTGATGGGCAGACAGAGTGGACTATCCAGACGTTGGAGGACATGCCGCGGGCATGCGTTCTGGATTTCAAAGGATCATGGATGCGACACTTGCCTTTAGTAGAGTTTGCCTACAACAATAACTTCCAATCTACTATTTGAATGACACCGTTTGAGGCTTTGTATGGAAGACCATGTCATTCACCCATTTTCTGGGTAGAGGTTGGTGAGACAGGTGCTCTTGGGCCAGAGGTAGTTCAGAGCACCACAGAGAAAGTCCAGCTTGTGTGTGAGAGGATGAAAACAGCTCAGTACTGACAAAAGTCTTATGCTGATCGTCGTAGGAGTCCCTTGGAGTTCGAGGTGGGAGATCATGTGTTCTTGAAGGTTTCCCCTCGACGGGGGTAGCAGAGGTTTGGGAAAGGGAGTATGCTCTCCCCTAGGTTCATCGGACCTTTCTAGGTGCTGAGGAGAGTCAGTGAGGTGGCATATCAGCTGGACCTTCCACTTCAGTTGGAGAAGGTTCATGAAGTCTTCCACGTCTCCCAGCTTCGTCGGTACTTACATGACTAATCTCACGTTATCGACTGGGGAGAGTTAGATATGGGAGATGACGCAACCTTTGAGGAACGACCAGTCAGAATTGAGGATCTTAAAGAGAAGGTGCTCCATGGACGAACCATCGCCTTGGTTTGTGTGTTGTGGAGGCATGGTGGACTCGAGGAGAGAACTTGGGAGAGGGAGGCCCAGATGCACGCTAATTACCCAGAGTTGTTTTTACTTGTGTTTTTCTTTTCCTTCTTAACTTTGTTTTGATGTTATACTCTGTACCTTTGATATATGGAATGCTTGGATTGTCGGTTGTGAGACCTTTTGTTTCCTTATTCTCTATAAGTGTGTAACATGTCCAGATGTTTGGGGAAGGGAAAACATGATCCTTAATCGAGACGCATTAATGCGGATGCGATTGAACCCATGTGGGCAAGTCAGTGCCGCCTAAAGCGGATAATATCTCGACATAGGAGAAGGAATTTCCCCAAACCACGTGTTTGGGAAGTGTGTTGGTTGTACGGTGCTGGGGGGCAGTGCAAGTTGAAAAATACTAATGTATGGAAGTGGGAAGACCCAATTCTTAATCGAGACGCATTAATGTGGATGCGAATAAAACTGTCCAGGTGAGGCAGTGCCTCCTAAAGTGGATAATATCTCGACATAGGAGATGGAATTCCTAACACATATGATTAGGGTTGTTGGTTGGGTTCCTGTTATAACGAGAACCCTAAGAGGTATCTTGTTGGGTTCCTTTGGGTTGGTTTTGAATTCTTGGGGATGATAATGTTTTAAGAGGTATCTGATGTAATGGACCAGACCTCTACGTCCCATTCCTTTGTTGAAAAGAAGGTCATGAAGTGTTCTGGTGGGTAGAAGGGACTTTTCCCACACTTTTCAGAATTTTGTAACTACACGCCGTGTAGTGTGAGTACACGCCATGTGCCACCTTGCTGAGTATACCCCGTGTTGAAGTCGTGTCCTTGCCATGTGAAATAAATGAGTAAATTCTATGTAGCCCATACTACATGTCTTGTAGTTCCTCCCCGCGTACGCGTTACCCTCAAACTGGGTATTGACCAGTCAACGTATGTGTGCCGTGTTGAAGCCGTGTCCTTACCATGTGAAATAAATGAGTACACACCATGTATCCCATACTACACACCATGTAGTTCCTCCCCGCATATGTGTTACCCTCAAACCGTGTGTTGACCAGTCAACGACCGTGTGCCGCATTGAAGGCCATGTTGGAAGCCGCGTGGCGACCGTGTGAAATGGATGAGTACACGCCATGTACTAGAAAGTACACACCGTGTACTTTAGTTTTTCTCGCCTATAAAAGGAGGGGGCCTATCCTCATTTTCAAATCACTCCTCTCCTCCCCTCTCCTTCGAGCAGAGCTCTCCCAAGAGACTCTGAAGGTCTTTTCTTCCATAACTTCTTCACCTGAGATCCTATTTATGATCTGTCAGTGGCCACGAGATCGTAACGATGAGGCAGAACTTCTGAGCTTGGATCTGTTGCTTCCCCTCAGCCCTTCCTTCCCAGATTCCACCCAAGGAGGTTTTTCTGGGTTTTTCCAAGAAGTGACGGATGCCAATTAATGTCTTCTAAAGTTGATCCAGGGGAGCGTTGTGATCAGAACCTGTTGAGGTAGGGATCTTTCCTTCGTCTTTCTAAATTGGTCATCATGTGGGGTGGGTGTCCTCTTGTTTACGTGAAACACATTTGAACCGGTTTAATAAAGATAATAACTGGCTTATATAATGGGGATGGAAGTTTTTGAATACAGTTACATTATTTATATCCTGTGATATTATGTTGTGAATTGAATAGGCTTAAGCCTACTGAAAATCACGGTCGTTGGGGGCCTTTTCTTACGCAATTAAATAATGCCCTATATTTCTAGACCATTTATGGATGGAAACTTTGTTGAATGTGGAAATTGGTTAATCATGTAAAGTTGACTGATTAAATGAAAATCCAGAACCCTTGTGTGATCACCCCGATTGAACAAAACTGAAATAATTAACATGTGGGTGCTGATTAGGGTTTTTTATGTGAAGGGGGTGTTTTGTGGGTTGTTGTGGATCGGGTGAGCAGTGGGGCTGTGGTTGGCTTGGTTGTGTGTTGGTGTAAATGTTATGTTGGTGATGGGAAGCGGGGCTGCGATAAATGGTATTAAGGGATGATGATGTATGAGTCTCGGTGTGTTTGTGGTTATGGTGGTTGGCATTGGGGCTGCAGGGATGGTTTTGAATGTGAACGAACTATGGGTTGTAAATAATAAATAAAAGTGTAAGAGTTAATGAATGGTGGGGCATGGTAATGGAACGAAAATAATAATCAATGGGGTTGGTTGGTTAATAATAAGGGACTTGTTTGTGTTGCTTGTGTTTTACTAACTTGATTTTTGGATGGCAGGGATATGTTTTATGAACGATCGATGTGGTTGGTTGTGGATAATTGCCCAGTAGTTAAGGAACTAATAAACTGATTCTGTTGAAACATGAAAACCTAAATGGGGTTGGGGTTGTTTGTTGTATGCATGCTTCGAAATAGCAGTGCTGAGGCACATGCTCAGTTTCTCTGTTTAGAAGCCATAGGTTGGGATGTGTATTTGATATATATATATATATATATATATATATATATATATATATATATATCTGTATCTTTGTCGCACCCCACCCATGTTGAGCACTTAGTGACGAACACTCCCATTTCCTGGGAGAGGGTGTTTTCCCCCTTAGTTACTAGCTCCTTCCCGCTCCTTCTTCCATAGGCTGTGATGGCTTGAGGTGACCTTACACCCAAGACTCTTCAGGTAGGTTTCGATTGGGGTGGTTTTAGCCCAAGACTCTTTAGGAAAGTTTACTATTTTCCTAAGAATCTTCGGGATGAGGCCTAGGTTTGCACAGGCGGGATATGTGGTTGTGAGGCCCAGTTGTGTGCCGGCGGGATATGCGGATGTGAGGCCTATGTGTGTGCGGGCAGGAAGAGTGTGGTAGCGTCAGGACGTTCTCCATTAGGAAGAGAGGCGAACTAGTGGGAAATGGTGTGGGGTACCCAATACTCTAGTTCTTATATACTACTACTTCCTATTGTTTTGTGTTTTTGGTGAGCGTGGCTGGTGAGGTTGGGTGGATAGAATTCCTTGCTAGGTTTTGGTTTCTTCTGTCGTTCTCACGTGACATTAGGATGTCTCCCTACTTGTGCATGAGAGCTTTAGGTCTCCCTACCGAGTATACTTATATGCTCACCCAACATTTACTTTCAGGTTTCCAGGAGGACTACCAGGGCCGTGCGGGACCCTAGTAGTCGGGATAGTTGGAGTTGTCGCAGTTGCTGTACTCTTGTTTCTTTTGTTATTTTACTTTTGAGCATTCTTGTACTTGTACTTTGATTCAGAATTGTTTAAACATGCATGTGGGATTGGTTTGGGTTTATTTTCTTTTACTTGTCCTTTTTATTTCTTTTGATGTTTGACTCATCATATTTCCCGATCTTAAATAATAAAAGGGTAATGCCTCCCATATTTGTAAAAATTCATACCCTTGGTGCTAGTCACCACCCCGGGGCCTAATGGAGGCGGGACTCAGGGGTCATTATCTCCCTTTCACCATTGCCAGATTAGGAGGGGCATCTTTGGTGGGAGGGGGTCGTGACATGTACACATGGAGTTTCTGGTTTATTCATTTCTTAATGCTTCTGATGCTTAGATTAAGAGTTAATCAATTATGTGAAATCAAATATGTTGTCCCCACTAAAACCCAAAAACATTTATATATACCTTGCGATAAATTTTATTGGGTTACCAATTTAATTCTTACTATTTAAGTGATTCATTCATCTTAGTATACATGTTTTTTTAAATAAGATAAAATCACCATCTATTTTTTAATTTGTTTATGGTAAATAGTAAGTGGCAATGTAAAATGGTTCTGACCCGACTCAGACCAAATTTGGATGACCTCTATCCAGCTCATCTTTCATGTCAAATATAATTAATATAAATTTTTTGTTATATTTTAGATTATATTTTCTTTTATATTTTATTATACATTTTAAAGTTGTATATTTAAAATAGAATTGGGTAATAAGACAATATTATATCAAAGTTAGCATGGTCATATACCACTTGAAACTTCAAAATGAGTAAAGTATATTTCAAAATACAATATATATAGTAAAATAATTTTCAACCATAAAATTTAATTATAACACTAAAAATAATATTATTTGAATATTTGTCTTTTTAATTTTATTTTTTATCACTTTTATTTAACATGCCACAACAAAATTAAAAATCTTCCAACAAATTCAAAAAAGAAAATATAATTTACTATTCAATAAGTTTAATAATTGTATTAAATTAAATTACATCTAATTTTTTAATAATATAAAATTTAGTTAGCTATAAACTTGATTTTTTTATTTAAAATGGAATTTAGTTAAAAATATATAAATTGCATTAGATGAAAACAAATATTTATACTAATTATATAATTATTATTAAAAAATATATTTTAATATTTTTTAGAAAAAATTTTAAAAATTAAGTACACACTTTTTAATAGATTAAGTTAAAAATAAAAAATAAATCAATAAATAATGTGTATATATATTAATATGTTTAAATAAATATTAATAATCAAATAAACCATGAAAATAAAGAATTTTTATAAAAAAAAATCATCTAGTAATAGTTAATTATATGCTTATCATTATAACAATGTTAATGATTAAGTCAAATAAAAAGTATTTTTTTTCTAATAATATAAAATTAAATTGAAATATCATTTATTTTATTTTTTTAGTTTATTTCTATAATTATTATTAATTAATATATATTAATTTCAGTACATTTTGTTTTTATTTTATAATGTATGTATATTTCAATAATTGATTATAAGTTTTATTATTAAAACATTTAATTCTACATATACATGCAATTGCATTAATAATTAAAAAAAATTAAAAATGAAAATAAAGAACACATGTGTAACAACCCAGACCTTCGATCTGATTACTTTGCAAAAAATCTAATGTTTGAGGTGTTTGGGGGTACTCTGGGGTGTTTTTGGTACATGTGATTCATTCCAACATTGATTCATTTGAAGAGTTTTCCTAGTTTCCAATTTTCCAATGGTGATTCATCCTGGCAGGGACTCCTTGTCTGGCAGTGACTTGTTTGGTAGTAAATCATCTGCCTGTGACTCATTTAGTAGTGACTCAACTAGTGGTGACTTGTATGGAAGTGAATCATTTGGCAATCAATCGTCTAATGTTGAGTCATCTGGTAGTGAATCATCTAATAGTGACTCCTCTGGTGGTGACTCATCTGGTGAGTTGGACTTGTTTGGTGGTGACTCATCTGACGGTGACTCATCCTAGTGGTAACTCATCTGGCAGTGACTTGTCTAGCAGTTACTAGTCTGTCGGTAACTTGTCTGACATTAACTTGTCTGTCGGTGACACATCTAGAGGTGACTCATTTGGTGGTGACATTTCTGGTGGTGAATCATCTTGGTGATGACTCGTTTCTATAGTTTTTCATTTTTCTAGAATTTTCTTGTTTTCTAGAAAAAATTATAGAATTTCCATTTTATGTATTTTATAAATAAAAGTAGGTTTAAATGCCTTAAATAATGGTTTTAAAGCCATTTCAAAACGGATCAATCATATATTTAATTTTTCAAAAAGTTCTAAATCCTTCTGATTGTTTAAAACATGTTGTCATGATGAGATCCTCTTTAATGGAAATTCAAAACTGCATCTAATTCCAAACGTTCAGGATATAATCTTTCTAAAGAAAAGATCCTTTTATCTCTCTTTTGGTTTGGATTTCTCTTGATATTAGATGTCCCAAATTCATCTTCCTTAGATGCAAGTAACCTGGTTGTTATAATTAGTTCATGTTTTCCTTGGAGAGTTTCCTATTCTACATGTACATAACTTTTTGGTGTAACAAGTCTATTTCGATCATCTTTATTACAGGTAGGATTTCCTTAATCTTCCTTGATTGTGTATCTTGCGAGATGGGAATACAAATATCTATCCTTGTGGATATATTTGATTCTCAATTAATAGATATAATATATTTTTTCTAAAATAAATACAAAGGGGAAGGGGGATGTGATGTTTTATCTTACTATTTTATTGAAATTGATTTATGTTTTGAATTATATGGGCTAATTACTCGTAAAAAATTGTGGTTGTTGGGGGTCCTTATGTGTGCACTAGTGGATGGTTTTTGGAATGCATTATCTTTGTGTGGCTATTTATGTAACATTTTATGTAATTTGTTAACCACATATGTCCGACTAATAAAATGGATGGCCCTGGATCATACATTTTCTATGATTACACCCTTAATTAACAAAGTGAAATGAAATAAGAGATCCCTTGCTAAATCTAAAAGTATTTTGTGTTTTTGTGTGTGATATGGTGTGTGTGTGTGTGTGTGGGGGGGGGGGGGGGGTAGTGTATGATATACGGTTGTACAATAGGGCTACGATAGAAGATAGATATGGACTTGGCTGTTGGGATTTTGTTTCACTGTACTTCGTATTGTGTTTTGTGCTATGTTAGTTTCTTAGTTAGTATGGATGGAGAAATTAATAATAATCATGAACTATAATTATTACATGATAATGATTTAAATGACATGTTTAATGGATGAATTGATGATGGGCGTTAAGTACAAATCAAACAACATGTTTAATGGAATTGTTCAGAAATGGAGAATCTAAAAAATGGATTAATGACACTTCGAGACTAAAATATAAATTATGACTTTTGTTTTTCTTGTATGGTGTTAATAATTTCAAGATGGCATCAAAGTGGGGAAGTCATGAGTAGGTTTGTGTTTTGTTTGTAAACCCATAGTTTGGGCTTGTGTGCGTTTTATCTATATATATGTATACACTGTATATTCTCATGATTTATATACACACCCCACCCATGTTGAGTACCATGTGGTGACACCCACATAGTTACATGGGAGGGAGTCTTTCCCAACATCATGGCGAGAGGATGGATGGATGACCACCCACTTTTCCCTACCCCCTTTTCTATGTGATAATAGCCCATGTGTCTTCAGGTGAGTTGTGATGTGGTGTCCCAGGTGTCTTTAGGATGAGATGTGATGTGTGGCCTCAGTGTGTGTTGGGGGGATGTGATGTGTCATGATGTGATGTATGGCCCAGAAGTGTATAGGCGGGATGTGATGTGATATATTCAAAAGAGGTGGGAGCATCATGATGTTTTTCATAGGGGTGTGAGAGAGGATAATCAGTGGGAAAGTGGTGTGGGGTATCATATTATCAATGTTCTTAGTATTATATTTTTTTACTTAGATATGTTATTTGGAGAGAAAACCTTGGTGTGGTTGTGGTTTGGTTAGTATAACTTCATAGGTATTTTTTGTTCTATTATTTTATCAAAGGTGCATTAGAATGATCTTTCACATGTGCATGATAGACATTAGTTTATCTACTGAGTATAGATTTATTCTCACCCTATATACATATAAACTATTTTTAGGTTTCTAGGAGGATTACATGGAATGTGCTGGGCATTACTAGCTCGGACCTTGGGATAGTTGTTATTTTATAACTTATTTTTATTTTGGGTATTTAGTCTTGTAAATCTGTATCAGTTTTATTTATTCATGCATTGTGGGATGGTTTTTGGATTTTTTTATTCCATGGATTTATAGAGGTTTATTCATTCTATCTCTTGATCTTGTTTTTATAAAGGGTAATGCCACCCATATTGTGAGATTTGTACACCCTTGCCCCTAGTCGGCAACCCGAGGCCTATTAACGGTGGGAATTGAGGGTCATTATATCTCTCTCTTAATTATTGCCTATTTGGTGGGATGGGGTCATGATATAGTGGTATTAAAGGTTATGGTTGAGAGATAGCATGGATTTCAGAGTTAGACATAGTGATGAATTCATTGGTTGGTATGAAAATTGTGTCAGTTGACCTTAGTGTGTGATATAGGACATGGAGAAAATCTACGTGATGAGATTTAAGGTCACCCATGATCAAGTGCATGGACTCTAAGCTTATTGAATAACCATGTGATATAGTAATTCCTATAAGGCAGAGACCATATAGAGGTACATTTTTCATGATGATTTGTGTTCTTGTTTAAATTGGATTGTTTGGGGAATGTCAAAATGGAGAAAATGAATTAAATGGATTAAAGTTAATTAAAATATAACATAATGAAAATACATACTACAAAGCTTTAGATATACTTTTTTCTCTTTTAGCTATGGTTGTTGGTCATTGTATGTGTGTGGATCTGGTGGTGGAGGTTCAACTGGCTGACCCAGTTGATCAAAGAAGGGTTAATCTGGCTGAGGATGATGATTAGTGGTAGAAGACGTTGTGTGCTTTTCAGCGGTTGGCTTTGGAAAAGAATGAGGGGAGCATTTATGATTTGTAAACAAAGAGTTGGATAAAGGATTTGGAGATCTCTTTCAGTTTGATCTGATCACCGATAGAGTACATGGTCCCTTTGGAGGTTAGTTAGATTTGAGGAGTTTCACGTCAGTGGTGGACGTTGTACCTTGGTGAGAAGAGGGAGACATATGTTTCATGGGTCGACTTCCAAAAAGAGATTCGGGAAAAGTTCCTCTTGTCGACCATGACGGTTGAGAAGAGGCAATAAGTACTCTCCATTTACAATGGGAGTATGTCTATGAGGGAGATTGGGATTAAGTTCAAGGACCTTTTGCAGTTTCCCCCAGATCTTTTTCCGAATGAGGAGTCCCGAGCAAGGCATCTTGAAGAGGAAATCCATCCTTTGATCTAGAATGTAGTTAAACCTTTTATGTTTTCAACGTACATGGAGGTTTAGAAGAAGGTATAGGTGATCGAGTAGATTCACGGATGAGAAGTTTTTCCATGAGAGGAGAACCAATAGGGTTCCATAAAGCACAATTTTTTTGGTAGTTAGACTCAGGTTCTAGGGCCTATGAGGATTCAACCAGCTGAGAGTTAACCTCATAGACTTACCTTTAGACCTTCTAGTTTCTATTTCATTACTATGGGCTTGGGGACAATGTGTTTATTCTATGGAGTTCAAAACCATCTTCAGGACCAGTTCTCAGTGCCTTCTCGAGCTCAGTTTTGCCGAGGCGGATAGGTTCTACATTAGCCTCAACAGCAGTCACAAGCGAGGTCTTTCCAATAGTAGGGGAAATAGGATTATAGTCCATCTAGGGTAGATGAGGTAGTAAGAGTCCAATATTAGGATGTTCTTTGATCTTTGGTACCTCGACCCAAGTGTGGTCATGGAGACAACCATTAGTAAAGAGGCAGGGGATATGGTCATGGTTAGTTGCATTGAGCGGAGGTAGAAAAATCATATGGGATAGATATCATTCGAGATATGATTAGTTTATCATCTACGCTTGTCTTTAAATTGATTCTGTATCTTCTCACTCCTTTGTAGAACCCTCTCTAGTCTGTGATTTGGGACTAGATGTATAGAGGCTTCCCATACCCCTGGTACTGACTACACCAGTCAGAGGTCAGAACAACTTGTTTGATGTGTGTTAGGGGTGTGCACTAATGATGGGAAAACATCAGTCATGTGTGGAACTTATCTTAATTTAGATGCATCTATATGATGTCATTCTTGGGATCGAATAATTATATTTTTTTCATGCTGTTATTGACTATGTTTGGAGTAGAATTGTGTTCTCAGATGTGGATGGCTAGTGGGAAGTTTTCATTAGCGAACAGAGCTATTAGGTGGAAAAAAGACTCATAGAGCCACTTCCTTCATTGATGGTTATGTTTGATACAGAATAAGTATACACAAAGATAGAGGAGGCTCCCATGGTTTTTAGTGAATCCATAGATGCTTCTCCTAAGGTGGTTTTTACACTACCTCCTCAATGCGACGTTGAGTATGGGATAGACTTGCAGCTTGGTGCTTATCTAATTTCCATGGATCCTTATCGGATAACACCTTATGAGTTGTGGTAGTTTAAGATTAAGATATATGAACTTATGTAGAAGGTTTTTAAATGGACCAATGTGTCACCATGGGGTGATCCAGTGTTGTTCGCTAAGAATGAGGATGGTATTCTGAGGTTCTGTATAGACTATCAGAGGTTGAATCGGGTGACAATTAAGAACTGTTACCCACTTCCAAGGATCAATTATCTTTTCGGCTAGTTAAGAGGGGCGAGTTGGTTTTCTATGATCAACATGTGGTCAGGATATCACCAGTTAAGGGTGAATAAGGGTGTTATCCAAAAGACTATATTCAAATGCAGGTATGGGAACTTTGAATTTGTATTCACGTCGTTTGGTGTTATGAACACACTAGTCGGGTTCATGTGGATCATGTACACCATGTTTCAAGAGTTCTTGGACCAGTTCATCTTCGTATTCATCAATGATATCTTGATCTACTCAAATCCAGAAGAGGAGCATGTTGAGTATCTCTGAGTTGACTTGTAGGTTATTTGGCGCCACCATATCTATGGAAATTTTTCCATGTGTAAGTTTTGGACACAATAAGTCCATTTAATCGACATTTGGTGTCTCATCAGGGTGTGGAATTTAACCCAAAAAATGTTGAGGCAGTTTTTTCATGGGTAACATCTAAGAATATGAAATAGGTTCATAGATTTCATGGCCTTGTAGTATATTATCGGATGTTTGTGCCTGATTTCTCTTTGAGTATTAGTTTTGTTGATAGAATTGACAAGGAAATACTTTGATTTTGTGTTGAATGATCAATTCCTGGAATCATTCAGTTATCTGAAGGGTATGTTGGTTAGTACTAAAGTGTTTCAGCTACCAGAGGTGGGTGTGTTGTTTAAGATTTTCTTTGATGTTTCTCGTTTAGGCTTAGGGTTTCTTTGATGCAGTAGAACGAAGTGATCTCTTATGGGTATAGAAAGTTAGGACCTCACAAATGTAAAAATTCCACCCATGATCTAGAGCTTGAAACAGTTGTGTTTGTGCTGAATTTTTTATGACAATACCTCATTGGAGAGTGCTTTCCAGTCTTTACAGATCACAAGAGTTAGATGTATGTCTTTTATCAATGTGATTTAAATCTACGACAGTGAAGGTGAATAGAGTTTCTTTAGGACTATGATTTTGAGATCTCATACACCATAGGAAATGGGAATGTCTTGGCCAATTATTTGATTAGAAATTCATAGGAGGATGTTTTTCAAGAGTTTTCAGATTCTTAGTGATTGATAGAGGAGTTGTAAACCCTGCACTTAGATGAAAGGGTGGATGGTGGGAGAGGTTGTTTGCTTCAGATGATGGTTCATTCTTCTTTTATGTAGTAGGTGGAGGATTATTTGTGGGGAGACTTAGAGGTATAGGTATTACGCGATCATGTTGTCCATGGTGATGCTCCAGAGGGTTGGTTAGAGGATGGTTTGAACTGAATGTTGTTTCGTGGGAGAATGTTTGTTCTGGTAGTGATGCATGAGTTATTCCTTCATGAGTTTCATATATCACCTTCAGTGGTACAACCAGGAGTTTCCAAAATTTATAATTACTTGAGAATGTAATTGTGGTATCCTGGGATGAAATAGGAAGTGGTGGAGTTTGTGGAAAAGTAATTAGTTTTCTAGAAAGTAAGGGTTGAGAATCGTGTTCTTGGTGGTTTGATTCAACCCTTGAATTTTCTTGAGTTTAAATGGGATGACCTCTCGATAGATTTTATGATAGGGTTACCTGAAACTTAGGGAGGTTGTGATTCTATTTGGGGGATTAGGGACTGGTTGAAGAAATCGGCTCACTTCTTAGTGATAAAGGAGTTAGGAATAGTATATTCTTTCTCTAAGAGGTATGCGGAGGAAGCGGTGAAGTTACATAGGGTTCTAAGGTCCATTTTCTCAAATCAAGATGCACGTTTTACCTCATGAATCTGGAGGCGATTATATCATGCTTTTGGGACTCAGTTTCACCTCATCACTACTTTCCACCCTTAGACAGATGGACAAACGGAACAAACCATCTAGATGCTAGATGATATTTTGCAGGCATGTGTCTTAGTATTCAGAAGATCATGGTCACAAAACCAAACCTTGGTCAGGTTCACCTATAATAATAGCTATCACTCTACCATTGGCATGACTCAATTTGAGGCTTTGTATGAACAATTGTTTCATTCTTTGTTGTGCTAGAATGAGGTTGGGGGGTAGTAGTTCTTGGTCATGAGGTGGTGCAGAGCATAATAGATAAGATACAATGGGTTCAAGAGAGGATGAATGTAGCACAGGAATAGTATAATTATTATGATGATCATAGGAGGAGGCCCCTAGAGTTTAAGGTTGGAGACCATGTCTTCTTGATGGTTTCCCCTCAAGGTGGGCAATAGAGATTTGGGATGGGGAGTAAGCTCTCACCCTCAGTTTTTGGACCATTTGAGGTGTTGAGGGTGAGGTGGAATATCAGTTGTCATTACCACTATGGCTGGTAAGTGTTCATGATGTATTCCATGTCTCTTAGCTCCGTCAAAATATTCACAATGACCCCCATGTCATTGACTAGGGAGATTTGGATTTTGATAATGATGCAATATTCATGGAGAATCTAGTGGAGATCCAAGACCAATAGTCCATTAGAAGAGAGTGTTCATGGAGAACGGCGACATGTTAGGATCAGATCGTGGATCATCATGCCAACAGAGTTTGTGGATCTCATCAATGATGACAACACAACAATTATTCATCAATGATCAATAAAAATTATATTTAAGATGTTTTAATTTTTTATTTACATCCCATTTCTTAATCTCAGATGAACACATATCAATTAAAAAAAAAAATTGATATGTGCATCATTGGTAGAATTAATTTGATGGAATTGTTGTTAATTATTTGTTTTTTTAGTCCTATTTGTTTTTATTCTTTTACGACAATGGATCAAGGAAAAATGAACAATGGATGAGGTTTTTCCCTCACATTTTATGGATTATGGATTTATCTCATATTTCTTCATTCAATCATCATTGGTATTCCTTTTGGACAACTATTTGACAAATACCCAGTTTCTGATCGTTGCACAATAGTGATTTGATGAAATGGATTGAAATCATAGGAATATAACATGATGATGGTTGAGGGTTGAGGATCCAAAATAATGGTGGATAGATCAAGGTATAACAAGACTAGATTTATGGTTCTTCATCTTCCTAAGTGGAACATGGAAAATTGGATGTCATAAGTGTTTTTCTCGATGTATTTCAATGGTTATAATCCAATGAGCAATAGGAAGAAAGGTTTAGTTGACCTAGATCTAAGATCTATGGAGTGATTTTTGGTGGAAATAAAGCAATAATTGGTGCATGAATATGAACATAGGATAACCCTCCAGATTTTGAAAATACAAAAACAACACGGCCGGTATATTGGTATTACACACTATGTGTGGCCCATCAAGTGGTAGCTGGGGTTTTAGGATGAAGATAAGGATCACATGGCATGTGACCCTTGTCACATGGAGTATGACCACATTATTGTGGATCAGCATGTACTTCAGTAAGTACACATACATAGGAAAAAGTACACATCCAATTGGAACATCATGTACTTGGATACAGAGCCAGCCTGATGTACATGGGCCGATACACGGACACAACCACCATACACAAACAAGGCCAGGAAACATGGGAAGGATATCATGTGTCTCTAAAATCTATGTACTTATTCTATATTCCATGTATATAGATACATACATTTCATGTGACACTTTTCTGCATGGTCAATCATGGGGATAATTGGACATGCAGTGCACCCCCTATACACGCCATGAACCCCCTTTAAGAGTGTTTTTAGATCTTTGATTACTTAGTTTAAAACAGTATAGGTTTAGTGTGTTCCTATGGTCCTTTTCCTCAATGGTATAGTGTGACATTACATCCACATCACATGATTGTGATTACCTCTAGATGTTGAATGTCAGATAGAGTTTTGTTGTCCGTTTGTGAGACTGGTGTCCGATCCTATATCATCCTTGTTCCCTAGATGGTGTTTGCGAAATCATCATGACCTCCCTATGTAGGGTGTTGGTACTCCATCTAGTAAGCCGTATCAGTAGGGTTTTTTGTATCATTGACATACATTCCCATACATAGTGGGTTGATCTATATTGGGTCTGTGGTGTTCCCCAATGGTCCTAGGAATGACCCCTTATTTGCATATCAGGGTCTTCTCAGAATAGTGATATTTTTTGGTAGGAACCAATGATCTAGACCTCTTCGTCGTGTGTCTCAAATGATAGAATGGATCATGGAGTGGATTCTCCTTGAACAAGTGTTTCTTCGAGATTAATCCTGTGGTTGGAAGTTGGTTATGACTGCCTGGTGGAGTGGTGTCTTTCCTAGGTATATCTGGGTGTTTCTATTATAAATTTATTATTATATATTTTATTGAGTTGACTATACTTGGTGATTTGTGTTTATTGTTTTTTGGGTGTCCTAATGAGTATTTTTAACTCACCTCTGCATGGGTTTTGCCCACACGTTTCATGTCTAATGAAAATAATAACCTTTTTGATGGTGTCTTTGGATGATAGGGAGCATGTGGAGTGTAGCTGGAGCTTGAAAGACCAAGGTTTTTACCTAGATTTCTCATTTGAATTTACTCATCACCCTTGGAGTTGGTTGGGATCTTCACAGTTTTGGTAGGGCTTGTATTTTTTCCCTTTTCCTCTTTCAGTTCTTTTAATTTCAAACTATATTTTGGGATCTTAGATGTATGAATGCATTATTTTAGTTGTTTTAAATTTCCACATTGTGTGGGATTGGATATGTGTGCATGTGTATAGGTACTTTAAGCTAATGCCTCCCATTTATGGGATATTCCTACTCGGTGCTAGCCTCTAGCCACAGACCTATTAGAGGTGAGCTTGGGGAGTCACAGGTCGAACCCCAATGGGCTGGGTCATGACATTGACAAAATTCCAAGTTTGGTGATATCTCTAATTTCTATTAGATTATTAAAAGCTTCAATCAAAGGTATGTTATTTTTTCCTCCTCCTCATTCATTTATTACTTGTTTGATGATATCAATTAGATTTTTTTGTTAATTATCTCTTGATATTCATTATCCATCATCAATTTCCATTCTATAATGAATTTATAATTGGGGGTTTCTATTATTTTGGGTTTTTAATGACTCTTTAAGGGATTTTCTCAATGCCTCGTAGAATATTAATAATTCCACACATTGATTTTATCCTTGTAGCATATTAAGAATAAATGTTTTGAACTTACTTAAATGGAAATAACACACACAAAGTTTTTATTAAAATTACACCCATGGTTTTTATTTAATAAATCTAAATAGATTTCATGTAATGATTTCTTGAAATTGAGGTTTCTCTTGTTTGGGTTTTTTCTATTTTGAAGCATCAATGGTATTACATTGAGATTTTTATTCTATGTTAAGTTTTCTAAATTTTATCTCTTTGTTTTTTTCTTGATATCCTATATAAACATCCATATATATATATATATTGTTATATATATATAAATATATATATGAATAAATTATTTCATGTATATATGTAAGTATGTAATCATATGAAATATTTATAGGATTTATTCAGTGGAGAAGATGATAATTTATTTCTTGTTTTCAAAAATGCATTCCAAGAGATACTATTAATGTGTGTTTTTTAAAATTATGACTTTGAGGTATGTTTAGAAATTTTTAAAATTACATTGATTCTCATTTTTTATTTTGAATAATATTGAAAGAAAGAATTTTTTCAATGAAAATTAGTAGTAGTATCCAGTGTTATGGCCTTGTTGGTACCATGAAATGGTTTTTATTAAAATTTATCACCATATATGGAAGATTTCTATATAAGTTATGATGAGGTAATATTTTTTTATTTTAAATACAGAATTCATATTGATGGGTGTTGTAAGGATGTTTGAATAGACATGTCTGGGTTACATTGACTGTTGATTGATATGATTTCTGAAAAGTTGAACATACCTCCCATTACTACCATAATATAGACTATATTCCTCTTAGTGAGGGATGAGAGATAGTTACAATGTGTTCCCTGTTAGATTTTATGGGTACCCATTTGTATCAAAGTTCATATGGGAGTCCAAAAAGGTAGGCTAGTTGTGGGTCTCTTATAGTTTATAAACATAGAAACTCATCATCATGATTATAGGTTGTTCCAACCCAAGTATGTCCAGATTCACCTCAAGGGATGTTTTCAAATTTACCAAGATTACATATACTTAATTTACTACTATTTACATGTATATTATATTTGAAATACTGCACATTTAATATTATTTCATTATAATGTGACTGATTTTGTATATTTTTTATTTAGTTGTATTGATTGATTTATTTTTATGACTGTTGTTTCATTTTATTATTATATATTGTTATTCATGAGTATAATTATACAGAGGTATATTAAAGGACCCTATAATAATTACAGATTCTATAAGTATATTATTTTAATAAAATATCTGTTATTAAGGTGAAAATATTTATTAATAGAAGTTATGGAGATTAATGATATTTGATATACCATTAATATTAAATTTAATAATTCCATAGGTTTTTACATCACTTTTTCAAAAAAATAGACCGAAGGTTATAAAATTCTATATATGAAATAAATAAATATTTATTATAATTTTTATCAATACATTTTTATATCTTCTGGTTGATGGAATGATATTTTATTATTATTTTTTATCATATTTGGGTTTCTTATTACTCTTTAATTGCCTATATTATATTTTCATTTGTTTAGGGGATTTAAGAAAGACTTGATAGGTCATTTTAATAGATGTAGGACTAATATTAGTTAGAGGACAGAAAATATTAAAACTGGGATATATCCTATAAATATAGTATTCATAGAGGCCCCAAGGATTCATATATCATAACATGTACCCATATTGTAACGACCCAAATTTTTTTTAAATAAATTTTGTTTCCCAATTTTATGTGTTATTGTTATACTCAACAAAAACGTTTTATTTGATAAACATGATTATAATTAAAATGAGATCAGTGGGTTTTGACTATTATATAACCATCGGTCAATATGACCGCTGTGAACAAAATGTTTTGATATAAGTAATCTTGGTTAATTATTATAGAAAGAAGATTCGATGGCCTCACCTAGTAGTCTTGGACCGATCGAATCCCATCTAACAGAGCTTGGGAAGGAGGTAGCACCACTGGGCTTTGCTCTGGATCAAATCCAAGCCGAACTTCATCATGTGAAGCTGGAACGGAATCGCCTTCGTGAGAAGTTCAAACTGATAGAAATTACTACTCGGGCAATGTTGACTGAGCCGCCCCAAGCTTCTATCACCCTAGCACACCTTACTCTTAGGTCCTATGCTGGTATTATAAGGGGTTATGTAACGAGACCGTAACTACCTTGTGTAATCCTTGTTTTAAATAAAAATTGGGATTTCTTCTTATGATGAAGTTTATGAATTTTGAAATGACCGGATAAATATAGTATGCATATTTTTGATGAATTTTAGAAAAAGGATATTTTAAATATGTTTATCTAAACCCTAAATAATTAAAAATGTGTAATGATTTTCAAAAAATGGTCTTCTGCAATTATGTTCAGTACTAAATTTAGAGTCTAATAAGATCAACTTGATTTTTGATGAATAGTAAATTATGAATAGTGATTTTATGATTAGGATTAGTAATATGACCAAATGGATTAGTAATCTCACTTAAAGAAAGTTTTAAAATAATCTAGGCACCTTGATTAAGTAATGTGATTCAATAAAATAGTTAAATAACGGTTTCATTAATTATTATTCAAGTATTAGTTTTTTCGGGTGAATAGTGTTTTTTAATTAAAAATTTAATTAAAAATTATTAGAAAATTATTTTTATAAAAATGACTTTATTTTTGAACTCAGAGCATCGATATTATGTTATGGTAATTTTTGGGGTCTTTTCTGAAAAAATGAATTTTTGATGAATAGTGTTTTTATTTAAAAATTAAATTAAAAATATTTAGAAAATTATTTTTATAAAATGGATTTTATTTTTGAAATCAGAGCATTGATATTTGGTTAATGTGAAATTTTGGGATTTTTCTGAGAAAGTTGAATTTTCAGTGAATAGTAAAAATACAGTTTTAGGGTTTCGGTATGTTTAATGACATCATAACGGTGTCATGATGATTTCATGAGATCTTTTGAGGGTTGGACGGCCAAGGGTGATGAATTATTGTTTTGGGGGCCCCATGTGGCCTAAATCCATGATAAATGACAAGGGAGAGCACATGGGTTTGAGAAAAGCACATGTGAGGTGTCCCTTGGCCATTAATGCCTTGTCCCATCACTTTCCCTATAAATACCAAGCCCTCCTCTCATCCATTCGACTCCCCACTCATTCCCAACGAATTTCTGGTCTCATTACCTCCCAAGGAGTCCTCCCAAGGTGCCCCCAAGCCCTCAAGGTCCCAACCTTTGAGGTTTAAGAGTTACATTTTAAGGTAAGGGATCCGACCCCTCTCTTTCTTTTCAAGTAATCTCTTTTATGTCATTTCTTTTATACTCCATGTTCTTATGTTGGAGGATGTTCTTTTATATTCATCCTACTGACTATTTAATTTTCATATGATGAGAGAACCCCCCTTGCTCTCATCAATTCGTTTTAAGAATGTTTAAGTGGCGCCGTTAGGCTGCCGAATTTTTAAGGGATTCTTTCACCTTCCTCGTTTTCAAGTTCTATTTTCATTCAAGTCTTTCATGTTACTTTTTATTATGTTGGGGTATGATCTATAAATTATCATACTGATCTTTTATGATCATATGATGAGAGACCCCATTTGATCGCTTCAATTCAGTATTTTGAAGTTTTAAGTGGCGCCGTTAGGCTGCCGAATTTTTCAGTGGTTCTTCACCCTTCTCGTTTTGAAGTTCTACTTTCATGTCAATTATTTCAAGTTCTTTTTTGTTATATTGGGGTATGATCTCTATATATATCATACTGGACTCTTATGTTCATATGATGAGAGACCCCATTTGATCTCTTCAATTCAGTATTTTGATGTTTTAAGTGGCACCGTTAGGCTGCCGAATTTTTAAGTGGTTCTTCACCCTTCTCGTTTTGAAGTTCTACTTTCATGTCAATTATTTCAAGTTCCTTTTTGTTATATTGGGGTATGATATCTATATATATCATACTGGACTCTTATGTTCATATGATGAGAGACCCCATTTGATCTCTTCAATTCAGTATTTTGATGTTTTAAGTGGCGTCGTTAGGCTGCCGGATTTTTAAGTGGTTCTTCACCCTTCCCGTTTTGAAGTTCTACTTTCATGTCAATTCTTTCAAGTTCCTTTTTGTTATGTTGGGGAATTATCTCTATATCTATCATACTGATCTCTTATGATCATATGATGAGGGACACTATTTGATCTCGTCAAATCATTTTCTTTTGAAGTTAAGTGACGCCGTAAGGCTGCCGAATTTTCATAAGAGAAATCTAATTTTTTTCTTCCATGTTTTTCATTTCAAATGGTATGTCCCTAAAATTTCATTACCATGTCCATATGTCCTTCTTATTCTTTCACCCTACTGTTTTATGGATCATTTATGAGAGGGTGAACCATGTCCCCTCTCATTTCAATGTTTTCCAAAACCCCGAAACTTAGCCGTTATGCTGCAGAATTTTCCCCTCAAAATGCCTCTCTCTTTTCTCAAAAATTATTTTATGTTATAAAGTGAATACTCAAAGCTCTTATTTCTAAAAGGGTATTCACATATATATCAAAATGTTCCATTTTAAATTCTGGGATTTACATACATGAGACCCTCTTTCCCTTTCCGTGGGTTTAAAGTGACGTAAAGATCATGTCTTTAAAGCAGTTTTTAAAACGTTATGATTATGAAATGAAAACCATTTATTTTTTTGCTATGTGGGTTATTTATGAAATTTTTGATGATGATATATGTGGCTCACATGATAATAAAGGCAAATTTAAGGGTGCGCCCTGATAGCGCTCCAATGCATTGGGTAATGACGTAACCACTAGAGATTACAATTTTCACGATACCTTGGTGAATAACCTTGGTAATTTTAAAATGACACCTTGGGGATGGACCTTGGTGATATGTTCATGATTGTCTATGTTAAATGATGTATCCACATCTTCAAGTTATGAAAAAGTTTTATTTTTATTATGATATGCCTCATGATTTCATTTTCATGCCTTAAAGTTCTTTTCATGACTTTATTGATGTATCTCAAGTTCATATGTAAAATGTTTCACTTGTTTCCCTTACTGGGCCTTCTGCTCACCCTTCCTTTTGATGTATGTCCCCAGGTTATGGGATGCAGTAATGAGCCTATGGTGAACATGAGGAGAAACCTTTCAAGTGTTTAAGAAGAATGTTTTTTTTCATGTTTTATGTTCCTTGTTTCCAAGACACTAAACCTTAAAGATCCTCAGTTCCGTGTAATGGAATGAAAAGTTATGTTATAAAAAGACGGGATGCTATAGTTGGTATCAAAGGATGGTTTAGTTATTTTTAGAAATTAGGATATGAAAACTCTAGGACGAACCCTATAGAAAAGTTTAATATAGGAAATCTTCCAGGTATTTTGGTGAGTATTGAGTAAGGGGTTGCCAAGCAAATACATCCATGTCTGGATACGAGCAGGTAGAGGTGGCTCTGGCACAGATGTACATAGGGGTAAAACCCGAAAACACCGCTTTGAGCTAGACTCGAACGGGAACTGGTACACGACAACGGGCCTTGCTGCACTCTTGGTTACGACACTCCCGGGGGATATGCTTTGGTAAATTCATAAGCTTGGTATGAACCATTGTTAAAGGAACAAAGATAAAATAAAATAAAGGTTCACATAAGAATATATGATCATTCATAACCTATATGGGAACCTAGGAGATCACAAGTTAGGGTATACCTTTCATATACAAGTTATCCTTATATGCTTTCAGTTGCTTTTCATGATTATTAGCTAAGTACTTAAGCCCCTAATTATGCTTTCTCTTCTTAGTTAATGGTGGGAAATGGAAGAACATGTTCCGACAACCAATGTGATAGGAAATGCGACGATTTTCGTATTAATATGACAGGGATGATTAGGGGATTAAAATATGATTATTATTTTGGAAGACGTTCATTATTTTGGGAACCATATTTGATCGAGGTAAATAGATTACTACGGTATTTTCATTGAGGAGTAAGGTTGACTTATATTTTGAAGAATCGATGAATTTAAGGTGAACTTATAGTAATTTAGGTTACTTATGGGAATGACTAACCTATCTTGGGTAAAATATGTTTAGGTTAGCTATTTTTTTTATAAGATGTTAGGAGTGGTTGATGTTGTCTGGAGATGAACAATGAAGTTGTTTTGGAAGACTATGTTATCAAATCCTTATTTTATTTGGGTTTCAATCTTAGTTTGGTTTGTTTTGAGGAATTTTAAGGACCGTTATTTAGGGAATGGTCTATGATTAAATTTGGGTAGTACCATGGAACTTTGATGATTTAAAAGTAGTTTCCATTCCTATGGGATTCTTTCTTTTTGAAGAGTTGTTTTACCTTAACCTTTCTGTTTTTGGGATAATTTTTAAAGATAGAAGAAATAGATAGTTAATCTCTTGTAGATTATGTGATTCTATAGAAGATGATTCTTGTGCTTTTATGAGACCAAGTGTTTTTGAATTCTCATCATTTGGAGAAAAGATTAGGGTTGGTTGGGACTTGTTAAAGGATGAAACTCTACTTGAAGGTAGGTATATTTTCTTATGTTTTTGTTCTATGTAGTAAATGAAATCCTCAAAATTATGAAAAGAAACGTAAAACAAAAATGTTGTTGGTTTACGTTTCCTACTAGGTAATCAAAGACCGTTTACACACATCATAAGTTTGGGATTTTCTCATGGTTAACTTTCTCCTAATCATGTTCTCTATCACTCTCCCTCAGAACTTGACCCTTTGTTTTCTCCTCCATGTCCATGTTTTCCTACATGGAACCCTAGTGTGGGTTAACTCGGGTGACCTTTGTACTTCCCTTTCTTTATTTTAAAGTAATAGTTTTACTGACTCCTTTTCCGATGTGGGACTTTCAATGAAATTTCAAAACCCAATTTTAAAATTGCGAGGACGCAATTTCTTAAGGGGGGAAGATTGTAACGACCCGAAATTTTTTTAAATAAATTTTGTTTCCCAATTTTATGTGTTATTGTTATACTCAACAAAAATGTTTTATTTGATAAACATGATTATAATTAAAATGAGATCAGTGGGTTTTGACTATTATATAACCATCGGTCAATATGACCGCTGTGAACAAAATGTTTTGATATAAGTAATCTTGGTTAATTATTATAGAAAGAAGATTCGATGGCCTCACCTAGTAATCTTGGACCGATCGAAGCCCATCTAACAGAGCTTGGGAAGGAGGTAGAACCACTGGGCTTTGCTCTGGATCAAATCCAAGCCGAACTTTATCATGTGAAGCTGGAACGGAATCGCCTTCGTGAGAAGTTCAAACTGATAGAAATTACTACTCGGGCAATGTTGACTGAGCCACCCCAAGCTTCTATCACCCTAGCACACCTTACTCTTAGGTCCTATGCTGGTATTATAAGGGGTTATGCAACGAGACCGTAACTACCTTGTGTAATCCTTGTTTTAAATAAAAATTGGGATTTCTTCTTATGATGAAGTTTATGAATTTTGAAATGACCGGATAAATATAGTATGCATATTTTTGATGAATTTTAGAAAAAGGATATTTTAAATATGTTTATGTAAACCCTAAATAATTAAAAATGTGTAATGATTTTCAAAAAATGGTCTTCTGCAATTATGTTCAGTACTAAATTTAGAGTCTAATAAGATCAACTTGATTTTTGATGAATAGTAAATTATGAATAGTGATTTTATGATTAGGATTAGTAATATGACCAAATGGATTAGTAATCTCACTTAAAGAAAGTTTTAAAATAATCTAGGCACCTTGATTAAGTAATGTGATTCAATAAAATAGTTAAATAACGGTTTCATTAATTATTATTCAAGTATTATTTTTTTCGGGTGAATAATGTTTTTTAATTAAAAATTTAATTAAAAATAATTAGAAAATTATTTTTATAAAAATGACTTTATTTTTGAACTCAGAGCATCGATATTATGTTATGGTAATTTTTGGGGTCTTTTCTGAAAAAATGAATTTTCGATGAATAGTGTTTTTATTTAAAAATTAAATTAAAAATATTTAGAAAATTATTTTTATAAAATGGATTTCATTTTTGAAATCAGAGCATTGATATTTGGTTAATGTGAAATTTTGGGATTTTTCTGAGAAAGTTGAATTTTCAGTGAATAGTAAAAATACAGTTTTAGGGTTTCGGTATGTTTAATGACATCATAACGGTGTCATGATGATTTCATGAGATCTTTTGAGGGTTGGCCGGACAAGGGTGATGAATTATTGTTTTGGGGGCCCCATGTGGCCTAACTCCATTATAAATGACAAGGGAGAGCACATGGGTTTGAGAAAAGCACATGTGAGGTGTCCCTTGGCCATTAATGCCTTGTCCCCTCACTTTCCCTATAAATACCAAGACCTCCTCTCATACATTCGACTCCCCACTCATTCCCAACGAATTTCTGGTCTCATTACCTCCCAAGGAGTCCTCCCAAGGTGCCCCCAAGCCCCCAAGGTCCCAAACATTGAGGTTTAAGAGTTACATTTTAAGGTAAGGGATCCGACCCCTCTCTTTCTTTTCAAGTAATCTCTTTTATGTCATTTATTTTATACTCCATGTTCTTATGTTGGAGGATGTTCTTTTATATTCATCCTACTGACTATTTCATGTTCATATGATGAGAGACCCCCCATTGCTCTCATCAATTCGTTTTAAGAATGTTTAAGTGGCGCCGTTAGGCTGCCGAATTTTTAAGGGATTCTTTCACCTTCTTGTTTTCAAGTTCTATTTTCATTCAAGTCTTTCATGTTCCTTTTTATTATGTTGGGGTATGATCTCTAAATTATCATACTGATCTTTTATGATCATATGATGAGAGACCCCATTTGATCGCTTCAATTCAGTATTTTGAAGTTTTAAGTGGCGCCGTTAGGCTGCCGAATTTTTAAGTGGTTCTTCACCCTTCTCGTTTTGAAGTTCTACTTTCATGTCAATTATTTCAAGTTCCTTTTTGTTATATTGGGGTATGATATCTATATATATCATACTGGACTCTTATGTTCATATGATGAGAGACCCCATTTGATCTCTTCAATTCAGTATTTTGATGTTTTAAGTGACGCCGTTAGGCTGCCGAATTTTTAAGTTGTTCTTCACCATTCTCGTTTTGAAGTTCTACTTTCATGTCAATTATTTCAAGTTACTTTTTCTTATATTGGGGTATTATATCTATATATATCATAATGGACTCTTATGTTCATATGATGAGAGACCCCATTTGATCTCTTCAATTAAGTATTTTGATGTTTTAAGTGGCGCCGTTAGGCTGCCGGATTTTTAAGTGGTTCTTCACCCTTCTCGTTTTGAAGTTCTACTTTCATGTCAATTATTTCAAGTTCCTTTTTGTTATGTTGGGGAATTATCTCTATATCTATCATACTGATCTCTTATGATCATATGATGAGGGACCCTATTTGATCTCGTCAAATCATTTTCTTTTGAAGTTAAGTGACGCCGTAAGGCTGCCGAATTTTCATAAGAGAAATCTAATTTTTTTTCCTTCCATGTTTTTCATTTCAAATGGTATGTCCCTAAAATTTCATTACCATGTCCATATGTCCTTCTTATTCTTTAACCATACTTTTTTATGGATCATTTATGAGAGGGTGAACCATGTCCCCTCTCATTTCAATGTTTTCCAAAACCCCGAAACTTAGCCGTTATGCTGCAGAATTTTCCCCTCAAAATGCCTCTCTCTTTTCTAAAAAATTATTTTATGTTATAAAGTGAATACTCAAAGCTCTTATTTCTACAAGGGTATTCACATATATATCAAAATGTTCCATTTTAAATTCTGGGATTTACATACATGAGACCCGCTTTCCCTTTCCGTGGGTTTAAAGTGACGTAAAGATCATGTCTTTAAAGCAGTTTTTAAAACGTTATGATTATGAAATGAAACCCATTAATTTTTGCTATGTGGGTTATTTATGAAATTTTTGATGATTATATATGTGGCTCACATGATAATAAAGGCAAATTTAAGGGTGCGCCCTGATAGCGCTCCAATGCATTGGGTAATGATGTAACCACTAGAGATTACAATTTTCACAATACCTTGGTGAATAACCTTGGTAATTTTAAAATGACACCTTGGGGATGGACCTTGGTGATATGTTAATGATTGTATATGTTAAATGATGTAGCCACATCTTAAAGTTATGAAAAAGTTTTATTTTTATTATGATATGCCTCATGATTTCATTTTCATGCCTTAAAGTTCTTTTCATGACTTTATTGATGTATCTCAAGTTCATATGTAAAATGTTTCACTTGTTTCCCTTGCTGGGCCTTCTGCTCACCCTTCCTTTTGATGTATGTCCCCAGGTTATGGGATGCAGTAATGAGCCTATGGTGAACATGAGGAGAAGCCTTTCAAGTGTTTAAGAAGAATGTTTTTTTTTCATGTTTTATGTTCCTTGTTTCCAAGACACTAAACCTTAAAGATCCTCAGTTCCGTGTAATGGAATGAAAAGTTATGTTATAAAAAGACGGGATGCTATAGTTGGTATCAAAGGGTGGTTTAGTTATTTGTGGAAATTAGGATATGAAAACTCTAGGAGGAACCCTATAGAAAAGTTTAATATAGGAAATCTTCCAGGTATTTTGGTGAGTATTGAGTAAGGGGTTGCCAAGAAAATACATCCCTGTCTGGATACGAGCAGGTAGAGGTGGCTCTGGCACAGATGTACATAGGGGTAAAACCCGAAAACACCGCTTTGAGCTAGACTCGAACGGGAACTGGTACACGACAACGGGCCTTGCTGCACTCTTGGTTACGACACTCCCGGGGGATATGCTTTGGTAAATTCATAAGCTTGGTATGAACCATTGTTAAAGGAACAAAGATAAAATAAAATAAAGGTTCACATAAGAATATATGATCATTCATAACCTAGATGGGAACCTAGGAGATCACAAGTTAGGGTATACCTTTCATATACAGGTTATCCTTATATGCTTTCAGTTCCTTTTCATGATTATTAGCTAAGTACTTAATGTAACAGCCCAAGATTTTATAAAAAATATTCTTTTTAATTTTATTAATGTCTTTTGTTGTACGCTACACCAAAAAGAGCTTGCACAACACGCATCCTTAACATTCCTTTCATTACACGCAATCGCGACCCTCCTCGATAGCGTGTGTAGTACGCAATAACGAGTTTCACTAAACAGCGATATGCTATTAAAATGTTATTAAAACTAGCCGTTATGAATAGTAATAACCTCTTTTTAAAATTTTGTAAATTTTATTTTTCAAAATGGATTTCATTTTTGGATTTGGAGTATCGAATTTATCCTAAGGTGAAATTTTGGTACTTTTCGGATAACTTTCATATTCTGATGAATAGTGAAAATTACTAAATTATAATTAAAAACAACTTTTTTAATCGAAATAATTAATAGTGATAAATCATTAATTTGAGTGGTTTTAAAGTATATTTAGAATATATTTTTACAATTTAATACAATGTTTGTCATTGGATGTAATTTCACATTTAAACCAGACATAATCAAGTGTCAATCTTTTGATAGATATTGTTTCTTAAAAACACGCTATTTGTTTTAACAGCGGGATTTAATTATAAAATTAATTAATGCAACTTTTATGTTATGAATTTAGTAAAATAGACTTCATTTTTGAATTCGGAATATGAAATATAGCTTAGGATGAAATTTTGGCATTGTTCTGAAAAACATCAATTTTTGATGAATAGTGAAACTACTAAGTGGTAGTTAAAAAACTGAATTTTTCATAAAACTTAATTTTACCGCTTCTGTGAATGGAATTTCAAAAATCCGAGAGACACGGTTAATATCAAGGACTAAAATGTGTTTCAATGAGATGAAAATAATTTTTTGGTGAATAGTAACTTTTTACTTTTTTTACCGCGGTTAATAGTAAATAGGGTAACTAAGGGTAAATATGATATTACTATTACCCTAACACATGTCCTAATTCTATTGGACAAGTGTAATTCGAACAAAAACAAACTTAGGAATAAAATATGACCATTTAGGCCCACTTGGATTAGATTAGGACATTTATTATTAATTTATTTAAAGAAAGGTTAAAATAGTTAAAATCAAAGTTTAATAAGTAAATCATTTTTAATATGGGGTTATACATAAGATAAATTCGATTGTAAATATTCATTAGAAAGCTAAAAAGATTTCCTACATGATGGTATTTTATTTGTAATTTTTAGACATAAAATAAGTTAATTTATTTATGACACAACGATGATGCAGTAATTATCTTATTAATGAAATATTGACATAATTGATGTTATAAACACAAAAATAAATGTAATTTGAGATTTTTTATGAATTACACTAATTTTCTAGGTTACTATGATATATTAATGTTGATTTAATTAACTTGGTTCGAACATTTAATTCTGTTATGACTTTTACAAAAATCATATATCAAATAGTGTCAAAATTGACACAAAATAGTTTTTAAATCAAATATTATATTATTAATTGTTATTGTATTCCTAAAAATCTAAGGTTCGGCCAAATGACTTAGATAAGGATATATATATATTAATAATAAACAATTTGGGGTTCGTTTGGCATGTTATAGTAAGTGTATTAACCATATAGTGAAAGAAAACAAAAAGACACGGTAAAAGTTAAATTATTTAACTTAGAGTTAAATCTAATTGATAAGGTTTAAAATAATATCCAAACATGTCTAAATTTGATTGGTTGATGAGATTACAACCCTATCTCATCTAATCTTCGAATATGAGTCATTTTTGGAGGTTTTTAAGTGGGGTTAGATTTATTATAAATTAATATTTTCAAGAATTCCTAAGGCGCCCCTCTCCTCCCCTATAAAAGGACACCACCTCCCCCTCCTCCTCACACCAATTTGAGCACTCAAGCTCGGCCAACCCCAGCCAAAATCCCTTCTCCACTTCCCTAGTATCATCCTAGAGGTCCTGGTATTCTTAAAAGACCAATTTTAGTTCCCTAAAAGGAGGTCTCAAAGAGGCACTTCAAAGAAGAGGTAATTACCGTTACCAATTCTTTCATCTTTATTTCTTCTTCCACTTCTTCTTCTTAGGTTGTTTCATTATGAAGTAATAACATCAGTATCACTCATATACTGATATGTTATTATAAGTATGAAACAACCCTATTTCACCATCTATCCATCCTACGGAAAAAGAAATCACCGCGCGTGCGTACGTACGGAATACCGTCTCCACGCCGTGGTGTAATCTATTTTCCACCACCACCTTACATGGATGGGTATAATGGTGTAAAGAATAACTATACATAGTTATTACAACATCATATTGATTCTGATATATTGTATAATCCACTCCAATTCAATTCAATATTTATAGAAATGATATCATCGCTCGTGCGTACGTACGGACTACCGTCTACACGACGCGATGAGATTCATTCTCCATGTTAACCATTTAAGAATGATTATAATGTTTATATAAGAAATAATAATGAAATATATGACATTATAAAGCTACTGGATTTATGTATATATATATATATGTATGTCATCTACTTACTTCCATTTCAAGACAATAAGGAAAGTAAAACAGCGTTCATGTGTACGTACGGACTACCGTCTCCATGAACGGTGTTTTTCATTTTATTTATCTATCTATTATATATATATATATACTGAATATATATGATATATAAATCATATTTTATATTCTGGAAGTATGTAAATCATGATATAAGTAATAATGATGTCAAGAACAACAAGTCAAAACACCTAAGATAAATGAAACGATTTTACCCAAAACGCTTCTTTAACATGGAATTTACAAAAGAACGGGTAATATAATGTCATAAGTGAACCATATATGATATCATAACAATGAATATGATTCTTTAATAAGTCAATGACATTATTTAAATCATTATACAGGAGGTTCGGACACATACGAAGCAAATTGGACCTAAGGTAAGGGAAATATCACAATCTCATTTTTATCCGAGATTGTTTATTCGTAAGTATTTACTGGGGTGTATTTTATCATCCACATACATGATCCTTCAATATGTAATATTGTTTCCATCCACTTACAATAGTTTAAATCCAATTTTACTCTTTGGTGAGTTTTTAGTAAAGAATATGAAAGGAATCTTTTGTCGCTTTTTCATACGAGGTACTTTTTGACTTTTCCGACAAAAGTACGAAGAATGTTTTTTTTAACTTAAACGGCATGAACGGATTTTTATGGTTTTATAAAGCCTTATTTTCATGAAGATTCCTCCAAAAGATTTCATGACTTTTTTTAATAAAATCTCTTTCTTTTAAAATTTCATGATGTTTTGTGAAAAGAAATTGATTTTGAAGAAGAAAGGATATTTTCCTCAAGAATTCATTTCAAGTGTTTTATCAAAATTATTTTCCATCTAAGATAATAAAGGGTTATGTTTCTATCCATATTTTTACATTGATTTGACTATGTTGTGATGGAATTATGTTTATGAATCCCTTTATCTTATATGAATGGTTTTATGATGTCATGTTGTTTTAAGAATCCCATTTTTATTACATGGGTTATGAAATGATGTATGATTTATGATTTTGTGGCACACATAAGAATGGTATCATTATGAGATGGGTGGGACCTATATCTCCCTCCAATGCATTGGGTAAAGATTTTATATCTCATGAGATAGACATGGCTGAAATGGTAGGTTATACCGGTTCAGTGAAACAGGACTGAAACGAGGGTTACTCGATTCAGAAAGGGACTTTGTCCACTAAGATAGTCTTGGCAATGAGTCTTGACTAACAAGAAATGATTTTCTATGATTATGTGTGTATGCCACAAATTTTCATGTTTTAAGTTATGATTATTGGGATTACATTTCACTTCTATGATATATCCCATGTTATGATATTATGAGCTCTTTTGCAGGTTAAGATTTCCAAAAGCTATGTATATGATGTGATTGATTTTTCTTTTGTTTACCCTTACTGAGCATTTGAGCTCACCCTTTTATGTTTTCTTTTCCCCAGGATATAAAGAAAGGTTTTAGGTAGAAAAAAAGGGATGACCTTTATGGGAGATATTGAAGAACTTTCACCACGATTAGAAGATTACGTTCCGAGTTTCCAAAGACACTAAACTATTACGATCCTTTAGTGTGTGTTTTTGTTATGTACTAAGTATTCCGCAAATGTAATGTAATGTCCATGTACGTCAAGCTTCGGGTATTTACAGTTGGTATCAGAGGAAAGGTTTAGTCAACCTTTGGAAACTAGGATGCGAAAACGTTAGTGAGATCTCTAGAGATATTTCTAAGGTATGTCTAGGGATGCCCCTAAGGATAAGTATACGTATAGGATATAGTTCTAGAACTATGGTAACGATATTAGATTAAACCAAAGATGATAGATATTTAAGTTACTCCCCCTTTATTACGATTTTTGCATCTAACACTATTCTGTTTGGGTTTTAGAAAATGGTTGGAAACAAGATGATTCACAATAATGGAGGATATGATGGACAATGGAATGATATTCTTCATGAGCAACCAAATGAAATGGGATTTGGATGTCCAAACATCATTATTATGCCGAATCAGCAATCTCACAACATGATCAATAAAGTAAAATTTGGTAAGTTTCCTGACTCGGCTAATAAGAGAAAGATGGAGTTTCATGATGATCATAGAGGAAAGAAAGTTCAATTCCCCCTATGTAAATCATGTGGGAAGAGGCATCAAGGAGAATGTTTCAAAGGAACTGGAAGATGCTTTGGGTGTGGAAAAGAAGGACACAAAGCAAGTAAGTGCAAAGGAAAAGGTTCAGTTAACACCATGTATGAGGATAATGGTATTGCTACGACATCAAAAATGGTTAAGTGTTTTAAATGTGGAATGTATGGGCATTATGCAAACCAATTCCCTAAGGGAAAGACTCATGAAGAGAATCAGTATGGTCGTATGGGAAGTATTTATGTGGATGATGATGAAGAGACTACAAATGATATGTGAGATGAAAGAATTGTTGAAGCTCGGTCAATGGATTAAGAATGTAGTGGAATGATTACATGTTTATCATGTGTAATGTTGTATAAGTAATCTCATGGTACTATGGATTAAAGAGACATGTAAGGATTGTTACACTGTTGTCTGATTAATGTTACCAGTATCCATGAAAGGTTATTCAGATATTTTTGGAATGTAGATGATATGCGCATAATGAAGGAATAATAAGATAATGAGGTATTTGATTGTATTCATGAGCTCATGACTGATATAAGGAGAAGGTTATATCATGGTTTGAGTATATAGAATTTTTGGATTTTGGTATGTGGAAAGAGGTAACTTTTAACTGAATTCATGTTTTCACTAAGGTTCAATGGGTATTCAAGAGAATACATGATTAAGGACTTTGAATGTTTGGAATGCGACCAACAAGATATATGGGGGATAAATGATGGTATTCACATGCTTGGTTGACGACATTTCAAGTAATCATTTTCTTTTTACTATGAGCTTGGACCGAAGTATTTTAGATAAGCATAAAGATTGTAATGGATTATGTTAACCATAAGTTAGTATTGTTTAAGTATAGAACTTCTTTTGATATTATTTATGTGATGTTATAGTAATGTAGTTTTAGAAAAAGGACAACCTGCAGGACGGGCGACAGCCCATCGCTTCGGACAAGGCTGTGGGAATCGAACCCACAACCGAAGTGCGACTGGCCTTTATCGCCTACCACTGACCTACAGGAAGTCCCTGTTTAGTAGAAACTAGTTTTATTATATTAAGCAGTATGATATATGAAGTATAAGTCCATTTTAGGAACCATATATGATTAATCTCACTATAGATCGATTTATGCATATAATTTTTGCTAACCTTTTGTTTGAGACAGATGGAATGACCCGTCATTCTATCACATGATCTGCTAACACTTCACGAATAACAAATTCAACTTCATTTATTTAAGAGATGAAGTGGAAATTGTTCAAGGCACGAACAACAGTGAGATTGTACCAAAATAAAGTAAGTATTTATTCTAATTCAAATTTTCAACTTTAGGGGAAATGATCTTGAAAACCAAAAATGTTGTCCTAGTGATCTTATACCTAATGAATCAGATGGTACCTTATATCATCACAAATCTATGGATTTGTGATTACTGGCTTTTCCATAGCCATGTTCTCTACCACTCTCCATCAGAACATGATGGTTAGATTTCTCTTCCATATCCATATTTTCACCTATGTGGAAACCCAATGATTAGTTTATTTGGGTAATCGTTACATTTCATACTTTAGTTTTTAAAGCCAAGTTTTGGTATTCCCTTTTACGATGTGGGTTTCTATTAAAGAAACTTTCAAATAGTAAACCATTTATAACCCTGACGAATTTCGAGGGCGAAATTCATTTTAAGGGGGGTAGAATGTAACAGCCCAAGATTTTATAAAAAATATTCTTTTTAATTTTATTAATGTCTTTTGTTGTACGCTACACCAAAAAGAGCTTGCACAACACGCATCCTTAACATGCCTTTCATTACACGCAATCGCGACCCTCCTCGATAGCGTGTGTAGTACGCAATAACGAGTTTCACTAAACAGCGATATGCTATTAAAATGTTATTAAAACTAGCCGTTATGAATAGTAATAACCTCTTTTTAAAATTTTGTAAATTTTATTTTTCAAAATGGATTTCATTTTTGGATTCGGAGTATCGAATTTATCCTAAGGTGAAATTTTGGTACTTTTCGGATAACTTTCATATTCTGATGAATAGTGAAAATTACTAAATTATAATTAAAAACAACTTTTTTAATCGAAATAATTAATAGTGATAAATCATTAATTTGAGTGGTTTTAAAGTATATTTAGAATATATTTTTACAATTTAATACAATGTTGGTCATTGGATGTAATTTCACATTTAAACCAGACATAATCAAGTGTCAATCTTTTGATAGATATTGTTTCTTAAAAACACGCTATTTGTTTTAACAGCGGGATTTAATTATAAAATTAATTAATGCAACTTTTATGTTATGAATTTAGTAAAATAGACTTCATTTTTGAATTCGGAATATGAAATATAGCTTAGGATGAAATTTTGGCATTGTTCTGAAAAACATCAATTTTTGATGAATAGTGAAACTACTAAGTGGTAGTTAAAAAACTGAATTTTTCATAAAACTTAATTTTACCGCTTCTGTGAATGGAATTTCAAAAATCCGAGAGACACGGTTAATATCAAGGACTAAAATGTGGTTCAATGAGATGAAAATAATTTTTTGGTGAATAGTAACTTTTTACTTTTTTTACCGCGGTTAATAGTAAATAGGGTAACTAAGGGTAAATATGATATTACTATTACCATAACACATGTCCTAATTCTATTGGACAAGTGTAATTCGAACAAAAACAAACTTAGAAATAAAATATGACCATTTAGGCCCACTTGGATTAGATTAGGACATTTATTATTAATTTATTTAAAGAAAGGTTAAAATAGTTAAAATCAAAGTTTAATAAGTAAATCATTTTTAATATGGGGTTATACATAAGATAAATTCGATTGTAAATATTCATTAGAAATCTAAAAAGATTTCGTACATGATGGTATTTTATTTGTAATTTTTAGACATAAAATAAGTTAATTTATTTATGACACAACGATGATGCAGTAATTATCTTATTAATGAAATATTGACATAATTGATGTTATAAACACAAAAATAAATGTAATTTGAGATTTTTTATGAATTCCACTAATTTTATAGGTTACTATGATATATTAATGTTGATTTAATTAACTTGGTTCGAACATTTAATTCTGTTATGACTTTTACAAAAATCATATATCAAATAGTGTCAAAATTGACACAAAATAGTTTTTAAATCAAATATTATATTATTAATTGTTATTGTATTCCTAAAAATCTAAGGTTCGGCCAAATGACTTAGATAAGGATATATATATATTAATAATAAACAATTTGGGGTTCGTTTGGCATGTTATAGTAAGTGTATTAACCATATAGTGAAAGAAAACAAAAAGACACGGTAAAAGTTAAATTATTTAACTTAGAGTTAAATCTAATTGATAAGGTTTAAAATAATATCCAAACATGTCTAAATTTGATTGGTTGATGAGATTACAACCCTATCTCATCTAATCTTCGAATATGAGTCATTTTTGGAGGTTTTTAAGTGGGGTTAGATTTATTATAAATTAATATTTTCAAGAATTCCTAAGGTGCCCCTCTCCTCCCCTATAAAAGGACACCACCTCCCCCTCCTCCTCACACCAATTTGAGCACTCAAGCTCGGCCAAACCCAGCCAAAATCCCTTCTCCACTTCCCTAGTATCATCCTAGAGGTCCTGGTCTTCTTAAAAGACCAATTTTAGTTCCCTAAAAGGAGGTCTCAAAGAGGCACTTCAAAGAAGAGGTAATTACCGTTACCAATTCTTCCATCTTTATTTCTTCTTCCACTTCTTCTTCTTAGGTTGTTTCATTATGAAGTAATAACATCAGTATCACTCATATACTGATATGTTATTATAAGTATGAAACAACCCTATTTCACCATCTATCCATCCTACGAAAAAAGAAATCACCGCGCGTGCGTACGTACGGAATACCGTCTCCACGCCGTGGTGTAATCTATTTTCCACCACCACCTTACATGGATGGGTATAATGGTGTAAAGAATAACTATACATAGTTATTACAACATCATATTGATTCTGATATATTGTATAATCCACTCCAATTCAATTCAATATTTATAGAAATGATATCATCGCTCGTGCGTACGTACGGACTACCGTCTACACGACGCGATGAGATTCATTCTCCATGTTAACCATTTAAGAATGATTATAATGTTTATATAAGAAATAATAATGAAATATATGACATTATAAAGCTACTTGATTTATGTATATATATATATATGTATGTCATCTACTTACTTCCATTTCAAGACAATAAGGAAAGTAAAACAGCGTTCATGTGTACGTACGGACTACCGTCTCCATGAACGGTGTTTTTCATTTTATTTATCTATCTATTATATATATATATATATACTGAATATATATGATATATAAATCATATTTTATATTCTGGAAGTATGTAAATCATGATATAAGTAATAATGATGTCAAGAACAACAAGTCAAAACACCTAAGATAAATGAAACAATTTTACCCAAAACGCTTCTTTAACATGGAACTTACAAAAGAACGGGTAATATAATGTCATAAGTGAACCATATATGATATCATAACAATGAATATGATTCTTTAATAAGTCAATGACATTATTTAAATCATTATACAGGAGGTTCGGACACATACGAAGCAAATTGGACCTAAGGTAAGGGAAATATCACAATCTCATTTTTATCCGAGATTGTTTATTCGTAAGTATTTACTGGGGTGTATTTTATCATCCACATACATGATCCTTCAATATGTAATATTGTTTCCATCCACTTACAATAGTTTAAATCCAATTTTACTCTTTGGTGAGTTTTTAGTAAAGAATATGAAAGGAATCTTTTGTCGCTTTTTCATACGAGGTACTTTTTGACTTTTCCGACAAAAGTACGAAGAATGTTTTTTTTAACTTAAACGGCATGAACGGATTTTTATGGTTTTATAAAGCCTTATTTTCATGAAGCTTCCTCCAAAATATTTCATGACTATTTTTAATAAAATCTCTTTCTTTTAAAATTGCATGATGTTTTGTGAAAAGAAATTGATTTTGAAGAAGAAAGGATATTTTCCTCAAGAATTCATTTCAAGTGTTTTATCAAAATTATTTTCCATCTAAGATAATAAAGGGTTATGTTTCTATCCATATTTTTACATTGATTTGACTATGTTGTGATGGAATTATGTTTATGAATCCCTTTATCTTATATGAATGGTTTTATGATGTCATGTTGTTTTAAGAATCCCATTTTTATTACATGGGTTATGAAATGATGTATGATTTATGATTTTGTGGCACACATAAGAATGGTATCATTATGAGATGGGTGGGACCTATATCTCCCTCCAATGCATTGGGTAAAGATTTTATATCTCATGAGATAGACATGGCTGAAATGGTAGGTTATACCGGTTCAGTGAAACAGGACTGAAACGAGGGTTACTCGATTCAGAAAGGGACTTTGTCCACTAAGATAGTCTTGGCAATGAGTCTTGACTAACAAGAAATGATTTTCTATGATTATGTGTTTATGCCACAAATTTTCATGTTTTAAGTTATGATTATTGGGATTACATTTCACTTCTATGATATATCCCATGTTATGATATTATGAGCTCTTTTGCAGGTTAAGATTTCCAAAAGCTATGTATATGATGTGATTGATTTTTCTTTTGTTTACCCTTACTGAGCATTTGAGCTCACCCTTTTATATTTTCTTTTCCCCAGGATATAAAGAAAGGTTTTAGGTAGAAAAAAAGGGATGACCTTTATGGGAGATATTGAAGAACTTTCACCACGATTAGAAGATTACGTTCCGAGTTTCCAAAGACACTAAACTATTACGATCCTTTAGTGTGTGTTTTTGTTATGTACTAAGTATTCCGCAAATGTAATGTAATGTCCATGTATGTCAAGCTTCGGGTCTCTACACTTAATCCCCTAATTATGCTTTCTCTTCTTAGTTAATGGTGGGAAATGGAAGAACATGTTCCGACAACCAATGTGATAGGAAATGCGACGATTTTCGTATTAATATGACAAGGATGATTAGGGGATTAAAATATGATTATTATTTTGGAAGACGTTCATTATTTTGGGAACCACATTTGATCGAGGTAAATAGATTACTACGGTATTTTCATTGAGGAGTAAGGTTGACTTATATTTTGAAGAATCGATGAATTTAAGGTGAACTTATAGTAATTTAGGTTACTTATGGGAATGACTAACCTATCTTGGGTAAAATATGTTTAGGTTAGCTATTTTTTTTATAAGATGTTAGGAGTGGTTGATGTTGTCTGGAGATGAACAATGAAGTTGTTTTGGAAGACTATGTTATCAAATCCTTATTGTATTTGGGTTTCAATCTTAGTTTGGTTTGTTTTGAGGAATTTTAAGGACCGTTATTTAGGGAATGGTCTATGATGAAATTTGGGTAGTACCATGGAACTTTGATGATTTAAAAGTAGTTTCTATTCCTATGGGGTTCTTTCTTTTTGAAGAGTTGTTTTACCTTAACCTTTCTGTTTTTGAGATAATGTTTAAAGATAGAAGAAATAGATAGTTAATCTCTTGTAGATTATGTGATTCTATAGAAGATGATTCTTGTGCTTTTATGAGACCAAGTGTTTTTGAATTCTCATCATTTTGAGAAAAGATTAGGGTTGGTTGGGACTTGTTAAAGGATGAAACTCTACTTGAAGGTAGGTATATTTTCTTATGTTTTTGTTCTATGTAGTAAATGAAATCCTCAAAATTATGAAAAGAAACGTAAAACAAAAATGTTGTTGGTTTACGTTTCCTACTAGGTAATCAAAGACCGTTTACACACATCATAAGTTTGGGATTTTCTCATGGTTAACTTTCTCCTAATCATGTCCTCTATCACTCTCCCTCAGAACTTGACCCTTTGTTTTCTCCTCCATGTCCATGTTTTCCTACATGGAACCCTAGTGTGGGTTAACTCGGGTGACCTTTGTACTTCCCTTTCTTTATTTTAAAGTAATAGTTTTACTGACTCCTTTTCCGATGTGGGACTTTCAATGAAATTTCAAAACCCAATTTTAAAATTGTGAGGACGCAATTTCTTAAGGGGGGAAGATTGTAACGACCCGAAATTTTTTAAATAAATTTTGTTTCCCAATTTTATGTGTTATTGTTATACTCAACAAAAACGTTTTATTTGATAAACATGATTATAATTAAAATGAGATCAATGGGTTTTGACTATTATATAACCATCGGTCAATATGACCGCTGTGAACAAAATGTTTTGATATAAGTAATCTTGGTTAATTATTATAGAAAGAAGATTCGATGGCCTCACCTAGTAGTCTTGGACCGATCGAAGCCCATCTAACAGAGCTTGGGAAGGAGGTAGCACCACTGGGCTTTGCTCTGGATCAAATCCAATCCGAACTTCATCATGTGAAGCTGGAACGGAATCGCCTTCGTGAGAAGTTCAAAGTGATAGAAATTACTACTCGGGCAATGTTGACTGAGCCACCCCAAGCTTCTATCACCCTAGCACACCTTACTCTTAGGTCCTATGCTGGTATTATAAGGGGTTATGTAACGAGACCGTAACTACCTTGTGTAATCCTTGTTTTAAATAAAAATTGGGATTTCTTCTTATGATGAAGTTTATGAATTTTGAAATGACCGGATAAATATAGTATGCATATTTTTGATGAATTTTAGAAAAAGGATATTTTAAATATGTTTATGTAAAACCTAAATAATTAAAAATGTGTAATGATTTTCAAAAAATGGTCTTCTGCAATTATGTTCAGTACTAAATTTAGAGTCTAATAAGATCAACTTGATTTTTGATGAATAGTAAATTATGAATAGTAATTTTATGATTAGGATTAGTAATATGACCAAATGGATTAGTAATCTCACTTAAAGAAAGTTTTAAAATAATCTAGGCACCTTGATTAAGTAATGTGATTCAATAAAATAGTTAAATAATGGTTTCATTAATTATTATTCAAGTATTAGTTTTTTTCGGGTGAATAGTGTTTTTTAATTAAAAATTTAATTAAAAATAATTAGAAAATTATTTTTATAAAAATGACTTTATTTTTGAACTCAGAGCATCGATATTATGTTATGGTAATTTTTGGGGTCTTTTCTGAAAAAATGAATTTTCGATGAATAGTGTTTTTATTTAAAAATTAAATTAAAAATATTTAGAAAATTATTTTTATAAAATTGATTTCATTTTTAAAATCAGAGCATTGATATTTGGTTAATGTGAAATTTTGGGATTTTTCTGAGAAAGTTGAATTTTCAGTGAATAGTAAAAATACAGTTTTAGGGTTTCGGTATGTTTAATGACATCATAACGGTGTCATGATGATTTCATGAGATCTTTTGAGGGTTGGCCGGCCAAGGGTGATGAATTATTTTTTTGGGGGCACCATGTGGCCTAACTCCATGATAAATGACAAGGGAGAGCACATGGGTTTGAGAAAAGCACATGTGAGGTGTCCCTTGGCCATTAATGCCTTGTCCCCTCACTTTCCCTATAAATACCAAGCCCTCCTCTCATCCATTCGACTCCCCACTCATTCCCAACGAATTTCGGGTCTCATTACCTCCCAAGGAGTCCTCCCAAGGTGCCCCCAAGCCCTCAAGGTCCCAACCTTTGAGGTTTAAGAGTTACATTTTAAGGTAAGGGATCCGACCCCTCTCTTTCTTTTCAAGTAATCTCTTTTATGTCATTTCTTTTATACTCCATGTTCTTATGTTGGAGGATTTTCTTTTATATTCATCCTACTGACTATTTCATGTTCATATGATGAGAGAACCCCCCTTGCTCTCATCAATTCGTTTTAAGAATGTTTAAGTGGCGCCGTTAGGCTGCCGAATTTTTAAGGGATTCTTTCACCTTCCTCGTTTTCAAGTTCTATTTTCATTCAAGTCTTTCATGTTCCTTTTTATTATGTTGGGGTATGATCTCTAAATCATCATACTGATCTTTTATGATCATATGATGAGAGACCCCATTTGATCGCTTCAATTCAGTATTTTGAAGTTTTAAGTGGCGCCGTTAGGCTGCCGAATTTTTAAGTGGTTCTTCACCCTTCTCGTTTTGAAGTTCTACTTTCATGTCAATTATTTCAAGTTACTTTTTGTTATATTGGGGTATTATCTCTTTATATATCATACTGGACTCTTATGTTCATATGATGAGAGACCCCATTTGATCTCTTCAATTCAGTATTTTGATGTTTTAAGTGGCGCCGTTAGGCTGCCGAATTTTTAAGTGGTTCTTCACCCTTCTCGTTTTGAAGTTCTACTTTCTGTAAATTATTTCAAGTTCCTTTTTGTTATATTGGGGTATGATATCTATATATATATCATACTGGACTCTTATGTTCATATGATGAGAGACCGCATTTGATCTCTTCAATTCAGTATTTTGATGTTTTAAGTGGCGCCGTTAGGCTGCCGGATTTTTAAGTGGTTCTTCACCTTTCTCGTTTTGAAGTTCTACTTTCATGTCAATTATTTCAAGTTATTTTTTGTTATTTTGGGGAATTATCTCTATATCTATCATACTGATCTATTATGATAATATGATGAGGGACCCTATTTGATCTTGTCAAATCATTTTCTTTTGAAGTTAAGTGACGCCGTAAGGCTGCCGAATTTTCATAAGAGAAATCTAATTTTTTTTCCTTCCATGTTTTTCATTTCAAATGGTATGTACCTAAAATTTCATTACCATGTCCATATTTACTTCTTATTCTTTCACCCTACTGTTTTATGGATCATTTATGAGAGGGTGAACCATGTCCCCTCTCATTTCAATGTTTTCCAAAACCCCGAAACTTAGCCGTTATGCTGCAGAATTTTCCCCTCAAAATGCCTCTCTCTTTTCTCAAAAATTATTTTATGTTATAAAGTGAATACTTAAAGCTCTTATTTCTACAAGGGTATTCACATATATATCAAAATGTTCCATTTTAAATTCTGGGATTTACATACATGAGACCCGCTTTCCCTTTCCGTGGGTTTAAAGTGACGTAAAGATCATGTCTTTAAAGCAGTTTTTAAAACGTTATGATTATGAAATGAAACCCATTTATTTTTTGCTATGTGGGTTATTTATGAAATGTTTGATGATGATATATGTGGCTCACATGATAATAAAGTCAAATTTAAGGGTGCGCCCTGATAGCGCTCCAATGCATTGGGTAATGATGTAACCACTAGAGATTACAATTTTCACGATACCTTGGTGAATAACCTTGGTAATTTTAAAATGACACCTTGGGGATGGACCTTGGTGATATGTTCATGATTGTCTATGTTAAATGATGTAGCCACATCTTCATGTTATGAAAAAGTTTTATTTTTATTATGATATGCCTCATGATTTCATTTTCATGCCTTAAAGTTCTTTTCATGACTTTATTGATGTATCTCAAGTTCATATGTAAAATGTTTCACTTGTTTCCCTTGCTGGGCCTTCTGCTCACCCTTCCTTTTGATGTATGTCCCCAGGTTATGGGATGTAGTAATGAGACTATGGTGAACATGAGGAGAAGCCTTTCAAGTGTTTAAGAAGAATGTTTTTTTTTCATGTTTTATGTTCCTTGTTTCCAAGACAATAAACCTTAAAGATCCTCAGTTCCGTGTAATGGAATGAAAAGTTATGTTATAAAAAGACGGGATGATATACATATAGACCCCTTTAATCACATACAAGAATGTGTATTCCTCCTAAATATCACCTTCAATAGGCCATGAGTGAATAACTAGTGCCAATGGTGTAATTCTCACAAAAAGGAGGCATTAACCCTTTTGGAGAACACAATGGAATATAACTATCATCCTCATAAGCTTCATCTCCTAAACATTTATTATTACAATTTTCTGCTTAATAATTATATCCAATTCCTTTTATGTTGCATGAACTACTATATGTGGTATTCATCCCATGGAAAACTACTACTTAGAGTATTTCAAGAAACATAGGCGCATGTTCATAAGAGATGGAGGATGAGTCTAAAAAAAAAATAGTAATTGTTAGGGATATGAAGATGATGAGGATGATAGTTGTCTATAACTTTCACCTTTGGATTAATTCAGAGCACAACACCTACCATAGTGGAGTAATTATTCTCTTAAATTCAATTACACATTTTCTTCAATCATATTGAAATTCTTTGAAATAATCAAATGTTGTGTTTCCCTTATTAGAATTATCTATAACCTTCACCTTTGATAATGAATATCTTATGTATATTTATTTATTTATTATAAAAAATAAATATTTTATGAACCCAATAGGATGAATATAAATCTAAAATGGATACACGCTAATCGTTTCACAAAAGTGTATGAAGATAGAGTTAAAGAGTACATCAAGGATTTAATAGAGCATGCATAAAACCCTTATCAAACCTTTTGTTCATGCTTACATTATTTTTATTCAAGACATATTAGTTAGGAAGAGTGGGAATAACATTTTATTTGTCACGAAATAGATCATAGCTATAAATGTTGGACTAATCATGGGGGGAAACTGAATGTGCACACCGATTAGGATGATAATGCGGTTTATAGATCATTTGATATGAATACCAGTGTAAATCATGATAGAGATCACATGGAAGAAATGAAAATGTAAATTGAATATTACTATTAGGAGTTTACAAAGTTTTTTGATAAGTTAATTAGGTTTGATAAGATACAATTGTATACCAGTTATTCTAAATACACAACACCGTCGGCTGTATTGAAGTTATAAAATTTGAAAGATGGAAGCAGATGAAGTGACACCAGATTTACATAACTAATTCCCCTCTTGAATGACATGATTCCAAAAGAAAATAAACTACCATGTTGAAAATATGATGCTAAATGAATGCTACATTCAATGGGAATGATGTATAAAAAATAAATGTTTGTCCAAAAGATTGAATATTGTTTTGAAAGGACCGTGAATCAATCATAAAATTCCCTAAGTGTGGTGCAGATCGATATAATAAAAATAAGTCAAGTCCTTAGAAATGTGTATGGTACTTTCCTATCATTCCATAGTTTACAACACTATATATATTTTAGGAAACCGCGAGAAAATTTTCATGGAATGCATATATAAGAATTAAATATGGGAACCTACATCATCCAACAGATTCTCCTTAGTGGAAAAAATTGATTACAAGTAACCTAAATATGAAAATGATCCAAGAAACATTCGTCTTTCATTATATACAGATGGAATAAATCCTTTTTGTGTATATAGTAGTCTCATAGTACATGGCCCTTTATATTAATGAATTATAACTTTCCACCATGGTTATGCATGAGTTGAAAATACATTATGTTGTCTCTACTTATATATGGACCAAAGTAACCCGGTAATGATATTGATGTCTATTTGGACCCATTGATCAAAGATTTGAAATTGATGTGGGATACTAGTGTTATAATGCATGATTCTCGTAGAAGTGAAGAATTCACATTGAGGGCTTTGTTGTACCAGACGATAAATGAATTTCATGATTATGGAAATTTATTAGGATATAATTTTAAAACAATGTTGGGGTGTCCCATTTGTGAAGAATTCACACACTTAGTTTAGTTGAAATATTCCTTGAAGACTTGTTTTTAGGACATCATAAATTATTACCTTGATCGCATAAATAATGATCTTGGATGATAACATTCGATGGGAATATAGAACATGGTATAACACCGTCTCTACTAACAGGTGATCAAATATTTGATAAAGTAGACAATACTGACACTATTTATAGTAAACTATTTTCTAAATAACTTACAAAATATTGAATATAGGTAATAATAATGTGCATAGAAGTTGGTTATAGGGCACCAACTCCAACATATCACCACTTGCACTAGTATCAACTGATAAAAACTCTTAGTATTTTAGATCTCACATGATGTTCATGATTCTGCTGAGATAATTATTTATTCAAGGGGTCTATAATATTCTTCACCACATAGGATCTTATCACCACAACCTCACGACTGTGATAAAAATTCTTCAAGAGAGGAAACTTTTGAGGCATGTACTTAATCCATAAATGTGACATTGGATCCTTTATGAGAGCTACCATTATAGTATTATCACAATATAATGTGATAGATTCATTACTTATATGGAACACATCAAGCTCCTGTATGACATTTTGTATCCACTAAACTTTCTTAGTTGCATCAAAAGTCATAATATACTCAGATTCCATTGTAGAATCAGTGAAAATTGACTACTTTGAACTTTTCCAACTAAAAATTACATCATTGAGACAAGAGACATATCTTGACTATGAATTTAGATCATTATAATATATTTTTGAAGCTTTCATAATTATATCCCCTTATATATAGCACCTTGTATCCTCTATATGTAAGGAATATATCGATGGTATGCCTCAAATACTTATGGATAACTTTAACAATATAGCAATGTTGTTTTTCTTGATATTCTTGATATCTATCTACCATGCTTAAGGTATAGGAAACATCAAGCCTAGAACATAACATATCATACATGATTGAACATATCATAAACGTTTATGGTATATTAATCATCCACTCTCTTTTTTGTGGTTTCTCAGGGTGCATTTTCTTAGAAATATGTATACAATGTGACTCTAGAATCAATACTCTATTGATTTTTGTATACCGAATCTCCTCAATATTTGGTCAATGTAGATATATTTTCTTAGTATAAGAAGGATCTTGGTTTTATTATGAATGATATTGATCCCAAGAATGTAAGATTCTTCACCTAATTCCATCACAGAGAAGCACCTATTTAATTAGTCCTTAACTAACATTAAGACTAGTATGCCATTTACAATATGTAATATATCATCGATATACACTAAAATGAAATCATATACACTCTCACTAAACCAATTGTGGATAAATGGATCACACTTATTATTTACGACACCAAATTAACTTATGGATTCAATGAACCAAATTTTTCATGACCCAGATTCTTTCTTCAATCCATAAATGGATCTCTTTAGCCTCTATAAATTTTTATGATATTTTAGTGTGAGAAACCCTTCTAGTTATGTCATATCGATATATTACAAAATTTTATCATTAAGGAATGTTTTTTTTACATTCATATTATAAATCTTATAGTCACATAAAGATGATATGAAAAGTATAATTCTGATAGATTTAAGCATGGAAACTAGAAAAAAAAAGGTTTTGACATTGTCTATGCTTTATCATTGGTTAAACTCTATATCCACTAGCCGGGCCTTATAGGTACTCAATTTAACTTCCATGTCTAGTTTTATCATGAATATAAATTTAAACCCAATGGTATTTTTATCAACAGGAGGATCGACTAGAACCTATACTTGGTTCCAGTATATGGGATCCATTTCAGAATTTATGGATTCTTATCACCTTGTATATTCTATTCTATCTACTACCTCCTTATAGAAAATAGGGTTATAATTTTCAACCAATAATGGGTCACCATACTCAATGATAAGAAAACCATATCTCATGGCTCTCTATCCTCTCTGGATCTCATACCCAGTACATGCATCTTAGGAATATAATCTATGTGGACCTGCGAAAGGTTTCCATGCACTAAATCTTGAGTATCTTGGGAATCAAATTTATAAATTTCACTATTTATCTCACTAGCTATTTTAGATATGTACTATTTAGGATAAGGATATTATCATGGTACCTCAAATAATAAATTTTCCTATATAAATTTAGTACTACTGTGATGATGGTGTTGTCCCATGAGGAGGTTTCAAAATATGTTTTCAAACTATCACTTTGTTAATTTTTTTTAATTAAATGTTATTAAAGAGGGGATTTGAAAGTGAAATTAAATTAAATTAAAATTAAATTAAAATAAATTTATAATCAAGATCCATAACATATTAGAAATGTGAGATAAATCATATTTGAGTTAGATGTTTTGGGAAATTTTCAATTATTGAACACTCACCTTTATCCTTGTTTAAAAATGAATTATTCGATTATATTTCTCAATGATCCCCTCAATACCTTAAATAAAACAAAAAAAATCATAAAAACCATATTGAAACCTCGAATATGGGTGTTTATACTCCTATAAAGGTGATTTGATTATCGAAATACCTCTGGGAAACTAGAACTAACTAAACATTTTATGCTTAATGGGGATACCTCATCAAATAGAGTTTAAATAGAATGGTTATTTTAATTTCATAGAATGAAAATTCTCCAAAAAAAAATGTAAAAAATTTAAAATAATAAATAAAGAGACATACTTTATTCAGGAAAAAAGTTTCCTTAGAAATATAAAAAGAATACATAGAAACACAAATAATTACTAGGGAAGAAACAACATAGTACTTGCCTGAAGAGAATGGGTGTTTGATACTAGTGGGGAGAAAAATTATACCATTCTCATGATTAAAATGGAAATAAACAATATTTAAATGTTCAATGATATAATTTTAAAGATATAGTACATTAATCAAATGAATTTACTAAGCATCAAGGAAACTTCACCTAAAGAACTCCAAGGGAGAAAGGCCAAGCTTATGTGGTCACAACTATTGAGGTTGAAGTTCTTAACGATGTGGTGAAAGGTACCTTAATCATTTCCTCAAACTTAGACTATGATTTATTTGATTCTATATCATCTCATTCTTTTATATCTTCCCCCTTTTCTAAGAAATTTAGACATTTCCAATTTTATTTAACAAAGGTGTTGTCAGTCAAAAATCATAAGGAAAGTATCATTGAAACAAAGATGTGTCGATCAGTCCCTCTTATAAAACATAATCATGCTTTAGTTGCTGACATTATCATCATACCTATTAGTGACATTGATATAATTCATGGTTATAATTGGGTTTCAAGTTATGATTCTAAAATATATTTCAAAAAGAAGGAAGTTACAATTTTTGATAATGATGTAGAATCCCTTATCATTAGAGCAGAAACTTCGTCATTTGTTTCCTATCTAGATGAACCCCTAATAGATCTACTGAATACAATTCATGGGTAGTAGGATAAAAAAATATTTATGGGCAAGGAAAGAAATATTAAAATTGAGGATGTACCTATTTTGAAAGAATATATTGATGTATTTTAAAAGGATTTACCTTGACATCCTATGGAGAGGGAAATTGCATTCTATATTGATTTAATTCCTAGTGCATGCCTATATCAAAGAACCCTTATAGAACGAACACAATGAAATTAGTATAGAGGGATAAAAAATAGAGGAATAGAGTGATAAAGTATTTAACCACCCATGTTTTTCCCCATGGGGAGCTCTTATTCTTTTCATTAATAATAAATATGGATCTATGAGGCTGTGCATTGAATACAGGGAGATCGATGTTATTATGATAAAGAACAAGTATCCTCTTCCTCTCATTGATGATTTTGTCAATCAAATTCATGAAGCCTAATATTTTTTGATGATTGAACTTCTTTTTGGATATTATCAGTTGCGTGTGAAGAAGTAAGATATTCCAAAGAGATAATTTCAAACCAGGTATGTGAATTATATATTTAGAGTAATTACTTTTGGACTAACTAATGAACCCTCAGTTTTCATGGATTTAATGACAAATTTTCCAAGGAATAACTTGATGATTGTTTTGTTGTTGTACTTGTTGATTATATCTTAGTATACTAAAAAAGATATGAAGAACATGAGAATCACTTGTATATTATTCTGAATATTGTTAGAAGAAATGAATTATTTGGGAAGTTTAGGATGTCTGAATTTTGGCTTCAAATAGTTACTTTTATTACCCATAATGTCTCAATGGATGTAATATCATTTGATCCTGTGAAGATAAAGGTTGTTCAGGAATGAACTACTCCAATTAACATAATCCAGGTACGTAGTTTTATTGGTTTAGCAGGTTATTATTGGAATTTCGTTCAAAACTTCACCCGATTAGCTAACTTGTTAACCAAGCTTAAACTTAAAGAGGTTACATTCGTATGGACAAAATAATGTGAAGAATATTTTGTATAATTGAAGAAAATGTTAGTGAATAATCCAATATTGACTCTACCATTGAGAAGTGGTGGATTTTTGATCTATAGTGATGCATCAAAGAAAGGAATTGGTTGTGTCCTTATGCAGAATAATAGAGTTATTGATTATGCATCAAGAGAGTTAAAAACTCATGAACAGAACTATCTAACTCATGATCTTGAGTTAGTATCTATAATATTTTTCCTGAAGATTTGAAGACACTATCTATATGGTGAAAGATGTGAGATATATACAGATCAAAAAAGTTTGAAATATGTCTTCTCACAGAAATAACTCAAAGCAAGAAAAAGGCGATGACTAAAGTTGATTAAATATTATGATTATTCCATACACTACCACCCAAGGAAGGAAAATAAGGTGGAATATGCATTGAGCATTAATGATCATGGAGTTATAAACAAAATGAGGGTTGAAAGGGAACCTATACTCATGGATCTAGTTAAGATGGATAAGGAAATTATCAATGAAGATAAATAATTAATAATTTTTCAATTGGTTTCCCAACCACCTTTATTAGAATGGATTAAAATTTCTCTATTTTATAATGAGAATATTTAAAATAACATTAATGTTGTGAAGGATTAGAAGTTGTAAGACTTCATTTATGATGATGGAATTTTGAAATTTGGGAAGAGACTTTGTGTTCTCGCTATACCTGAACTAAGAAGGGAGTTATTAGATGATTCACATAGTTAAAATTTCTCTATACATCCCGGTAGCACTAAGATGTATAAATATTTTAAAGAACATTTCTAGTGAGATAACATGAAGAGGTAAATTTCTGATTATGTATCAAGATGTTTAGTATTTAAATAGGTGAAGGCTGAAAGAAAATATCCCAGGGGAATCATGCAACCTCTTCTTATTCCTACATGGAAATGGGATATCATAACCATGTATTTGGTCACTGGATTACCCACAAATCCAAGAAATAATGATGCAATATGGTTAATTTTTTATCGACTTGTGAAACATTCACATTTACTCTATATAATGGAATATTTTCCTCAAGAGATCCTTACAATGATCTATATAAATGAAGTTTTAAGACTTTACAAAGAACCTATCTCAATTGTTTCTGATCGTGATCCATGATTTAAAAAACAATTATGGAAAATTCTTTTGAAATATTTGGATACTGATCCTTGATTTAGTACTTCTTATCACCCTCAAACTAACAAAAAATTAGAAAGGATGATCCAAACTTTATAAGAAATGTTGAGATCATGTTCACTTGAATTTCAAGGTATGTGGGATAATTATTTACCTTTGGTAGAGTCCTCCTAAAACAATAGTTTCCATTCTAGTATTCAAATGGAACCATATCAAGCATTGTATAAAATGAGATTTCATACACCAATATGTTGGGATGAAGTTGGTGAAATGAACCCAGTGGGCCCAACTTTTGTGGAGGAAACAAAGACGAAGGTAAAGACTATTCAAAACCACATCAATGTAGCTCAAAATAATAAAAAGTGATATGATGATTATTGAAGTATGTATTTGGAATTTCAAGTGGGAGATCACATTTTCTTGAATGTATCTCCATGGAAGGGTGTTATATGATTTTGGAATAAAGGGAAGCTGAGTCCCAGGTATATTGGTCCTTTTTATATTCTGGAGAGTTAGAGAAATGTCTAATAGTTTGGTGATTCTACCTAACCTTTCTAAGGTACACAATGTGTTCCATGTACCATTATTGAGAAAGTACATTCCAGACCCAACACATGTCCTCACTTCTGAAGGTATAAAATTAAAACCTGACTTATCTTACTATGAATAACATATTTAGATTACCGACACTAAGGAATAGGTGTTGAGGAATCAGACGACTTGGCTAGTAAAGGTACTTTGGAAAAATCATAAAATTGAAGATTCAACGTGGGATCCTGAGGAGATAATGATGAAGAACTACCCAAATATTTTTATGAGGTAACATCTTGGTCATTTCGAGGGCGAAATTTTTGTAAGGGGAAAGAATATAACACCCTAAGGATTTAAAAATAAATTTAATATAGTATGAATGAAACACTGAGTCTATATGAAACGAAAACATTGTTATTTATAGGATATAGTTATAACCTAGCTGTTAAACAGAATTTTTCCACTACAATGTTTTGAATTTTGAAAAACAAATATACACAGTTGTGATCAGTAAGATATTTAGAGTCTGATAGGATCAACATACATTTTTGGTGAATATTAACTTGATCCTTATGAATATTAATACACCCTTATGAATAGTAATATGACCCATATAAATAGTAATCTCACCCAAGTATTTATAAAAAAATTAGACACCTTATAAATGAGAATGAATATTTTAAAAAATAATAATTAAGTGTTGGTATTTTTTGACTAATAAATATTTAATTATAATTTTAAATTTATAAATTGATTTAAAATAAAATTAATTTTCTAAAAATTTATTCTTAAATAAATTTTTTATTGTTTTATGATTTTTGGAAAATTTTACAAGACATCAGTTAATTTTTGAAAGTATTATAAAATCAGTTTTATATTTTAAAATTGTATTTTTCATGTAAATAATTATTTTATTTAGAAATTAAATTTCACATATTTAGAAACATATTTTTATAGAATTTATTACATTTTTGAATTATAAATGTCAAAAAAAAATTTATGGTCAATTTTTTTAATAATTCTAAAATACTTGAATTTTTTGTGAATAGTAAAATATGGTAATTTATGGTATAAATACATTATAAGATAAATACACTATTCCTTGTATCATGGCTGATGTATGAATTTTTTTTTAACTCACATGCGATTATTACTATTTTTTTCCCAATAAGAAACACTATTTCTCGTCTTAAAAAAAAATAAAATAGTGAACAATATATTAAAAAATAACCCCTCTCCTCCACTATAAAAACCACCCCTCACTCCCTAATCTCCATACTCCTCTAATACTTGAATCATCTAAAATTTATACCCAAATATTATTCTTTAGTATCTCCCCACTTCCAATAGCTCTTGGTCTTTACAAAAGTCTAATACCCTTCCCTTAAGGAGGTTCTCAAGGAGGTTTTTTCAAGAGGTAAAACATCTTCCTTTTTCTTTTAATTTCATTTTCAATTTATTTTATTTTATTATCTTATCCTCACTTACTCTATCCAAATGATCATGACAACTCATATATAATATACATATTATAATTATATCATGTTAATGTAATATCCTCACTAAAACTACTATCTATGTCTCTTTAAAAAAATGAAATCATCATCTGGGAGGTGCCGATTTACAACCTTCGTGGATGAAGAACCATCATTATTTAATTTATCATTAAAATCGGTTAATTAATCCATTTTTATGTAATAAAAAAACTATAATATATGTATTATAACCTATTCAATTTTCTTGAACCAGTATATAAACATAATACTAATTCATACTATAAAACTAGTTCGTAATAGTCGAAATATCGCCAAAATAATCTAAATGGTTATCACTAATGTTATATCTAATAAATAATCCTCATACCATATAACCAAATGAATTATATAAAAATTTAATATTATATATTTTCATTATTATCATATAAATTAAATTCTATATAATTATACCAATTACACATGATCTTCCATACTTATAATCAAGCGAATCGATCAGGAATATCAATAAATGAACACTCCAGAACAATAGAATTAAATATAATAAGTTATCAAAAGGCCATAAATAAAATTAATAAAATTATATAAATGTTTAATAAGTTCTTAATTAAATTATTTATGGGTCTAATTTCATATTCCAGGACCTTAAGGTCAAGTTCAAAACACATTCGGACATAAGGTAAGGGATTTCTACCCGAACCTCCATTTTTATTCAGATTACTCTAATTATTTACTTAACTCAATGAAATTATTACATAATATTATTTAATAATAATAAATTATGTGAGAATGTTCTATATATATGTAACAATCATAAATATTCTTTATTTTATGTGGATTTAAAATTTTTAAAATGATCTTTTGAAAAAATTATTCCTGGTAAACAAGCCTGTTTCAATGGAACTTCTCGAATTCTTACCAATTTTCAAATATACTCTATAATAAGTTTTAATACAACATTATTTATCTAAAATAACTGATTTTATTATGAAAAAATACCTTAATTAACTTCTAGATTTATACAAATATTATTCCAAAAGAACACTTCCTTTAAAAGTAAAAGAGTATTTCTTTCAAGAATTACATGATGATTTTATAAGTCTATTTTCATCTATTTGAATAGTCTTGTTGATTATCATATTTAATTTGGTTTAATTTTTTATGATACCATATAACATGTTTTATTGAATGGTTTATGATTAGTTTGACTATGAATGTTCTATCTTGAAACCATTCAACATATTATATTGAATGGTTACTATTATGTTTTATGATTGGGGAAAGTGATTTACATTTCATATGTTAGTTTCAATATGTTTTACCCCTTTCATATGATAAATTCATTATATTTAGTAAGTATTGGGTGGGGACCTCTATAGACACTTGGTTCATCGGTAGGTCTCATGAGACCACCTAGTTTTGGTTTATATCCATTTGTGTATTTAATGGGAAAGAGGCCTTGATAGAATGGTTATGATGTCCCGTATTATGAATTAACTCATTATGAAACAAGTAAGTGATAGTCCATGTGATTTTTCTAATAGTATAATACCCTTGTTTATGTTTTATTATGGAATTATTCATTAAGTTTTTATTCTTTCCATCTTATGGTAAAATATATGTTTAAAAGTATGTGTTTTTAGTTTCTCACCATGCCTAGTTTTATTTATTACGATTACTTTAGCTGTATTACATACCCTTACTAGGAATATGAGCCTAATCCATTATTATGTTTTATTTTTCCCTAAGATATGAATAAGTATATTATGAATGACTTTTAAGGATAATCTAGGAGTTTTGGATGATTCTAATGGAATTTATATGTTGTATTTCTTTTCAATTTGTAATGTTGAACTTATATATGTATCTTGTTTTCCAAGACTACTAAACTATTCGGTTCTTTAGGACGTGTCATCCTTTTTAATATTCCAATGTAATAAAATAAGAAACCAACTATGGGAAACTGGGGTAGGATCTTTAAAATTTAGGTACACTTTTACTTGACCTTTATAAAGGTAAATGTTATAATTAAATGAATGAATTGTTAATGGCTATTACATAATAGTGACACTTTACCCTTGTAAGGTAAGTGTTTTAAAATAGTCTAAATAAATATTTAAATAGTGAGTGGAAAGTATACTTATAGATATCACATGGCCTTATAATTATAATTGAATGGTAATTGGTTGCTTGTACTTAGCTCACCTTGTCATGTTTATGAAAGGTAAAAGAATGAACCTAATAATTAAGAATGAAATGAAAGAAATGGTTTCATGTCCTTTTAGACTTTCCATACTGAAGAAAGGTATGGAATAAACCAATTGAATTATTAAAAGGCATGAGCATTACATGGAAAATATAAATAATGATAAAAGTATAAGGTGCCTATTGAATATGTTCTTATTCATCTTTATAGGAGTGTTCAGATTTGAGAAAGCCTTGGATTCCCAAGGGAATACCTTAAGCAATCATAGAACTGATTCCAATTCAAGTATTTCTATTTCCAAGTGAGATACCCACCACATAACCTAGTCCATGTCTACTAGTGGATACCTAAAATGACATCGTAGTATCCCTTCACTATTATTCAAATATCAGGATTCATTGGATACACTCCTTGGATCCAGCTTGATGTCTTTGAACATGTGGCGCCATGGATACACCCATTGGGATGAGTCATTTCTTATCTTGTGCTTACCATAGACGAGATACTTAGACATAGTTGGAATCATATTACAGTGGAATGTCTTCGGTGATTCCCTTTGGATTACACTCAAACCCCTTTATCTAGGTTGCATATTATTATGGAGTTGGATTGACCCCTGAGTCCAGAGATTCCTTGGTTATTACCTTGGATCCTATTAATTATTATCATTATAAGGGATTCCTTGGTTATTTCCTTGGATCCTATGTTATTATGGTTATTAATGTATGCCATGGTAGTACCTTGGATCCAATTACTTTGCTTATTATAAAACATAAGATAATTAATTAAATGATTACATGTTAAGAGACCTTAAAAACTAAGGCTAAATAGGTTACCAGTTAGCTTTATAAAATTTCTTTACATTTATATATACTTTCATGCTATCAGTTTATATTTCTCAGATTGTATAACATAGACACCACTTGTTATGGCCTACTGAGATTTATCTCACACCCTATCTAGTCTTCCATTGGTACCTCGGTAGATTACATGTATACAGGTATTGATAAAGGGATGAATCTCACTTTGGACAACTAATATTTCTTTCTTGTATTAGGATATAGCTTTGTAGCTGATGACCGTGCCAGCACTCAGGATGCTAGATAGTTTTGGCCTATTTTTGCTTTTTTTATAGAGAATGTATTTTCTGCTTCCATGTATACCTATTTTCCATTATCTAAAAAACATGAAATGTATCATCATCATTTTTATATTATTTAGTTTCCAAATTTGAGTATTATTATCTATTTTTTGGATGTTTATGTATATTTCTACTACGATGGGTTACTAAGTCAGTTGTTATGGTGTCTATTTACACTACACCATCTGTTTATATTCTAATTCCACTATTTATTTTTTATTACTTATTTGATGTGCTTCACTCTGGTAATGAGGGCACAACCTCCCCATAGACAAACCTTAGGCCCTCACTACTAGTCAGTAGCCTCTGGCGTACAAGGAGGTACACATGAGGCCATGTTTCTAACCGAGCTTGGGGAATCTCTGAGTGGAACCTGGGTCTAGGACATCAAAATGTGGTATTAGAGGGTTTTTTATTTTCTTTTGTCTTATTTTTTGTGAATATATATAGGAGATTAAGAACATGTCGAACATGGTTATGAGTCATGCCTGAGAGTAGCTAACCCATGTTCGGGGTGAATACTATGTTTCATGGGAATGGAAAATTCTCGTTCTGTATTATTCTTATTATAATTCATAAAATTTCATCATTGGGTGATTTATTCACAAGTATTTTTTCACAAATCCCTGATCAATATTTTTTTTACCTAAGCAAGTAATATAGTGCACAACCAGGGTCGATTTCAAGGAGGTAACACACACAACATCGAATTTTTTATTATTCCAATTTATATAATAAATAATTTAAAACTAAATAATATAAAGTGTAATATTTTGTAATATTCATGAAATAATGATATACATATATATATAATGGAATGTGAAAAAAATGAATGCAAATAAAATGATGTTTGACAGAAAAGAGATCCTTCCAAGAGAACACTCGGAGTTAACCTTCATCGTCTCTTTATTATTTTCAAATTTACTCAATGAACATGATAAATTGTAGGTATGAATATACTCTTCTAACTATTTTTATGAATATATTGTGCACTGAACAATCTTTGAGATACCACGCATACACCTACTCGATCAAGAGAAAATATCGCAGAAGAGAAAGTTAAACCTCTAGTACCAAATGGAGACACAAAAGCACCTTACCCACTAATATATCCCTTGACATAACTCTAAGAAAATAATAAAAAATAAACATGAATTTTAAATTACTTAGGTTTAACACTGGATTGATCCTCTGGGAACTTCCTCGGGTTAGTTACTCATGATCATGAGTTTTAGAGATCATAGTGGAGAAGAACGAGGAGGAATTAGAAAAGATTTAAAATATGAGAATTTGAAAAATAAAAAGAGTAAAATATATAAAAAATTAATAACACTATAAAATTTAAAATAAAATAATAAACTATTAAAAATGTCCACACATATTTTCCAATATTTTGAGAATGGGAGGGGATATATTTTTATAGGCAAAAGGGGTGATATTTTTGGATCCATAAATTTTCCTCTAAATGTTTTCACATGGTAGAACCATTAATGATATAACATGTACATGAAGTATTATGTAAAGTTATTCAAAATTGTTTTTCTAATTTTACACAAAAATTTATGATTTATCTTCCACGTGTAGAAGAAGTTATAGCCTAATTACTCTGAGAATTTATTTTGGTCGAATTATTCTAATATCATCCTTCAATGTTAAGCATTCAATGTATACCTTAATGAATACATAACTCCATAAAATTTATTTGTTAAATGAATCATCAAGTTCTATTACAAATAAATCTATAATCACCTTAATTTGAGGTGTGTATACTGAGTTATGCCTCATTTCTGGATATGGGGTCAACATTGTTCACCTGAAATGTTTTTTAACTTGATTGATTTTTTTGGGCCTCAAGATGTTTGAGTAAGCTATTGGTCCAAAACACAATGATTTGAATAATAAATCAAGGAATCCTAAAAAGTTAGTTACTCAAATTTAAATTATATTTTAAATGTTATGCTTAAAATATAAGAGTGATTAAAATCTTCTAAAACTCCAATATTAAGTAATTTTCACATTTTATTGCAAAACACACCATAAATCCAAAATTGATGCCAAAAATATCAAATTGATAAATTTTTAGGTATTAAATAATTTAAATACATGTAAAAAATGAGTAAAATATTATTTCTATTAATTCTTCATCACTAAAACAATGCTTTTCCTCAAGTATAAAATCTCTACATGGAATTTAGAGGGCACCAATGTTGCCAATATTCAAATTCAAAAGCAATAAAATCAAACAATTTTCAATTTCAAATCAAATTATATAATGTCACATAAAATATAAATTCAATTTCACATTTTTCAAAGAAATAATAAATTCATGTTCTTTAATTTTATCCTTTTAAAAACAATGAAACTTCTCCTTTTATTCATTAATTATTCTCAATTCATTATTATTAAACATACCAAGTCATGATCTATAATAATTTTTAATTATTCTTCACTCATATCTCATGATATAATTGAAGTGGATATATGCTCATATCATGAGAACATGATCCATATCCATATGATTTTATGGTAACTACTTTCTCTACTTTGTAAAGAAAAAAGGCAGATAAAATCATGAGGAATTGTAAAAAAGGTTCAAATGAATATGAGGACTAAGGTTGATAGGATTTGATGATTTAAAAAATTAAGGGTCAAGGAGGAGTTTTATATTTTATGTAAAATTCATGATATGAAAAATAAATGATTAATAAAATTACCCCTTAAATATAGCAACACCCATTCCCCTAAAACTCTATGTAAAGGTTAGGGTCAAATAAATCATAATGGATTATTTGTGCACCCTCTGTATTTTATTTTTACTTTTATACTTTTTTTTTATTTTTCATAGATCCTTTTCATTTTTTTCTTATTTTTCAAAATTTAGGAATAGAATAATCCTCACATACACCACCTAACCATATATGATAAAAATCATAGGTCTAGTAATGGTGATTTTTAGTTTTCATAAATCACAACCCATTTTCCTCATTTTTTTATCTTTTTTTCATTATATATTTTTTTAATTCAAGAGGGAAATCAATTAAGTATAATGAATGAATCAACATACTTAATTTATTCCCAAAATAAGCACCCCAACACATTTTTAATAAAATTTAAATCATCTCTTCAATGATGATTCCCCTCACCCAACACTTAAAAATCAAAATATCATGTAAATACCAATAGTAGGGTAGGAATAGATAAAAATGGATTGAAACATGGCACAACCCAATAAAGTTAATTCATGGTCTTTATAAGATAAAGAATGATTGGTGTTATGGTGGTCTTTTAAGGATAAATGGTCTATCAAAATATGCCTCAATCATTTTAAATGTGTTTTTGTACAGTCGTAGATTTGAAAATTTCAAATAAAATTTCTGTTGAGTGACATGTACCAAGATCACTCAAGAAATATGCTCAAGAAAACATAGGAAGTACATGGTCTAGAAATCCTCTAGGGAATGGGAAATATGATATTAGAAAATCACTCAGGGTATGCTTAATAATTTAAAATACATATAATTCACTTTAATCATCTAATTCTCCATTTTACTCATTTAATTTCATTAACATTGAATACTAAAACATATAATCACAAAATTACTAAGAAACTCATGTCTCCAAGGTAATTCAATAAATAATAATTCAATTATGGGCATGAAATTTCATTTTAAGGCTCAAAACATGTTATTGGACAAAAATGTAGGGAGTATAAAAGATAAAAATAAAAAGTTAACTCCCTTTAACAGGAATTATAGTCCTATTTATTCCACTATTTAGGGGTTACCTTATGCCATAATGAACCTATAAAATAAAATTACTCAATTAAGCATAAGGATCAGGTCATTTATGCTCAAAAAGATAATATAGAGTAAGATGCATGATATAATAATCCAAAAAATGAAATTAAAATCTAAATTACTTAGATTGAATGTACTAGAAATAAAGTAAAGGATAAATATAAGTGTGATAACCCACGTGGGCCCTGAATTTTTATTGCCTCTAAATGGAAGTACCAACTGTTATCCATAATCATATAGTGTGTTAATCTTCATTCACTTGAACCACCACATGTGTCTTTTCCTTGCATCCATTTCTAATTTTTTTGTGTAGGATAATTACATGTATATATTACACACAAACCACAACCTTCTCAATGTGGTATAGTTTTCATGGAGGGGGTAGGATGAAGTATGGAACATCCTCCTATTTGGTTGCAACTTGTGAAACATATTCTTCTCTATCCAATAGTTTATGATGGTATTGTACATCAAAAATAATACTCAAAGGTAAATATAGAGTGTAGTTATATTTGAATAATATTAAAACATGAATTTTAAATATCAAATTCTTACCCATAAATGTATGTAACTTTTTTTCTTGGATTCCATAGGAAAATTCACTTGGATTACCTCATGAACATCCACCAACAAATATTCTACATGTATAAGGAGCTCTATATATTCCTCTAAGGAAAATAAAGGATTGACCAAATATGAAAATTAAAAATCATAAATAGTGATACTCAAATTGGATTTAATAAAATCATAAAATATAGAGTTCAATAAAGGGTCATCTCCCTGAGTTTATTCTAGTTCAATCACTTCTTTAGTGATACGTGTCTCTTGAAGGTGGGTTGTAGATGATGGAGGTAGGTAATCAGGTTCCTCTACTTCGTGGATCTTCTTATAAAAATCATTGAAGACTAAGGGGGGGTTATTATTGGACTATTTACACTTTATAAAATTCCTGATTGTAATGGGAGAACTCAGCTAGCTACCGAACCATCCCTTTATGAATATGTTTTTTCATATCCTCCCTCAGGACTACTATGAATTATTTGAATACCTCCTCCCCATTATTTTATTTCCAAAATAACCTCACCTATTTAAAAATAATATAAATACTATCCTCTATGAAAAATGGTGAGATATTAATTGTTTCATTCACTTGTAGGTAATTATTCAATGAATTAAATAAATAATCATTTGAAAACATCATGGAAAAATATTTTTTTCTAGAATTTCTAGAATTTAGGATTTTTCGATTTTTATGAAAAAACAATGTGTGAAAGAGTTGTGTGTAACATCCTAGGTAAATAAAGAAATATGAAATTTTCATATTTATTAATATTTGTGAATTAAATATTAATTTTACCTTAAAGGTGTTGTTATGTTTGATGGCGTACTTGATACACAACAACGAGTTTCTTTGAAATCTTAAGTTCCACACTAACAATATAATATTATAATTTTAAATGGTTGTTAACACCTAGCCATTGTATTGGTGGGAATGAATAGAACTAACTAATATATGATTATACATGTTTGTTAAATGTTTTTACATTTATCCAATAAAATTTAGAGGCTTAAAATGTGAATGAATCTAGTTTTAAGCATAATATACTTTAAAAGGTTGATTTACCGCCTTTTGATGGAGAACCATCATTAAATCTAGTTTTGGTCACATTTATATGTTTTATTTGACCAAATAAAATTATTCTTTAGAATCGGGATATCAAAAATTACTTTGGGTAAATTTTTGGTATTTTTCTGATAAAATTCATTTTTTAATGAACAGTGGAAATCCTGCATTTTAATTCAAAACTGCCTTTTAGTCTAATTTATTTATATATTTAGATTATATTTTTAATTGGTTTTAAAGTTAAATTATATTATATTTTTAAAATTTAATCCAATGTTTGTTATTGTAATTAATTTCACTTTGAAATTGGACCTAAACAAGTGTTAATCTTTTGATAGTTAATATTTCTTAAAAACACGCCTTATGTTTTGACAAAGAGAATTAATATTAAATTCATTAATCCAACTTCTATGTTTTTAATTTGGTAAAATAGACATCATTTTTAAATTTGGAATATCAAATATATATTAGGCTGAATTTTGGGTATTTTTCTGAAAAATATCAATTTTTGATGAATAGTGAAAACACTGAGTAATAGATAAAAAGCTCACTTTTTCATTTAAATAAAATTTTACCACTTCTGTGAATTAAATTTCAAAAATCTGACATACATGGTTGTTATTAGTACGTAAAATGTGTTTCAATAAGATGAAAATATTTTTTTGGTGAATAGTAACTTTTGACTTTTTTTCCGCCATTAAAGTTAAATCAGGTAATTCAAGGTAAAAAGAATATCATAATAATAAAAAATTACATTATCACTAGTCCTAACCTTATTTTATGAGTCTTTTCCAACCATGATCATCCTTGGGTCTATTTTGGGACCCCATGGAGTCACTTAAGAGTGATAATGACACTTTATTTTAATTAACTTAAAGTAAAGACAAAAATGACATAAACAAATATCTTTTAGTAAATAAATTTTTACATAGGGTTATATAAGTTATAATTTCTAATATAAATATTATTTGGAAAGCTAAAAATATTTACTATGTCATGGTATTTGTTTAGAATTTTTAGACATCAAATAAATAAAATTACTTATGGAACAATAATGATTCAGTGTTTATCTCATTAATAAATGATTTAAATAAATAAGATTATAATGATTAAAATAATATCCAAAACCTATCCAATTATTATTGGATGATTTTATTTTGATCACAAGTCATCTTATCTTCGACTTTAATAAGTTTTGGACCTTTAGAAACTGAAAATCATTATATAATAAAATAATATTTTTACACTTTTCTAAAAAGCCCCTCCTCCCTCTTATAAAAAGTCCCCACCTCTAACCGATTACTCACACTTCACAATACCATTGTCTTGTCCAAAACCCACCCAAATAAGATCTCAATATCCCTATATTCCACTTAGAATCCTTACCTTAGGCAGAATGCACTTCAAGAATTCCTTTTGGTTCAAACCAAAGGGAGTTACCCAAATTAATGGTAACAGTTTCTCTTAAATTATTTTGTTTTATTCTGTTTTATTTTACTTATCCAACCCAATAAACTCATTTTATTCCTTTATTTTATAACAAAACCAGTATCCTAAATATACTAGGTTGTTTTTATGAGATGTATTCAAACTACACTTACACACACCTCCATTTAATGGGTAAAGAACGTACGGTTTCTGTGGACGACGAACTACTACCTCACGAAATGATAACTGTTCAAATATCTCCAACATCCTTTAATAGTGGCCATTATGATGGAAATTTATTTATATATGATATATATTATGTTTAGTTTTTCTTTATGCTTCTGTATTTTCCATTTATAGCATACGTTTATGGTTTCTATTATGGGTAAACACGATAATTTCATTTGAGGAAGTGCGGACTACCGCCCTCTCAAAGTGATATGACTCATTAATGCCACATGTGGGACATATAAAGGATGAAGTTAATGATATTATATATGATATTATACAGGAATTATTATATACCTACATATCATTATGTTTTAATCCCATTAAAATAATAAATAGAAATAAAAAGAAGCGTTCATATGTACGTACGCCTTACCGTCTCCATGAACGGTGCATTTCATTTCCTATCTACAAATGTTATATAATATTATAAATACATACATATACTGTATATATATGATATATATGATATATATGATATATAAATCATGAATATCATTATAGAGATATTGGATATTTTACCACATGAACAACTTGTAATTATAAGAAGTTAATTTTTGACTCAAGTACCAAATATCGACAAAACAAACATTATTAGCATAAATGATTACATAATGTTATAACATGGTAATAAGTGATTTAAAAGGAATGATAAACATGAAAAAAAGTTTCTTAAGAATGTATAAATTAACATTAGTTTATTATTCAGTATATTAAAGAACTAACGGGTCATGTCGGACATGAGGTAAGGGACTTCATCTCAATATTTTTTCATTGAGGCATATATTGTTTTAATACATGACTTTATTTTATATGCTATATAAACACATTAGATGTTTCATTTCTTTTAATGGGAATCTTTTTCTACAAATAATTTTACTAAACGACAAAAAATAATGTTTCTTCTAACGTAAGCGGTGACAACGACCTTTCAGCCGCCGTGAGTATTATTTGATCTTTGGATTCCTTAACAAGCCATAATTTTTTAAAAGGAAAATAAATACCATATACTCTTTTATGTATTTTGGTATTGAAAATGGTTTTGATAATGGAAATTTTTTCATTCCTTTATATTTTTTGTATGTGTTATGATTTTATAATGGTACTTGGAAATTTGATAGGTGGTTACGTGATAATCCAAATTACAGGTGGCACAGTGATAAACCAGGATGGGTGGTTACGTTATAACCCCAAATTCATTTGGTATGGAATTCGGCCGTATGACTATTCCATTTAGTGATATGTGTGGAAGTCAACTGTATGGTCATTCCATTTAAGTATGTTTATGTCCAAAGTTAGATTTATATGTTATGTGTTCTTTAGATGGGTTTTATGGTAATCATTTTGTTATAAAAGGGTAAGCAATGATCTTTTATTTAGTGAAGATTATTTACTACTTCATAAAGGTTAAAAGTATTACTTATGATAAAGTATTCATGGTTAACTTGTTGTTTTAAAAAAACTAAAAATTTTCCTTCTTTGTTTATCCCTTATTGAGATTTTTATGCTCATCCCAATTTTTTGGAATGTTTTTCATATGAAATAAAGTGGAATAGGATGGGATCAAGTAAAAGTCATTCTGTCTAAAACATAGAACTAGACATGACCCTTTTTTTTTCAGGAATTATTATTTTGTGAAAAATAAGTGAACTGAGTAGAAGTGTATACTTTGTAACCTTTGGGATATAATGTAACAGTTATGACCTAATTATCTAAAACTCTAATCCTGAAAAGATCCTCAATTTGAATTATTCATTTAATTCAATATAATGTAATGTTTTATGGCTAGGTCCTTATAGTTGGTATCAGAGGTTAGTTTAGATTACTTTAGGAGTTAGGGTATTGTTAAATTAATATCCATAAATACATTTATGATAAGATTGAAGTGATATAGCATTTATAAATTACCATGTTGTTTAGCCTAAGATATTTCTATGTTCAGAATGGTTTTTCATAGAGGAAACAGGGAAGCTATGTTGGGATGACATCAGGAGGAAGACAACCTTTCAAATCAGCAACCTGAGATGGTCAGAATCGAAACTGAATAGTTTGTTGCAGTGATGGCACAGTTGACTCTGGCTATAAATGGTGGTGGTATCTATGCACGAGATTTTCCAGATCAACCAAAAAGGAACATGTCAGTAGTGGATCAATTCATGGGGCAACACCCCCCCATCATTCAGAGGATCATTTGACCCTGTGCTATCTGAAGGGTGGATTAAAGCACTGAATTTTTTTTTGATGTCATGGGGTGTTCAAAAAATCAAAATTTTAGTCTTTTTGTTTACCGTTTTGAAGGTGAAGCTGATTAGTGGTGGTCGATGGTGAAAAATATCAGGGATAGTGGGGAGATTGATGCTCTTGATTGGGATGAATTCAAAGGTATGTTCCTTGAGAAATATTTTCGTAAGGTGGTTTGACTTAGGATAGAAAAAAATTATTAGAAATGAAGTGGGAGGATGAATTAGTGGCTACTGATGAAGGAAAGTTTTCTCGACTGGCAAGGTATGATCCAAATTTCATCTGAGATCTTGATAGTAAGATAAATTGATTTTACTTAGGACTAAAGCTGCGATATCGAAGAGCATTAGCCTCTCATGAGTTCAAAAGTTATGAAAAACTTGTTCGATGTGTGGAGAAGGTGGAAATGGAGTTTTACAATGATCAGGTGTTCTTTGAAAAACAATATAATAAGAGGTCCAGTTGGCAGGAAAAAGGAAAGAATTCATCAAATAAACATGGAGGTAAGAAAACTAAATATCCAACTTGTGAGAAGTGCGGTAAAAAGCATCATGGAGAATGTTTATCAAAGTCTTGAAAGTGCTTTCGGAGTGTAATGTTTAGTTATATTTCTCGTAATTATAAGGAAGATGATCAAGAAGGCAATGAAAAGCCAGCGGTAAGATGTTTTAAGTGCAATGATATGGGTCATTATGCAAATGAGTGTGCAATGAAGAACTCCACTGAGGGAAATCATTCAAAATGCAAGAATAAAGGGGTGGTGAAATCCTTCAAAACTACTTTAGCAGATGTTGGGCCATCAAATGAATTAATATCAGGTACACTATTTATTTGTTCATATTATTCCAATCTGTTGTTCTATTCAGGGTCTACACATTCTTTCATTTCTGAGAAGTTTTCTTGTAAATTGGGAATTTTATATCAAGATATGAATCCTAAAATTATGGTAAAAACACCTGGAAGAAATGTTTAGGCAAAAAGAAATTATAAGAACCTTCATGTCCTTGTGTGTGGAAAGAATATACCTATAAACCTTATTGTTTTATCTCTAGTAGTGTTCGATGTTATTTTGGGCATGGATTGGATATATATTTATCATCCTAAGATTGAATATAGAGATAAAGATGTTTCTTTTCAGAAATATTTTCAGTTTTTGTACAAGAATGAACCCTAACTTTTGATAACATATCAGGAAGCTAAGAAACTAGTAAAAGATGGAAATGAATGTTACCTTGCACATATTGTTGAAAACAACGGAACTATTCAGATTAATGACGTGCCAGTGGTAAATGAGTATATTGATGTTTTTCTTAATGAGTTTCCTGGTATTATACCTGGCCGGGAAGTTGAATTTACTGTTGACTTAGTTCCTGATGCTAAGCCAATTTCAAAACCCCCTTATTGAATGGCTCAAATTGAACTTTTATAGTTAAAGAAGCAATTATAGGAGTTATTAGATTAAGGTTTCATTCAACCTAGCACATATCAATGTGGTTCTCTTATCTTGTTTGTTAAAAATAAAGACGGATTAATGATAATATGCATTGATTATAGAGCATTGAATAACATCACTATTAAGAACAAGTATCCTTTGCCTCATATCAATGATTTGTTTGATAAGCTCATGGGAGCTCAGTATTTTTAAAAGATTGACTTGAGGTTGGGGTACCTTCAGTTGAAAGTAAAGGAATCAGACATTCCGAAGACTCTGTTTCATACTAGATATGGCCATTTTGAATTTTTAGTTATGACTTTTGGTTTAACCAATGCACCTTCTATATTCATGGATATTATGAATAGAATTTTCCATGAGTTCTTGGATATGTTTGTGGTTGTGTTCATTGCTAATATTTTGGTTTATTCAAAAATAAAATAGGAATAGGAAAGTAATTTAAGGGTTGTCTTTCAAACCTTAAAAGAAAATAAATTGTATGGGAAATTCAGTAAGTATGAGTTTTGGTTATAACAAATTTCTTTCTTTTATCACATTGTTTCAAGAAATGGCATAACTATTGATCCTTCTAAAAAAAAGTTGTTGAAGAATGGACAAGACCCACAAATATAACTGAGATCCATAGTTTTCTGGGTTTAGCAGGTTATTACTGGAGGTTTGTTGAGAATTTTTATTGGTTAGCTAGTTAAATGACTAAGTTAACTCGAAAAGGTGTTAAGTTCATTTGGAAAAAAGAATGTGATGATTGTTTTCATAAATTGAAAAGAAGATTAGTGAATGATCCATTTTTGGCACTTCCTTCCAGAAATGGTGAGTTTTTTATTTATAGTGATGCTTCATTGAAAGGACCTGGTTGTGTCCTTATGCAGAAGGATCAGGTAATTTCTTATGCTTCACGTCAGTTGATACATCATGAGTTAAATTAACCTAAACATGATATGGAATTAGTTGCTCTTATTTTTTTATTTAAAAATTTGGAGGAATCATTTGTACGGTGTAAAATGTGAAATATATACTAACCAAAAAAGTTTAAAATATATATTCACCTAGAAATAATTAAACATGAGACAGATGAGATGGATGGAATTAATCAAGGTTTATGATTGCACGACCCTTTACCATCTGGGAAAATAAAATAAAGTGGCTGATGCTTTGAGTAGAAAAAGTAATGCTCCATTAACCATGCTACATTTGGAATGAGATCCTTGGGTTTTTGATTTCATGATCTTTCTCATAGAAGTTGTTGGTGAAGGAAATTATTCTGTTTTGTTTTAGGTGTCAGTGAGATCATCTTTATCAGATAGAATTAAGCAAGCATAGAAGGAATACAGTGAGTTGTAGAAAAAGGTAGAGTTGGTTCAGAAGGGTAAGTTTCCTGATTATAACTTTGATAATGATTGTATTTTGAGGTTTGGGAAGAGATTATGTGTGACTTGTGATTCACAGTTGAAGAATGAGTTGTTATGTGAAGCTCATAGTTCCCCGTTTTCAGTTCATCCTGGTAGTACTAAGATGTATAGAGATAATCGGAGTATTACTGGTGGGATGGAATGAAAATAGATATTGCTAATTTTACTGTGATGTGTTTGAACTGTCAGCTGGTTAAAGGAGAGTGGCAGTTACCGAAATGAATGTTTCATTTTTTACCGGTGCCAGAGTGGAAATGGGAAAATATATCCATGGTATTCATTATGGGATTACCAAAGACATCTCTAGGTAATAAAGTAATCTGGTTTATTGTTGATCGGTTGAATAAATATACTCATTTCATTCATATTCGAGATACTTTGTCTCTAGATCAAAAATCTCGGTTGTATGTTAAAGAGATAGTCAGGTTACATGGTGTTCCCTTCTCCATTGTATCTGATCATAATCCCAGGTTTACTTCTATCTTTTGGAAAGGCCTTCAGAAGTTGTTGGGTACTGAATTTAATTTTAGTAAAACTTTTCATGCACAATCAGATGAGCAGTTAGAATGAACAATTCAGACCTTGGAGGATATTCTACGTGCTTTCTAGATGGATTTCTAGGGAAGTTTGGACCAACATTTTATTTGGTTGAATTTTCATAAAATAAAAGTTCTCATTCCAGTATAGAAATGCATTCGTTTGAAGAATTATATAGAAATCATTGTCGAACTCTAGTTCTTTGGGATGGAGTAGGTGAATGGAAGCTGATGGGTCCAGAATTGGTAGAGGAGATGGCAGAAAAAGTTTAGTTGATTCAGAAGCACATGCGAACAGCTCAAAGTAGGCAGAAAAGTTATGCGGATAATTGAAGGAAGGATCTTTCTTTTGAGGTAGGTGATCATATCTTTCTCAAAGATTCTCCATGGAAGAATGTGATGCGTTTTGGTAAGAAGGGAAAGTTGAGTCTGAGGTTCATTGGACATTATGAAATCCTAGAGAAAGTTGGATCTGTTGCATACAGAGTAGATTTTGCTAAATGTTTTTCCCATGAACATAATATTTTTCATGTTTCAATTTTGAGAAATTATATGCCACATCCATCTCATGTTTTGAGCCCAGAGGTAGTTCAGTTGGAAAGAATGTCTCTTATGAGGAACAACCAGTCCAGATTCTTGACCATAGAGAGCAAGTGTTGTGAAATAAGGTAATTCACCAGGTAAAGGTTTTGTGGAAAATCCATATGGTTGAAGAGGCAACATGGGAGTTTGAAAATTCTATGAGGGATAAATACCCCCATTTATTTGATAAGTAAATAAAATTGGGAGGACACAATATCCAAAAGGGGGAAAGGATGTAACATCCCTGGTAAATAAATAAATATGGCATTTTTATATTTATTAATATTTATGAATTAAATATTAATTTTACCTTAAAGGGTTTTTTACGTTAGATGTCATACCCGATACGCAACAACAGGTTTCTTTGAAATCTTACATTTCACACTAATAATATAAAATTATTATTTTAAATGGTAGTTAATGCCTAACTGTTGTATTGTAAAGAATGAAAATAACTAACTCAAATATGATTATACATGTTTTTTAAATGTTTTTACATTTATCCAATAAAATTTTGAGGCTTAAAATGTGAATGAATCTAATTTTAAGCATAATTTACTTTAAAAGGTTGATTTACCACCTTTTGATGGTGAACCCTATTTAAATATAGTTTTGGTCACATTTATATGTTATATTTGACCAAATAAAATTCTTCTTTAGAATAAGGATATCAAAATTTACTTTGGGTAAATTTTTGTTATTTTTCTGATAAAATTTATTTTTTAATGAATAGTGGAAAATATTGTATTTTAATTCAAAACTTCCTTTTAATATAATTTATTTATATTGTTAGGTTATCTTTTTAATTGGTTTTAAAGTTTAAATAGATTATATTTTTACAATTTAATTCAATTTTGGTCATTTTAATTAATTTCACTTTGAAATTTGACATAAACAAGTGTCAATATTTTGGTAGTTAATATTTCTTAAAAACACACCTTTTTGTTTTGACAACATGAATTAATTTTAAATAAATTAATCCAACATCTATGTTTTTAATTTTTTTTAAATAGAAATCATTTCTGAATTCGGAATATCAAATATAACTTAGGCTTATTTTTTGGTATTTTTCTGAAAAACTCAATTTTTGATGAATAGTGAAAACACTATGTAGTAGTTAAAAAACCGACTTTTTCATTTAAATAAAATTTTACCACTTTTGTGAATTGAATTTAAAAAATACAACATACATGTATTTTATTAGTATATGAAATGTGGTTCAATAATATGAAAAATACTTTTTTGGTGAACAATAACTTTTGACTTTTATTTACCGTGGCTAAAAGGTAAATCGGGTAATTCAAGGTAAAAAGAATATCATAATAATACGAAATTACCTTAACAGTTGTCCTAACCTTATTGTATGATTAATGGAAGACCATGAGAATCCTTGGGTCTATTTGGGGACCTCATGGAGACACTTAAGAGTAATAATGACACTTTATTTTAATTAACTTAAAGTAAAGACAAAAATGACATAAACAAATATCTTTTTGTAAATTAATTGTTACAGAGGGTTATATAAGCTATATTTTAGACAATAAATATTATTTTGAAAGATAAAAAGATTTTCTACATCATGGGATATTTTTATAATTTTTAGACATCAAATAAAAAAAGTTATTTATGACACAATAATGATGTAGTGTTTACCTCATTAATAAATGATTTAAATAAATAAGATTATAAAGATTAAAATAGTATCCAAAACCTGTCCAATTATTATTGGATAGTTTTATTTCGATCATTAGTCATCTTATATTCAACATTAATATGTTTTTTACCTTTATAAACCGAAAATAATTATATAAAAAAATAATATTTTCACACTTTCCTAAAGAGCCCCTCCCCCCTTATAAAAAGCCTTCACCTATAACCCATTAATCACACTTTAAAATCCCATTTGATCGTCCAAATCCCACAAAAATAATCTCTAAATATCCCTATCCTCCACCTAGAAGCCTTAAATTAGGCATAAGTCACTTCAAGAAGTCCTTTTGTTACAAACCAAAAGTTGGTTACCCAAATTAAAGGTAACAATTTCTCTTAAATTCTTCTGTTTTATTTTGTTTTATTTTAATTCTCCAACCACATAAACTCAATTTATTCATATATTTTATAAAAAACAAGTATCATAAATATTCTAGGTTGTTTTTTATGAGAATAATTCTAACTACACTTAAACACACCTCCGTCTAATGAGTAAAGAACATACGGTTTCTGTGGACGGTGAACAACTGCCTCACAAAATGATGATTGTTAAAATATCTCCCACCACCTCTCATGGTGTACAATATGGTGGTACATTATTTATATATGATATATATTATTTTTATTTTTTCTTTATGATTCTTTATTTTTTATTTATTGCATTCCATTATGGTTTCCATTATGGGTAAATGCGATAATTTCATTTGAGGAAGTGCGGACTACCGCCCCTCAATGTGATATGACTCATTAATGCCATATGCGGGACTTATAAAGGATGAAGTTAATGATATTATATATGATATTATACTAGAATTATAATATGTATATTTATAATTATGTTTTAATTACATTAAAAAAATAAATAGAAATGAAAGTAGCTTTCATGCGTATGTACGACTTACCGTCTTCATGAATGGTGCATTCCATTTCTTATCTCCAAATGTTATGTAATATTATAAATACATACATATACTGGATATATATTATATATATGATATCTACATCATGAATATCATTCTGAAGATAATGGAAATTTGACCACATGAATAACTTGTAATTATAAGAAGTTCATTTTTTACTCCAGTACCAAATATCGACAAAATGACCGTTATTAACATAAATGATTACATAATTTTATAACATGGTAATAAGTGATTTAAAAGGAATTATAATATTTAAAAAAAGGTTCCTAAGGAAGTATAAATTAACTTTAGTTTATTATTTAGGATATTAAAAAACAAACGACTCATGTTGGACATGAGGTAAGGGACTTCATCTCAATCTCCTTTCATTGAGGCATATTTTGTTTTAATACAAAACATTCTTTTATATGATGTATAAACACCATTGACTATTCATTTAACTCAAATGGAATCTTTTTCCATGAAGAGTTTTACTACATGACAAAAAAGAATTTTTCTTTTAACATAAGTGGTGACAACGACCTTTCAACCGCTGTGAGTATTATTTGATCTTTGGCTTCCTTAACAAACCATAATGTTATTTAAAAGTAGAATAAATACCATATACTAATTTATGTATTTTGGTATTGAAAATGGTTTTGATAATTGATTTGTTATGTCAATATATTTAAGTGATATATTGTGATTGAAATCTAGAAATTTTTTTCATTCCTTTATATTTGTTGCATGTGTTATGATTTTATAATGGTACTTGGACATTGGACGGGTGGTTACGTGATAAACCAAATGATAGGTGGTGTCGTGATAAACTAGGATGAGTGGTTACATTATAACATCCAATGCATTGGGTATGGAAGTTAGCCATATGGCTATTCTATTTTGTGATATGTGTGGAAGTCAATCGTATGGTTATTCAATTTAAATATGTTTATGTCCCAAGTTACCTTTATATGTTATATGTTATTTATATGAGTTTTATGGTAATATTTTGGTTACAAAAGGGTAATAAATGATATTTTTTTTTTCAGTGAAGAGTATTTAATACTTCATAAAGGTGAAAAGTATTACTTATTATAAAGTATTCATGGTTTACTTGTTGTTTTAAAAAAACTAATAGTTTTCCCTCTTTGTGTTTCCCTTACTGAGCTTTTTATACTCATCCCATGTTTTTGAAATGTTTTTCATAGGACATAAAGTTGAATAGGGTCAATGATGGGATCAAGGAAATTTCATGCTGTCTAAAACATGGAACTAGACATGAATCTTTTTTTTCAAGATTTTTTTTTGAAAAATATGGGAACTGAGTAGAAGTGTCTACTTTGTAACTTTTGGGATGTAATGTAACAGTTATGACCTAATTATCTAAAATTCTAAACCTGAAAATATCCTAAATGTTAATTATTCATTTAATTCAAGATTATATAATGTTTTACGGTCAGGCCCTTATATTTTGCCTCCCCAGAAATAGCACCAAATTTGTGCATGAGGATTTTTTCATGAATCCCCAATTAATATTTTGTTTACCTAAGCATGAAATATAGTGCACACCCAGGGTCAGACTCATGGAGGCAGCTCACACAACATCGAATTTCTATTATCACTATTTATATTATATATAATTTAAAACAAAATAAAATAATGTGAATGAGTTTGAAATATTAAAGAAATATTGATATATATATATATAATTCAATGTGAAAAAAATAATGCAGACAAAATGATGTTTGACAAAAAGGAGATACTCCCAGGAGGACACCCAGTGTGAACCTTCATTGTCTCTTTATTAGTTTTAAATTTACTCAATAAACATGCTCCGTATTATTTTTGAATATTATATTATAACTATGCTTATGAATATATAGTGCACTCAATGATCAATGATAGACCACACATCCACCTCATTGATCGATGGAAAATATTATAGAAAATAAAGTTATGCCTTTGTTGGAAAGTGGAGACACAAAGGCACCTCACACACTATGACCCCCCTTGAGATAACTATAAGAAAATAATAACAAATAAAAATTAATGTGAAATTACATGGGTTAAACACTGGATTTATCCCTTGAGAAGTTCCTTAGGTTAGTTACTAATGATCATGAGTTTTATAGATCACAGTGGATAAGAATGAGGTGGAATCTCATAAGATTTAAAATATGAGAATGAGAGGAAGAAAAATAGAAAAATATATTAAAAACAAATAATACTATTACATGGAAAAGAAACTAAAAAACTATTGAAAATGTCCATATAAAATGTCCAATATTTTGAGAAGGAGAGGGGATGCATTTTTATTAGCAAAAGGGGTGAGTTTTTTGGATCAATAATTTTTTCTCTGAATGATTTCATATGATTTACCCAATTAATGATTGAATTTGTAAATATATTCATCTATAAAGTTGTTAAAAAATTTCTTTTCCATTTTAATCCAATATTTAAGCATCATTATCTATGTGTAGAAGAAGTTATAGCCCAATTACACTGAGATTTTATTCTAGTCTAATTATTCATAAACATTCCTTAAATTTTAAGAGTTCAATGGATTAATTAGTGACTTCATAACTCTATAAAATTTATTAGTGAAATTATTATTTGATTACACTTACAAATAAATCTTGACTCACCATAATTTGAGGTGTTTAGACTGAGTTATGCCTCATTTCTAGAGGTGGGGTCAACTCTGTCCGCCTGAAATGTTTTTCAATAGTATAGATTTTTTTGAGCCTCCAGAGGTTAAAATCATATATTTTTACAGAAGAAAAAGTTAGGCCCCATAAATAAAGGAATCCTAAAAAAATAATTACACAAATTGGAATTATATTTTAAAAGTTATGCCTAAAATATAAGAGTGATTTAAATCTTCTAAAATTCCAAAATTATTCAATTTTATCATTTTAGCCCGAAACACTCCATAAATCCAAAATTGATGAAAATAAGTTAAAATTGATAAATTGGGAGGGTTTAAATAATTTAAATACATATAAAATATGAGTAAAATATTAGATCTATTGGTGATGTGCATTCTATGTGATTGTTATTATTATTAAGGATTTAATTATTATCCTTGGCCTGATGAGAAGAGGGAAAGGATCATTGTTACATGCATCATTATAGGCACTTGAAATTCATAGTCCATGCATATGAAATTACATAAAGATACATTTCACAACTTTTATTTTCCTGTATTTCCTGTTATTATTGAGTGATCCATGATTAATATATATGTTTATTTTGTTAACATCATTTTTTACACGGTGGGGAGTTTGTTATTTAAAGAGTTAATATCAATATAAATAGTGATTTCCTATTTAGGTTGATGGAAGAATCCTAAATATATTTTTTATACCCATAATAACTATTTAACTCAAGTTTCATGAGCTGCTCTTTGATTATGATTGAGTGATTATCAGTTTCAATCCATGAGGTGTATGGGCCCTCATGGATTATAATGGGTAATTTACCAAGTTGAGTCATCATATATTAATCATTACATTTTGAGATCAAATTTAGATAGGGTAAAATAGAAATAAAATGGGTGTATATTTTAATGATAATGTGTATAGAACCTTATTCACTGGGAATGGCGATCCATTTTAAATGAACCTTGATATATAAACAAGAAAATGAAAACTATAAAAGTAAATCATGGCTTATAAAAATAAATCAATTACCAGTAAAGGAAGAGGAAAACTGCCACTGAACTTTCACTAAATGTAACCCCTATAAATAAAATATAGAACACTTACCAATAACTGGCCTTTTAAGAAGGTAATTTTGGTAGTATACCTTGGGTAGTGATTCCTATTCTTACATTTTGCTTTCGCTAGTGCTTCTATATGATTCAATATTGTTATGAGATGTATTATTGGTATTTATAAATATACATCACCATGAAATACTCATGTCATGACCCAAGAAGTTGGAAATGACCGCACTCCAATGATGGTGTAACCTGAGCTTAATGTCTTACAGCCAAGAGTGCCACTTGAGGCACTGCTTGCAATACCAGAACTGGGCACTGACACTCAACTTCGTGAGGGTTTTATATGTCTAATGAATTCCACATAGGTTGTTCCATGACATTCACCTATGATGGTTGATCTGACATATGAGTTATAGCAGCATCATCCTCCCATATTTTTGGGGGATGGTGGACCATAGGCTACTGCGTCCTAGATGGAGTTCACCTTTTCTATCTTTTAGTATATGGGGAAACTTATAGAGTATAGGGTAAATCTTGCAACATAAATGTTGTATTATTTGTTCATGTGATTGTGGGATGTTATTACCTAGGTTGGTCGTCATCAGGTCATGGTCAGGGGTGATTTCCAGACTGTCTTTTATGAGTACTTCTCTACTCAGATACTGAGAGTTTACCGAGCCAGAGAGTTCATGCATCTAAAGTAGGGTTCTATTCCATTTTTGGAGTATTCAACACATTTTATCTAGTTATATATATTTTCAACACTTCTAGTCGGTGATGATCTATCTCATGATAGACACTTTGAGGATAGGCTCAATATTCGATATGTACTGAGGTGAATGTCTTTTGACTATCTACTTTTTCTAAGATTTTTAATTAGAATCTTATCACCGAGTACAGAATAATGAAAGGTGATAGTTCTATGAACATAGGTTCAGTGTTGAGGTGGGCCAGTAGTTCTTCCAATAGAATGAAGAATTACCTTAAGGTTTCTCGTCAGAGTAGTAGTGGTTAGAGTAACTGCACCAGAATCTATGTTATATGCCATCAGAGTGGGTGGCAGGGGCATCTGAAGCCTCAGTATGTTTGAGACCCTTTGGAGCATCGTTCTTGCAGTTTTATGGAGAATCTTTAGAAATATTTCTAAACCTTTTCATATGGTTCCAGTGGAATAATATTTTCACCAGCCCCTCCATCATGGGTGGGATCTTTTACATTGTATAAAGAGGGGAGTAGGAGTAGCACTAATAGGACTATCCAAGGATGAGGTCATGGCCATTATAGTTGGACTTCAGATTATCAATTCTAGTAGAGCGAGCCTATATAGGGTAGTACAACTATGAAACAAGGGTATGGATTAGTCCAGCTTCATGCATTATAGCCGATACTCAAGGATTAGAGTGTATGATATTCTACAGTATGAGTTTCTATTTTTGTAGCCTCTACTATTGTATCTAATTTATTTGATACAGATGTTTCAAACTCCTTTATCCATTTATTGAATATATAGATTATTGGGTTATATATTTAGTACTTCTATGGTGTTATGACCATCGATACGTCATTGGGTGTACGGTCTGAGGGATCTTCTAATGTTGGGACTACCCCTTGAGGTAGGAAAATTCTCTTATTATGGGACTTCTTTGTTATTGAGATGATGGGATTCTATTTCATTCTCATGATATATTGGTTGGTTCCCCATCATGTCAATATGGACTAGTATCATCATAATGTGTCATTTACATCACGAGAGGGCCAAAATTATCTTCACAATGGTGTATGGAATGTACAGGTCGGTAGAGATGGACTAGAGCATCATGTGTTAAGTGGAATAATATTAGATATTCCTAGTATTTTCATGGAGGAGTAGGGAATACATATAATGAAATTACCTCGAGTAATAGATCATTTCATGGATATATTTCCCAATACATTTTATAGATTTCATCATAAAAGAGAGGTAGAGTTTACAATTGAGCTTGTTCTAGGAGAAGCTCTAATGTTTATTTCTCTATATATGAAGGAACCTAATGAGATCTAGGAGCTCAAGAAATAGTTGGAGGACCTATAAATCAAAGGTTTATACATCCTATGACTTTCTCTTGGGGTTCACCCATGATTTTCACCAAGAAGATGGATGAAACCTTTCATTTATGCTTGGATTATGAAAGGTTGAACCAACTTACAGTTAAGATCCAGTATTCAATGCATCATATATATGACCTCTTTGACTAGCTCTGAGGAGCTAGTGTATTCTTGAAGATCAAACTGAGTTTGAGCTATCATTAGGTGTGAGTCATACCTTCAGTCATACCCCATATAACTTTTTATAGCATGAATGGTCTATATGAGAATCTCATTATACCATTTTGTCTTATAAATATGATTTCCATTTTCGTGATTTTGATGAATAGGGTTTTACACCACTATCTAGATTCCTTTGTCATGGTCTTTGTAAAATATATCTTGGTGTATTCTCACACTTGTAGAAATCATGATAACCACCTTGATATCATTTTTTATACACTTAGTGAGCATCAAATTTATGTCAAGATTTCTAAGTGCCAATTATGAATCGATAAAGGTCATTTATTGGGTCATATTATTTCATAATTAAAAGTATATATTGACCTAGATAAGGTCACTGTTGTGGTTTATTGGGAGAATCCTAGGAGTGTGTTTGATATACAGAGTTTCTTAGGACTTCATTGATATTATAGGCATTTCATACAGGACATATCACACATTTCTTCACCTCTTACTTGTCTTAAAAATAAGAGTGTTAAGTACATATGGTCAAAATATTGTGAAAAATCTATTCAATAGTTTAACAGAAGGCTTGTCTTGACACCGATTATGATTCTACCAGAGCCTAGTAGAGGCTATACGTAGTTCTATAATGCATCAAGTATTTTCTTGGGTGCAGTGCTGATGTAGGATGATAGATTTGTTATGTATAGATCTCAATAGTTGAGGCATCCTGATAGAAACTACTCAACGCATGATCTAGAGCTTGCAAAAGTTGTCCATGCCTTACATTGTTATAGACACTATCTAATGGGTGAGTGCTTTGTGTTGTATTCAGACCACAAGAGCCTCAAATATATCTTATCACAGTGTGACTTGAATCTCATAAAGTGAATATGGGTTGAATATCTCCAGTCCTTTGACATTGAGGTTGCATATATTCCTTGAAAGGGAAATGTAGTAGCCGATGAGTTGATTCATAAAACTCAAACACAAGAAATATGGGAAGACAGTAATGAATGGAGATTGATGTACCTCTTAACTATGCTGAATATGGATTTTAAAGAAAGTCAATATCAATATTCTATTATAGATTTTATATTTACCTCTTCTATCCTTGATAGGGTGAAGAGAATGTAGTTTTTATATCCTGAAGTATAGGTTTTTTAGGAGAGTATTTCATGATAGGACCTGCCTTCAGATTGGTTTGTAGATGGAAATGACATCCCACATATTCATGGTTGTGTGTTTCTACAGATATGAGAGAGGAACTAATGTGGGAGTCCCACAATTCTTAGTGGGTAGTTCATCCAGGAATTTTCAACATATATTTAGATATGTGATGCCAATATTGGTAGTTTGGGATGAAACGTCAGATAATAGGCTTTATCACTAGGTGTTCCACCTCTCAATAGGTGAATGCAAAGAACCAATGGCCTTTTGTCTTGTTACAATCATTTTTTTCTCAGAATAGAAATGGGAAGATGTTTTTATGGATTTTTTAGTTATCATTCTAAGGTATTTTTGAGGTAGTGATGTAGCCTGCATAATCATAGATCAACTGAAGAAAGTATCCCACTTTCTTCTTATCTAGGAGACATTATTAGTTGATGAGATAAGAAGACTGTATGTCTGTGACATTATATGAATACTGATGGTCCATCATACTATCGTTTTAGGAAGGGATTCTCATTCCACATCAAGGTTTTATTAGGGGATACAAAAATCAATGGGTACACAGGTACTTCTGAGCATAACTTTTCACCCTCAGACTGATGGCCTGTCGAAACTGATGATAAAGGTGTTAGAGGAAATGATTTGAGCATATATCCTTAATTTAGGAAATTCTTGGGAGAGGCATATCCCTCTCATCGAGTTCACCTACAATGATAGATATTATGTGATGATTCAGATGACACATTATTAGGCCTTATATGGTAGACCATGTTCTAGTTAGAGGTGAGAGAGATAGTGGTACAAGGTCCTCGTCTCATTCAAAAGACATAGAAACAGGTTCATCTGATTAGGATGTGTATTTATAATTCTGAATCTCAACATAAATCTTATGATGATCACCATTTAAGACCTCTAGAGTTCGTGTTTAGGGACTCTGTTTTCTTACAAGTATCTTCCAGGCATGGGCATAGATGGAAACAAAGGCAAGGAATGTTATCATCACGCTTTATCAGGCTATTTGAGATCTTGGATAGATTAAGGATGGAATCCAATCAGTTGATACTACCTTAGAGGTATGATTTCATTCACAATGTCTTCCATGTTTCACAAATTTTCTGTTACCATCTTGACCCATCTCATATTTTTTATCCCAAAGTGGATGAGAAAGCTGTTGATTCCTAGTTTGAGGATAATCCTATATAAATCATTGAACATAGCATGAAGGGTGAAAGAGGTTGGTCTTTCCCTTTAGCATGGGTGTTATGGTAGCATGATATTATACAAGATGAGACCTGTGAGCAAGAGGTTGGCGTATGTGCTCAGTGGCTGAAGTCGTTATCAGAGAGTGTTTCACCACCCTTAGAAGGTAATCTTAGGGACAAGATCCTTTAAGGGGAAGATTGTAAGAACCTAATTTTTTTTCCTTTAGGTATGGATCCTTTAAATTTTAGTTAAATTATTTATTTTGGACTTTTTATGGATTCAAAATAATTTCATGGAGGTTACATGGGTGTCTATGGATTTTCGGGAGCTCAGAACCCTGGATAATGGAGAAAAACACTAGGTCTCACAATTAGTGGAAACTGTGCCACCCAGACCACATTTGATTCCCTAGCTATGTAGGGATGGACAGAGGGCCATGCATGGTGAATTAATTTTCCAAAATATACACCCCAAGTCACACACCCATGCGATAATCTCAATAATATAATTATAGGGGGTTGCACAGTTTGGGAATAGTTTTTCAAACCATGCACGGTCTTTCCTTAAGTAGTGGGAGGTTCATGTTTGGTGCACAATTTTTCCAAACATGAATCCACACCTTGTGACCCTATTTTTCCTTGGGTAAAATGACCAAAATTACCTTAATAATTTAATTAACCCACTTCTTCCTCATTTTCTCATTCTAGAGGATAGTAGAGACTCTCTTCTCCAATTTTGATCTCCCAAATCCCTCTTCCATATCTTTTGATCTCGATCCTTCATTCAAAGTTTGATTCGATCCTTGTTCATTTTTTTGGATGAACATAGAAAGGTACTATATTCATCTAGAGTCCTTAATCATTTTCATCCTCTTGATGATTCTATTTTGATATAGGCTCATGTGTCTTATTTTTAGGGCATTGATCATTTTTCTGTTTTCTCTCAATCTGAGCCAAATGAAGGGTTGATACTAGAAGTGGAGAGTTCTACGGGTATATAGTAGGTGGTCTATGATTCATCCTTCAATTCTAACCATTTTATAAATTTTCATCATTGTGCGCATTCCAATTTAATTGTGTGGTGCTTATAAAATTCGTATTCTATTCTTATAATCATTATTCTCATATTTTGGAGCATGTTATATATGTTTCCTTAATTATATTGAGGTTATGAACTCAACAACGACCACCCCAAGTAGGGTGATTTCATTATTTAGGGCTCTTATGGATTTTTTATGGATATTCACACCACCATTTCAGTGTGCTTTGATATAACCTTCATAAAGGTAAGTGTCATAATTAAATGAATGAATTCTTAATGGTTATTACATCATAGTTCCACTTGAACCTTCTAAGGTAAGTGTTTTAAATGAACTAAATGAATAATTAAGTGGTGAATAGAAAGTATACTTATAGATATCACGTGTACTAGTAATTATAATCGAATGGTAGTTGGTTTATAGTCCTTAGCCCACCTTATCAAGTTTATAAAAGGTTAAGGAAAGAACCTAATAATTAAATATGAAATAAAAGAAGTGGTTTCATGAACTTTTATCTTTGTCACAATAATAAAACTTATAGAATAAACCAATTTAATAATTTAAATCCATGAGTATTACATGGCCTAATAAAATAATGATATAAGTATAAAGTACTTGTTGCATATGGACATGTTCATCTGTATTGGAGTGGTCAGACTTGAGCCAACCTTGAATTATTGATGGAATTATTTGAGTACTCAAGGATGCCATTATGATTCAAGGATGTTGATTGTTATGAACCAGCCTCAGTACACTAGTAACCTGATAACTGAGTTGGCAGTGACATGGCCCAAAGGGAATTCCCGACCCCCATGGGTTGGCGACTAGCATCTAAAATCATAAAAAATGAGAGTGGAATGGATTTTTTTCATAAACACTGTAGAAGATGATAAACAAGTCAGTATCCATATAAATGAAAACTCCACAAGGAGTAGTGTTCTAGAATATAAATAGGTAAACAACCCAAAGTAACATAGCAATGTACCAGAAAACAGGATAAAACCCAAGTCCCAACAGACGTAACTCTCCAAGCCCCAAGGATCAACAGCTAATACAATCAAGTGGTGTCTTACCCTTTCTCAAACATGAAATAAGATAATCTACAAACACTCAAAGGTGTAGATAGGGTGTTAGATAAAATACTAGTAGGGTCTCACCAGGAATTCCATAATAATATGTCAGTATTTAATTCACTAAATAAATATTTCATGTTTAAATAAAGATGTATAAAAATTCAATTCATAATTAAAACAATTCATGCTTTACATTTCAAATGATGGAAATAATTTAAAAAAATGGAATCACAAACAATTTATATAAAATAGTTTATATAAATTATTTAGGCATGTAAAACAATTTAAAAACATTGGCACACATTTATATCTCATATATAAATAAGTGAGAAACATCATCATTTTCCAAACAGTACGATAGTTACATTCTACAGGATCCTCACGTAATCGAAGGTGATCATGAAAATATGTGGCTACACACATCCCTATGAAATTAGACAAAAAAAATTCACTACCATCCCATTTGGGATGTGATCTTCTATACTATGTTTTTATTTAATTGTAAAGCATAACAAGATTGTTATCCAAGTAAATCACTAACTACCTAAGCATGCATGTTCTATAGTATAATCAATGATGGGAAATTTATATTAAAACTATTTAAAATACAATTCATCCCATTCCCCCATTTAAAAAGTGCTAATTTTCATTTTAAAAACCAAAACATGAGTTTTTGACCAAAACATGATTTTTTCCACGATAAAACCATCGAGTTTCTAATAAAAGAATTTTAAGCCATTTTTCTCAAATTAAAATTTGAAATAAATATCAAAAAAACAATTTCATAATTTAAATTCCACAATTTAAATTACATAATATTCCACCAATTTCTCAAACACACCCCAATTCAATGGAATTGGGGGTTTCCCCAATTTCTTGCTAGAAATTCAATTTCACATTCAAATCCCCCAATTCAATGGAATTGGGGTTTTAAATAAACCAATTGAAACCAATTTCAAGTGATTGAGTTTAAATAAAAAAAATTGAATTTAAATCTTGTAATTCATGGTTAATCCAATTTTTCCATCATAACGGATCCACCAACCTTTTTCACAGAAACACAAAGCCTGTAACAGAACCCACCAACAAGAACAAAGTTGAAAATGTTCTAGGAACTCATACTAGAAACAAGATTCAACAACACAGATTTTATATCCATCAATCCCAATATATTCTATCAAACTCTATGAAGGGAAAGAGGAAGAGACTGAGAGATAAAGAGAATACTTACCCGGAAAGTCACACCACAACTGCAACAACAATCAATTGCTGAACAAAATGGACTGAAAGGGTTTGAGGGATCCAAAATCACCTAGGAATGGATACACTATAAAAAAATTTGATTAGAAAATTTTTTAGGAGGGGTTTATTCCCAAACCCATTTAGATTCATTTTAGAGGGGGTAATGCACAACCCCCGCTAATCATCAAATTTAGAGGGGGTTCACAACCCCATCTAAATTTTTTACCATTATGTTTTTGAATATTTGGTTAGATTTTAGAGGTGGTTAATAATTAAAAATTTAATAATTATTGGCTCTATATATTTGGTTTTATTTTAGAGTAAATAAATATATATATATATATATATAATATTTATTTGGATATTAGAGTTTATATATATATTATGACAACCCTGCTTTTTATTACACACTTAAACATGATTTATTACATAAACTTAACATGATACAACATAGAATATCGAGAGGTTTAGTTTCTTTGGGGCTTAGGATCATTACATAACAACTTAAAAAATCAAATACAACATCCATATTGAAAGCTTTCTTTACATGACCATTAAATTAAATCATACTTAGAATTGCATCGGATAACCTGAGGACATTCATAAGAAAAGGGTGAGCTATAAAGCCCAGTAAGGGAATAAACATGGAAGAACATGATGAATAAAATAAATGTTAGAAAATAGGAATCTCAATAGATAAAAAGGGAAGAAAAAATTTAAATACATGATAAAGCATGATAATCATAACATGTAAATGTGGCAACAACACTTAACATAGAATTAGCATGAGCCAAGGCTCATTGCACATAGAGCATGAGTAAACCCTCATTGCACATGAAGCATGAGTACAACCTAGTATACTTGTATTAGCATGAGTAAACAGACATTTCACATAACGTATCATGATACTATACTTTACCCAATGCATTGGAGTACTATCAGGGCACACCCTTATTAAACATTTCATTTCATGCATAAGTGTGACACATGGATCATAAAACATTGAATCATTCAACATAATTTTTTATTCCATGATAAATGAATTTTGGAATACATACTTTAAACTATTTAAACAATCTATAAATGTGCATAAATTTGAATACCCTTGATAGAGAAATGGACATGGTATTCACTACACAATGAGTTTGGCTTGCAAAAATGCGGTGCAATTTCGGCAGCATAACAGCGTGACATAAGAACTCATAAAAATGGTTGATGAGAGAGAAAGGGGTGTCTCATCATATTTAAAAGACATGGACAGTAAGGGGAGGTCATTTAGATACATTTACAACAAATTTAATGGAATTTAGATTCATGATACAAAATAATTGCATGAATGTAAATTAGGAGAGGGAAATTCCTATCAGAATTTCGACATAGTAACGGGTGTACATGGGAGGAATTTAATGAGAGAGAAAGGGGTCACCCATCATTAAAAAATAAATAGGGAATTATAGGGGAGGTTAAAAACCATTCCCCAACATTTATAATTGAAATTAAAAGGGCCTAACAACTTAAAGGAAATTGGGAAAAAATGAAAAAGGAAGAAAAACCCTTACATGGAAGTGTGCTTCCAAAGGCTTGAGAGAGGCTTGAGAGAGGATTCTTGGGAGATTGAGGCACATTGAAAGAATTATAGAGGGAGGAGGAAAGAGGTTGGACTAACTCTAAAGGCTTTTAGTGAGGAAAAAGTGGGATCTTGGGTGGGTTTATATAGGAAAGGTGAGGGAATTCTTTATTATTTAGGTTTGGGACCCTCATATTAAACTAATCCAAACGACAAACTATCCCATGGTTTTTGCCCATGGATTTTGGAAAAGGGAAGTGGAAAGAAATATTTTATAAGGCCAAAGTCTTAACTTCTTAAAATAATGGTGTTGCTTATGTGGAGGTGAGTCACACTCCCAAGGAAAACAATTTAAAAAGGAAAGATGTTTAATAAGTCTTGAAGGGTCCATTAATTCTTTGTAAAATAAGTCAAACAAACCCAAAATCACATTATATTAATTGTAGATCATATATTGGCAGAAAATAAGGCTTATAGTATTTTATTATATCACTATTAGGTCAGTATGATGTCATAAAACATATTATATATTTAAATGGTATTTAATTTTTATCCAAAAATTTGACAATCTCAGAAAATTATGAAAAATTCACCGTTGGATAATTTCGACGTCCTAATTCCAGAAATAATATTAATTTTATATAAATAATTTTCTAAATAATTTAATCTTTACTTTTAAAATAATAACTGATATTTATCAAAAATTCATGGGATTTGACAAAAATGGCATTCAAACCTTAATATAAATTACCATTGCATTCATAAAATTATACAATCATTTATATTTAATAAAAATTAATTTAATAATAATAATAATATTTTATTAACATATTATTTAATTCAAAAATCCATTAATTAATCAAAATAGATTTCATTGTTGAACAATAACTAAAAATACTATTTCTGCTTTAAAAACTATTTATAAGGTAACAATAATTAAATGAGAGTATATTCATTATTATATACAAAAATAATGTACATAAACATAGTACTAGGGTCTTGTTAAATAACCCCTTAAAACACCTACATAAGACTGAAGGGTGAGGTGCGCGATGATGACAAACTCTTGGGGTGGCTTGGATAACTTTGCACGCATGATGATCTCTATCAACTTACACTTCTCTCGTAGACGGTTATATTAGAGCTTAACCTATTGAAGCTCAGATTGGGTTTTGTCAAGAGTGAAGCCCAATGACGCCAACTCCTTTCCGAGCTCCGAAAAATGGGCTTCGTATGGAGAAATTCTACAGGATGAGGCAATCACTTCCTTTGTCTGAGTAAATTAGATTGTTAAAGCCCGTATTTATACTAATCCTGTGATCAATGTTCAAAGACTATATTAGAAACGATCATAATTATTAATGGTATTTTAAAATACAAAAACATAAAACAAAAGAAGTGAATATTTTTTATGACCATTTCACATATTAAGGCATTTAATTAGATCAATAGGTATTTTCATTAACCAAATTGTGGGTCGTTACAATCTTCCACCCTTAAGAAATTTCGCCCTCAAAATTTCATTATACATTATAGGAAAAAAACAGATGTGGGTAATTTTTCTTTATTGCATCCTTTAGTTCCCATGTTTCTTCTTTGTACTTATGGTTTTTCCAATGTACCTTGACCAGATGAGTAGTCTTGTTACGTAGAACATTGTCTCTACGATCCAAGATCATCATTGGCTGCTCCTCATAGGAAAGATATTCCTCCAACCGTACCACCTCAGAAGAGAGTACATTCGAAGGGTCTGGTATATACTTTCTTAAGAGGGATACATGAAACAAATCATGTACTTTATCCATGGTTGGTGGAAGTGCCAGTCGATAGGCTACAACCCCAACACGATCAAGAATCTCGAAGGGGCCGATGTACCTTGGAATTAACTTACCTTTCTTTCCAAACCTTATGACCTTCATCCATGGAGATATGCGTAGAAATACCATGTCTCCAACTTTAAACTAAAGGTCTCATCGACGGTTATCTACATAAATATTTTGTCGACTTTGGGCTTCCTTGATATGTTGTTGAATGGTTTTCACCTTCCCACCATTTCTCCAACCATTTCTGGTCCAAGAAGCTTACGCTCACCGACCTCATCCCAACACACCGGTGTTCTGCACCTTTTCCCATAAAGGTATTAAAATGGTGCCATTTGAATAATTGAGTGGAAACAGTTGTTATATGAGAACTCAAGCAGAGGAAGATGTTGATCCCATCCTCCTTTGAAGTCCATTGAGTATGCTCTCAACATGTCCTCAAGTGTTTGGATAGTCCGCTCAGATTGGCCATTAGTTTGAGAATGATAGGCATTATTGAAGTTCAGTTCAGTACTCAGATCATGTTGAAGATTCTTCCAAAACATGGAGGTGAGTCTTAGATCTCGATCATAAATGATAGATAGTGGTACTACATGTAGCTTTACCTCTTCCCTGATACATATCCATTCTAGTTGATCCAATGAGAAATCCTCCCAAATAGCAATGAAGTGTGCAGCTTTTGTAAGACGATCCACAATAACCCAGATTGCATTGTTTCCCTTGTATGTATTCGGAAGTCCAGTGACAAAGTCCACAGTGATGTTATTCCTTTTCCATTATGGTATGGGCAATGGTTGCATCATCCCCTTAGACTTCTTCCACTCTTCCTTCACTTGATGATATACCGGACACATTGATGTATAATCAGAAATCTCCCTTTTCATATTTTCCCACCAAAAGTTTTCTCGGAGATCTCGATACATCTTTGTGCTCCCTCAGTGGATAAAGAAGTTCGAGCTATTTGCATCATTAAATAGCTCCTTATTTATCTATGGATCAGATGGTACACATAATCGCATCCCAAATCTTATAACTCCTTCATCATCAAATATGAAATCAATGGATTTCCAATTTCTAAAAACTCCCAACCTTTTCTGAATTTCCACATATTTTCATTGAGCATCCTTTATTCTCTCCAAGAGGGATGGTTGAGCAATAATTTGAGAAAGGATTGATTATTTTCCTCCATTAATGATTCCCATGTCCATCCTTTGCAAATATAAGAAGATTGGATCCTTTTCAATTCTCATCAATGAGAATCATGAATGATCCTTTCTACTTGGAGCATCTCCCACTTTGTTTGCCTTTCTGAGATGGTAATGGATTGAGCAGTCATAGTCTTTGATCAGCTCTAACCATCTTCGTTGGTACATGTTCAACTCTTTCTATGTGAATATATACATGGGGATTTTGTGGTCCGTATATATTTCACACTTCTCCCCAAGAGATAATGCCGCCAAATTTTCAAAGTGAAGATCACTGCAGCCAACTCGAGGTCATGTTTTGGATAGTTATGTTCATGAACTTTCAATTTCCTTGAATCATAGGCAATGACTTTTTCATTTTGCATCAACACACATCCCAGTACCTTCTTCAACACATCACTAAATACCACAAAAAAGTTATCCACTAGTGGGTAATGTGAGCACAGGTGTAGTGATAATCCTCCTTTTTAACTCCTTGAAGCTTTCTACACATTCATCACTCCAAGAAAACTTTACTCCCTTCCAAGTTAGCTTGGTAAGAGGGTTGGAAAATCGTGAGAAGTTTCTCACAAATCATTGATAATATCCAGCTAACCCCAAGAATCTATGGATATCCATTACCGATATTGGCCTCGACCATCCCGATATTGCAGCTGTCTCTGAGGGATCCATAGATATCCCATTGCTTGTGATGATATGGCCCAATAATGAGACCTCCTTTTACCATAAGTCACACTTGCTTTACGTTGAATAGAGATTCTCCTTCCGCAAGGTCTCCAGTACAGTTCCTAGATGCTCCTCATGATCCTCCTTGGTTTTGGAGTATATCAGAATATCATCTATAAAGACTTCCACAAATTTTTCTAGGTAATCTCCAAAGACTCTATTCATCAAGTCCATGAAGATTTCTGGAGCATTATTGAGTCCGAAATGAATTACTATGAATTCCTAGTGCCCGTATCTTGTACGAAAAGCAGTCTTGGGGACATCTTCCTTCTGCACCCTTACTTGATAATATCCCGGCCGCAAATATACCTTGGAGAAGTATTGTTCTCCACACAAATGATCAAACAAGTCATCAATCCTTGGTAGAGGATACATGTTCTTTATTGTGTTTTTGTTGAGCTTACGATAATAAATGCATAGGCGCATTGATCCATCCTTCTTCTTGACGAAGAGGACCAGCACACCCCACGATGATGCACTCGTGTGTATAAAACACTTCTCCATATTCTCCTGTAACTGATTCTTCAACTCTTATAGATCTACGGTATCCATTCTGTAAGGTGTCTTTGAGATTGGTAGAGATCCACGGATGAGTTCAATTGAGAACTCAACCTCTCAGTCTGGAGGAATACCAGGAAACTCTTCAGGGAATATGTTAGTGTAATCCCTCATGATGGGAATGTATTCAAGCATGATTCTCTCCTTTGTCTCAATAATTTGACCTAGATATGATTTCTCATAAGGTAGAAATATCCATACTTGAGAAGATGATTCTAAAGAAGATTCATCTTACTCCTTGCATTTGTAAAGAATTGGAGGATGCTTTGGGATGTGAAGAGTGATCTCCCTTTCCTAGTAGTTGATATTGGATTTGTATAAAGATATCCAATCCATGACCAAGATAGCATCAAACTCCACTAAGGGAAGTATGATGAGATTTACTGGGAGGTTCAGTCCACAAACATTAATAGGGGATAAATTATGAACCATGGATGCAATAATTGCCCCATTCGTTGTTCTCACAGATAACTTTTCCACCAAATTTTGAGGGGGTGTTTGAATTGTTCTACTAAATTTGTAGGATATGAAAGATTGTGTAGAACTAGAATAAAATAGTATGTTCACTATTCTTGAATGAATAACTAGCGTACCTGTCACCACAATGTTTTCCTGCTCCACCTCCACGGTAGTGATAGCATAAGACCTTACTTATTGCCTCAGAGGTTGTTGTTGGTTGCCTCCGATAGCTCTCGGCTTAGGGAAATTGTTTGCATAATGCCCAAGATCCATACAATTGTAACACTACACTGAAAGTTGAGTGTTTATTTGAACCTTCCTTTCATCATTATTGGGATTTTTCATATCCATTTGGTAGTTCATGGCCATATGACCAAAATTTACGCATTTGAAGCAATTCCTGGTTCCCTTGAGATAGTTACCAGGATGTTTCTTCTCAAAATTTATGCAAGGGAAAAAGTCAGGCTTCTTTCCATCATGGGATTTGTTTGATGGACCACCCATGTTGTTATCTATTTTTTTCTTCTTTTCACTGGGATAATGAGACCACTGAGAGTCTCCAATCTCCATTTCAACCTTGAGGGCACAAAGAACAATATCCTCATAATTGTTGAAGTCTCTAATTTCCAACGCTTTTCATAGACTCAGATTTAGTCCTCTAAAGAAGCGATCCACCTTGATTTCAGTGTTCATGAAAAAGCCAGAGGCGAACCTTGCAAGCCTTGTAAAGTTTGCTTCATATGCCCTGATGGACTCATCTTCCTTCTACATGAGTCTGAGGAACTCACTTTCCATCTTTATATGGATGGTTCTAGGAAAATATTTTTTGAAAAACATCCTCTTGTATTCCTCTTAATTCATGGAATAATCTTCCTCTAGGGACTTTGTATTCTTGATCAGTGTAAACCACTGATCAGCTTCCCCATCAAAATGATAGACCTCCAGTGCAATTTTTTCCTCTTCAGAGAACTGGAGGACGAAGAATATCTTCTCAATGGAGTTAATCCATTATTCCTCATGGAGGGGATCAAAAGATCCACTAAACATGGGAGGCCTTTTCCATATGATGGATTCTATGAAAAATTTCTTTTTCCATGGAGGAGGAAGGAGTTCCTCCTGATTCAAGTTATTATTCATAACTCGATCTATCTGATCAAGTACTGTCATGATGTTTTGAGAACCCACTCTTGTCATATCTAGCATATAATTAGATTAATATTCACATAGCCTATCACATTGGTTGTTGGAACGTGTCCTTTTATTTCCCACCATTTACTAAGAAAAAAGGGTGTAAAATTAGAGGTCTTGGGTACTTATAAAAAAAAGAAACTTTGGACATAAATGTATAAACTTATAAAGAAGAAGTATATCCTATATTGTAATCTATGTTACCCTCAATCTATTTCTTAACTTATATTCTTATGGGGTTTTTTATCCCTCAATAACAGTTTTTACTAAGCTTGTGAATATACCAAAGAATATCCCTAGGGAGTGTTGTAACCAAGAGTGCAGCAAGCCCCATTGTCAGGCACCAGTTCCCATTCGATTATAGCTCAAAGAGGTGTTTTTGGGTTTTACCCCTAGGATACATCTGTGTTGGAGCCGCCTCTACCTGCTCGTATATAGACAGGGATGTGTTTTATTGATGAACCACTTACTCAATACTCACCAAAACATAGGGATGTTTTTATTAGTCTTGTCTCTAAGGCTTCCCTAGGGTTTTCTAACCCTAATCCCAAAAATAACTAAACCTCCCTCTGATACCAACTATGACAACCCTGGTTTTTATTACACACTTAAACATGCTTTATTACATTAAATTCACTTGATAAAACATAGAATATCGAGAGGTTTAGTGTATTTGGGGCTTAGGATCATTACATAACAACTGAAAACATGAAATACAACATCCTTATTGAAAACATACTTTAGATGACCACTACATTCCCTCGTACTTAGCATTGCATGGGATAACTTGAGGACATGCATAAGAAAAGGGTGAGCTATAAAGCCCAGTAAGGGAATAAACATTAATTAACATGAGGAATACAATACATGTTAGACAATAGGAACATCAGTAGAGAACAAGGGAATCATAAATTTAAAGACATGATAAAGCATGGTAATCATAACAGGGAAATGTGGCAATAACACATAACATGGAATTAGCATGGGCCAAGGCTCATAGCACATAGAGAATGAGTAAACCCTAATTGCACATTAATCATGAGTAAAACCTTGTTGCACTTGTATTAGCATGAGTAAACACCCATTTCACATAACCTATCATGATACTATACTTTACCTAATGCATTGGAGTGCTATCAGGACACACCCTTCTTAAACATTTCATTTCATGCATAAGTGTGCCACATGGATCATAAAACATTGAATCATTAAAAATAATTGTTTATTCCACGATAAATGAATTGTGGAATACATAATTGAAACTATTTAAACAATATATAAATGTGCATAAAGGTGAATACCCTTGATAGATAAATCTACTTGGTATTCACTACACAATGACTTTGGCTTGAAAAAACACAGTGCAATTTCAGCAACATAACGGCGTGACATAAGAACTAATAAAAATGGTTGATGAGAGAGAAAGGAGTGTCTACTCATATTTAAATGAAATGGACAGTAAGGGGGGTCATTTAGATACATTTACAACAAATTTAATGGAATTTTGATTCATGATACAAAAGAATTCCTTGAATGTAAATGAGGAGAGGGAAATTTCATTCGTAATTTCAACATAGTAACAGGTGTACATGGGAGGAATTTAATGATAGAGAAAGGGGTATCACATAATTAAAAAATAAATAGGGCAGTATATGGGAGGTGTGAAACCATACCTCAACATTTATAATTGAAATTAAAAGGGCATAAAAACTTAATGAAAGTTGGACAAAAAATGAGAAAGGAAGAAAAACCCTTACTTGGAAGTGTGCTTCCAAAGGTTTGAGAGAGGCTTGATAGAGGATTATTGGGAGCTTAAGGAACCTTGGGAGAATTCTATATAGATGATGGAAGAGGTTGGACGAAATACAAAGGCTTTTAGTGAGGAGGAAGTGGGATCATGGGTGGATTTATATAGGAAAGGTGATGGAATTCTTTATTATTTAGGTTTGGGACCCTCACATTAAACTAATCCAAACCACAAAACATCCCATGGTTTTTGCCCATAGTTTTTGGAAAATGGAAGTGGAAAAAAATATTTTATAAGGCCAAATTACAAACTTCTTAAAATAATAGGGTTTCGTATGTGGAGGTGAGTCACACTCCGAAGGAAACAATTTAAAAAGACAAGATGTTTAATAAGTCTTGTAGGGTCCATTAATGATTTGTAAAATAATTCAAACAAACCAAAAATTACATTATTTTAATGGTAAAACATATATTGGCCGAACCTAAGGCTTATAGTATTTTATTACATCACTATTGGGTCATTATGATGTCATAAAACATATTATATATTTAAACGGTATTTAATTTTTACCCAAACATTTGACTGTCTCAGAGAATTATAAAAAATTCACCGTTATATAATTTCAACCTCCTGATTTTGGAAATAATATTAATTTTATCTAAATAATTTTCTAAATATGTTAATTTTTACTTTTAAAATAAAAACCGATATTTATAAAAAATTATTGGGTTTTGACAAAAATGGCTTTCAAACCTTAATAAAAATTACCATTGCATTCATAAAATTATACGATCATTTATATTTAATAAAAATTAATTTAATAATAATAATAATATATTTTTAAAATATTATTTAACTCATAAATCCATTAATTCATCAAAATAGATTTCTTTGTTGAACATTAACTAGAAATACTATTTTTTCTTGATAAACTATTTACAAGGTAACAATAATAAAATGAGAGTATATTTGTTATTATATACAAAAATAATGTTTATAAAAATAGTACTAGGGTCTTGTTAAATAACCCCTTAAAACACCCTTATAAGACTGAAGGGTGAGGTGCGTGATGGTGATAAACTCTTGGGGTGGCTCGAATAACATTGCACGCGTGGTGATCTCTATCAACTTCCACTTCTCCCGTAGACGGTTCTGTTCGAGCTTAACCTATTGATGCTCGGCTTGGGATTAGTCAAGAGAAAATCCCAATGCTGCCAACTCCTTTTCGAGCTCCGAAAAATGGGCTTTGTATGGAGAAATTCTACTGGATGAGGCCATCGCTTCCTTTGTCTGAGTAAATTAGATTGTTAAAGCCTATATTTATACTAATCACATGATAACTGTTCAATGGTTATATTAGAAATGGTCAAAAATTTTAATGGTATTTTAAAATCCAAAAACATAAAATAAAAGAAGTTCATATGTTGTATGACCATTTAATATATTAATACTTTTAATTAGATCAAGAGGGATTTTGAATAACCAAATTTTGGGTCGTTACATATATAATGGATTTTTTAAAATGGAAATAGTGGGGGTTCACAACCCCATTAGAGTGTGTTCATAAACCCCTACTAATCCCTTAGATTATATGGGGTTTTGAACCCCCTCTAATATAAGAAATTAGAGGAGGTTGTGAACCCCCTCTAATATATGACATTAGAGGGGGTTTTGAACCCCTTCTAATTTATGACATTAGAGGGGGTTTTTAACCCCTTCTAATATATGACATTTGAGGGGGGGGGGGGGTTAACCCCTTCTAATTTAATATTTTAGAGGGGGTTGTCAATCCTATCTAATTTATTACATTACATAGAGTCTTCAAACCCCTCTAATTCCTGAAATTTGATGGGGGGGGGGTTCATGAACAACTACTAATCCTTTTGATTTGAATGGGGTTTTAACCCCTGCACATATTTATTTATTTTGTAAACTAAATATCATATAAATTAAAAATATATAATATATATGTGCATGCACATGTGTGTATATATGTATGTATTGCATAAACACATTATATAAATGTATCAAAACACATTATAAACACACACACACACACACACACACATATATAAATACATAAAATAAATTCTTATACATATAAATAAAAATGTATTCACATATAAATATTGGTATACATAATATAAATGTAATTATAAATATATTTATTCAAATATATAAAATTTATATATGGTTTTAAAAATTTTATACATTTATATTTTGATTTAAATTTTACATATATTATATTAAATACATTTTTATTGTTTATTTATCTATAAATTAATTTTTACTATATTATGTATACAAATATATTTAATATAGACAAAATTAAATAAATAAATAAATAAATTTTATATTATATTATAAAATATATTATTATATATAAATATATATATTAATTATATAAATATTATATATATATATTGTAGTATACCAAATTAATTATAAATTAATTTAGTATATATATATATCATTTAATTATATTATTTATTTCCAATTATATGATTGTATTTAATTTCACGTGTGTGTGTGCGTGTGTGTATGCGTCAATACATGATATAATATAAATTAATACAATTACATACATAAATATATAATATAAATGTATTTAATATAATATATTTATAATATAAATCATAAAACATGTAAATGTATAGTATTTATAAAACAAAAATATAATTTTTATAGTTTAAAAAATATGTGTAATAATAAAAACAATAATTAATAATTAATAATATTATTGTTACACACAAAAACATATATATAAGTATATAAAAATAATTATATATATATATATATATATTATAATCATATCATATCTATAAATATCATATAAATACATAAATATACATTCACACACAAAAATATAAATGTACTTATAAATATATTTAAATATAATTTTTTATATATTTTATATATACATAGATATAATAACTATATATATAAATATTATACATTAATATATTATATATTATACACAAATACAAATATATTATATTATTTAAATTTCTATAGACCAATATATATATTTTCTGAATTAATTGTATCTAAATAAATATAGTTTATTGTTTATATAAACAAAAATATAAATCATCTCAATGATTCTTCTTCTCCACTCATAGTTTGCAGGTCGGGTCTTCGATTCTTAGCAGTTGCCAAAATTTTTATTCTCTCGTTATTGAGCGCTATGTGCACTGGATCCCGTAAAAAATAGTCGTACCTCGCTAGTTGTCTCATCGTTGCATGTTATCTTGGGGGGCACATCTGTGGGTGTCTGTAGGGGGTGTCAGGACGCTCCTACGAGGTCTTTAGGGGGTTCCCATGGGTGTTTGGGTGCATGCACATAGGTTTCTAGGTGGGTCCAGGGGTTGTCCCATCTTTGGGGTAGGGACTCTCCTGGGGTAGTTATGAAACCGCCCCAAAAATTGTAGTTTTAACCTTGATTAGGGGTGGTTATAACCACCCCTAATCTAAAACATTTACTTAGGGACTGTCTAGGGGTGGTTATGAAACTGACCCTAATCTAAACAACAACTTAGGAGTAGTTATGAAACCACACATAAAATCGTAATTTAAACCTTAATTAGGGGCAGTTATAACCACCCCTAATCTAATACATCAACATAGGGGCCATTACAACTGCCACTAATCATCTCAGTATAGTGAATTTTGGTAATAGTTAGAGGGGGTTATAACCCCCTCTAATCTAACTTCCACTTAATTCAATATCATTTTACCAATGCTTACCCAAAACCATCCCAAATCAGAGTAGGCGGGCACATTAGCGGTAGTTAAAGGTAACTATCACTAATGTGTTTAAATGGGTTATAACCCATTCTAAATGAGAAGAAAACCCCTTCTCTTTGCCCTATTTTTTTGTATTGTTAGGTCAAAAGCAAGGAATTATGGAGAGAAGGAAATAGAATTATCATCCAAGCTACCTATTTAAAAACAACACTCGAAAACTTACATGATGTGTAGTCCAATTACACATTGTGTAATTGAAAATTCCCAAAATCACTAAAAAAACCCATCACCTATTATTAAAAATAGATTTATTATTATTTTAGAGTTTACACATCGTGTAACCACATTACATGACATGTAAATACCCAGTAGACAGTTGAAGAAGCATGTTTTATACTGAGAATCCAATAAATATCTGACTTCACCATTATAGGTATCCTCCCAATTAATTCTCAACTCTACTCATAAAATTAGAATGGAAAACTACAACAAGACTTAAAATTTACTTATGATAATGGTAATTGGATGTTACAACCTACCAACCATAAAATTTTTTCGTCCCTAAAAATAATTTCAAGAAGTATCCCTATCAAAAGGTGACTCCACTACTCTCTCATTAGTTCCTCCTTCACCCATGTATCAAGAGAATATTAATTGTACTATCATATCACTCAAGCCAAAGGTATCACCCTCCCATGAAGCACCTTGGTTTCAGAATCAACTATCCTGACTGGTCATTCAGTCATGGATACCTCAAGTTCAATCTCAAGATCACTCTAGCTCAGAATGTGAGATGAATTAGATAGGTACCTTTTTAGTTGAGATACATGGAACACATTATGTGTCGATGTTAGTTATGGAAGAAATGATAAATAGAAAGAAATTTTATCCACCTTCTCAACAACCTGAAAGGGTCTTACAAAACATGGAGCAAGTTTCCCTTGCCTCCCAAGCCGTCGATGACTCGACTAAGGTGAAACTTTCAAGAATTCCTGGTCACCAACTGAAAATTCCAATGGCCTACAATGATAATCAATATAAGATTTATAATGGCTCTATACCATCAACATTCTCTGACGAGTTAAGTAAATCATTTCTATCATCTCTTAAACCAAGTCTGGTCCAACCAAGGAACTCTCACCAATCTTGAACCCATAAAATAGAGATCTATAAGGTTGGCCATAAATGGCCTCAAAAAAACCATTTTGATCATAGAATGGTAACTATTATTATAAGAAAAATCAACTAGCTTTAGATGGTCATCCTAAGATCCACCAAAATCGAGAACATAAGAATGGATCATATCCTTAAGAATCTGTATTTTTTTGTCTGACCATCTGACTGTGGATGGTATCCCATGATCAAATAGTATTGAGATTCTAGAGCCTCTTGAAGGCCTCTCTAAAATTCATAATTGAACTGAGGACCTCTATCAGAAACTATAGAAGATGGAACTCCGTGAAAACAAACAATCTATTTGACATAGATATTTCCCAACTCCTCAACTTTCACTATATCAAGAATCGGTAAAAAGTGAGTTGATTTTGTCAACCTATTGGTCACAACACATATCAAATTATTATTTATCTGAGTATGTAGAAACCCAACCAAAAATTCGATAAATATCTAATCCCACTTCTAAGTAGGCACTAGAAGTGGCTGAACCAAACCCAAAGGTTTTTGGTGATCAACCTTGACCTATTGGCACATATAATAATGGGATTCAAATTATGTATTGCGAAATATCAAACTTGGCCACCAAAATTTAATTTTCATGTCATAGAACATATTTTTGGTTCTTGGGTGCACTTACCACTATGAATTATGAATACCCCCATTGTAACTTTATTTACTGCTAATGTCACAATAATGTGATTCTGGTAGCACAGAATGTCCTCAGTGGAGAACGATCAGTAGAAATCATTCTATCCACCATAAAGATAGTTCTTAATGAAATAGAACTCATTATCAAGCTATTTTTCCTAAAGAATAATCTCAATAAGGGTGGATGTAAGTTGAACACTGGACAAAGTAACCTCATCCCCTAATTCTTGGTCTCCAATATGAAACTCTGCAAAGAGAGTCATGAAGTTCCACTCCTCAGAATATTATTTCACAGTCTGGTTTGGAAGTTTCCTACTCAAATCATCTATGATGAAAATCCCTTTCCCTGGGGTATAGGAAATATAAAAGTCAAAATATTGTAAGTTTTCCGTCCAATGCCTCTGGCTAAGATTCAAATATTTTTGATAGAAGATATAACTCAATCTCCTGTGGTATGAAAACATGATCAACATTTTCTTATAAAGGTAATTCCTCTAACTCTTCAACTTATGCATCACAGCTTCATGATCAAGGTCATGGTTCGGATAATTCCTCTCATGTGGACTAATCTGGCAACACCCATAACAACAGCCTGATCAAATTGCATAAGAACACCTCCTAAACCTAAACCTCATTCATCATAGTAAACCAAATATCCTTTCCCGACCTCTATGAGAGTCAACAATTGCATAGTATTCAAAATAAATTTCATCTCAGAAAAATAATTCTATCATCTCTCATCCCAAGAAAATTTTACTCCCTTCTAAGTTAGAGCAGTCATCGAAGATGCCAACTTTGAGAAGTCCTTAACGAACTGACAGTAATACCTAACTCAGCCCAAGAAGCTCCTGATCTCAAAAACATTTCATTTTTTTCCAACGTCATAAAAACTTTTAACATTTCAATATAAACTAAAATACCATGTTTTGACCCATGTGTCCTAAGAATTTCACTCCCCGAATCTAGAAATCATATTTTGAAATCTTGGCACAAAGTTGATGAATTCTAAACCATTCCATGATTTCTCTTATAAGACACACATAATCTTCCTCAGGATTAGAGTATATGAGGAATTCATCCATAATGAATACCATGAAATTATCAATATAATCATAGAAAATCATAATCATTAGATCCATAAAGACTAATGGAACATTTGTTAGAATGAATGCCGTGAAAAGGTATTCATAATGGTTATACCTCTTCCAAAAGGTGGTTTTTTTGAATGTTAGGTTATTTTTTTATAAACAAATGGTAACATGGCCTAAGATCAATCTCTGATAACCACATCACCCCTTTCAACTGATTAAACATGTCATCAATCTGTGACAACAGATACTTATTCATTATCATGACTCTATTGAGTTTTTGGTAATCAACACAAAGGAGAAGAGTTCCATCCACCTTCTTAGCAAAGAGAATTGGTTCCACCCATAATTACACAGTCGGGCATATAAATCCTTTCTCTAGAATATCAAACAACTAAAATTTTAACTCTACCACTTCTCCTGGTACCATGCAGTAAGAAGGAATTTTTACTGGCTGAGTACCAGGTACTAGATCAATAGAGAACTCTACCTCCCTTACCTGTGGGAACATAGATATGTCAAAAGGAAACACGTCAAGAAACTCGATGAAAACAAAAGGGAGATTACCAGTAAAACATTTTCACTCTAGATAAAAGGAGAAAATATAAAATACTTTCCCAAAATCTGAATAAGAAGGTCTGAATTTAATCGACCTTGGGTCCCATTATCCTTGAAAGACACAACACACACTATTAGGTGTAGTAAAGGATACCCATCAAAGATAACAATAAATCTAGGATTTATTGGAAAATATCTAGTCCATTTTGAATATGACATCAAGAGGTTTCATGTTGAGAATACGAAAACTTCAAACAAGCTCGAAATCTAATTAGGAGAAATCATAAGAGGGATTACGAAGGCCCTTATCTCTCTTCATTCCAAGGGGTGTAGTAAAATCCATCACATAAGAAAAAATATTCATAAGAATATTTTACATATTAACAATACAATTTGAAATAAAAAATGAGATGCATCGATATCAAATAATGCAGTCACTAGTGAGGAAGCTATCATGATGGAACCTATCACAGTCGCTTGACCCATATACACTTCATCTAGAGACTCTTCCACTGCATGATGAAGACTCATTTTGGATGTATGTGGATAGAACCCCTTTTTGTGAAGCATCTGATTACCCCATAGTTTTGGTAGGATTTTATGATCTTTTTCCACTACATGGAGTAAAATAAACATGACAGAACATTTCTATGTGACTCAAGCATCCACAATAGCCACATATTTTGGGCGCCTCAGTGCAAACCCTCTTTGAGTAACATGACTTTCCACACTAGTAGAAAACCAATGAACCTCTACCAGGAACTATATGGGGTTTTGAAAAAATCTTCTATTAAGATCCAAAATGAGAATCATAATGCTTACTCATCCCATTAGTGTAAAACACACTGCTAATGGGAGGAGAAGAAACTCCCATAATCCTTGACTTTCTATCCAAGTCCATTTCAACCACCAACTATCTATGAAAAAAATCAACATAAGAGGGAATCTTTAGTATGAAAATTGACAACAAATATATACTTAATGTCCAAACATAGACTGTCGAGTCTCATCTTCTCATTTGATACTACCTTAGGTGAAAAATACACTAGATGAACAGAATGGTTTGCATACTCTCACACTATTATACCATCATACTCAAGTTTAGAGAACTTTAAATCCATGGCTAAAAAAATTGACTCAATTTAGAAATGGTTAGTGAAAAATCATTGAAGTCATTCCACTATAATCCCTCATGCTTCTATGCTGTCACCATCATGTCCCACTATATCATGCTCGTTACCTCTAATATGAAGGTGTCACACTTCACCTTGATTTCATCAGGTGTCTCTAAGAACCCAAATTTATGATCAATCATACTTGACAATTACTCAACATCTTGAGGATAATTTGATCCTTTTAATGATGGTGTATTATGGTGAAATAAATCCTAAGAATGATCTCATAAAGAATCCATATGAGCTTCCAAAATTGGAGCCTGAATGAGGAGTAGTGGTGGTGCATGTCCTAGAGAGTGGATCATATGCACATTCACCTCAAACAGACTCAGTTCCATGAGAGGATTTGATCGATGTGGTACATCTGTAGCTTCCTCCTGGATCTGATTCTCATGTCTTCTTGGAGGCATGATGCTACAAAACATCACCAGACAACTTTTAAGACATTATATTAACACTCAAACTAGTAAAAAATAGGAAATTAATCCCATTAGATAGATAAACAAGATTTTTATTTCAATCTATCCAAATAAAATATCATGGAAAATACTAGAACTAATCCTCAATATTTCTTTCTAAAACCACCCCTGGTGACTTATGTTTCATTGTGACGAGAGCTGTCTAGGCACTCAGTCATAACTAACTCCTATGTCTTGACAATAATATACAAATGCATACCGACATAAAGATAAGAATCTCAACCTAGCTCTGATACCACCTTTTCATGAATTAGAATGGTTACCCTAGTAACCCAATAACCAAGTCGGAACTAACATGGCCCAAAGGAAATTCTCGATCCACACAGGTTTGTGACTAACACCTGACATCATACAAAATGAGTGTTAGAATGGTTTGTTCCAAAAACATTACAGAAGGCAATAAACAGGTTAGTATGCATAAAAAAATCATAGAGAGTAGTGGACCATAAGATAAATAGTTAAACAATCCAAATTAAAATTGAAAAGTAATAGAAAATAGGATAAAACCCCAAGTCCTAATAGATGCAACTATCCAAGCCCCAAGGATCAACAAATACTACCCCCAAGTGGTGCCTTACCCTTGCTCTAACTATGAAAAAGATAATCTATAGACACCTGAAGGCACAAGTATGGTGTGAGCTAAAATCCAAGTATGGTGAAACTAATGATTCCATAATAAGATGTCAACATTCAATTAACTAAATAATTTTTTCATGTTTAAATAAATATGTATAGGAATTAATAGCATAATTAAAATAATTTATGATTTACATTTCAAATGATGGGAATACTATAAACAAATAGAATCAAAAAAACATTATATAAAATTGTTTATATAAATTAATTATCCATGCAAAAGAGTTTAAAAATAGTGGCACACATTTATATATCATATATATACAAGCGAGAAACATGTTAATCTACCAGAAGGTACAAAAGTTCTCGGCTATGGGATCCTCACACACTCGAAGGTGATCATAATAATAAGTGTATACACACACCCCTATGGCATTGTCCAAAGGCGACTCATCACCATTCCATTATGGATGTAACATGTTGAACTATGTTTTGTTTCAGCTATAAAGCGTCAAAATAGTGTTATCTTAATAACCCACTAAATATCTAGGCTTGCATATGCTCTAGTAAAATCAATTATGGGAAAATTACTTTAAAATTTTTTAAAATAAAATTTATCCCATTACCCCATTTAAAAAGTGCTAATTTTACTTTTAAAAACCAATACATGGGTTTTTAATCAAAACATGCCTTTTTTCCCAGATAAAACTGCTAGGATTCTATCAAAACCATTTTTAGCCATTTTTTCTCAAATCATAATTTGAAATAAATTTCCGAAAATCAATTTCATAATTTAAATTCAAAAATTTAAATTCCACAATTTCCATCAATTTATCAAACACACACCAATTCAATAGAATTGGGGGTTTTTTTACAATTTCATAAAAAATCAATTTCACATTCAAATACCCCAATTCAAAGGAATTGGGTTTTTAAATAAACCTATTGAAATAAATTTCAAGTTATTGAGTTTAAATTAAAAAATTTAATTCAAATCAAACAATTCAAGGTTAATCAAATTTTGCCATCATAAAGGAACCACCTAACTTTTTCATGTAAAGACAAATTCTGCAATGGAACCCACCAACAAGAATGAAGGTGAAAAGGATCTAGTAACTCAACTTAGAAACAAGATTCAACAACATATAGTTTAGATTCACCAATCCCAATATGTTCCATAAAAATATAAGAAGGGAAAGAGGAAGATACAAAGAGATGGGGAGAACAATTACCCAAAAATTCACACTGCAACCATAACAACGATCAATTACTGAACAAAATGACACAGAAATGTTTGAGGGATCTAAATTAAACAGGGAATAGATCTTGGGTTGATATTATGGAATTCTGGAGAGGTGTAAATAAAATTATCATCCAATCAAGCTATTTAAAAACACTACTCAACACTTTATAGGACTTGTAATCCAATTACACATCATGTAACTAGAAATTCCCAAAATCATTGAAAACCCCATCACCATTTGTTAAAAATAGGTTTATTGTTATTTTAGAATTTACATGTCATATAACCACATTACACGGTGTGTAAATCCCCAGCAGACAACATAATTGGCAGGTTTTATTCTAAAAATCCCAAAAATCTCTCATTTCATCATTATGGGTATCCAATCAATTCCTTATCAGACCTTCCTAGACAATTAGAATGGAGAACCATGAGAATTCATAAAATTTTCATATCATAAAGGTAACGGAATGTAACAACGATTTCTAAGGTAGATACCCACCATGGAACCTTGTCCTTGTCTACTATTGCATATCTAGCATGATGTTTTAGGATCCCTTCAATATCATTAAAATATTAGGATGCCTTGGTTACACGCCTTGGATCCAAATTGATGTCTCCATACATGTGATGATATGGATACACACATTAGGAAAAATCATTTCTTATCCCATACTTACCTTGGATGAGATATTTGGACTTGGTTATAATTATTTTATGATGGAATGACTTGGGTAATTCCCCTTGGATTACACTAAGACTAATTTAGATAAAATGTAGATTATTATTATGCTGGATTGACCCCTGAGGTCAGGGATTACTTGGTTATTACCTTGGATACTCTTCATTATTACCATCATAAAGGATTCCTTGGTTATTACATTGGATCCTCTTTTATTATTGTTATTACAAGATGCCTTGATAATATCTTGGATCCTCTTACTTCACTTATTACAAACTGGGACATAATTTATTAAATGATTACATGTTTAGTGACATTACCCGTTGAGGATAAATTAGGTATTAATTATCTTTATAGCATTGATTAACATTTGTATACAACTACACAATGTCAGTTAATATTTATTAGACTAGATGGTATATACATTTTTGGTTGTGTCCTACTTAGATTTATCTCATACCCTATTTGGGTCATCATTGGTACTTAGGAAAATTACATTTATGCAGGGGTTGATAAGGAGGGGGTTACACCTGGCATAGAGTGTTCATTGTGGTCCTTCCAACCCTCAATCCATGAGATTTCCCGTTCAATCCAGAATTCGGGAGGTTTATGGACGTGGTGAAAAACAGAATTGTTATGCCAAAGGGACTCTTAAGCTTAATGTGGATGCATCTCTCTCCAAGGATGGGCTTGTTACTTTCAGTCTCCTGGCCTGAAATCATCTGGGGAAAATCATTGCAGCAAAATATGAATCACATCACACCTTCTGGGAACCTGCAGTTACTAGGGCCTCGGCCATCCTGGCAGGTATGATGCTTGTTGTGGAACATGTATGGGTGGATATCATCATTGAGTCTGACTTCCTCACTGTGGTCGATGCTATTAACCACAATGAAGCAAGACTCCAGTCATTTGGCCTCATCATTAGGAGAATTCACTCGCTTCTCCATGGATTTTCTTGCTGCACCTTATCCTTTACCAAGAGGGAAGGAAACAACACGACACATCAACTGGCATCCTCGAGCCCCTTCGATGACAACCATCTCTGGCTGGACAATTTCTTTCCATGGATTTTCCTTTGTACGGATTCTGATCTTCGTCATTAATGCTATCTATCTTTCTTTTCAGAAAAAAACAAGATGGAGGTTGGTAGCAGATGACCAATCTAGTGCTCAGGATACTGGATAGTTTTTGGCCTATGTTTTTTGTTCTTTATAGCATTTATTGCTTGCTTCCATGTATACTTGTTTTTTAGTTTTTGTATATAAATGAAATGTATCATCAACATTTTTATATGATTTAGTTTCCATCATTGAGTATTATTAGATGTTGCTTAGATGTTTATGTATGCTTTCACTACGGCGGGTTACTATGTCAGTTTTCATAGTGTATATTTCCGCTGTTCCATTTGTTTATATTATGCTTCTACTATTTATTTTTTATTACTTATTAATTTTTCTCCACTTTGGTAATGAGGTAATAGTCTTTCCATGGAAAAACCCAAGGACCTTGCTGTTATTCGATAGCCTCTGACATATGGGGAGGTGCGTTTGAGGCCATGGGGCCAACCAGGCTTGGGGCATATCTGGGTGGCACCTGGGTCTGGGACATCATAGATGATATGAAAATATCCTCTTTTTACATTATATTGAAGAATATTTTTCATATATCAATTTTTTCTACTATAGAATTAATTTCAATAAAAATATTATTTATCCTGTGCTTATGGATATCAACGTCATCTCTTGTAATTCAACAAATTTTATCCCATAAAGAAGATTCTATTCTTCCTAAAGTTTATATATATGATATTATAGAGTTATAAATTTTATAATTCAATATATTTTTTAAAATAATTTACTGCCTAAAGTGGTTAAAAATGGTCATCATGATAAATAAAATTAGTATTTTTATACAAGATGACCATTATTTATAAATAATGAATTATCATTCTTGAATCATGATACCCAATGGATGAATTTATTACATAATATTGATGAAATTTTAGTTGATTTCATTTTATTCATTAGATAAAATGAAATTATTCATGAAAAAATTGATATGATTTATGTTACTCATAATTTATTTTTTATCATGGATATTTAAGATCTGATAAAATTTGAACAAATGATTTCTCCTTTACATGATAAAGTGAATGTTGTTATAATAAATATTCTATGAATTATCGTTACAATCCTGATGAGGTGTGTGTTGTGAATCTAGAATATTCTTCCACATTGTTTCTCGCTATGGTATTCACCGACATTAAAATATGTTGGGGCTCATCACCCTAGTAGATATATTTTTGAAATATTTGGACTAGAAGTTCCAAAAAATAAAAATAATTTCTTGGGTGATGGGAATAACCCATTATGATTATATTATGAATACATCAACCACCAGAAGTAAGAATTATATTTATAAATATAATCATGCACAATAGAAGATATGATAGATCTTATGTATGACCATCTAGAAGAATTTTTTTTATAAATAAGATTTTAATTAAATTCTCCAAAATAACTCGTATATGTTTGTAATTAATCTAAACTCTTGAAGAGTCATTATATGCTCATGTTATTACATTGAGTGGTAGTTAAAATTAATCAAAGGCTCCATAAGTGATAATATCTTCCTACCCAGTGGTATACATTTTTTAATAATGCTTTTTTATACTTGAAGTATCAGTGAAATATATTTATCATTAATGATAGTTATGAAAATGAATATCATGTAGAGACATTGTATAAAGAAGGTATCAAATTCCTATTTATATATAAAAAGAATTTATAATAGATAGAAATTGTTTCTAAATAATTTTTTATCGAATCAGTCATGGTAAACTAGATGTTTACCAATCCTGATACATTAATACATGACATGATGATTTAGGTCATTCAAGATCAATTATAATGTAAATTATTGATACAAGTATACATGATCATTAATTTTTTTTATAGAATAGTGGACATCCATCTGAGGTAGAATGATGAATTTATTTAATGGATGTTTATCTACTAAATTATCACTTATAAGAGAGTTATTTATTATCATTATGTCATTATGAATGCCCCCTATATGTTTATTTACCATGGGTTACCTATTATTAAGGTAAATTATTTATATCATCACTATCCATATTAGAAGTAAATTTTTGATATTTATATAAAGTATTAATTATGGGATATATATATACAGGCGTTATAACATCCCATCAACCTGAGCCACAGAATGGTGCCCAAACAAATAGTCTCCATATACCTCAGGTGCACCTCCCCGTACACCAGATGCTACCAACTAGGAGCAAGGGCCTAAGAAAAAATCATGGGAGGCTATGTCGTCCTATCATATTATAATAACAATTAAAATAAAATGAAATAGATAAAATCTTGACAAACATCAAAACCAAACCGGGAAAGGGATGATAAATAAATACAACCAACATGTGTAATAATAAATGAATGTGCCTTACATACCAGAGCCCTAATGGGTAGATCATACACAATCCGTATAAAGGAAATAAGATAATACTAGGGATAATATCCCATCCACCAATTGGTCCTGAGTCCTTCCAGGTCCCATCATCCAACTCCAACCTAGTATACCAACCACACATCATGTAGCGGGCCTTTCTCCATAACCTGTAACCTACAATCAAGTAGTATATTTTTATTACCCTAAGTGTCATGGCAGCTAAAAGCATGACCGATTGTTGCCTATCAACCATTAAATGTTCCGATGCTCTGCTAATTAGTATAACAATACTCGGGTCAAATCCTTCGAGATGATACTTTTTAATAGTCGTTTTTTTAATTAATTGTATTTTGATTGGGGGTTTGTTTGCAGAGCTTAAATGAAGTGATTAATGATAGATGTTTGATTTAAAAATTGGATAAATATTGGGGTGAGTTCATTATTAGGTAGTTAATAATGTGATCTACTTGATATTTACTTTATATTGTACTTAAATTAACACCCACTTCAAAAGATAACGTTGATTGGAATTCCTAATAGTTAAGTCATTAATCCAACCATTAACATAACTTTGGGTTATAATATCAATCAGATCTTGTTTATGTTAGTGTATTTATTTTTCCAATAATCCATGGAAACCACACGTTAAACAAAACAAGTCATTAATCCATGACTTATTAAGTCCAACATACACAATGTTAATTTGAAAAATATTCTTCGAGCAAATACTCTCAATCACTTAACATCCCTAAATTTTGACTCACCATAATGATAGATTTACTCATTCATTGAGATTAATAGTAATATGGTTTATTATATTTATGATGATGAATTAATAAGAGAAGAAAAATCAAGGGATAAGAAAGGAGTTGTGCATTGAACACACACACACAGACACGAACAATGATGAGAATTAAAAACAGAATTTCGATTGAATGGGGAAGAGAAATAGGTAATGGATTTTAACTCGGTTTAAAATATTTTAAGAACATTAATATTAAAAAATAGGGGGTGGATTATATTAAGATATAATGGGAAATAAATGTGTATTAAAACATAATTACAAAACAAACACTTACAAGATTACAAACAAAGAAGAACACAAAAATAAATGAAAAACATGAAAGAGGAATGGTATCTCAAGTTGAAACTTGAGTATCAAAGATCCTAACAAGTCTGTAGAAGATCCTTGGTCGTGAAAACCTGTCATACTTTTCTCTTAATTTACAACCTCTTGCATGGAGAGAAGGGGGACAAATTTATAGCCCAAGGAAGTAGACCGTTTGCATTCCAAAACTACCCCTCCAATTGCATCACCAATTTTATAGTTCAGACAGCTGAATATGGAGAAATATGCTTCTTCAAAGTTATAGATATTAAACTTTTCAATCGTCTCTAAAAATATGGAGTCATTTGAACTTATGTAGCCAATGTTATGGTAGTTTTCATAAACAATGTTAAACTGTCCATTTCTATCCATGCTTTTTCGATGGCTGGAATGTGAATGGATTTTTGAATAGAAAGATACCCTCAAATTTGAACAAATTATTCAACAAAGTTGGACACCCATATCTTTTATTTCACAATGTGAAATATCAGCTCTAATTTATGTCTATATCAGGAGAAAAGTCAAATTTGGTGTGGTGATCTCAATTCCCAGACAGAATGTTGGGATGGATATCAATGCTTTATTCGGGCCTCTTGTTTTTGGAGTTGGGCCCTGAAATATTTATCCATAACTAATTGAACTATCCCCCAAAGTTTGGAGGATAAAAAAATAATTTGTACTTCTGTATTGAGCCCAATAATTCAATCTTTATAGCTGGTCCATTTTCATCACAAATTCATTGGGCCTTCTTGTAAGGACCATATGACCCTAAAAATGGAATAATTGGCCACTGATTCCTTATAATGATATGTTGGAAATTAAATAAAGAATCCTAAAAAACAATAATAACACAATTTGAATCAGTATAGTGATAGTTATTATTAAAACATTAAACATACTTGAATCTGGATGAATTGAAATAGTGCTCAAAAATTATATTTAATATTTATACATTAATAATCCACAAAAATTATGAAAATTTAATATAAAATAAGTAAAGGGAGTAGATAAAAAGTTATAAAAATATTAATAATATCAACTCCCCCACACATAGGATTGTTCATGTCCTCATGTGTAAAAAATATAAAAAACATTACAAAATCATTTTCACTCACCAAAAAATATTAAAATTTTATTTTCCCCACTCAAGGGAGGTTTATACTATTTCACTCATCCATATTGAATTCCATATCAAATTTTTACAGTAAAAATGTTCAAAAAACAACACTTTACTTCATGCTCATATTTAGAAATGGAAAATGTGGGCACTCAGAACTCACACCTCTCAAGATGATAAAATTTATTTATAGAGGTTCTCTCATTCACCAACCAAAGGTGAGAACCTTAGAGATTGAAAGATATCTCAGCTTCCATTACCTATCATAAAGTGCACATGAATCCAAAGGGATAAAACAATGCACAATTTTTTTAAATGATACATAAAAGGAAATGGAAACACATATTTACAAGGGAATGATTGTGTGAAGAAAAACACAAGAGAGAAAGAAAAATTAAAGGGTATGGGAAGATAAAATATTTAAAAAACACATAACTTATCCCAATCACATAAGATTTATTTTATTTTATTTTATTTTTTTGCATTTTTTGAATGTTGAACTTGAAACAGATTTCATAATCATCTTCGAACCCATGATTGATATCCTAATGACACTAATTTTAATAGTTATGAAAAGATCTAATGTTGAATAAGAATGATTTTTCCCATCCAATAAATAACCCATTCATCTTTTTGTTTTTTTGATTAATTTTTTTTTGTTTTTTTTTGAACACTTTTCAATAAAATTTGAAAAATATTTCATAAGCATATATACATTCCCAAAAAACTAAATGAAAACCTCTCCTCCACAATAAAATGGATGCTTTCCCTCAAGAATATAATAACACATTAAAAATAAATTAAAGAGCACCCAAAATGAAATCCATTCCCCCACACTTAAATTTCAAGAAATTATGCAATGTAAATCTATGTAGATGCTGGGTGGGGTACGTTATTGGGATGGTAATGTGGCTATAAAAGAAAAGGTTTTCATAGGCTCAGAGGGTCTTTCAAAATGACTATTAATGTAAGGGAAATAGAAGGCTATTTTGATATAGTGATTCTCATGAGGTTTAGAAAATGCCTCTATCATATTCAAGAACACCAAAGATGGAAATTCAAATCTACGTTACACAAACTCAAGACTCATAATCGGGGGTGAAAAGCACACAAAATGAAATGATGGTCATAGATGACCTTGGCATGAAAGCTATTTTTTCTCCCCACGGTTGGGGAAAATAATTTTCCAAATCTAAAACTGAGCATTCAAAATTTGTTGGTTTTAACAGAAGATTACATATCCAAAATTTTGATGGAAATACAATATTTTTGACATGAAAACAGGTATTTTGACTCCTCAAAATGGTTGGACAAAATTTCAAAACCATATTGTGAGTAAGTATGACTCTTTTGGGTTTTTTTGACATTTATTTATTTTTTTTAGTTTTTTTGTGTTTTTAAAATACAAACCTACACAAAATAAAAATAGAGAAAGAAAGGGTGTGATGAAGAAAGTGGTAAAAAAATGAAAGAGAGAGGAAGAAGAAGAAATAGGTAGAGAGAGGAAGAGAGAGAGTTAAAGGGAAAGAGGTGCCCCTAGTTTGGATTTGGTGGGTTGACATCTCCATCCATTGGTGGGTCAACTCCAGAAATTAAGGATCTGATGGAAGTAGATGTGGTTCCAGGATTGTGTTTCCTCTCCTGGTGATGATTTAACTGATTTCCATTAACTATGAATGTCCTTTTCGAAGATTGTTCTTGGACATGCACTGCACCAAATGGGTAAACATTAGTAATAACAAAAGGACCTTCCCATCGATAATTAAGCTTACCTTAGTGAAGCCAAAATCAAGAGTTGAAGAGAAATATATTTCCACCTTCATGGAATACCTTTATCTGATTTTTTCTTCATAGAGTACCTTATCATTTTCTTTGTACAAAATGGAATTCTCATAGGAATTAAGTCAAAGATCCTCATGTTCATCCAATTGCAACAATCTTTCTTCTAAATATTTGTCACAATCAAAATTATAGCTTTTAACAACCCAAAAAGACTTATGTTTGATTTAAATTTGTAAATGACATGATTTACCAAAAACTATCATAAAAGGGGACATCCCAACGGGTGTTTTATAGGCAGTTCGATAATCCCAAAGTGCTTCACCAAGCCTTTTAGGCCAGAATTTTCTGGTAGGTTTTACAACTCTCTATAGTACTCTTTTCAATTCTCTATTAGAAAGTTCAGCCATTCCATTTGTTTAGGGGTAATATGAAGTAGATGTTTTATGTACAACCCCATTCTTTTTCAAAAGAGATTCTATGGGTTTATTACAAAAATGGGTACCTAAGTCATTTATAACGGCACGTGGTGTGCTAAATCGATGGACGATGTGTGTCTTTAGAAACTCACTAATTGTATGTGAATCATAATTTCTAGTGGGTTTGACCTTAAACCACCTAGAAAAATTATAAACTATAAGAATAATGTACAAGAATCCATTGGAAGGTGGAAATGGTCCCATGAAATTGATGCCCCAAACATCGAAGATCTCACAGAAAATTAATTGCTTTTGGGGAATCTCATTTCCCTTTGAAATTGTGAAAAAATTTTGGAAAGTGGGACATGATTAAAAGAACTCATGTGAGTCCTTGAAGTGTGGAGGCTAGAATAATCCAAAGTCTAGGACCGTTTGGGAGGTCCTTTGTGGTCCAAAGTGGCCACCTCCAGGAAGTGAGTGACTAAGTTATAATATAGATGAATGTTCAACTTCATCAACACATCTCCTAATTACCATGTATTTCCTAGTTTTCCAAAGATTATTTTATTCCAAAAATTAGTATTTTGAATCACTTTTCAACTTCATATTTTATTCTTTTGAAACAATTACAGGGAAAACACCAGAAACTAAGTAATTTACAATTGGGGAATAACATGGTATTTTTGGAGTAAGAGATGAAAGATGCTCAGTTGGAAATTCTATATCAATTATTTCAGAATGAGAAAAATTAGATATTCTACTCAAGTGATCACCCACAAGGTTTTATTTTATAGTTATATCATTGATTTCAAGGTCAAACTCTTGGAGCATTAGGATCCATCTTATTAGCCTCAGTTTAGAATCCCCTTTCTTCTTGAGTAAGAACTTTATAAAAGAATTGTCTGTGAAGATGATGATTTTGGAACCAAAGAGATAGGGACAGAATTTATCTAAGGCACAAATCACTTGAATTCACAGCCTATTTTCAATATACCGTTCAATGTTTCGATGCTCTGCTAATTTGTATAGCAGAACTCAGGTCGAATCCTCGACGATGATACTTTTTAATAGTCTATTTTTTAATTGATTGTATTTTGATTGGGGGGTTTATTTGCAGAGCTTAAATGAAGTGATTAATTATTGGTGTTTGATTTAACAATTTTATAAATATTGGAGTGAGTTAATTTTTAGGGAGTTAAACTTGTGATATCCTTGAGAATTTCTTTATATTGCATTTAAATTAACACCCAGTTCACAAGATAATGTTGATTGGAATTACTAAGTGTTAAGGATTTAATTAAAGAATTAACATAAAATAGGGTTCTAATATAAATATGATCTTGTTGATGGTAGTGTATTTATAGTTCTAATAATCCATGGAAAACACACGTTAAACAAAAAAGTTATTAATCCATGACATGTTAAGTCCAACATACACAATATTAAATTAAAGAATACTCATCGAGCAAAAGATCTCAATCACTTAACATCCCTAAATTTTAACTCACACCAATGGTAGATTTACTCAACCATTAAGATGGTTATTAATATAGTAATATATGATTATGGTGATGAATTATAAATAGAACAAAAAGACCGGGATAAGAAAAGAGTAGTGCATAGAACACACACGATCGTTGAAGAGAGTTAAAAAAGCAATTTTCTAATGAATGAGGAAGAAAAAGAAGAGAAATAGTTTTAACCTGATTTAAAATATTTTAAGAACATTGATAATAAACTTTTGAATATGGATGAGAATAAGAGAACTTGAGGAAGAAACATGCATTAATACAGAATTACAAAGACAAACAGTTGTGAAATTACAAACAAAGAAAACTGCAAAAGTAAATTAAAAGAAAAGAGAGGAGGAAAGTTATCTCAAGTGAAAACATGAGTATTTTTGTTCCTCCCAAGCCTTTGTAAAATCTTTTTTCGTGAAAATGTGTGCTCCTCTATTCTAAAATTCCCACTCTTTCAAGGTGAAGAGGGGGATGTATTTATAGCCCAATGTTGTGGGATGTTTGCATTCCAAAATTTCCCCTCCACTTGCATCGCCAATTTGATATATTAGACAGCCGAATATCAAGATATGATCTTCTTAAAAGTGGTATATATTTATATCCTATGTCTAATCTGAAAATTTTGAGGCCATTGGACATAAGGATCCAATGTTATGAAAGTTTTAGTAAACAATTTTAATCTGTCAATTTCAATCCAAACCTTTTAAATTCTAAAATGTGAATGGGTTTTTATATGTGAAGATTCCATCAAATACGAACAATTTATTCAACAAAGTAGGGAAAAAATATCTTCTCTTTCAAACTAAAAAATCTCATCTCTAATGGATGTCTCATTCAGGAGAAAAATAAATAATGGTGTACTAATTTCATTTTCCGGACAGAATGGTGGGCTGTAATTTATAGAATCAGATGGGACTCTTATTATTGTAGTTGTAACTTGAAATTTTAATACAAGATTACTTTTTATAATCAAGAACATATGGTGTATTCTTGTAAAAATTGGGCTTTTGTATTTAGACCAGTAACTCAATCATAATGGCTGGTCCGGTTACTTTACAGATTATTTGGGCCTTCTTGTGAGAACCATATGGCTTTCCAAATGGATGATTTGGGAAATGGTTCCTTATAATTAGATATTTTAATTTGAGTAATGAACCCTAAAAAGCAAGAATCATGAAATTTTAATTTTTATGCTGAGAGTTATTATTAAAACATTAAACATACTTGAATTTGGATAAATTCAAATAGTGATCTAAAATTATATTTAATATTTAAACATTAATATTTCACATAAACAATGAAAATTTCATATAAAATTAGTAAAGGTAGTATATAATAAGTTCTGAATAATTGAATAACATCACCACTACCAAATGTTCCTTTTTAGTGACAGTGTAGTGAGACTGAGTTTTATCCAAAGTTTTTGAAGCATAATAGATGACATGAGAAATTTCTTCTCTTCTTTGATCAAGAACAACCCCAACAACTTTATCAGAATCATCACACATCAACTCAAAGGGTAAGGACCAATCTGGGGGTTGGATTATTGGGGAATATATAAGAGTAGTTTTGAGTTCAATGAAGGCTCTCTTGCAAGTCTCATCGAAATAGAATGTGACATCATTTTGGAGAAACATAGTGAGTGGGAGGGAAATCCTATTGATGTTATGGACGAATCACTGATAGAAACCGGAATAACTGAGGAATTAATGGATGTCTCAAATAGAGATGGGTTCAAGAAGTGATTGGATAACTTCAATTTTGGCAAGATCAACATCAATACCATATTTTAAAACTATGTGACCTAGAGCAATACCGTTTGCAACCAGGAAGTGAAATTTTTAAAAATTTAACACAAGGTTACACATGAAAAACTTTTAAAGGACTAGAGAGAGTGAATTCAAGCAAGATTCAAATGACTCACCATAAATGGTAAAGTCATCCATGATGACTTCCATGAAGTGTTCAATGAATTCCAAAAAGATACTCATTATACACCTCTGGAATGTTGCAAGAGCATAGAAAAGTCCAAAATACATTCTCCTATATGATTATATTCTAAAGGGGCAAGTGAAATTAGTCATTTCTTGGTCCTCAGGTGCGATTGGGATTTGTAAGTATCCGACATTTTCATCAAGAAATCAATAATGTGACTTTCCAGCTAATCATTATAGCATCAGATCAAGGAATAGATGAGGGTAGTGATCTTTTATTGTTTCAACATTCAATTTCCTATAGTCAATGCACACATGCCATTTGTTATTCACTTGAGTTGTGACTACCTCACCATGTTCATTTGTGACAATAGTTATCCCACCCTCCTTAATTACAACACTAATTGGACTAACCCATTGACTATTAGAAATTGGGTAGATAATACCAGCTTGAAGAATCTTGGTGATCACTTGCCTAACTACCTCACGTATGCATGGATTGAGTCTTATTTGTGGTTGTATAATTGGGTTGGATGATTCATCAAGATGGATGTGATGCATGCAAAGATCATGGTTGATTCCTGGTATGTCATCTAGGGTCCAGCCTAAGGCCTTTTGGTTTTCCTCTAACACCTGGAAAAGTTTGGACTCCTCAGTCTCGGTAAGTGAAGCAGAGATAATGAAAGGATAAGAGTGATCATAGAAAAGGAATGCATATTTCATGTGTTTAGGAAGAGGTTTCAGATGAGTCTCATATTTTATTTTTGGGTTAGACAACTTATGAATGGAATATGGGACTACAGTTGGTTTTGATTTATTTTCCTTAATATTGTCCATGGTGGAGCAGTAGAGATCATTATTGATGTGGGATTCAATTGAGTTTTCAAGTTCCTATAGATTGATGGATTTTATGAATGAAAGGTCCACATCAACTTCCATTCCATTCAAAGTAATTTTTTTATTAAGGAGAAGAAGAAACCCAATACATCAGCTACGGGGGTCTATAGTAATAAAAACCAAGGGAATACCCTCTGATAAGATTGACACATTCTGGATTTAAGCTACTAGTCTATATAATACGCACATTAATTGACCTATGGTCTTCCATGGAAGCCAAGAAATTAGCCACCTTGTTCCCCTCTCTCCAGGTGTGGGAGAGGATAGTGTTCTGTCTAAGCATCACATAACATCTTCTGACGATATATTCAATGTTCCAAGGTGTGGGACAATTGCCTTTCAGCGCTTAAATAAGGACTAAAGAGTCCACCTCCACTTCAGATATATCAACCTTCTCTTTAGAGCATACAGTGAGCCCTGTGTAAAGGGCATGGGCTTCTGCCTGGATGGCCGTCCCTCTCCCAAAGGAGCAGGAAAATGCCAGCACCACTCCTCCCCTTGAATCTCTGACCACCCCCCTCCCGAGATCATCCCTGTTTTGTAGGCTCCATCCGTGTTGAGATTGTTCCCAAGGACAGGAGGATCCCATATGATCAACTTCCTAGTCACAAGGGGAGGGACAGACTGAGCTTCCTGCATGCATAGGAAAGGAGGATTCTTCTGCCAGTCCTTGTTACAAGAGATCAGGTCCAGGAGCGCAAATCGAATACGAGCGATGATGGATCTACCTATTGGGATCTCTTCTTCAAAACTAGCTTGATTCCTGGCTTGCCAGATGCACCAGCACCCCACGCTAAAGGATGCGGACCGGGCCAAACAAGCCTTCTCCGTGGCCAGCGAACCTTCGAACCACCTATAGCATCCCGTCTTTTTATACCATAACTTTTCATTCCATTACACAGATCTGAGGATCTTTAAGGTTTAGTGTCTTGGAAACAAGGAACATAAAACATGAAAAAAACATTCTTCTTAAACACTTGAAAGGCTTCTCCTCATGTTCACTCTAGGCTAATTACTGCATCCCTTAACCTGGGGACATACATCAAAAGGAAGGGTGAGTAGAAGGCCCAGCAAGGGAAACAAGTGAAACATTTTACATATGAACTTGAGATACATCAATAAAGTCATGAAAAGAACTTTAAGGCATGAAAATGAAATCATGAGGCATATCATAATAAAAATAAAACTTTTTCATAACTTGAAGATGTGGCTACATCATTTAACATAGACAATCATGAACATATCACCAAGGTCCATCCCCAAGGTGTCATTTTAAAATTACCAAGGTTATTCACCAAGGTATCGTGAAAATTGTAATCTCTAGTGGTTACATCATTACCCAATGCATTGGAGCGCTATCAGGGCGCACCCTTAAATTTTCCTTTATTATCATGTGAGCCACATATATCATCACCAAAAATTTCATAAATAACCCACATAGCATAAAATAAATGGGTTTCATTTCATAATCATAACGTTTTAAAAACTTCTTTAAAGACATGATCTTTACGTCACTTTAAACCCACGGAAAGGGAAAGCGGGTCTCATGTATGTAAATCCCAGAATTTAAAATGGAACATTTTGATATATATGTGAATACCCTTGTAGAAATAAGAGCTTTGAGTATTCACTTTATAACATAAAATAATTTTTGATAAAAGAGAGAGGCATTTTGAGGGGAAAATTCTGCAGCATAACGGCTAAGTTTCGGGGTTTTAGAAAACATTGAAATGAGAGGGGACATGGGTCACCCTCTCATAAATGATCCATAAAACATTAGGGTGAAAGAATAAGAAGGACATATGGACATGGTAATGAAATTTTATGGACATACCATTTGAAATGAAAAACATGGAAGGAAAAAAAAATTAGATTTCTCTTATGAAAATTCGGCAGCCTTACGGCGTCACTTAACTTCAAAAGAAAATGATTTGACAAGATCAAATAGGTTCCCTCATCATATTATCATAAGAGATCAGTATGATAGATATAGAGATAAATACCCAACATAACAAAAAGGAACTTGAAAGAATTGACATGAAAGTAGAACTTCAAAACGAGAAGGGTGAAGAACCACTTAAAAATTCGGCAGCCTAACGACGCCACTTAAAACATCAAAATACTGAATTGAAGAGATCAAATGGGGTCTCTCATCATATGAACATAAGAGTCCAGTATGATATATATAGAGATAATACCCCAATATAACAAAAAGGAACTTGAAATAATTGACATGAATGTAGAACTTCAAAACGAGAAGGGTGAAGAACCACTTAAAAATTCGGCAGCCTAACGGCGCCACTTAAAACATCAAAATACTGAATTGAAGAGATCAAATGGGGTCTCTCATAATATGAACATAAGATTCCAGTATGATATATATAGAGATCATAACCCAATATAACAAAAAGGAACTTGAAATAATTGACATGAAAGTAGAACTTCAAAATGAGAAGGGTGAAGAACCACTTAAAAATTCGGCAGCCTAACGGCGCCACTTAAAACATCAAAATACTGAATTGAAGAGATAAAATGGGGTCTCTCATCATATGAACATAAGATTCCAGTATGATATATATAGAGATCATGCCCGAATATAACAAAAAGGAACTTGAAATAATTGACATGAAAGTAGAACTTCAAAACGAGAAGGGTGAAGAACCACTTAAAAATTCGGCAGCCTAACGGCGCCACTTAAAACATCAAAATACTGAATTGAAGAGATCAAATGGGGTCTCTCATCATATGAACATAAGAGCCCAGTATGATATATATAGAGATCATACCCCAATATAACAAAAAGGAACTTGAAATAATTGACATGAAAGTAGAACTTCAAAACGAGAAGGGTGAAAAACCACTTAAAAATTCGGCAGCCTAACGACGCCACTTAAAACTTCAAAATACTGAATTGAAGCGATCAAATGGGGTCTCTCATCATATGATCATAAAAGATCAGTATGATAATTTAGATATCATACCCCAACATAATAAAAAGGAACATGAAAGACTTGAATGAGAATAGAACTTGAAAACGAGGAAGGTGAAAGAATCCCTTAAAAATTCGGCACCCTAACGACGCCACTTAAACATTCTTAAAACGAATTGATGAGAGCAAGGGGGGGGGGGGTATCTCTTCATATGAACATGAAATAGGCAGTAGGATGAATATAAAAGAACATCCTCCAACATAAGAACATGGAGTATAAAAGAAATGACATAAAAGAGATTACTTGAAAAGAGAGGGGTCGGATCCCTTACCTTAAAATGTAACTCTTAAACCTCAAAGGTTGGGACCTTGAGGGCTTGGGGGCACCTTGGGAGGACTCCTTGGGAGGCAATGAGACCAGAAATTCGTTGGGAATGAGTGGGGAGTCGAATGGATGAGAGGAGGGCTTCGTATTTATAGGGAAAGTGAGGGGACAAGGCATTAATGGCCAAGGGACACCTCACATGTGCTTTTCTCAAACCCATGTGCTCTCCCTTGTCATTTATCATGGAGTTAGGCCACATGGGGCCCCCAAAACAATAATTCATCACCCTTGGCCGGACAACCCTCAAAATATCTCATGACATCATCATGACACCGTTATGATGTCATTAAACATACCGAAACCCTAAAACTGTATTTTTACTATTCACTGAAAATTCAACTTTCCCAGAAAAATCCCAAAATTTCACATTAACCAAATATCAATGCTCTGATTTCAAAAATGAAATCCATTTTATAAAAATAATTTTCTAAATATTTTTAATTTAATTTTTAAATAAAAACACTATTCATCGAAAATTCATTTTTTCAGAAAAAACCCCAAAAATTACCATAACATAATATCGATGCTCTGAGTTAAAAAATAAAGTCATTTTTATAAAAATAATTTTCTAATTATTTTTAATTAAATTTTTAATTAAAAAACACTATTCACCCAAAAAAACTAATACTTGAATAATAATTAATGAAACTGTTATTTAACTATTTTATTGAATCACATTACTTAATCAAGGTGCCTAGATTATTTTAAAACTTTCTTTAAGTGAGATTACTAATCCATTTGGTCATATTACTAATCCTAATCATAAAATCACTATTCATAATTTACTATTCATCAAAAAACAAGTTGATATTATTAGACTCTAAATTTAGTACTGAACATAATTGCAGAAGACCATTTTTTGAAAATCATTACACATTTTTAATTATTTAGGGTTTACATAAACATATTTAAAATATCCTTTTTCTAAAATTCATCAAAAATATGAATACTATATTTATCCGTTCATTTCAAAATTCATAAACTTCATCATAAGAAGAAATCCCAATTTTTATTTAAAACAAGGATTACACAAGGTAGTTACGGTCTCGTTACATACCCCCTTATAATACCAGCATAGGACCTAAGAGTAAGGTGTGCTAGGGTGATAGAAGCTTGGGGCGGCTCAGTCAACATTGCCCGAGTAGTAATTTCTATCAGTTTGAACTTCTCACGAAGGCGATTCCGTTCCAGATTCACATGATGAAGTTCAGCTTGGATTTGATCCAGAGCAAAGCCCAGTGGTGCTACCTCCTTCCCAAGCTCTGTTAGATGGGCTTCGATCGGTCCAAGACTACTAGGTGAGGCCATCGAATCTTCTTTCTATAATAATTAACCAAGATTACTTATATCAAAACATTTTGTTCACAGCGGTCATATTGACCGATGGTTATATAATAGTCAAAAACCACTGATTTCATTTTAATTATAATCATGTTTATCAAATAAAACGTTTTTGTTGAGTATAACAATAACACATAAAATTGGGAAACAAAATTTATTTAAAAAATTTCGGGTCGTTACAATCTTCCCCCCTTATGAAATTGCGTCCTCGCAATTTTAAAATTGGGTTTTGAAATTTCATTGAAAGTCCCACATCGGAAAATGAGTCAGTAAAACTATTACTTTAAAATAAAGAAAGGGAAGTAAAAAGGTCACCCGAGTTAACCCACACTAGGGTTCCATGTAGGAAAACATGGACATGGAGGAGAAAACAAAGGGTCAAGTTCTGAGGGAGAGTGATAGAGAACATGATTAGGAGAAAGTTAACCATGAGAAAATCCCAAACTTATGATGTGTGTAAACGGTCTTTGATTACCTAGTAGGAAACGTAAACCAACAACATTTTTGTTTTACGTTTCTTTTCATAATTTTGAGGATTTCATTTACTACATAGAACAAAAACATAAGAAAATATACCTACCTTAAAGTAGAGTTTCATCCTTTAACAAGTCCCTACCAACACTAATCTTTTCTCCAAATGATGAGAATTAAAAAACACTTGGTCTCATAAAAGCACAAGAATCATCTTCTATAGAATCACATAATCTACAAAAGATTAACTATCTATTTCTTCTATCTTTAAACATTATCCCAAAAACAGAAAGGTTAAGGTAAAACAACTCTTCAAAAATAAATAATCCCATAGGAATGGAAACTACTTTTAAATCATCAAAGTTCCATGGTACTACCCAAATTTCATCATAGACCATTCCCTAAATAACGGTCCTTAAATTTTTTCAAAACAAACCAAACTAAGATTGAAACCCAAATACAATAAGGATTTGATAACATAGTCTTCCAAAACAACTTCATTGTTCATCTCCAGACAACATCAACCACTCCTAACATCTTATAAAAAAATTAGCTAACCTAAACATATTTTACCCAAGATAGGTTAGTCATTCCCATAAGTAACCTAAATTACTATAAGTTCACCTTAAATTCATCGATTCTTCAAAATATAAGTCAACCTTACTCCTCAATGAAAATACCGTAGTAATCTATTTACCTCGATCAAATATGGTTCCCAAAATAATGAACGTCTTCCAAAATAATGAACGTCTTCCAAAATAATAATCATATTTTAATCCCCTAATCATCCCTGTCATATTATTACGAAAATCGTCGCATTTCCTATCACATTGGTTGTCGGAACATGTTCTTCCATTTACCACCATTAAATAAGAAGAGAAAGCATAATTAGGGGCTTAAGTACTTATCTAATAATCATGAAAAGGAACTGAAAGCATATAAGGATAACTTGTATATGAAAGGTATACCCTAACTTGTGATCTCCTAGGTTCCCATCTAGGTTATGAATGATCATATATTCTTATGTGAACCTTTGTTTTATTTTATCATTGTTCCTTTAACAATGGTTCATACCAAGCTTATGAATTAACCAAAGCATATCCCCCGGGAGTGTCGTAACCAAGAGTGCAGCAAGGCCCATTGTCGTGTACCAGTTCCCGTTCGAGTCTAGCTCAAAGCGGTGTTTTCGGGTTTTACCCCTATGTACATCTGTGCCAGAGCCACCTCTACCTGCTCGTATCCAGACAGGGATGTATTTGCTTGGCAACCCCTTACTCAATACTCACCAAAATACCAGGAAGATTTCCTATATTAAACTTTTCTATAGGGTTCCTCCTAGAGTTTTCATATCCTAATTTCCACAAATAACTAAACCATCCTTTGATAACAACTATAGCATCCCATCTTTTTATACCATAACTTTTCATTCCATTACACAGAACTGAGGATCTTTAAGGTTTAGTGTCTTGGAAACAAGGAACATAAAACATGAAAAAAAACATTCTTCTTAAACACTTGAAAGGCTTCTCCTCATGTTCACTCTAGGCTAATTACTGCATCCCTTAACCTGGGGACATACATCAAAAGGAAGGGTGAGTAGAAGGCCCAGCAAGGGAAACAAGTGAAACATTTTACATATGAACTTGAGATACATCAATAAAGTCATGAAAAGAACTTTAAGGCATGGAAATGAAATCATGAGGCATATCATAATAAAAATAAAACTTTTTCATAACTTGAAGATGTGGCTACATCATTTAACATAGACAATCATGAACATATCACCAAGGTCCATCCCCAAGGTGTCATTTTAAAATTACCAAGGTTATTCACCAAGGTATCGTGAAAATTGTAATCTCTAGTGGTTACATCATTACCCAATGCATTGGAGCGCTATCAGGGCGCACCCTTAAATTTTCCTTTATTATCATGTGAGCCACATATATCATCACCAAAAATTTCATAAATATCCCACATAGCATAAAATAAATGGGTTTCATTTCATAATCATAACGTTTTAAAAACTTCTTTAAAGACATGATCTTTACGTCACTTTAAACCCACGGAAAGGGAAAGCGGGTCTCATGTATGTAAATCCCAGAATTTAAAATGGAACATTTTGATATATATGTGAATACCCTTGTAGAAATAAGAGCTTTGAGTATTCACTTTATAACATAAAATAATTTTTTAGAAAAGAGAGAGGCATTTTGAGGGGAAAATTCTGCAGCATAACGGCTAAGTTTCGGGGTTTTGGAAAACATTGAAATGAGAGGGGACATGGTTCACCCTCTCATAAATGATCCATAAAAAAGTATGGTTAAAGAATAAGAAGGAAATATGGACATGGTAATGAAATTTTAGGGACATACCATTTGAAATGAAAAACATGGAAGGAAAAAAAATTAGATTTCTCTTATGAAAATTCGGCAGCCTTACGACGTCACTTAACTTCAAAAGAAAATGATTTGACAAGATCAAATAAGTTACCTCATAATATGATCATAAGAGATCAGTATGATAGATATAGAGATAAATACCCAACATAACAAAAAGGAACTTGAAAGAATTTACATGAAAGTAGAACTTCAAAACGAGAAGGGTGAAGAACCACTTAAAAATTCGGCAGCCTAACGGCGCCACATAAAACATCAAAATACTGAATTGAAGAGATCAAATGGGGTCTCTCATCATATGAAAATAAGAGTCCAGTATGATATATATAGAGATCATACCCCAATATAACAAAAAGGAACTTGAAATAATTGACATGAATGTAGAACTTCAAAACGAGAAGGGTGAAGAACCACTTAAAAATTCGGCAGCCTAACGACGCCACTTAAAACATCAAAATACTGAATTGAAGAGATCAAATGGGGTCTCTCATCATATGAACATAAGATTCCAGTATGATATATATAGATATCATACCCCAATATAACAAAAAGGAACTTGAAATAATTGACATGAAAGTAGAACTTCAAAATGAGAAGGGTGAAGAACCACTTAAAAATTCGGCAGCCTAACGGCGCCACTTAAAACATCAAAATACTGAATTGAAGAGATAAAATGGGGTCTCTCATCATATGAAAATAAGAGTCCAGTATGATATATATAGAGATCATGCCCCAATATAACAAAAAGTAACTTGAAATAATTGACATGAAAGTAGAACTTCAAAACGAGAAGGGTGAAGAACCACTTAAAAATTCGGCAGCCTAACGGTGCCACTTAAAACATCAAAATACTGAATTGAAGAGATCAAATGGGGTCTCTCATCATATGAAAATAAGAGCCCAGTATGATATATATAGAGATCATACCCCAATATAACAAAAAGGAACTTGAAATAATTGACATGAAAGTAGAACTTCAAAACGAGAAGGGTGAAAAACCACTTAAAAATTCGGCAGCCTAACAGCGCCACTTAAAACTTCAAAATACTGAATTGAAGCGATCAAATGGGGTCTCTCATCATATGATCATAAAATATCAGTATGATAATTTAGAGATCATACCCCAACATAATAAAAAGGAACATGAAAGACTTGAATGAGAATAGAACTTGAAAACGAGGAAGGTGAAAGAATCCCTTAAAAATTCGGCACCCTAACGGCGCCACTTAAACATTCTTAAAACGAATTGATGAGAGAAAGGGGGGGGGGGTATCTCATCATATGAACATGAAATAGGAAGTAGGATGAATATAAAAGAACATCCTCCAACATAAGAACATGGAGTATAAAAGAAATGACATAAAAGAGATTACTTGAAAAGAGAGGGGTCGGATCCCTTACCTTAAAATGTAACTCTTAAACCTCAAAGGTTGAGACCTTGAGGGCTTGGGGGCACCTTGGGAGGACTCCTTGGGAGGCAATGAGACCAGAAATTCGTTGGGAATGAGTGGGGAGTCGAATGGATGAGAGGAGGGCTTCGTATTTATAGGGAAAGTGAGGGGACAAGGCATTAATGGCCAAGGGACACCTCACATGTGCTTTTCTCAAACCCATGTGCTCTCCCTTGTCATTTATCATGGAGTTAGGCCACATGGGCCCCCAAAACAATAATTCATCACCCTTGGCCGGACAACCCTCAAAATATCTCATGACATCATCATGACACCGTTATGATGTCATTAAACATACCGAAACCCTAAAACTGTATTTTTACTATTCACTGAAAATTCAACTTTCCCAGAAAAATCCCAAAATTTCACATTAACCAAATATCAATGCTCCGATTTCAAAAATGAAATCCATTTTATAAAAATAATTTTCTAAATATTTTTAATTTAATTTTTAAATAAAAACACTATTCATCGAAAATTCATTTTTTCAGAAAAAACCCCAAAAATTACCATAACATAATATCGATGCTCTGAGTTCAAAAATAAAGTCATTTTTATAAAAATAATTTTCTAATTATTTTTAATTAAATTTTTAATTAAAAAACACTATTCACCCAAAAAAACTAATACTTGAATAATAATTAATGAAACCGTTATTTAACTATTTCATTGAATCACATTACTTAATCAAGGTGCCTAGATTATTTTAAAACTTTCTTTAAGTGAGATTACTAATCCATTTGGTCATATTACTAATCCTAATCATAAAATCACTATTCATAATTTACTATTCATCAAAAAACAAGTTGATCTTATTAGACTCTAAATTTAGTACTGAACATAATTGCAGAAGACCATTTTTTGAAAATCATTACACATTTTTAATTATTTAGGGTTTACATAAACATATTTAAAATATCCTTTTTCTAAATTCATCAAAAATATGCATACTATATTTATCCGGTCATTTCAAAATTCATAAACTTCATCATAAGAAGAAATCCCAATTTTTATTTAAAACAAGGATTACACAAGGTAGTTACGGTCTCGTTACATACCCCCTTATAATACCAGCATAGGACCTAAGAGTAAGGTGTGCTAGGGTGATAGAAGCTTGGGGCGGCTCAGTCAACATTGCCCGAGTAGTAATTTCTATCAGTTTGAACTTCTCACGAAGGCGATTCCGTTCCAGCTTCACATGATGAAGTTTGGCTTGGATTTGATCCAGAGCAAAGCCCAGTGGTGCTACCTCCTTCCCAAGCTCTGTTAGATGGGCTTCGATTGGTCCAAGACTACTAGGTGAGGCCATCGAATCTTCTTTCTATAATAATTAACCAAGATTACTTATATCAAAACATTTTGTTCACAGCGGTCATATTGACCGATGGTTATATAATAGTCAAAAACCACTGATGTCATTTTAATTATAATCATGTTTATCAAATAAAACGTTTTTGTTGAGTATAACAATAACACATAAAATTGGGAAACAAAATTTATTTAAAAAATTTCGGGTCGTTACACCACCTCTCCTGGAACAGAGACAGTGACTCCTCAGTATTGTGATACTTTTCGCCTCCAAGGAAACTCCAAACTGCATGAGCCCAGTCACCACCAAAAAACAGATGCTCCGAGCTTTCCTCCCTTCACCGGTTGCAACAGTGGAACCCCGAGGCAAAGCTAATCCCGAGTTTCTTGATATTATCATCAGAGGCCACTGCCAGATGCCGTATCCGCCAAGACAGGAAGTTCATCTTCGTCGGTATCATACGACACCAAACCACCTCATTCCAAAAGATTATCTCTCATTATAACATGATGGAATGGGGTTTAATTGAATCTCAGAAGTATCCTCAGAAACATGGGTTGAGAATGCAGAGTGATCCTTAGATGGGTATCTCATGGCTTGGAAAATGTTGAACATGACCAGTTGATCACCAAATTCCATGGATAAGATTCCTAAATGGACATCAATTTTTGTTATTTCTGTCATTAGGAATGGTCTTCCTAGAATTAAGGGAGATCAAGAAGAGTTCATCTCACCTTCCATGTTAAGGACATAAAAATCAGTAGGGAAGATAAGACCATTCACACGAACAAGGACATCCTCAATTATATCCTCAGGACTAGTAGTGCTTTGGGTAGCCAATTTAATGCCAACACCTGTTGTATTTAAGGGACCAATACCAAGTTTGGAGAAGATGGATTTGTGCATGACATTAATTGAGGCTCCTGGGTCTATGAGTACATCATCGAAGTTGGAACTTCCAATTTATAATGGAACCTTAAAGGTCCCTGGATCTTTTCAATTTATGAGAATAGAATGATGGGTGGAAACATTTTCGAATGACCTAAGTTTTCTCTTGTGGGTGAACTATTCTTTAAGAAACATGGCATACTTAGGGATTTGATTTATAGCATCTAAGAGGGTCATGTTGACTTCAACACGTCTAAACATGTCAAGAATTTTAGGATTAGGTTCAATGGACTTCTTTGGATTAGAAATGGATTGAGGAAAAGGAATTGGGTTCCTAAGTTGAATGGAAGGAGGTGATGGAATGGATTCAGATTCATTTTCATGTTTCTTTTTCTTTTCATTTTCTAGGTAAACATATAAAAGGGAGTGGGAGAACTCATTATGAGGTATAGAAATTTTCTTTCCTGATCTAAGTGAAATTTCACTTACATTACCCTTGGGGTTGGGTAATGGTTGAGCTAAAATTTTGGGAAGAATTAGATTGTTGTTGCTGGCTCAGGTGGGATTCAAGTTGACCAATTTGGATTGCAATGATTTTGAAGCTAGAACAGGTGAAGGAGGGAACAAATAGAGGAATGGGAGTGGAAACCACTAGACCTCTTCACGGAACACGTTAAATCTGATCATCCACGAAGTCTCAAACTATTATTTTATGTTGAAAATCATCACTTAGATGATTTCATAATAGAGTTACATAAGAAGAAAAATGGAAGTGAATCGGTCAGCATCTATTCTTTCTTCGAATTCTTGAGAGGTACATTTTCCCTAATCAAGGGACGAGTCTTGAAGAGAATTATCCAAAAAAATATAAAATACATGTCTCAGACTTTGATAGATATATTGTGGATAAATTGGATCTATGCAAATATTTTTTCATTGCACGCATTTCTCTTTCAAAAGGTTTGCAACCCTGAAAGAAAAATGATCTGATTTCTCATATTTCGTCTATTTTGGGTTTCATGGATTTCAAGTGCATTTCACTTGGCTGAGGTTTTTTCCATGTTCTTTTCCCCTCTCCGGAGTTGAAGGGAAGATCATGGAGTGTGGGTATAATGAATTTGAGACTGGGGATTTTGAGAATCCATAACTGGAGTTTGAACTTTAACTTGAATGATTTTATGGAAACTTGTGCCAATGTTTGGGTTAAAATTTATGGTTTAAAATGGGTTCTTTAGCACCCTGAGATACTATTTTACATTACATAAGCAATAGGAGTCCCCATTAGAATAGATTTGGCTATCGAGAGGGTGAGTTTTAGACATTACTCTAGAGTACTGGTTGAAATTGACCTCAAATCTTCTCTCATTCATAAGGTGATCTTATCCACACCACAAGATGAGGTATGTTTAAAAATAGAATATGAAAAATTCCCCCCCTTCTGTGACTCATGTGGCATATTGGGTCACTCTATTGAGTTTTTAAGGGACAACACTATCTGTTCCATCTGTGATACTAAAGGACATGACTCAACTCACTGTTGAAGAAAACCAAAGAAAGAAAATTATCTTATTACAGTAGTATTTCCCAAGGAGTAGAGTGATTGATCTATATCTATCTCTAACTCATGAGCCCCCTCAGTTAGAGAGAAATACTTAATTGGAAATCTTAAACAAGATGTTTAACCCTGTTGATAAAACTAAACCTGAGGATACTTCCCTCCTCCGAGTAGAGGATAGATTGGAGGAATGCCTTGTAGCAAAAAAGACATGGGATGATTTGATTGATGAAGATAATAATCATTGTATAATTTCCTTCTTTAGAGATGATTTATATAAATTAATTGTGAATGAGCATGATGAGGTGGATTCTATTGACAGTTAGGCTGAAAAATAGGTATCGGTTCCGGATGAAGTGGATTTCATCTTGTGACAGGAATGGAAAATGATTGACGCCAAAGCTCTGAAAGAGAAATAAAAGAAAACAATAACTAACTTGGTGAATCTTACTCCCATGAGGCCCCACTTCATGTGAGCAGACCCTAGGTAAGTCTTTGAATTTTTACACTCCTATTGTGGGTCATGACTCTAATTTTAAAAGGCATCAGATTCCTGATTTTAATGCTCTTAAATCGGATAGAGGATTGTATTTAAAGGCTACACAAGGTAAGATATTTTTACCTATTTTGGATAGGAATGGAATATTTGACCCTTGAAATATAATCCTTCCATTTGTTTCTCCTACTGAACCAAACAATGGCTCTAAAATAGTTACAATGACCCTTAAAGATCCAGATTTGGTTGCTTCTTCTAAGTAGGGAGAGGGGCTTGGAGATGCTGTCTCTTGTAACAAAATATTTCACCCAATGTATATCAGAGGTACTTCCTCAATGGCTCATTTAGCTTCCAAGTAGGGCAGGGAGTCTGTATATATACTAGACCATGCCGTTTATGGAGAAAAGGCCCTTTTTCGTCGTGACATGTCTTATACTCTTCATCATGTTCAACAGATATCTTCTTCTAGACCTCAATAAGGTATGGAGGTCCTTAGTCCTACTACCACATGCCAATCTAGAGTGGAAGGATATGGTCATAATTCTCTTTCTGTTAGAGCTTATGTCCAATCCAATGACAAAGTTCACTCTAAAGTTAATACATGAAACTCATTTGATTTTCTTTCCTTTTTCAAGCAGTGATGAAAAAGTAAAAAAACTGAACATACACTCGCTGCAAAAGAAATTATGGCTGTTAAAGATGACAAAATCTTGGATGATGGAGGTGGACTGTGGTTGTAGGCCAAAACTGGGAGAAGTGGAATACTTCCTTGTGGCTGAGGTGGGAGACTCCCTCACCACAGTATGAGAACCAAATCACAAGTTACATGATCCCCTCACCTTATTGTGTTTTGGATTTTTTTGTCTTTGTATGTTCCTCTTCCACTCTTTAATATAATTTAATAAACATACTCTCGAGCCTAAACCTTAAAAAAATAGATGAAGGACGAAATATTTTCAACTGAACATCCCCATGGTTTCTTGGAAGAATAGACTTTTAGTAAATTGGTATTACCTTGATATTGGTTCTTGGGAAAGAAATTGTATTGGTTTGGGACCTGGGATGGCTCACTAGGATAGTGGAATCCAGGAGAAGGAAGAGGAGGATTGATCCTTTGAGGTGAGGACCAAAAGGGTAAGGTTGTTGGAAGTTACCAACACCTTGACCATATTGGAATTGGTTTGGGTTTTTAGGAGGGAATTGAGGGGGATAAGAAATGGGATTACCATACCTCAAGAATTGGTTAAAGGTAGAAGAGAAGGGCTCAAAGTGGGGTTGGTTGAACTTTCTAATGAACTAACCTGATTGTTGAGGGCTGGTGTTCCTCTAAGCATATGATGCATTAAGCTCCATTGGTTCAGATGAATCAAAGGTATCCTCTTGAAGATGTGGACATGTGTCTCTTGGATGAGATAGGGATCTGTAGATTCCACAGTTCTTGATAGTTCTAGGGAATAAATACTGTGGAGAAGATGAGGTTGGGTCTTTGGATGCCAAAACTAGTAGTCTCACAAGACCTTTAAGTTCACTCATCCACTCAGTCATCTTATTTGTCTCTATTGATTAACTATCTGGGGATTGTTTTACTTGATCATGTGCTTGAGTATGTAATTTTTGTGTGTTTTCATCTATGTTTCTTATGAGATCTCTGGTAGCTGTACGAGTTTTATCAATAAGAGCACCACCACTTGCGACATCAATGAGAGTTCTCTCCATAGTCAATAAACCTGCATAGAAGTATTGAATCAAGATTTGGTCAGGGATTTGGTGGTGTGGGCAGGTTTCCACATGATTTTTGAACCTCTCCAAGTACTCATGGAGTGATTCATTTCGGAATTGACAAATACCACTTATTTCCTTTATGATAGAAGCAGTACAAGAAGTTGGAAAGAATTTATCTAAGAAGAGTCGCTTCATCTCAATCCATGAGTTTATGAAACCATGAGGAAGGTAGTAGATCCATGAATTGGCAGAGTTAACTATGGAAAAAGGGAATTCTCGAAGTTTGATTTGTTCCTTAGAAACCCCTTGAGGCTTTATGGTAGAGCACACCACTTGGAAATCTTTAAGGTGGATATGTGGATCATCAACGACTAGCCCATGGAAATGAGGTAGAATATGAATCAAACCCAATTTGAGTTCAAAGTCAGCCTCCATTTTTGGATATTGAATACCAAGGGGTTGGAAATTTATATCAGGGAAACAATTTCTTTAAGGGTTTGTTCCCTAGGATTATCCATATCTAATTCAATTGGTTGTACAAGGATTGGTTCTTGAATTATTTTATTATCTCTTATGTTCCTCCTAAGTTGTCGAAGTGTTCACTCAATTTCAGGGTCAAAAAAATCCAAGCGATTATTTGGGAGGCTATGGGGTATTCAAAGAGATTTTGGAAGAAATAGGATGGGTTTTTCTTTTTTGTTTTATATTTATGATTTTTATGATCAGGGTTTTCTTTGTGTTTTTTTTCAATTTTTTTATTTTGTTTTATTTTTTTTACAATAAAAAAAACAAATGACTACTTAATGCACCATCCCCAGAAATGAAACCATTTGAAAATGTGGCTGATTTTTGCATATCTACCATTCAAAGTTCTGGTGCTCTACTAATGTGTATAGAAGTACTCGGGTCGAATCATCAGTGATGATACTTTTTATTAGTCGATTGTTTTTAATTGATTGTATTTTGATTGGGGGGTTTGTTTGAATAGATGAAGTGATTAATCATTGGTGTTTTATTTAACAATTTGATAAATATTGGGGTGAATTCATTATCATTTTTTTATGCTTGTGATATCCTTTATCTTTTCTTTGTATTGCATTTAAATTAACACCCACTTCACAAGATAATATTGATTGGAATTCCTAAGTGTTAAGTCTTTAATCCAAGCCTTAAATTAACATAGGGTTCTAATATCAATCAGATATTGTTTCTGGTAGTGTATTTATGGTTCCAATAATCCATGGAAACCACACGTTAAACAAAACATGTTATTAATCCATGACATGTTAATTCCAACATACACAATGTTAATTTGATGAATATTCATCGAGAAAATACTCTCAATCACTTAAAATCCCTAAATTTTTACTCACCCCAATGATAGATTTACTCATCCATTAAGATTAATAGTAATCTGGTTTATTATATTTATGATGATGAATTAATAAGAGAAGAAAAATAAAGGGATAATAATGGAGTTGTGCGTCGAACACACACACACACACACAAACGGTGATGATAATTAAAAATATAATTTCGATTGAATGAAAAAGAAAAATAGAAAATGAATTTTAAATTGGTTTAAACTATTTTAAGAACATTAATATTAAAAAATATGGGTTGTATTATATTAATATATAATGAGAAATAAACATGTATTAAAACATAATTAAAAAACAAACACTTATACGATTACAAATGAAGAAGAACACAAAAGTAAATGAAAAGAAAAAAGGGGTAATGGTATATCAAGTTGAAACTTGAGTATTGAATATCATACCAAGACTTTGTTAGTAAGATACTTTTTCATGATATCCTATCCTCCTTTGCTCTGAAATTCCAACCTCTTGCAAGGAGAGAAGGGGGATGAATTTATAGCCCAAGGAAGTGGACTGTTTTTATTCCAAAACCACCTCTCTAATTTTGTCACCAATTTAATATTTCAGAAAGCATAATACGGAGAAATATTTATCATAAAATATTTATATATTAATTTTTTCAGTAGATTCTCAAAATTTGGAGGCATTTGAACTTATGTAGCCAAAGTTATGGTAGTTTTCATAAACAATGTTAAACTGCCCATTTCTATCCATGATTTTTCGATGGCCGAAATGTGAATGGATTTTTGAATAGGAATATGCCCTCAAGTCCAAACACATTCTTCAAAAAAGTTGTATGACCATACCTTGGATTTCACAATGTAAATTCTCAGCTCCAATTGAGTTCTATATGAGGAGAAAAGTCAAATTTGGTGTGCATATCTCAATTCCCAGACAGAATGGTGGGTTGTACTTCAAAGATTCATTTGGGACCTTTGTTTTTGGAGTTAGGCCCTAAAATTTTAATCCATGAATCCTTGAATTTCCACCAACATTGGAGGATAATAAAGGAATTTGTACTTATGGATTGATCCCAGTAATTCAATCTTCATAGCTGGTCCATATTCATCACAAATTCTTTGGGCCTTCTTGTGAGGACCATATAAACATTCAAATGGATGATTTTTCCACTGATTCCTTCTATTTATATGTTTTAAATTGAATAAGCAATCCTAAAAAACTATAATAACAAAATTTGGAGTAGTAGGGTGATATTTATTATTAAAACATTAAACTGACATGAATCTGGATGAATTCAAATAGTGCTGAAAATTATATTTAATATTTATACATTAATATTTTCCAAAAATTATGAACATTTCATATAAAAAAAGTAAAGGGAGTATATAAAAAGTTATGAAAATAATAATAACATCAATGGCGTTAGTAGGGTGTGAGTAAAATTCAGTAGAACACTTCCAACCGCAACACTAAAATCACTAGTCTGAAAAGCAGTGCATACATAAGTGCCACAAATAACCAATTTCAAATAACTTGAAAATTTTATAATTTTTTTAGAAAAACCAAAAGAAACCATTGATTCCCCTAGTTCATGAGGATACCTGAGGTTAGATAGACCATTTTCTATCTATTGGTTTGTGTCCATAATCAACTATAACTACTTACACTAGTACCAAATTGTCTCTAAAGATGTCTTGGAATTGTGCCAACCATAATATCATGAACCACCCATAGGATACATTCCAAAAATGTATCATGAACCTACACCTAGGTAGTTGTCATAGTAATCATATACCTCCAAATATGTAATATTCATAGTTATCACAGACCTCCATCGAGGGAGTATTCATAGTTATTATAGACCTCTACCTAAGGAGTATTCATAATTACCACATACCCCCAACTAGGGAGTATTCATAATTATTACGGACCACCCCATATGTGTGGTTTATCATTATTTCCATTAGCCATCATGTATAACAGACCACCCATAGGGGGTTTTCTATAGTTTTCATAGATATCCTCATAGGGAGATTTCTTATAAATTTATCACAACTTTCCCCCAAGGTCATTTCTACATCAATATAACACAATCAACCCCATGATCATTTACCACAACAATAAAGCATAACAACCCTTATGGTCATTTTCCATAAAAAATACCTAACTTCCATATGGTCATTTTACATAATAATAAAAAGTGATCCACTTCCAAATACTATTTAGAAAATACCATACACATGTCATTAAATCCATTCCACATTTCCTTTTCAAAAACCAATTCCATTTACTATTTCTAAATAATACTTCAAAAACACCATTTCTGAATTTACGATCAAATTTTAATTTTCAAATCATTTTAAAAACCCATTTAAAATTATATTATACTCGATCCTTAGGATAAAACTAATCCCAAAAATTGATGTTTATGAAATTCCATTACAAATCCATTAATTTATCCAAGTTTCCACTTAATTTATCTCGAAATAGAAATAGGCATTTAAGGACGCATAAACACATTAAGGTTATCACCCCCACTAAGAAACACAATTGGAATTACCACTTCTGATGTATGAGGTGTATTTAATGGGTATTTATTTAAGAAACTCAAAATTAGACATTTAATTTAAATTCAATTAAGCATGGTGAAACCAAATTGACCACACTATACATGCACTCAAAAAATAATAAAGACCATGGGTAAATTTTAAGGGACCACCTAACCTAGCCTTAGAAGTGTCAAAATGTCCAGTGTCAGCCTTAGGTTCGAGCTAAAATAGTAGATATCGAATAACCAGAAAAATGACTTGAAAATAGATCATAACCCACATAAACAACATGGGAAAACCAGACAACAAAATAAATGAATAAAATAAGGGAGATGACTCTTAGACATTCCTAGGTATTTCCAATGCCGTATAAAGAACATTATTTGGACAAAATAGGGTGGAGTTACACTATGTAATAGATGAGAGGGGAATAGAAGGAGGCATGTAAGAATTGCTGGGTGAATGGGGGAGGAAAATCATGCTAAACCCTTTTAAGATAAAAAAGAAAAAATATTCATTTCCTCACTTTTTAAAGGGTGTTGGTTGGCCAAATTGTGTGTCAATCTTACTACCTTCAATTCCCATGGACAACTCTCTTCCACAATTATGGATCAAAATTTCAAAAAATGTGTTTTAACTATGTGACATGTATGAAATGTACTATAGACATCTACACAGTCTTCCCAGACATGCCACATGGTTTTAGAGAACGTGTGCATGTGTATTTTAGGTTGCATGGTTAGAGTGAAAAATTATAAATAACTGTGTTCCCTATTATATTTTCCAAAAACATGAAAATATGGGCCTCAAAACCTCAATACACTCTTTAGACCTCTGACCCCTTAGATAACTTCATTACATGTCTAAATTGGGGATTTCAAGGGGTTCTTACCCTTGGAATTCAATTCTAATTCCCTATACAACATTCATCATGTTCACCAGTTTCAAAACAAAAAATAATAATTTAAAATGTATAATCAGATATAGGATCTTATAATCTTCCCACCATAACACTTCTCTTCCTTGAGAAGCCACAGGGGTCGACTAATCGCACCTCCAGATCTACATCAACCACTAATTCCAAGTTAAACTGCCTCATTTCATTCTGAATTCCTGATACACATCCAAGTAACTACTCCAACTTAAGGTGCTCAAACTATCAGAACCCAAACTAATTCCTGACATAAAATAATAAATTTTATGATAGTGCTTACCAGAGGCCATCTATCATGAAGAACTAACAGTTTTTTTATTCGAACACTGGGCATGCCTATGGTGCTCCCCACTATAAACTTCATATTTTAACCACTATCTTTTAGTGCTTGGTGACTCCACTATAAGAAATGATTACATTAAACCTATCTTTCATTCCAATAATGTGCTCGATGTGGTTTCAAACTAACCACACCAAAACAACCAAGAGAATTATGGTTATCTTTGGTACCCATCCTCATTGCTGAAAACCAACTGAGGATGGATGCATAATTTTCTTAAATGAACAAGTCATAGAAACACCAGATTTTCCTTAAAAACCTGGTTTTATTCTCAGAACACACACACCATATCCAAAATTATACGCCATATGTAGTTTGAAACTTACCACATCCAACTCCATACACAAATGCAAATCGAAGAATCCTTGATCGATTCGTCTTGAGAAACACCTAACTTAAATTGTTGACGCATCTCCAACCCACCTATCCATGATAACTTCATGACTTGAGGTATCATATGACTACCCAAACATGATCATCAGAGTTAATGCCCAAATTTTGGTGAGGTTTCATAGTTATAACCTCAACCACTAAAGATTGTTGTCATTCCCTACTACACACACCAACCCATCTCTTCTCCATACACCCACATATCACTTAAAAACTACCCCAATCCTAAAGAAAACGCCCAATCACGATCAACCAATACATCTAATTTCATATTGACCTTCCATGTAGAATCCATGTATGCATATTATTTTTTTTATAATGACATCCTTATGCCACCATGACCATCTCATGATTCACTCTACATGCTTGTGACCGATATATCCCTCCCCACCATAGGAATGTCATTATTGCCGCTTCACTCAAGATACTACCAACCATTAGAACCCATGTTCCATTCATCATTGAACTCAAAAATTGGATGTCATTTTCCCACACTCACCTGATCGATAACAAAACACCAATTTTTGCCTGTTCTCAGCTATTGAGAATGACACCCACAATATTTTCCAACACTCAGTCTATAGCAAGGAATTCACACTCAAGTAGCTGATGGTGCACTCCCCAACTTAAGAATTGAATTATATTACTCCTTAAGCATAGACTCTATGGATTTATCTGAAAATTATTTGTGTCTCTCTTCCCAATCCATTCTTAACACATACATCGACCCAGACACCTCTGTCTGGGTCAAACCTGAATATCTACCACCACAACACCCCAATACAACCATGATGACACCTCTCAACATAGGGATATCTCAAAACCCATTTCAATAAACTAGGAATCCCTTCCCTCAATAACTACATCACCCTATGGTGACCTCTTATGGAGACTGACTCACTGACTGAGACTCACCTCAATTCCACGACTCTCTTCCAAGCAGTCATGAGTTAACATTCATTGAGGTACCACCGCCAATGCACCACAAAAATTTATTTAAGACCTGAATGATCTTCAATGAGACTATTATCAACCTGTTTACTGATTAAAATCTAGAAAAAATCTCTCATATCCAACACACATCACCTTGAGTTCACCGAAAAGCAACGGGTGATTACTCCTGAGCTACATGAACAAACAACCCAACAACACCATAAGTTTCCAACACACACTTACCACCTCAATATTATAAAATATTGAGGTTTCAAACTTCCTAGTGACCATTTAATGAACTTGGATTAGGATCCCCTAAGTCTTACATTATCGGGAAAAGGCTCAAACGCCCACTCAAGCATCTGACCATGCCTTCCGGTCTGTTGGCCTCATCAGTCTCGAGGCATTCTCAATGCTTTCACCCAACAAACATAACATTACTCATGAGTCAATTACAATCACATGACCACAAATAATCCCAATTTAATTTCATGATTAAGAGAATCCACCCACTCTCTATCAAACCTACACCCATCCTCCCAGGTTCAATACCAATTATTGTAAAAAAAATAAAGAACTGTAGGGTCGGTCATCTGAATGACCCCCCCCCCTTCAAAACCAGCCTGAAAAACAAAACATAAAAACTAAAGGTGATTACCTTAAAATAATATACAATTTATATCCACAGATTTACCATAAATGATGATAACATCATTCATGCATCAATTACACACATCGAAGCATTTACCCATGCTTCATGTTATGAAAACTCATGCAATATTGGGCTAACCCCTATCCTGGATACCCTCAATCACCAAACACGATGACTCAACACTATAACTTGGGTTATAACCCAAAAATCACTGGGATCTCACACCTAGAACCTTGGGTTAGGTCTCACACAAGCCATAACTCTTGGGTGGCACACCTACCCCTACTCTAAAGCACATTGTGTCCAACATGCCTAATCCAAACACTTACTCTAGGTCCCGAAACCATAGATACACACCCAATATTAATAGAACTATAGATGATACCCCTGATCTAGGGTCTAAAAATAACCCAAAGGGGTCATAAGAGACCACGATACAAGGAAAAATCTAACAGACTCAAGGACACATCCTGAATTCATTAAGGTCTCACAACCCACAACCAAGGGTCTCAAAACTAGGGCACTCTCATAGTCTAAACCACCCATATGCAGAGATAATCCATGAAATAAGGTACACCCATCACCAAAATACCTAAAAGATCCATAATTTATTATTTCACATTATTTAATCTTTATAAATTTAAAATCCACATATTCATTTTTTTCAAATCTTTTCATTAGCTAACATCTTAAAATTTCTTAAAATTTATTAAGTTTCACATTCAATGGTTTGGTTAGATAAATTTTAATTCATGTGTTATAAAGGAAAATAGCTTATAAGTTTCTTACCAACACTTTATTTAACCAAAAAGATATTTTTATAGATCATTTATTCTTTTTTGTTAACCATTAGTAACCTAAGGAGTTATTCAAGTATAATTCCACCATATAATCATATGAAAACAATATAAATGGTTTCAAAAACTTTAAATGACAACACCTCTCTATCATAAAACCATAGAGAGATATAAAATACTAGAATAAATAAGTAATATATAATAGTTAAATAAAAGATATCACATTTAAATCCAAGGAAACTATCAATCATAGGAAATATAAGGATGATAAATCAATCATATGTGCCAAGCATTATTCATGAATGAACATACCCTCTCTTGCCATAACAGTCCAGAAGATAAAACATCTAATAATCTATAACATCACATTCATGTGAAACACTTGAGGTGAAAATATGTCAATAGTTAAAGAGAAAATCAAAAACAACATTTCCCACCCCTTGAAATTAAGTTTCTCTGCCATACATTTAGTTTTAGGCACTTATTCATGAACACATTACCAAGATTCAATGATATCATAGTATTCTGTCTACCATCCCTAAATAGTTAAACAAAAGAAAATAATCTATGATATCACTTTTCAACATCTGGATGCCATGATCCACTGATCGATGATGATTAGACATGGAAAGAGGCTAATATTAATTTTTATAATATATAATTTTCATGTTCTACATCATTCATAAACCCCATTTTTAATAAATTTTACATTTTGAACATTATTTCACATTATGATTGTATTTATTTATTAAAGTGCACAATTATTTGGTACATATTTGAAAACCTATTAAAATAAAAAATGAGCATAATATCACTTTTATATTTAATTTTCAGGTTTCTAATTACATTGGTAAGACTTATTACTTTTGGATCACTTGGATATTCATATTGGAAGACCACTATTTTGGACATTCAACCCAAGAAATTCTGGCCAAAGTGAACTCGACAACATACCAATAATATCACTATAGTGTTGATGATTCAAGACCAATGAAGCTAAAATTTTAATATGATATATAGGACATCATGAAGAACACTTAATTCTATAGTTACCAGTTCTGATTCTGAGTTTTAAGGGATTTTCAAGCATCCCAAGTTGAAGAAACAATTTTGGGATAGATTTCATGGCCCATAAAAGAAGCCCACCATTTTGATCATATCTCCAAAACCCCAATTCCAATTATGATGAAATTTTATAGGGTGATAGGATAAGTTGGGTGAGTCAATTTTTTCTTATATGGTCCACCAAAATTTGTTCATATAGAAGCTCATTTCAGTACCTATGATTGGTGGATTCAAGTTGGATCAAATTGTTTTCACTGATGGAAAAGTCTTTTCTCCATTAAATTTTAACCCACCTAGGAATAAAATCATTAATTGGGGTGAATTTAAATATTTTAGGATCAAACAAAGTCTTAAAAAATCATATTTAAGGTTGTGATGGAAAATTAGTTGAGGTATTCATGATGTCTGTTTCATTCTAATGTTATGTTGTCATTTTGTCTTTGTAATCACATTTCTTTCTCATGTAAGTTGTTCAAATCACCATAGTTTCTCAATAAAATTTATTATTCTCATATTATCCTATTCTTATTCATATCAAATTTGTACCTTTTCCTCAAGGTGTGAACTTATTCACACCAAACCTTGTGAAATTCATCACACAATAGTGGAGTCATCGTTAGTTCATTATTTTTCATGTCTTCAATTCTACCCTCAAGAATATAATTTATGCTTCCAAAGAGAGAATAAAATCAATGGATGAAAAAAAATCTTATGGGTTGATCCAAGGGAGTAATAAGGGTCTGGATTGGATGTTATTTCTCACTCTATTAATGTCTAATCACTTCTATTATTTGAGAATTTTGTTTGAAGATATTAAAACATCTTCACCCTTATTGAATTTTAAGGCCACACACTTCATGTGATAATAAGAACAGTTACCTTATAGTTCTCATAAAAATTATCCTACAAGAGTATAGGTGATTAGAATTAGGTTTGGGTTTTTATTAAACCAATAAGTGATGATTTTTTTAGATCTCCTTAAATCAATCACTCTTGAGTCTTAGAAATTGAAATCATTAAAAAGGAATTTCATTCAATCCATCCCTTTTAATAACCTATGATCAAAACATTTTCATAATTTGAACTCACATAGATCTCTTACTTCTCATTTAAACCCATCTAAAATAAAACTAATGTTGGTCACATCATAGTAAAAAACAATCCATAAAATGTATGTGTCTGTAGGTTTCTTATTAGGTGTATGAGGATTCGACAACTCAAGATACACTACAAGTGAACACTTAACCCTACAATGTTAGGTAAATTTGGGAAAGACCAGGTGCCCAAACTGGTTGTCTCCACATACCTTAGGTGCACCTCTCTATACACTAGAGGCTACTGACTAGTAGTGAGAGTCTAATAAAACATTACGGTGAGACTATGCCCTCATATTATAGTATAATAACTTTGGAAATAAAATGAAAAAATAATATTAATACAAAAATCACAACAAAACAGGGAAAGATACAATAAAGAAAAACAACCAACATGTTAAATAATAAATTAATATTCCTTATATACTGTATCCCTTCATGGGTGGATCATACACAAGCTGTGTAGGAGAAATAAAAATTGGGCTAATAACCCATCCCCCAAATGGTTTCAAGTCCTACCTATCCCATCATCCAACTCAAACCTAGTATTCAAATCAGACATCCATACCTATAAACTGTAACCAACAATAATTAGTGTCTACATGAGTACCCAAGTGTCATGGTAGATTAATCAGGGTGAGAGTACAACTCAATAGGACACCACAAACAACATCCCTAAAATATCTATTCTGTTAAGTACTACATGCATAAATACTACAAATAGCCAATATAAAACAACTTAACTGTTTCACACAATTTCTATAAAAACCAAAATCAACCAATGATGCCCCAAGTTCGTGAGAACACCTGAGGTCAGTTATACCATTGTCAGTCATTTGATCTATGACCATGAGCGATCATACCTACTTTGTTTACTATTGAGGTGTCATTGAGAATGTCATGGGAGTATACCATCCATAATATCACAAAATGCCCATTAGGTGAGTTCCATAATGGTATCACAAACCTCCACCCTGGGAGTTTTCATAGTTATCACAAACCTCCACCTAGGGAGTATTCACAGTTATCATAGACCACCCCATGTGGGTGTTTTCTCATTCAGGCCAGCAACCATCAAGTATTGCAAACCTCCCATACAAATTTTTATATATTTATCAAAGACCATCTCATAGGGAATTTTATTATACAGTTATCATAACTCACTACCAAGTGAGATTCTATATCAATATGAAACAACCACCCCTATAGGCTTTTACTTCATCAATAAACCATAACAACCCTTATAGGTGTTTTCCATAACAAACACAAAACCACCCATATAGTCATATTATATAATAATAAAAAGATATATGTTTCCAAATACCATTTCTAAAATACTAAACACATTTCATTAAATCCATTCCACATTTATATTTTGAAAAAATATTCCAATTGCCATTTCCAAATCCTGCTTCCAAGACACCATTTCCAAAATTTCAATCCAATTTCTATTTTCAAACCTTTTAAAAAACCCAATTCCAATTACATTAGATTTGATACCCAGAATAAAACCAATCTCTAATATTGATGGTTGTGAAATTCTATTACAAATCCATCAATTAATGCAGGTTTGGCCTTAATTTATTTCGAAATATAAATAGGCATTTAAGGATGCATAAACACTTTAAGGTTAAAACCCCCTGAAGAAACCCAATTAGAATTACCACTTATAGTGTCTAATGTTTATTTATTGGGTATCTATATAAGGAAACCCTAACCAAAACATATTATTTAAATTGAGTTAAGCATGGTGAATCCAACTTGACCACACCATGAATGAAATAACAAAATAATAAAGTATTTGGGATAATTTAAAGGGACCACCTACTTTAGCCTTAGGAGAGTCCGCATGTAAGGTATTAGCCTTAAATTAAAGCTAAGGAAACAGATATAAAAGAACCAAACAATATTCCTAAAAATAGGGCATGAATCACATAAATTATGTGAGAAAACTAGACAACAAAAGAAATAAATAAGAGAAGGGAGAAGACTCTTGACTCACCTAGGGATTTCCAATGTCGTAGACATAAGTTGATTCAGAAAATAGATGGTGCAATTCCTCCATAGAAGAGAATAATGGGGAAAGGAAGGAGGCATGCAAGAGTTTCTGTGAGAATAGGGGAAGAAAATGGGGTTTTACCCTTTTAATAATAAAAGGTAAAATTGTTCATTTTAGCACTTTTTAATGGTCTAATAGTTTGGTTCCATGGTTGGACAAATTGTGCGCCAACCGTGCTACCTCCACTGCCCAGGGATGACCCTCTCGAACGGTTAGAATGTAAAATTTCACAAACCATGCATCAAACATGTGAAATGTCTCTGATGTACTGTAAACATTTGAAAGGTCTTCTAGGACCTACAACATGGTTTCACAAACCTCATGCTCAAGTATTTTAGGCTGCTTGGTTGGGGTGCATTGTTAGAACTAAACAAGAACTAACCGTGTGCCCTGTATTGTTGTCCCAAAACATGAAATATCATAACTAAAACCCCTAATACACTCATGAGACCTCTAAAACCCCTAGAGAACTACATTCCAAGTCCAACTTTGGTCTTTTGAGGGGTTCCAACCATCAGAATTCTATTTTGACACCTGGTTCAAAAATCGGCCCATCAAACAGTTAGAAAACTCATTTTTTTAATTTAAAAAACATATACAAACATGGGATCTTACAGGTGAACATGTCTACCATGTGAAACTATATAAATATTACATGAAATATTTATCTGCTAAATTGTCGTCTGAATTATTATTTTTTGGTGAGTATACATCCCATGATATGAATGATAAATAATATAAATATTGAGCATCTCGTACCATATAAATAATGGTCCATTAGAACCATTGATAAGTTGCTCAAAACAGTTATATTAATAATTTAGATGAAGAGTGTTGAAGATCAATAATTTAATTATACATATCAGAAGTGTATCTAGACTGATTATATAAAATCATTGTTCATCATGAGTATAAAGTAATAAATATAATTTTCCTTTAAGAGGAAAATTAATGTGTCGGCAATGATATATATTTTTATATATTGTTCCTGGAGTGACACTAGTTCCAGATAAATTGTGAGATCACATTAAATATTAATGAAGATATATTTTAATTCTTGAATTATTTCAAAACTCATTGAATGATAATGGATTTTGAAAGATGTCAGCATCAAAATAATTGGAAAAAATAATTACTAAATAAATACAACTTATAAAGATTTGGATTACTTTTTCTAAATTTCTATGGTTGTTGATTATATATGAGCTTATTATATGAAATTTTTTTCCTTATAAATTTGGATATTTATATATTTTGATTATGTCCTTATAGTGTTGAATTTTTTATCTACATGGGAACATTTATTTCAACATCTACAAATCCCTGAATGGTTCAGATTTCCTGAAGCATATTCAAAGTCCTGGAAGTTTCATATGATCTGATAAATTATTATATGGGGTGAGATAAATAAGATATATTCCATGTATCAATCTCAAGATATATATATATATATATACATATAATAAATAATATAAAATTAATCTTATCATCACATTTTTTGTATAAATCAATATGTTTATTCATCATGTTTTCGAGGTGTTTTGAAAAACATCAAAACTCTCAAAGAGTTTCAAAAACCAATCGATTATTTAAGTATAAAATTATAAGGAATAACCTTGTATATTTAAATTAAACTCCCAAAAGATGAAATTTTAAATTTTGGAATGATTATATATATTCATTAAAATACTCATAACAATTAAATCTCATACTTCCTTGAGTGATATATTTCATACATGATGTGATGATGAAGAATTTATGTACCCTAAGTGGGTTACATATAAATGAACATTATATTTTTGTTAAATATATGCATGTATATGTGTATATGTACCTTAAAAGTATCATGAGATCATATTATGATAAACTTAATGCACAATGATGTTCTTACCTATTTGATGAGATTTGAAAGGTTTAAGTGATTACTTATCCAAAAATTTAGAATCATTATTGGTTGTTTATGTAGATGCTGGATATTTATCAGATCCATGTAAATTCGGATCTTAGAATAGATATTTGTTCATGTATTGTGGCACCACAATTCCATGGAGTTTTATGAAACAAACCGTTTTTTGCAACTTCCTCCAATGATACTAATTTAACTATGATTAATGAATCAAGAAATGGATGTATTTGAATGAGATTAGTTATTCATCATATTAAAAATAACTATATATTAAATATGGATAATGATATTCCCACCATATTGTATAGTGATAATGTTGTTTATATGGCACAATGGAATGGTGGGTACATCCATGGAAATAAAATAAAACACATCTCACCAAAATTCTTTTAACTCATAAACATTAAAAGCATGGTGAGATTGATATCCAACATATAAGGTATTATTATAATCTTTCAGATTCGTTCACAAAGATATTACCAACTATAGTTTTTAAAATTTATTTATAATATTGGAATGCAGCGGATATAAATTCTATAGTGATTTTATGATGGGAAGTTGAAAATGGTGTACTATTTTTTCCTTAATTATTTTTTTCATATTGATTTTTCTTGATAAAATCTACAAGGATTCATTATGGCATTAAATTTAATTAGTTTTACTTCATTAATTTTTTTCCACATGATATTTTTAAGTGAAATTTACATGAAATTCCATGAAATTATGACATGTAAGGAGGATTGTATGGAATAAAAATAATAATTATATAAATGTCATAATTTCCCTTAATTCCCAAGGAGACAATGACCCCTAATCCTCAATAAATCTCCTTTACATGACCAACCTTTTAATTGCACCAACCATTGGATTTGACATTGGATATATAGATTAATCGTATCCATTGATTACAATCCCATGAACCATAGATCGTCCATTTAACCCTAAAGATTGGTTTTAAGGGAGTATTTTCAACAAATTCATAATTTTATAATTCTAGTCCCATATCTTGTTTTGGTGAATCTAGATTCACATTTTCATTTGACGTTCTCTGGTCACAAACGATGGTAGTTCATTGTCTCTTTCTTTTCAAATCTACTGGAATTGTTTATATTTGTTGTATGTGGTGGTATTTCATAAAATCCCTATTTTAAATGATGTGGTTTTTCTCGTGTTTTGTGGTATGATGGTATGTACACCTTTCCATTCCATCATAGTTTAGTTATATGTTTTTAGCTTCCATGTGTGTGTTTCTTTCACTACATTGATTTTATTAGTGTTTTGTTTTCTGATAGCATGATAATGTGTTGTTAAAGGTACTCACCTTAGGCTATAATGGGATTATCTATATTGATGAATATTGTTGGGTTCACTAAGGGGATTTATTTTTTGGATGTATGTCCTGGTTAAAGTTGTTACTATATATAAAAAATAAAAAATTTAACCTGTTTTGTTAAAATATAATTTCCTCTTTTAGTTTATAAAAAACAAAAATCCCAAAACAATTATCTAAAAATATAATATATTCTCTTAATTCATGAAAATTATAAATCCTATTAGAATTATTTATTTAGTATTAGGTTACAAGTACAAAATATAAATTAGTTGTCCAAGGTTTTTTAAAAGAACGTTTGATGGGGAAGATGTTGAAGACATGTTTTTACTCGAAAATGAGATTACTGAATTAAATTTAGGTGTTGTGGAAAGGGAAACTAGCGTAATATAAGCAAATGAATAAAGTAAAATCCTAACAAAAAAGTTTACCTCTACAAAATTAAGAACTAGAATAAAAAAGATAAAGAGTGTAACATTACTCAATATTGGTGTAAAGGTTGATCTAAATAAGATGAAAGAATATGTTGAAGGATATGAATTTAATGGGGGAAATATGAAATAGATGAAAATTATAAATTTAATTTTGATAGTTCATAATTGGATAACTAGAATGATGGGTTTTAGGTGTTGTTTTTGAATTATTGGTTCATAATTATTTCTTTTAGTTTGTTTTTTTACAAATATGATTACACACACATTGTATGTTTGTATATATTCTATCATATTGTGGTGATTTACTTGTGAAAATGCCTTGTAGTGCTTCTCTATTAAAGAGTTTTAGGGATTTGGTGACCTATGTATGCCTTGAACTGGTCTCTAACCAGTTAATCAGCCTTTCCCCTTTGACTACATTGTCACGATGATACTTTGACTACCTTGGAATGATGAGATGTGCACTTAGCTCTGAGTAGTTCATCAGACTTTTTCCTTTGACTTCCCTTAGTATGATGGTACTTAAACCGGGATTTGAACAACATATTTCTACATTATTAAATGAAATGTTGGGTAATATTTTCGTTCCCAACTAAACAATCAGATGATTTTTTGACACATCTTTTTAATATTTTTTTTAATTTTTTCACATACCTATGATGAGTGTTAGAAATCATGGTTTTCCTTTTCTTTTTCTTTATATTCTTTTATTTTCTAGCTCTGATCCCTTTGGTATTTCTTTTTTATTCATGTTTCACTAATTCCACAATTCTTCTAAATTCGAAAAATGTTTTATTTTCAATCATCTACCTTATCACATTGATCGATTTTATGTAAACTATTATTTTCATATTTTTTATGATTTTTTGTCTCTGTATATGTTTCGTGTCTTGCTCCTTTGTTAGACCGATAATGAAAAAACCTTATACTAGAGAATGATTTTCACTATATGCCTTTGAAGGCTCCAAATGCAGTGGAAGCCTGGAGTATGGAAGGAACCAAATTTTATTTCACCATAATGGATGACCAATTCAGGATCAATACGATGATAAAAGCCAATATCTACAAATTAAAATCAAATATTTAGAAAAAGAGAAGAAAAATTCTGGATCTGTGAAAGAGGATCTTCCACATCATGTTTATAATTAATTTATTAATTTTTGAATAAATTTAATAACTAGGTCTTTGGTGCATTCTTCATTGATGATCGTTGATCATCCGAAATGACCCTTCCAGATTGCCTTTATTGTGCTTGTGAGGATCCAAAATAGAATCCCTATAGCGGTGATCCACATGTGATCCAATGGTCTCTGAACAATTCCACTCATTCTCTAGGTTCTAGCACAGTGAAGTGAATGACTTGTGTCGATCATTCTTGATCACTCGTTCTTCGATCATGAAGAACATACCTCATTCTTGAGAGGGAGAGATGAGAGGAGTCAAGAGAGAAAATGTTTGTCTCAACAATTATCAATTCAACAGGATTTGGAACAATATACGAACTTGCTTATTAATCGATACGGGCTTTCAATTACAATATTTAATTACAAAACAAAAATTAAATGCAATTATAGATATTAGAGAAAACCCATTCCACATAATAACAATAAAAACACAATTATTTGTGGTGCACCAACTTGTACAAAATGACACCTAAATGAAATTGCTTTCCATATAATGATAACAATATTATTATTATTTCTTGCACCAACTGGATAAAAATTATTTAAAGACTTGTAAATATTTAATTTATCAACAGACATAGTCTTGGTCCATTTGAACTCCTCTTTCATTTATGGAACACTAGAATAAAATATTTATTCACTTAAATAAATATTTTTATTTACAAACTAGAAAATAAATATTTTTATTAAATATTTAATAAAATAAATAAATAAATTTTATTCACAATCCATTGAATAAATATTTATTTAAATTATGTGATAATTTTAACTTGAATAAAATTATTCTTTGTTCGTGAGAATAATACTTATTATATTAATTAAATTCAAATAGAATTTAATCGAGACCACCAAAAACACTTACTATGTGACCCTTTAGGATTCTTTCTCATTGGTATTAGGGGGGCTTGCCTAAAGTCCAAGATTACTGTCTTGAAACGGGTCAAGGAACCTAAAAGAAACAACTTAGAGTCACAATGATGAAATCCACATACAAATTCTCACTGTGTAATATAATTTCTTTGTCACAATATCTCATCAATAAGGTTTCATGATAGTGTCATCAACCAATATTCTTGATACGTCATTATTTGACTACCTGAAATAAACTCTTCATTACACCATGTACATGGAATTTAAGTTGAGAGTTCTATTTCAATCAATGGGTTGAGATATCAACTTCCCTAAATGGATGAGATAAATCCTTTCTCAACTTATCTATTAATAACATGTCATTCGTGATGCACCCAATGTACCCTACATCCTGGAAACTTATGGCGTGATGGTTTTCATCAGTAAATAAAAGTGAATGAGTCGTGACCCCTATTAATGATAATATTAATGTCTAAGGACCATTACACAAGATTTTAGGTAGGAATATCCGACAACACCAAAACATGTGGAATTCCTAATGGTGGGTCTATTCTCATAATCTCCCATCATAGAGATTACTAAGTGTGAACTTCATGTGAATAAGTCTCATCCGCTTATGAGTACTCTCATATGACGATTGGTATACTATGTCTCCCATCATAGTATGTCATCCAACTGTATAACTATATTTAATAATAATGGAATAGCACTTCACGGTTCTCATCATACCTGGGAACTGATATGACCTTGTTAATGCGACAGATACTCTAGGACATTATTACATTATACTCATGCCAAAAAATAAACAACATGTAATAAGATGTTTAATATTTAAATACATTAAATATTCATGTAATCAAAGTAAAAATAGTTGGTTCTAGGACACCAAATCCAACAAACTCCCACTTGGACTACAACCAACTGCTGATGACTTTCAGCCTGCTAGACCTCACATGATGATCATGTTTCTTCTGAGTTAACACTTTAGTCCATGGGTATACCACGTTGTCTTATATGGAAATATTGATCACGAAAAATTTACCTCTATAAGAAAAATCCTTCATGAGATGATACTTCTGAAGTCTGTGATTCATCCACTGAAATAACCTTGGATCTTTTTTGAGAGCCACCGCTGCAGTATTATCACAATAGGGTGTGATGAGATCTTTACTTCTAGGAACCACATCGAACACTTAGACAGATCTCTATAACCAAAATTCTTCTTTATCTACCTTAGAATCTATGATATACTCAGACTCTGGTATAGAATCTACGACCACACATTTCTTTAAGATATTTCGTCTCACAACACTTTCACTCAAAGTGAAGATGCATCTCATTTGTGACTTCATGTCGTCTTGATCAGTCTAGAAACTAGCTTCTTCACATCCTCTAATGATTAGTTCATCATCTCATCCATAAACCAAGAACATATCCTTAGTAAACCTAAAATACTTACAGATTGTATTGATTGTTGTCCAATAGAGGTCACCTAGATCAGCTTGATATCTTGCTACTACACTCAATGTGTATGAAACATCTAGCCCAGTGCATAACATAACATACATGACTGACCCAATCACTAATGTGTATGGAATACCTTCCATTTTCATTCATTACTAATGTATCTGAGGACACATTTTCTTGGAAAGATGAATTCTATGTGATGCTGTAAATAGACCCCTCTTGGATTATTCCATACTTAATATCTTTAGTAACTTGTCAATGTATGTAATTTGACTTAGGTCTAACAATCTCTTGGATATATCACGATGGATCTTGATCCCAAGAATATATGTTTCCTTTCCCATGTCCTTTAGGGAGAATCATTTATTTAACCACGCCTTAACAGACTATAAGACTGGTATTTCATTTCCAATAAGTATTATGTCATCACCATATATTATTAGTAAAATGACTGAACTCCCACTAAAACATTTGTAAACATAAGATTCATATAAATTCTTTATAAAACCAAATTCTATTATAGATTCATTAAAACAAATGTTCCATGACCTGGATGCTTGCTTTAATCCATAAATGGATTTTTGAAACTTGAATATCTTATTAGCATCCTTTGGATGCACAAAACTTTCAGGTTGTTTCATATAGACATCCTTTTGAAGGTTCCTATTAAGGAAGGATACATTGACATCCATTTGAAAAATCCCAAATTCATGATAAGTGACAATGGCTAGTATAATTATGAAGGATTTCAAGATTACAACTAGTTAAAAGATACCATTATAGTCATTGACTTGAAACTATTTAAACCCTTTTGCAACCAGTCTTGCCTTATAGGTACAGACTTGTCCTTCCATGTCTAGTTTTCTCTTGAATACCCATTTTCAACCAACATGATTTACATCTACGGTAGGATCTACAAATATCTAGACATGGTTTTGGAACATGGGATCCATTTTAGAATTCCTGGATTTTTGCTACTGGGAAATGCCTGTGCCACTTACAGGTTCCTTATAGGTTTAAGGGTCATTATTATCAAATAATAATGAGTCACTATCCTCAGTAATTATAAGACCATACATTTTTGATTCTCTTACCTATCTTGTACTCCTACATAGTACTTATGTATCTAGAATAGATCTTTCTTCCACAGGTCTTTGTGGATTCTTCTCATGTACCAACTCTTGTGTACCTCGGTCCTCAAATTCATCGAAGTTTATCTCACTCCCACTATCTATTTTAGAGATGTTCTCCCTCTCAAGAAATATGGTGTGTCCGTCCACTATATCCTTTTTTTGAGGGTTCGTATAGGTAATATATCATTGTTTCCTTTGGGTATCCTAGAAAGGTACATTTTTTTCCTTGGGGTGTGAGTTTGTTATCTGAAGAGGCCATAAAAAATGCTTCTATTCCCCACACATGTAAATTCGATAACATGGATTTTCTTCCACTCTCAAGATCATATGGAATACCATTAATCAATTTAGGGGGTACTTAGTTCAGTATGTGTTCCACCATTTGTAACATATATGCTCAAAAGTATAAAAGAATAATTTCATGACTCCTCATTGATCTTACCATGTCTAAAAAGGCGTGGTTCCTCTTTTCGCATACACCATTCCACTGGGGTATGTAAAGAATATTGAGTTGTGATATGATCCCAAACTCCAGAAAGTAATCAATGAAGTCTTAATTAAGATATTCTCCCCCTTGTTATGAGTGGAGTTTCTTAATCTTTTTACCAAACTGGATATCAACATCATTCTAGTATTCCTTGAAATTTTCAAAATAATCCAACTTTTATCTCACTAATTAGATATATCCATATCTACTAAAATAATCAATAAAAGTTATGATGTATGAGTACCCACCCCTTTCTTCATCAGGAAATGGTCCACAGACATCGGTATGAACCAATTCAAGAAGCTCTTTGGACCATTTACCTTTCCTACTAAATGGTGCTTTTGCCTTTTTCCTTCTAAACACGTGTGACATGCACCAAGTGGTTTTAGTTCGAAAGAATATAAATATACATCTTGATGTAACTTTTTCAAGGGTTTCTCATTTACATGACTTAGCCTGTGATGCCAAAGTTGGGTGTGGTATGAGTCATGTGAAGTAGCTTCATTATCTATTTCCATTACATGGTTTGTATAATCCAACATGTAAATACTGTTATATAAATATACCTTACCAAAACAAATGCTATATTTATTAATGAAGGTACATTCATTTTCGAACATTCAAATAAATAAATCTATATCTAGTTCGGATACATAAATAATGTTTTGGTTTCAAAAGGCACATAATAACAACATTTTAATACCAAGATCATCATAGTCATCAATGTGAGGCGGTAGTCCCCGACAGCTACAACAACAAGTTTAGCTTCATTGGCTGCTCATAGATCTACATCCACTTGATCAATTTTCTTAAATCTAATTGATTCCTATATTTCGATACATATTTGAGCACCACAATATGTATCTAATACCCACTTTATAAAAACAGATAAATTGCACTTGATAACAAATGCACCTAAAGTTTCCCCTTACTTCTTTAGCTGGGTGCGGTTTTTCTTCCAGGGACCCTTTTTTCCACATGCGAAACAAATAGGTTCGAGTTCCCTTCCCTCCCCCTGGGCCATCCTTTTCTTGGAAGGGTGTGAATAAGATTTGGGATTAAATATAATCACATTAACTTTCCTCTTATTTACCATAAGTACAAAAGTCTATTCATGATTCATGTCTTTGTCCACTTAGAGATGGTGGATAAGAAGATCTAGTCGAGATATATCAATGTTGTTCATATTGAAATTCAAAATAAAAATTTAGATGCTCTGAGGGAGTGATGCAAGAATAAGATCGGTACCCAGTTCTTTATAGAGTTTATACCCTAGAACCTCCAGGTGATTAATATAGCCTATGATCATGACTATGTGAGTCCGAGCTGAGGAGCCCACTCTAAGATTTCTTTGAAAGAGTGACTTGGAGATCTCAAATTGTTCATGTATTGATCTCTCCTGGTAAAGACCATATTGATGATCAATCATGCTAGATGCATCCATGATTTCATGAGACTTCATGAGTTCACTATACATTTATGATAACATAAAACATTGAACATCGACCCCATAATTCATATGTTTCTCAGAGACTATAATCTCTTCAACACTCGACTATTTGATAGGTGGATCAGTTAATGAGGACTCCAGCATATAAGATTTTTTTTAATGGCATAGAATGACCCAAAGGCATCTAAACCATTCATGGATGTTACTGCCGGTGAGGATTTTGTCTTTATACTATATTGATCATAGAGATAGTGTGGTTGATTTTCTTTTCATTTTTATTATACAATCAAAGAAGAATATAATTAGTAATTTCTTGATTTAATTTTATGAGAAATGAAAAATTAATTTTATTAAGTATCCCATTATTTTATAAAGTTCCAATGGCCATCACCATTAAACTCACAATGTCTAGTTAGTAGGACATTCTAATGGAAAGGATCAATATTCCCATTCACATAAACCCAATAAGGGGTTGTCAAGATATTTCAAGGTATTTAGGTAGGAAGGTCTTTGACAAATGAAGGCTTGAAGCTCTTTGATACATTGAGTGGACTCCCCAATCATGAAATAATGGCTTATATTTCCTCAAATGTTGCCTCTCAATTTACACCATGTATAGAAAGGGATACTCACTACTGGAAATTTAGGCTATAGCCACGGTTTGAAACCGTGTCTATAAGCCCAAAAAACTGTGGCTATAGGTTATAACCACGATTCAATGGATTGTGGCTAGTATTGGCGTTTCTATAGGGCAAGACCTATAGCCAATTTTTGAAACCATGGATAAAGGGCTATATCCATGGTTTTAAACTGTGGCTATAACCCTTTAACCATAGTTTGAAACCGTCAAAGAACATTAAGACAAACATGGCCTATTTTTATGGTTTTGAGCTGTGTAAATATGTCTTTATCCACGGTTTAAAACTATGGAAATATACCTATTTCTTCGATTTAAAACTTTGTCAATAAGAATTCTCATTTCATAAAAAAACACCCCCACAACCCCCCTTGAACACCCCCTACACCCCTATGCACCCCCTGGACAACCCCCTAGCACCCCCATACACCATGGACAACCCCGTTGTACCCCCTGGACATCCCTCTTTCACCCCCTTGAACACCCACCCCCTACCCCATGCCCCACCAGACAACCACTTACACCCCCTAGACAACCCCCTTGTACCCACTTGAACACCCCCTACACACCCATGCCCCACTAGATAGCCCCCTTGCACCCCCACCCCTGCAGTAGCCCACCCTCCTGCACAACCCAACCCCCCTCCTAGACACCCCTCCCACCTGGAAACCCCTCCCTCTTAGACACCCCCCTGGACACCCCCTCCCTCCTAGACACCCCCTAGATAACCCCCCCTATGGACACCCCCTTGCACCCCACTTGATAGCCCCTTGAGCACCCCCTGCACACCCATGCCCCCTTGAACCCCCACCTGGACACCACCTGGGTAGCCACGTTGAACACCCCCTACACACCCATGCCCCCGACCCCCCTCCTAGATACCCCCTCCATTTTGGACACCCCCATCCCCCTCCGGGATAGCCCCCCTCCTGGAAACCCCCCTTGAACCCCCTAGATATCCCCTTGCACCCTCCCGGAACACCCCCTACACCCCCTCCTAGACCCCCCCTTGAACACCCTTGGACAACCCCCTTGCACCCCCCTACAGTAGCCCACCCCCTTGGATATCCCCCCTACACCCCCTAGACAACCCCTTGTACCCCCCACATAGATACCCCCTCCCTCCCAGACACTCCACTGGATAGCCACCCCCCTCCCGGACACCACCCTTCTCGGACACCCACTTGCACCCCCCTGGGGAACACCCTTGAACACCCCCCTGCACACCCATCCCCCTTTCCCCCCTCATAGACACCCCCTTACACCCTTGGACAACCCCCTTGAACACCCCCTGCACACCCATTCCCCTGACCCCCCTCCCACCTGGACACCCCCTCCCTCTTGGACACCCCACCCCATTCTAGACAACCCCCTCCTAGACCCCCCCTAGACACACCCTTACACCCCCATGCACACCCATGATCTAAAGGCCCATAAATTTCAAGGAAATTTTTTTTCTTAATTTTCTTTGGATTTTTACAAGAACGCAGTTTCTGACGGCACCTGATTCCAAGGCCCGGTGTGCCCGGAATCATTTTCTGAAGTTTGGCTCGGGTACGTTCAGTGAACGGACGATCGAGTTTTTCTAACTTCTGAACCGGTGCTCGGAATCGAATTCCGAGGGCACCGATGGAATCACAGCGCCGATATTTTCTTAGAAACGCCTCTTCCGGAGTTGCGTTTTCATGGTTGTGGTTTTTAATTTTTGGGTTTTAAGTTATGAAATAAAATAAAGTTGTGCGACAATTTTATTTTTATTTCACTTAAAGCCGCTTAAAGACCAATTTAAACTGCTTAAGCTCAGTTGGAACGGATAGGGTGCAATCCAAAATATCATACCCACTTGGTAGGATATTTATTAGGTGGGGCCCGCATGAGCCCCACCGTTTCTTTCCACTAAGTAACGCACCCATGAAAACCCCTATTAAATGAAAGTCAACTGGGGCGTTTTCTTAAACAATTAAACGCTCCTATTAAATGGGCGGTTTATTCGTTGAAATTAATTCTATGAATTAATTTCGTTCGTTTCTTAACACGTTTTCGTTTTTTTGGCATGTTAATAAAATAAGGCCAACACACCTTCTTTTTGAAATGTTGTGTTAAACATTTGAAGAATCTCTAAGGATCTTCCTCCTTCTTCGCGAAGAACGCGAAGAACGTGAAAAACACGAAGAACGCGAAGAACGCCAGCCTCCGACGAAGAACGCCGAACCCGCGGAGATCAGAGACGCGAAGTTGTGTACCGCGATGCCGACGATTCTCCCTCCGCGACGCTTCTTCTGCGACGATCCAACCCCACGACAACCTTCGATCGACAACGACAAGGTAGGGCATTGCGGTCCTTTAATTTTCTTTTGTGGATTATAAATCAATATGGATTTAATTATTAAAATTAAATCTATTGTTTCTTGGTCCTCGGAGTTCATTAACGCAACGCCAGATACCGCGACGATGCGACGATTCCCTCCTTCCACAACGATCAATTCCGCGAAGAACGCACGTGCGACGACTTGACGAGGTAGGGGTTTTGTTGGCAATGTTTTTACTCCGTGAATGTTTCCATTCAAAACAAAGAACCCGGTTTCATAAGAACAATTTTAATTTATTAAAATTGTTATGTGTTATGATTTCTATGTGTTGATTATTTCTCCCGACTATTATCATCTAACGCGGAGGGGGGCGGGCCAAACAAACACGACCCGACAACCCTCCGCAATTCTTCCTTGTTGTGCGGATTTGGCGGGCGACGACGAAACGTGCCGCAGAGGCGATTTAATGATCCCGCAGTGAATAACGGAACCCGGGAGGAACAACGGCGCAGACGGAAAGGAAATCGGACCACCGGAGAAAATTTGGTGGCCCGCGGAAGCCACCGGCGGCGCCCCGGCACGCCACCGGACACAGATGCCACGGCGGCGGCGGCGCCAGCAGACCCACGGCCGCGCGGGTCCGGCGCACACAGGACGCGGCCTTGCCGCGTCCGTTGACCAGGGTGGCCCTCCGCGGGGGCCGCGGTGCTGTCACGCGGGGGCAGCGCCCCGCGTTGCTCGACCACTCGGCCGAGCCGAGCCGAGCCGGGCCGGCCGTCCGGGCCGGGCCGCGCCCTGGCCGGGTCGGACCGGGTCTGAACTGGGTCGGGTTGACCCGGTTCGGGTCGACCCGGTTCGGCCGACCCAGGGGGGTTGGGCCGGGTCGACCCGGGCCCAGACCCCCCGTTTCAGGACCTTTTTGGTCTTTTGCCCGTAACATGAGTTACGAGCCTCCGAACGATGCGCCGTCAGCGGCGATGCGATCCTTGGATCGAGACGGTCATTTCGGTATATCGCACTCAAGGTTTCGGGATACTTTGTGTTTGGTCGGGTTGGTTTGTACACGAAACCAACCGGGCCCTCGGAGCGGAAACGCTCATATCTTGAGCTCCGGACGTCCGATTGATGTGCCGTTGACTTTGTTAAATTCCTCTAAGTGAGACAGATCTTTTGGATTACTCCACCCGAGGTTTGGACGTAGGTGGAGTACGGTCGGGTTGGTTTTGCCTTAGAAACTAACCGGGGCCCTGGGACGAAAAATCCAATAACTCTCAGACCGGGCGTCCGATTGACGCGCCGTCTGCGACGTTGAGTTCCTGTTAGCGATACGGAACTTTTGGATACATAAACTCTGAACTATGTGTCAGTTGATGTATCAGCCTCTCGACTCGTGGAGCGGACCCTCCCAAACGAGCTTGCTGTGTGCGGGAACCCTAGAGCTGGCTGTAACTGCTGTTGTGACGACAACGACTGTACATAGATCCTCAGTGGATTCGACTGCGACGATGATGAAAACAGTACGTGAATCCTCCATGTTTTCGGCAGTGACTACTACGGTACATATTGGGATTCATCAACTCCAGTCTACATGTCAGTTGATGCATCAACCTCTTAGCTCGTGGAGTGGACCCTCCCGGAACGAGCTTGCTGTGTGCGGAAACCCTAGAGCCGGTTGAGACTTGACGACTGCTGATCGAATGACTCGGTGTGTTACGGATAACCCAGTGGGGAGCACTTTGTTGGAGCGGCAGACCCACGGCGGAGGAGCACTTGGTTGTAGCGGCAGACCCGCGGTACTCAACAGAAGGAGTACCTCTGAAGGCTATGAGGGGGAGCGCTTGGTTGTAGCGGCAGACCCATGACAGAGGTGCGCTTGGTTGTAGCGGCACAGGAAAGCGCTTGGTTGTAGCGGCAGACCCACGACAGAGGTGCGCTTGGTTGTAGCGGCACATGGGAGAGCTTGGTTGTAGCGGCAGACCCACGACGGAGGAGCGCTTGGTTGTAGCGGCACGGGGGAGCGCTTGGTTGTAGCAGCAGGCCCACAGTACCCGATAGGTGTAGTACTACAGTAGTCCAAGGTAAGAGGGAAGTGCTTGGTTGTAGCGGCATAACCACTGTACTTGATGGAGAAGGAGTTTCCCAATAGCTTTGGGTTCAACTTCATGATCGATCCGGTGTGGGTCATTGCGAGGGTTAGTACCTACAGATCCTTGTGGGTCCGACGGCTTAGATGAATCAGTGGCTACATCTGATCATCTCTAATGTCATACGAAGAAGTACCTGTGTGAGCTGAATCCTATTTTACTTTCCTGTGTAGATTGTGTTGTGCTATCCTATGTGGATTTACATTTACTTTCCTTTTTGGATCGAGTTGTGCTATCCTGTGTGGATTTACGTTTGCTTTCCTGTGTGGACTGAGTTGTGCTTGGGCTCGGATGTTGGAGCCGAACAGGAATTGATGACTTAGGTATATGTATGGTCATATACCTAAGCAGTGTTAGTTGTTATTTCATGATTGTATCTTTCCCTTGTGGTTTATCCTTTGTGGATTTCGGGAGACCTTCGGGGGTCTCGGGGTCCCTACTTAGTAGCTTATACTCACCCCTGCACGGGCTATGCCCGCACTTCGTTGTGTTGGTTGCAGATGACGGACAACGCTGATCATGGTGGAGGATTGCGGAGCAGGACGGTACCTGGAGGTGGACCACTGGGCGGGACGTACTCGGAGCGGACGGATGGACCGAGGAGCTGTGGAGGCTATCTGTGCTCACCCTTCAGGTGGGACTTCCAGAGGACGGCTCGACGCTGCAACTTTTCATTTCAGTTGTTTTTCCCCTTTCAGTTGTACTTTACAGTTGGGCTTGTATTTCCGGACCCTTTTACTTTCAGCACAGCTTTTTATAGTTTTTACTTAGTGTTTACTCTTTCCGCTTACTTACTCCGTGGTGGTTGTTTACTTTACAAAGGCAATGCCTTCCCTGTTTATCGGGATTTATGCCTTGGTGCTAGTCGCCAGCCTCTGGCCTATGGAAGGCGAGCTTGGGGTAGTCACGGCACGGGTCCCGAGGACGGGTCGTGACAAATTGGTATCAAAGGAGTTCGGTTCTACCGCGGACTCTGATCCTTTCTATGTGAAGCAATAGTGTTAAGTGTATTGAGTGTGGTTATCAGTCCAGGGAGCCCAGTGTTGGTGCGGCGGCCGACATATCCATACACCAGGACCCTGACTTCTGATTTCCGACTTAATGAATGAGGACATTGGTTGCATGTGTGTTTCAAGTTTTCTTTGTGATTACTTTGTATCAGCTCACCAGGTATACTGTTCTAACCATGGCACACCTGTTTCTTTTCAGGATGGCCCCATGATGGCAGCCAGCTAGGGTTCCGAGAGTTGAGCGTGACGGCAGCCCGCCGAGCGACGAGGCCTCGGTACAGGTCCCTTTGACAGCAGAGGCACCGACGATACCTCTACCCGCCGAGCCACCGATGCTTCCAGCCCCGACCGCTGACGATGCACGTCGCCTTAGTGCTCTACATGAGTTCCAGCGCCAGCGACCGCCCAGGTTCCGTGGGGAGACGAACCCCCAGGCAGCCGAGGACTGGCTAGAGGCGGTTGTACGAGTTTTCCGGTTAGTGAGGACACCAGCAGACCTTATGGTGGTCCTTGCAGCGAGCCTCCTGTATGCAGCAGCAGGCAGATGGTGGAGATTGATACTCTAGGTGCACGAAGAGGCATCACTCCTTTGGACGGACTTTGAGATCCTTTTTCGCTCAGAGTTCGTCCCAGCCACCCTCCGAGCGGTACACATCCAGGAGCTACTACAGCAGCCGCAGGGCAGCATGACAGTAGCCCAGTACGCGGCGAGGTTTACCGATCTCTCGCGCTATTCCATGGACATGGTACGAGACCCATTCTTCAGGGACCGAACCTTCGAGCAGGGGCTCAGGTGAGATATCAGAGCTTCAGTTCTTTCTCACAGCATTCCGACACAGACAGGAGTGTTGGAGTGAGCCCTCTTGGTGGAGAGTTTCCTTGCTGAGCAGTCTCCAGCAGCAGGACCCACCACTAGCCGGCATGCGACAGAGTCTTCTGCAGCGGGCAGTAGACAGATGACCCAGGGGTCCAAGAGGACTAGACCTACCGGTGGTCGACTGCGCGACACATGATAGATTGTACGAGGCACCCGGGGTGGACAACGACTTACCATGAGCGGACAGTGTTACTCCTTCGGCGGGGTTGGTCACATGGCTCGTGACTGTCCGACCCGCCATACGGATGACCAGCAGATGAACGAAGGACCCCCCAGGAAGAGGCAGAGGTTCGATCAGGGCGGCCCGCAAGGAACAGGCGGCCATGGCAGGGGAGCTGTCCATGCAGCTGGAGGTGGACGACGCTTCGGGGTGTTGCCACCACCACCACCAGGAGGTCCACCCCGACCGCAGGGGACAGGAGGACATGGGAGAGCTCAGCTTCAGGTAGTTGAGGCCTACGATCATGGAGCTCCGGGAGCAGATGGACAGGAGCGGGACTAGCTCCAGACCTGAAGACTTTTGTTCATTTTGCTTCTAGTTTTGTTGATGTATGTTTGTTGATGCTTTGTGTCTTTGTACTTGAGCTGCAGTAATAAAAGACACCTTTTCTTGTGGCATTTACTTCCCTGTCCTCTCTTGTGTTGTTACTAAGAGGTTTCAGTTTAGACTGTTGACTTGACCCTCACTTGAGAGATACCTACTGGAGTAGACCTAGTTACCACACACTGATGCCGACAGTGTGACTCAACCCTTGGAGGCGAGAGTAATGGTTGGATCTCTTGGTAGTAGCGTCGGGGACTTACGACGTCATCCTTGGTATGGGTTAGTATCATCCATGTCGGGATTGACTGTATTAGACAAAGAAAGTGGTTCATCCACAGGATGAGACCAGATTTCTCTTATCGGAAAAGTAGAAATCTTAGCAGCTCTTGTGGGACCGGAGATGGTCCAGGCCACGAAAGAGAAGGTCCAAGTCATCCAGGAGCGGATGAGGACAACTCGGAGCCTACATAAGTCTTATGCTGACAGGAGGCGGAGGCCACTGGAGTTCGCGGATGGAGACCACGTCTTCTTACGGGTCTCACCCCGACGTGAGTTACAGAGATTTGGACGAGGCGAAAAGTTGTCTCCATGCTTCATCGGACCCTTCCAGGTCCTCATTAGGGTCGGCGAGGTGGCTTATCGCCTGGCTCTACCACCTCAATTGCACCGGGTGCACGACGTCTTCCACGTATCTCATCTGAGGTGATACGTGCACGACCCGACACACAACATCGACCATGAGGAGCTAGACGATGGCGATGGGGTGACTTTCACGGAGGTTCCAGTGGGGATCAAGGATCGACAGGAACAGATCCTAGGAGGACGGTTGATCCCTCTTGTGCACTTCTTTGGCAGCACGGTGAGCACATGGGAGTGGAAGGCTCAGATGTGTACCTAGTACCACCTTTGTATCCCTAAGTTTGTGGTGAAGCTTTACGGGGATGTAAATCCCTGTGGTGGGAGTAATGTAAAGGCCCGTAAATTTCAAGGAATTTTTTTATTAATTTTATTTGGATTTTTACAAGAACGCAGTTTCTGACGGCACCTGATTCCAAGGCCCGGTGTGCCCGGAATCATTTTCCGAAGTTTGGCTCGGTTACGTTCAGTGAACGGATGAGCGGGTTTTTCTAACTTTTGAACTGGTGCTCGGAATCGAATTCCGAGGGCACCGATGGAATCACAGTGCCGGTATTTTCTTAGAAACTCCTCTTCCAGAGTTGCATTTGCTCGGTTGTGGTTTTTAATTTTTGGGTTTTAAGTTATGAAATAAAATAAAGTTGTGCGACAATTTTATTTTTATTTCACTTAAAGTCGCTTAAAGACCACTTTAAACTGCTTAAGCTCAGTTGGAACGGATAGGGTGCAATCCAAAATATCCTACCCACTTGGTAGGATATTTTTGAGGTGGGGCCCGCACGATCCCCACCGTTTCTTTCCACTAAGTAACGCACCCACAAAAACCCATATTAAATGAAAGTCAACTGGGGCGTTTTCTTAAACAATTAAATGCTCCTATTAAATGGGCAGTTTATTCATTGAAATTAATTCTATGAATTAATTTCATTCGTTTCTTAACACGTTTTCGTTTTGTTGGCATATTAATAAAATAAGTCCAACACACATTCCTTTTGAAATGTTGTGTTAAACATTTGAAGAATCTCTAAGGATCTTCCTCCTTCTTTGTGAAGAACGTGAAGAACGCGAAAAACGCGAAAAATGCGAAGAACGCCAGCCTCCGAAGAAGAACACTGAACCCGCAGAGATCAGCGACACGACGCCGTGTACCGCGATGCCGACGATTCTCCCTCCGCGACGCTTCTTCCGCGACGATCCAACCGCACAACAACCTTCGATCGACAACGACAAGGTAGGGGATTGCGGTCCTTTAATTTTCCTTTGTGGATTATAACTCAATATGAATTTAATTATTAAAATTAAATTTGTTGTTTCTTGGTCCTCAAAGTTTGTCGACGCAACGCCAGATACCATGACGACGTGATGATTCCCTCCATCCGTGACGATCAATTCCGCGAAGAACGCGCGTGCGACGACTTGACGAGGTAGAGGTTTTGTTGGAAATGTTTTTACTCCGTGAATGTTTCCGTTCAAAACAAAGAACCCAGTTTCATAAGAACAATTTTAATTTATTAAAATTGTTATGTGTTATGATTTCTATGTGTTGATTATTTCTCCCGACTATTTTCATCTAACGAGGAGGGGGGGCGGGCCAAAAAAACACGGCCCGACAACCCTCCACAGTTCTTCCTTGTTGTTCGAATTTAGCGGGCGATGACGAAACGTGCCGTAGAGGAGATTTAATGATCCCACAGTGAATAAAGGAACCCGGGAGGAACAACGGCGCAGACGGAAAGGAAATTGGACCACTGAAGCAACTCCGGTGGCCTGCGGAAGCCACCGGTGGTGCGGGTCGCCGGTGGTTGGAGGCGGCGGCGCCAGCGGACCCGCGGCCGCGTGGGTCCGGCGCACATAGGATGCGGCCTTGCCGCGTCCGTTGACCAGGGCGGCCCCCCACGGGGGCCACGGTGCTGTCACGCGGGGGCAGCGCCCCGCGTTGCTCGGTCACTTGGCCGGCTGGGCCGGGCCACGCCCTGGCCGGGTTGGACCGGGTCTGAACCGGGTCAGGTTGACCCGGTTCGGCCGACCCAAGGGGGGTCGGGCCGGGTCGACCTGGGCCCAGACCCCCCATTTCAGGACCTTTTTGGTCTTTTGCCCGTAACTTGAGTTACGGGCCTCCGAACGACGCACAGTCCGCGACGATGCGATCCTTGGATCGAGACGGTCGTTTCGGTATATCGCACTCACAGTTTTGGGATACTTTGGGTTCGGCCAGGTTGGTTCGTACACGAAACCAACCGGGCCCTCAGAGCGGAAACAGTCATATCTTGAGATCCGGACGTCCAATTGACGTGCCGTTGACTTTGTTGAATTACTCTAAGTGAGACGGATCTTTGGCTTACTCCGCCCGAGGTTTGGACGCAGATGGAGTACGGTCGGGTTGGTTTTTCCTTAGAAACCAACCGGGCCCCTGGGACGAAAAAGCCAGTAACTCTCAGACCGGGCGTTCGATTGACGTGCCGTCTGCGACGTTGAGTTCCTGTTGGCGATACAGAACTTTTGGATACATCAAATCTGATATACGTGTTAGTTGATGTATCAGCCTCTCGACTCATGGAGCGGACCCTCCCGAACGAGCTTGCTGTGTGCGGAAACCCTAGAGCTGGCTGCAACTGCTGCTGTGATGACGATGACTGTACATAGATCCTCAGTGGATTCGACTGCGACGATGATGAAAACAGTACGGTAATCCTCCACGTTTTCGTCAGTGACTACTACGATACATATTGGGATTCATCAACTCCAGTCTACATGTCAGTTGATTCATCAACCTCTTAGCTCGTGGAGTGGACCCTCCCGGAATGAGCTTGCTGTGTGCGGAAACCCTAGAGCCGGTTGAGACATGACGACTGCTGATCGAACGACGCGGTGTGTTACGGATATCCCAGTGGGGAGTTCTTGGTTGTAGCGGCAGACCCACGGTGGAGGAGCGCTTGGTTGTAGCGGCAGACCCACGGTACTCAACAGAAGGAGTAACTCTGGAGGCTATGAGGGGGAGCGCTTGGTTGTAGCGGCAAACCCACGACAGAGGTGCGCTTGGTTGTAGCGGTACAGGGGAGCGCTTGGTTGTAGCAGCAGACCCACGACAGAGGTGCGCTTGGTTGTAGCAGCACAGGGGAGTGCTTGGTTGTAGAGGCATACCCACGACGGAGGAGCGCTTGGTTGTAGCGGCACGGGGGAGCGCTTGGTTGTAGCAGCAGGCCCACAGTACCCGATAGGTGTAGTACTACAGCAGTCCAAGGTAAGAGGGAAGCGCTTGGTTGTAGCGGCATAACCACTGTACTTGATGGAGAAGGAGTTTCCCAATAGCTTTTGGTTCAACTTCATGATCGATCCGGTGTGGGTCATTGCGAGGGTTAGTACCTACAGATCCTTGTGGGTCCGATGGCTTAGATGAATCAGTGGCTACATTTGATCATCTCTAACGTCATACGAAGAAGTACCTGTGTGAGCTGAATCCTGTTTTACTTTCCTGTGTGGATTGTGTTGTGCTATCCTGTGTGGATTTACGTTTACTTTCCTTTGTGGATCGAGTTGTGCTATCTTGTGTGGATTTATGTTTGCTTTCCTGTGTAGACTGGGTTGTTCTTGGGCTCGGATGTTGGAGCCGAATGGGAATTGATGACTTAGGTATATGTATGGGCATATACCTAAGCAGTGTCAGTTGTTACTTCGTGATTGTATCTTTCCCTTTTGGTTTATCCTTTGTGGATTTCGGGAGACCTTTGGGGGTCTCGGGGTCCCTACTAAGTAGCTTATACTCACCTCTGCACGGGCTATGCCCGCACTTCGTTGTGTTGGTTGCAGACGATGGACAACACTGATCGTGGTGGAGGCTTGCGGAGCAAGACGGTACCTGGAGGTGGACTACTGGGCGGGACATACTCGGATCGGACGGATGGACCGAGGAGCTGTGGAGGCTATCTGTGCTCACCCTTCAGGTGGGACTTCCAGAGGACGGCTCGACGCTGCAGCTTTTCATTTCTGTTGTTGTTTTACCCTTTCAGTTGTACTTTACAATTGGGCTTGTATTTCCGGCCCCTTTTACTTTCAGCACAGCTTGTTACAGTTTTTACTTAGTGTTTACTTTTTCCGCATGCTTACTCTGTGGTGGTTGTTTACTTTACAAAGGAAATTCCTTCCCTGTTTATCGAGATTTACGCCTTGGTGCTAGTCGCCAGCCCCTGGCCTATGGAAGGCAGACTTGGGGTAGTAACGGCATGGACCCCGGGGACGGGTCATGACACATGACCCCTTGCACCCCCACCCCGCCCAGACACCCCCCTTGCACCCCTTGTACATCCCCCTTTCAGCCCCTTGAACTCCCCCTTCCCACCCCCTGCAGTAGCCCACCCCCTAGATAACCCCCTTGCACCCCCTGGATATCCCTCTTGCACCCCCACCCCTGCAATAGCCCCCACCCCTACAACCCCCCCCCCCTCTTGGACACCCCTCCCACCTGGACACCCCCTCTTCCTGGACATCCCCCTGTACAACCCCTTGAACCCCCCTGCATGTTGCAAACCTAACCTATATCTATGCGAAAATTAGAGAAAATAACTATAAATTTTTTCATAGGTTTACTAAGAATGGTTTGAAAATAGGACTCCTTATAGGGGATTATGGATTGGATCTCCAAGTCATCTCACTTCATACCTATTCATGAATCCAATATGGGGGAAGACTTACCAAACCATTTAGCACAATTGTGTGGATCCTGGGATGATATCTAATGTCATGCCATTAAATTAAATTTATAAAGGAGGTGTAACCATAACATAATTCACTAAATGAGGCATTACCTCTCCTGTTCCAAGTGAACCATGTTCGGTTCCATTTAACTCATTCAATTCATTAAGTTAACCTTTCTCACCCTGTAAATCCCCTTGAACACCCCCTACACACCCATGCACCCCCCTCCTAGACACCCCCCTTGCACCCCTTGGACAACCCCCTTGCAACCCCCTACAGGGACATAAAAAGGGTCAAGTATGATGTGTTCTTTATGACTAATAATGAAATCAAGTATAAGGAAAACATAAATGCAATAATTTCATGCAAGGTATACCACTGTGAGTTTTCACAGACAACTCACCTCCGTTGGAGGTGTTTTATTGAAAAACTATGAGTTGTTTATAAAAAAACAATTATCTTAACTGAAACTTATTCAACAATTTCAATATAATATAAACAAGAAGAATTAATAAGGCTACTAAATACAATTTAAAACATTCATGAATTAATGCGGCTAGGAGAGGGACCCTACCTCAAAGGAGCTAAGTCACACTCAGTGCTTGAAACTTATATCAATGAAAAATCTAAGCTGATTCATCCATACTCTGGGAATATGCACCTTTTCATATAAATAAGGTCTCCCTAAACCCTATGTACGTGTCTGCATGGCCTTGAACACGCACAAGAGGATCCTTATATATATGCTCACATGCATAAGCCCATTATCACCCACACACTTATTCATTTTACATATATATCCATAAGCAAACCTATCCACTTATATGTAATCGCGCTTCCATGTGTGGATATACATATAATGGGGGAAAATATTATATATATTCTTACCTATGCATACGTGGTGAGTTGCCATTGAATCTGGTTGCCTCAACACACACGAACAGGTCCTGGGAGACTTCAACAAAATGTCAGTGACCTAATAAATCATCATTAATTGAACCTAAAAATTGAAGTGGGAGGAATATGAATAGTGGGAAAGGAAATAATAGAATAATTGATGATGATAACAGCATAAAAATGCAACATCATCATCAAGATTAAGACAACAGGAAAAAAATATCTTATTGAATTCAACACAGTGTCACATGAACACATGGGTAAAATGAGAGATTGACATAAAATAATACCACCAAGGAACAACTCATTCAATGTTATTAGTAACTAATGCCCCAAGTATAGAATTATTTTACAATGTGAATATTTATCATGCATGATTTATTTTAAATAGCATTAACAATCACTATTTTGATCTCTCTTGATATTTGAAAAAAATATGTCCAGAATTAACAGTGTAAGAAGCAAGAAAATAAGTGAGTGTATGATAAAATAATAGTGTCATTGAAAAATGATAAACATATTGACACCATGTCACAGGCTATACTGAAATCATGATTTAAGATAAGTACATGCCACAAAAATTCCTTCCTATGTGGAAACCCCCCCCCCCCAGATTCCCCCCTCCCCCCGGACAACCCCCACCTGGATAGTCCCCCCCTGAACAACCACCACCTGGATAGTTCCCCCTCCCCTGCACCATATTAAGCATTAAAGCCCAAAAATATTATCAAACATAAATAAAAAATTGGATAGGTTAACTTACATAATCACAATAATTATAAAATAGGACACACGATGAATGTTGACCATACCTACCAGTACGACCATACTCTTGGAGAATGTGAAGATAATTATAGATTTTGGATTAAATATAACAAACAATTTTTAACTCTAGACTTATGGACATAGTATTAAAAACAAAACATCAATATAAATTTGGGAAACTAACCTGATGATAGCCTTCAATAGACTATGGTATGGAATGGTGAATCAAAATGAGAACATTAGGTTATTGATAACCAAAATAATATTGTGAGAACATGATTTTTAACTGAAAACAAGTAATAAAAAAGGTACATATTGTTCGTGCTAATAAAGGTTGTGAAACCGTGGCTATACCCCCCTAGACACCCCCCACACCTGCACCCCCACTCCCCACCCCAAATGCACCCCCACTACCCCCCTGCCCCCACCCTTCACCCCAACTCATTTGAACCCCCACTACCCCCCACTTCCCCCCACATGCACCCCCACTACACCCCCACCTGCACCCCCACTGCCACCGCACATGTACCCCCACTCCCCACCTCTAAATGCACGCCACTTCCCCCACCCACCTACACCCCCACTAACTTGCACTCCCCCAGACAACCCCCACACCTGCACCCCCACACCCCCCCACAAATGACCCCCACTGTCCCCCAACATTCACCCCAACTCATATGAACCACCACTACCCCCACCCTTCACCCCAACTCATTTGAACCCCCACTTCCCCCAACACCCACCTCCACCCCCCGGTTATCCCCCCCACACGAGCACCCCCCCCCCCCAAAAAAAATTCACCCCCACTTCCCGCAACCCTTCAACCCAACTCATTTGAACCCCCAATGCCCCCCCCCCACCACCACCCCCACTCCCACCCCCAAATTCAACCAACTACCCCCACCCCCACTTGTACACCCACTACCCACTACCCCCCATCTTACACCCCCACCTGCACCCCTACCCCCTCCCTTCCCCCTCTTAGAAAACCCCCTCCCCCCTCCTGGACAACCCCCTCCCCCTCCTGGACAGCCCCCACCCCATATACACTTCCCTCAACCCCCTTAACCCCACTGTACCCCCTCCTGGAAAACCCCCTCCCCACTGGACACCCCCACCCACCCCACCCCCACCATCCCTCATTGACACCCCCCTCTTAGACAGCCCCCCTCAATGTGGAAGAACGAGTGTGAATCAATGATGGTTTATAAAATAATTTAAAATAGTAGGTTAAGCAGGAATAAAAACATGATGTAGACGTTAGGGTTTGGTAATGTAATTTTAATTAATGGAAATGACTCTTTACACCTAATAAGAAATTTGGTTACTCAGAGAAACAAGTTTCAGTTGAAGAAAAATATATCCTAGGAGTTTTTGCTAATGTGAGTATTTCCATTCCAAAGGCGTGTCACTATAAAAACAAAGGGATATATAATATGTAATTTGATAAAATGAAGTATTAAACCACACCTCATGCTAGAACATGATCCTAAAATATCTAAAGGAAAGTGAAATTGGGTCAATCTAGTTTCTTATACTCAATTAGGAATTACTTGGATTATAGGATTAGTTAATTAGTTTCATGTGGTTAATTCAATCACTGAAATATTTGAAAAAAATAGATATATCTTTACGTGTTTAAATATAGAAAATAAATATAATAGAATGATCATTGAAAAGGGGCTTTCATTAAATAAATTATACTTCATAATACTATTTCTAACTAGATTTATAACACTTATAGTGATAATAAGCATAGAGAGAAGCCAAGGAGTTGAACCTGGTGTTCCAAAATTGGTATGTTGAGCTATTGTGTATAATTAATTTTCAACAATAGTTTTTTAGATCTAATGATTCACATTGGTATGTGGTAAAACAAGATCACATGAAGGTATTAAAAGTAATATTTTGTGTTAGAAGATGATATCTTAGGTGGTTATAAGAGTCTAAGGTTATAAATGTGATATAGAATTTGATAGATTCATTAAGTGCATGTCAAAGAGGTTGTAGATTTATTTTTATCTTAGAATTTTGATTTCAAAGGGGGAGGAAATAAATAGATCAAAAATACACAACTTAATTTTTTATAGTATTCTTATAGGGATGGAATCATAATTTTATTGAAAAAAAATCTAAGGGGAATGTTGGAACCGATGGTGTGTTTGGTGTTGGATTTTTTTTATTAATAATTAGTATCAAGAAGTATATCTCAAAAGAAGGATCATTATACTAAAGCATATGCAGATACTCATAATGATACAAATTATTTGGATTGGAATAAATCCTAGGATTTTATTGGAGAATTTATGTGATGAAGAATGATTTGGTTAAATATTGGTTTGAAATGGAGACCATGTTTTAGAATTTGAAGGTATATCTATATTTGAGAGGTTATAAATGAGATTACTCAGGGATATCATTTATTTAAAATTGGTTGGTTAGGTTTTATGATGTTTTAGAGAATGATAGAATGAAATATAGAAGAATTTTTGTTCTCCAAAAGATTATATGTGGTTTTCCAAGTCATGGGAATGATTAAATCAAGAAATATATTAGCTACATGAGAATATAATTGAATTATCATATCTAAGAGATATTGAACTAGCATAAGAGGAGAAATATAATATTATGTGTTTTGTCTCATAAGAAGAAAAATATTAACCCATATCTATACCAAATAATCTCGAATGTTGTATGAATTTAATTTGAATAATATGAATAAATTTGAAATATTATATAGGTTCAAGGTGGAGGTGTCCAAGAAAAGTGTGGTATGAATTATTGTGTGATAAATTTTGTATATATAAGGTTCATGTAAGGTTGAAACACATAACTAATGTTTATGTATGTAAATGTGAATGGAACTAAAGCATGAGTGTGACTATCTTAGAGTTATGTAAGAATGTAAAATTTCATTCCTTATTCACTACACCATGAAGAAGAGATATTTTCAGAATAATGTGGCAATAATTGAGCTCATATAATATATTCTCAGTTTATGTGATATCATCATAGAAGAATATAACTTGAGAGAAATATGAGTTTGATCCTAGCTTCACAAGTTATGGAATAATAAAAAAAAATCTTTAGACATGGAGGATTATTTTAGTGGTTTTACCTATTTGAGGATGTCTCTTTCATGGAAGAAGTTTTCACTGTAAATGGGACACCATAAATGTTTGTAGAAGGGGTTTTCAAATATAGTTATTGGATAATGTCATAATGAGTAGAGTTTCACTATTGTTCACTAGTCAACTGAGAGTCCCATGTATATCACTACCATGTGATTTATAGAGTATGAAATCTAATGTTTGGTGGAATGGAGTTCTATATTGAAAGTGAGACGTATAAAACTTCCAAAATAATTTGTTTTTAAGTTGTATATAATTAGAGGATGGAGGTTGTGTCATGATACATTCTGTAATTCGTCAATTAAATCAAGAGTACATGATTCCATATTTTATATGTCCTATCATTCATAAGAAAAATCTGGGATTTTATAGGGTTAATTTTAATCTAATTAGAATGAGAATATTGGATGGATTTTCTATAATACTTATACTGAATGATTTATTTTTGATGTGCAAAAAATGGAAAATTTATCTTTAATTATAAAAAACGGGTTTTTGATAATATGGAATTATTAATAAATATATCACCATAAATAATGGTGGTTACTCCTGTGAAAAAATCGGGGAAGTTGGAATTGAGAGTTGAGATATTTACATATCTGGTTAAGAGAAAATATTGAGAGAAAATAAAATATTTTTCAAATATAGTTTATTTAGATAAAAAGAAGGGAAGTGTTGATTGATCATATATCTATCCAAGTGAAGAATATAAATGAAGTAAGAGTTTCAATGACACATCCAACATGCTGAGGAATTGATGATGTGGTGTTATGAAGATAATTCTTATGAGGGATTATATTTATTAATAAGGGATAGTTTATATAATTATTGTACAGAATACAAAGATTTAATACTCATATATTGAGGATACGCTTAATTATCTTTGAATAAGAAGAATATAATGAACAAGGATTTCAGTGGAGCATCAATTTTGGAGTTATGATGTAAAGAGATTAAATTTTATATGATAATTATGAAGAGATCATCACATCAATAAATAATATTGACCTTCCCTAAAGAAGTGTGCAGAGGAGAATAATATTGGGTGGAACCCATATTGGTAATGTGTATTTATGAAACCATTATGAATGTAGTGCACCTTAGGGCGGAGTGAAAATACTATAAAACCTACATCCACAAAAAAAGATTATAATATATTCCCATAAACTTACACATCACCATGTTTATTATCCTTGTCATAACCATTCGTTTTTAACCAACTAAAATTTGGATGTCCTATGTGTTGGGAATAGACCATTCATGAAATCATTGTAATATAGAATGTGAGTTCACCAGACGATCTCACACCCTGATAGTCCTGCTATGTGGAATTCAAAACCACTAGAACACTATGGACCTTAGTATACTAGAATTAGAAATAATACTACAACCTAACCACCACCACTATGTTTCACCTCTAATACACTCTTTAGAAAAACTTACGCACAAAAAATCAAATAAAAGGGAACATAGGGAAAATGTAAATTCAAAAAATATTACATGGTTTAGACTCAGATCCAACATCCACATGAGAACACTACCAAATATTTAATTCCTCTAGACTTACAAGGATTACAATCAATTTATCATAAGAGGTATCAGATACACATAGTCACAATTTATGATAATTTTAGTTAAAACAAAACTTATAGTTAGACCACTATTTTATAGAGGCTCTCATCTTGTTAAATAGTTCTCACCACTATCCAATATTCATAGTTAATCATCCATAAGATTTTGGTTAATCAAAAATCACATATAACCAACACCACCCCAATAACTAAAACTAATATACCATACATAGATTTCCTATATGTGAACTTATTCTAGTACATGTCATATTAATGTTATTTTAGAACATCCTAAGCATACCATATGAATAAAAAAATTCTTTAAATCCTACCCATATAGTGAATTTAATTGTTTATATAACCTTGATAAAGCTGAAGTGATCTACTATAGTTTCTCATTTCAATAAAAAAATAGAACAACAAAAATAAGTCTTTACAATCCCAAAACTATACATGTTGTAGATTTATGTATATATATTGAATGATTCTACGTGATCAACTAGGATAGCATATGACATTTAATGTGTTCCTTTAAATAAGGGAGTATGATCAATACTACCTAGTTGACTAAAATAAGGGAAAATGTTTTCATCAGTGTGAACCCTATTTCAGCCTCTCATAGGGTGATTCTAGTCATTTTGGTATCAATTAAAAGTTATAAAAGAATACTCAAAATGTTCATATTAGATTCGAAGATAGTTCTTATGAATGAATTATGGTTTTACCTAAAGTTGATGATATCCCTATTGAAGATCAAATTTTGATTACCATCTTTTCCATATAAACTGACCAAGGAGATCATCAAATCTAGGTAATGGGTTGTGGTCCTTAATAGTGATCTATCCATATTATAGTAGTATTAAAAAAGGCATAAAGCCCCATAATTCTTCATAGAAAAGAAGACTGGACCACTCTATAGAGACATGATCAACTTATGGAACACCTTTAGTTGGTTATCCTCTAATTGGATTTCTGTTTATTACTATTTAGTTAAATACATTTAATATGGAGGGATCAACAAAATTTTATATTCTATAAATTTATCAATCATAAAATAAATCTCTTGTTTTGGTTGAAATGAAAAAATTATTCAAGGAATACATCATGGTAAAGATCCACTATTAGAGATAAAATTAAGTTTTTATTGGGCTCCACTAATATGAGTATAATACTAGCTATTAGTACGGTAATATAATTGAAAATATTGTGCTTAAGACCCGCTCCACTAGCTTAATGCTCTAACTCTCTGAGAAGGATATACTATATACAAGATGGACACAATGAAGATACCTATCATTCATAGTAATTAATACACACTCAAAATTTAATCAACTAGGGAATCCAAATAATGACATCAAATGATTCTATATTTTAAACAATGAGGTCCTATAAGTTCCTAAATTATGTAACCATTATATCGAAAAAACAGAAAAATTCTTGGTTTAATCAATTATTTTTCCCATATATGTATCAAGGTTGATATAAGATGAAATTTAATCTAAATTAGGACCCAAAAATGTAACCATATTATAATCAATAAAAGAGTGTAATGGGACTATGATAAGTAAAGTGAAAGATAATGAAAATTAAAAAAATAGAACCTCTAACAATAGATGGCCCCATTCCAGCAAAAATGGTAGACTATCCATCTACAAACTTCATACATGCATCCTCATATAATCCCTAAGGTGTGGACTTATTCATTAATGATTTATTAACTAAAATTTTTCCCTATATACCATGGTGGCCTCACCAAATAGACCTCTAATATAGTTGTTGGATATCCCTAAAGGACTGAGCCACAAACTATTCCTCAGACACTTGAGTGTGCTAATGTCACTACCTAGTACTCTCAGAGGAACCATGAAAATGGATACTATGAATATGACCATATTTAATACATAAATGGAACTTATTAGCTTAAATGGTGAAATATGGTTTTATATGGATGAAATTTCACACTAGTTTCATTTTTTAGAAGGACATACCATACTAGAATCCAATGTTATTCAACTTCCCAGGCTCACCAAGAGAGATCCACCCCTACTCATCAATACTAATTTCCATTTTTTAATACTAGAATAATACTCTCATGTTTCTTGTATAGGTAATGGGGGTCTTACTGTTGATACTAATTTAGATCTATTTTTTCCCCAAAATAACATTATTCACAACTTTTGGGAAGTTGGAATGATTTAAACATGTAAACTGGTCCTATAGTGTCTCTTCCAAACCTATTTCAAAGAATATCGATTTAGATTCCTAATCGCCACTTTAATTAGGATAAAAGTAAATGATTATTTATAAATGGAATCATTGTCCATAACCATTTTAGAATCCTATTGGGGGTTAATAAATTTTTTTTCTCTTTACCTAAAAGAGTGTATTATTTTAAAACTACTCAAAGAATAGCTCGTTGATGTCCTTTTAGGCGAAACCATTATATTTAGTGTATTTCAATAGGACATCCCAAACCTGAATGATTCTAATTCAAATATGGTGGTGTATAGCCTAACATAGTGTTACTTGAGGACATGAGTGTGATTTAATTCATGATCATTTGGCATATAGTGATCTATTGTGACAACACGAGTGAGATTGAAATAAAAAATAAACCCATAAAATATTGTGGAGGGAAGTGTTGATTGGAAGCGTCAGGGAGGAGGGTTCTATGGTGAAAGAAGTTTTCAGGGAGGAGGGAACCAATATGAGAGAGGTCATCATGGAGGAGGGCACCACTGTCGGAGAGATCGTCGGGGAGGAGGAGACGTCATCGGGGAGGAGGGGGCCACTGTGAGAGAGGTCGTCGGGGAAGATGGCGCTGCTGTGAGATAGATCGTTGGGGAGGAAGAGATGTCACCAGGGAGGATAGATACACAGTGAAAGGGTTTCGGATCAGGGGAGGGGGAGGATCCTGATATTTATTGAAAGAAAATGACATCGTGATATAAAATTGATTTATCCATGGAAGTTTAATTAAACCGTGGCAACAAAATAGCTATAGCCACAGACCTATAAAACCATGGCTATAGGTCCGTGGATATAGATTAGATTTATAGTAGTGACTCCACTTGATGTAAAATGGTTAATTCAACCCAAAAAATTCATAAGATCTTCCTGTATAAAAGTATGTGTCCATACAAGGGTTGGTCAAACACATAGTTATATTGAGTATTGCCCTTAATCAAGTAACATAAGGCTTAGTCTGACATAATATTTTATTGAGATATTTTTAATTATTATGCATAAATTACCTTATTATCTTGATCACATGATTTCTAATATCAAGTGAAACTTACATAAGTGATTAATCACATCTTGATAATATTTTGTTATAATCTTGGTTTATTTTAGTTTTCAAATTTGATGCTTATTAATTCATTAATTATATAGTCACAACAATACATCCATAATGAAAAACCATGCAACTAACAGAAATAAAATAAAGTAAAGATCATGATAATGAGATCTTCTAATGGTTAGTTTATCTAGAAGTTGATAATATAACTATTGACCGAGGGGAGAAACACCTTAAACCATTTATGGTTTGTCTCTATATCTTTCTACCTATCCACCTTTGTATCTCCTTGGTTTGGTTTTGCTTCGGCTCCTTACTTGAACCGCCTCCACAAGCATGGGAGATCCATCCATTACATATTCTTTTTAACTCACACTAAAGTGAGGGGTAAAAGGGGGGGTTTACCTAAAAGAAACTATAGAAATTTAGACCCTACATATTAATGATGAGAGATAGCATGCATGCCAACAATTTAATTTAAAATAAATTAAAAGGAAACTGATCACATACAAAGGTCTGGTCTAGCTCATGATCATCCACATACATGCAAAAAATTACGCATTTAATAAAACTATAATTAAATTCTTTAACTATTCTTGTTAAGATAAATCATGATCGAATCGATTAATTATTATCTTTAATTAATCAATCCTTTTATCTTAATCCTTTTCTGAATTTCCCTAAGATTATCATCCATAACCTTAGAGGTAAAATGGTGAACAACCATTCAAATCTACATGATATGTAATTATGAACATTATATAAACATTAAAGTTTTAATTCTGTGTAATTTGGTAAAATACATAACTTTTACTTCCAACTGCATAGCCTATACTTCATTCACTGTCTTATCCGAAGTAGATGCCTTGGGACTCGGTGTGTGAGGCATACTTTTGAAATCTTAGAGTACATGTCATGTCCAGTGGGCCACATGCCATGTTGTCTTCAGGTTACATGGTTACCAGTCAACTTAGTCATGTATGAGATACATGGTTCAGCCCTTAACCCAAAGAGACTACATGACATGTCCAATGGGGCACACTGCATGTAATCCGGTAACCGTGTGCCTATCTGTCCTGGTAGAAATGCGGTGTAATATTTAACTATGCCATGTCTAGTGGGCCACAATGCATGTAATCCAGTGACCGTGTGCCTATCTGTCGTAGTGAATAGAACCAAGTAGGAATATCACCAACATGGGAATAATTTCCTAAGTATCTGTACACACACACACATCTACATGACCACAAATACTGAAATATAAAAACCAAAAAGGAACAAAATGCATGAATACAACTAAAACCAACTAATAGTGTACTATAGAAAGTACATATTGAATGTAAACCGGGCCAAAATACATGACCACCAAAAGAAAAAGTCTGCAAACTACAATGTCTAACCTATAAGAAAGAAATATGCACTGGGACTACTACTCGTAGCCATGGGGACACCTCGGCCTGTAGAGAAAATCACAAAGAACAGTCTGGTCCTGGTCCTCCATGGAATCTGTCAAAAGGCCGCTCATCTGCACAAGACATGACACATGTGGGAAAACCTGTATAGGGGATATTATAACAATACTCAATAGAGGACCCTGAAATCTACAAAGAAATACACAAAGTAAAGGTATAGTTATCTCTACAGAATATATGTTTATAGAAAATATAACAAGAGAAACATATCCCAATATACTCTAAACCTAGACCTATAGTCTAGAGGTAAGTCATAAAAACCATAGACCCATGCTAGGGATTTAGTTCAAAGATTCCACAATGCACTCATCCGAGAGAACTCACTCCACGAGTCTGATAGATTTGATGATGTTCTTCCTAGAAGTACCTTCACTGGGAAGTGTCATAAGACAGATAGATGCACTGATATGACTGAATATATAATAGATACACTTATTTTGGGAGAAATCACTCTTGAGTAGGGAAATATCATGATACACAAATGAGGATCACTGCTAGGGACTTAGAAAATAACACGAATCATCCGGATTCACTTGCTAAGTAGAGGACCGATGTATAGTAGTGTGGCTCACTTGGATAACCTGAATCTACCTAGGGAACAAGAATGGGTATAGGATCTTGTTCAGGGTCATATGGATTATAACCATATCCATGAAGTCCTAATGAAGGGATTATAATATTGTGGTTGGAAATGATATCTGACCTTTAGGGGAATGAGAAAAGGGGACACTAACCTAAACTAAACTTTCCCAAGAATGATTGGCAAGGAGACCAATCCACTTACAAGAAAGTACAAAACACATAGAAGAGTCAAACACCATGTGTCTTGAATCTGGGTACTAAATGTGTACAATGGACAGAGTCAGAACAACATGTCATGTAGAAAGAGGAGTACACAGTGTGTAGAAGGACTTACACATCGCGATCCCTTAACTGAGGTCCACCCACATAACCTGGTCGTGTTCCAGTACATGGTGTCAACTAATGTCTACCAATCCATATACCGGTACATGGGGTAGATCACATATCTGGCATGGTCTAGCCATGTGGTGGAGTACATGCTGTGTACACAACCCCGTGTCATTGTATCACCTGAGATACACGTTGAGTCCCGCGTAAGGACCCACATGCCATGTGAAAACTGTCACACGTCGTGTCATAACTTCCTGTCACCTGAAACCGTTACATTCTCTAAGTGGGCCCCACTTTCCATATAATCCAGGAAACATGCCATTTTATCCATATTATGAAATGAGACAACCCTATCCACCACTGAGATGGCCCAACATAGCATGTTCATTGGAGAACACACCATGTTCATTGCATTTTCCCAAATACTGAAGTTCTTTATCCTACACTTTGGGTGAATCTCCAATTCTCAATCCGGCCATCCGATCACCATGAAATTCATGATTTGATGTCTCCCCAACCTAGAAATGTTGATTCATTATGTTTTGGGTGTCTGATCATCTCAAAAAATACATTTCGGTCATCCGTGCGAAGAACAGTCGAAGAATGATTTCTTTCGATCAATGTTGATTCTTAGTTTTCCATCATCATCACACCTCCAATGGGTCTTCATGTTGTCAAATATTCAATTTTGGATCATTGCATTTAAAAATGGATGCACAAAGATATGTTTTTCATAACCCCACGAAGAACATGGGGTCAAAAATGGGAGAAGAAATTTGAATAAATAATAGAGGAACGAACCTCTACCTTCATTCATCTGGGAATTGATCATATACTGTTATAAGGATCAAATGGATAAAATAAAATATAAATCAAATCAAACATGGATTAATTCACAAAAATAAACACGATAAAAGACCCACGTGTCTTTGGTCATTTCTTTTCGTCGAGATTACCCTAAGGATGGATCCTCTCCAAAGCTCAAGAGTGTCAAAGAAATTTTTCTAGGGTTATGAGCCTAACTCTGGACTACTGATTATTTAAAACCAAAAAATGAATTTCTTTGTTAAGGAAATGATAAAATAAAATAAATTATTAATTTATCTTATTTCCTTTAAAATATCAAAAAATTAAATTTTGTAGCCGACCCACACCGGCTGATGTTAGGCCTTTCCTAATGTAAATTCACTACTCTAAACATAACCGCGCCCTCCGATTTATGATCCGGGAACCCATTTAAAAGTTATTCCACTATTTTAGCAAAACCACTCATGTGTGCAATTTAAAATTTTAATTTATATCGAACATTTATTTCGGGCACTCTGGGCTGCAGAATCACACACCGTCACAAAGCCTGGTCTGAAAATAATTCCATATAACATTTTAAAAAATAATACATTGAAAATTCGAGACATTACATTCTCCCCACCTTGGGACTTTATGTCCCTGAAAATCCAAAAAAAATGTTACTCAAATAGATGTGGGTACTGCACACAAATATGATCCTCTCACTCCCACATGCTCTCCTAAAGACTCCCATGCTTCCACCAAATACACACCAAGGGAATCACTCACCCACGAAGGATCCTCTTCTATCGATTCTCAATCTCCATTGGTTACTCTACAAAGGTCACTCAATCCACAATGTCTAGATTTCCTCTTTGGATAACATGAAATGGGTAAAGCACGTACCTCCTCAGCTATGACACATGGAAGATACCATGTACCTAGTGAAACTATGGTGGTATAGTTAGGTGGTATGCCACCTCTCAAACATTGTACAATATCTGAAAAGGGAAGATGAACCTCAGAGAAAACATGCCACCCCAGTCAAATCTCTAAACCCTCATCAAGGCGAGACTTGAAGGAAGAAATGATCTCCCTATTCAAACTCTAGAGGTCTATGCCATTTGTCAGCATAAGACTTTTATTGGCTTTGTACAGTCTTCATCCACTCTTGGATGATCTACACCTTCTCAATGGTAGCTCGCACCAACTTTGGACCCATGAGTGCTGGCTATCTGAGGTTAGTCCAATATAGCTATTAATATAAGGGTCACCCATATAAATCCTCAAATGATTCCATACTAATGGTGGAGTGGTAGGTTTTGTTGTACACAAACTCAACCTGTTGTAGGTGGTCTTCCTAACTGCGACCAAAATCCAAGATAAAGGCCAAAAACATATCCTCCAAAACCTGAATGGTTCTCTCCATCTGACCATCTTTCTGGGGATGGAATGTTTTGATAATGTGTAGCTAATTCCCAAGTACCTCCTGAAATTCCATCCAAAATCGGTATATTAAAGAATCATTACTATCTAATACTATCATCGATGGGATTCCATGAATCCAAACTATTTCTTAAAAGTACAGGAATCCCAAGCTATCTAGGAAACTCTCCTATCTAATATATAGTAAGTGGGACAACTTGGTGTGTCAGTAAATGATTACCCAGAAAGAATCATGTCGCTTATATGTTCATGGTAAGCCCGTCACTAAGTCCATCGATATTCTATCCCACATCCACTTTGGAACTTCCAGGGGGTTATCGATCCCCACTGGAACCTGGTGCTCAGCCTTAAACTACTGGTACGTAAGGCATCAGGAAAAGAACTATGCTACTATCTTCTTCAAACATGTCCACCAAAACTGACAGCAGAGGTCTTGGTACATTTTTTTCCACTCTAGGATTTACAACCAAGGGGGATGTATGAAATTATCTAAGAACATCCTCTTGAAACTCCACTAGATAAATTGTGCATCTCTTGAAAAGGATGACATGATCTCTACCTTGTGAATATATATTAGTAGGATTCCCTATGGATAACTGAGCATGTAATGTATCATAGTAGACATCCCCTAGATGTGACTCCCTAACTCGCTATAAAAGTGGAGGGGTAACAACCATCCAATGAAGATAAGATACATCATCTCCATTCATGAAGGATAACTATAGTGATTCCAACTAATATGACACCTCGCTCAGAAGCGCTAAGAATTCAATCGTTTACTGAGAGCATCTGCCACAATGCTCTCCTTCTCATAAGTATATATGATCTCGAATTAATAATCATGGAGGAACTCCAACCACCACCTCTGCCTAAGGTTTACATCCTTTTTTGAGAAGATTTACTTGAGGCTCTTATGGTCAGAGTATATGATAAACTATTTCCCCATCAGTTAGTGTCACCAAATATTCAATGCAAAGACTACCTCTGCCAACTCAAGATCATGGGTCTCATAGTTATTCTCACGAACCCTTAACTGGCATGAACCATAAGGAATCACTTCCTATCTCTACATCAGGACATAGCCAAGCCTGGTCCCTGATGCGTGACATAAAACTATGTATTTGACACCCTCTTCTGGAAATCTCAAGATCGGTGCGCTCGTCAACCTTTGCCTCAACTGCTGGAAATACACATGGAACATCACTATTCATACAAAAGGCTTCCCCTTCTAGGTCAAGGCTGTCATTAGTGCTGATATCCGGGATAAATTAGGGATAAATCTCTAGTAGTATCCTACCAAACTAAGGAAGCTCCGCACATCTGTCACACTCTAGGGTGGCTCCCATGCTAACACCACCTCGACCTTGGATGAGTCCAATGCTGCCCTATATTCTAAGATAAAAACACCTAGAAAGTGGAAATCCAATATCCAAAAATGTAACTTTGAGATCCTTCCATAAATCTAGTGCTCTCGGAGTACATTTAGAACTATCCATAGGTGTCTCGTGTGCTCCTCCTCTGACACCGAGCATAAAAGGATGTCATCTATGAAGAACATTTCAAACTATTCTAAATACAACTAGGTGATTCGGTTCTTGATTATCATGAACACTATAGGGGTATTCATCACAACAAAAGCAATCACCATTTAATCGTAGTGGCCGTAGTGATATCTGAAATCCCTCTTTGGTATATCATCATCTCGTACTTGTAACTGGTGGTAACCCAATCGAAGTTAAACCTTAGAGAACAACTGTACCCCTCTTAGTTGATCTGAGAGGTCTTCGATCCCCAGTAGTGGGTACTTGTTCTTCACCATTAACTAATTAAGGCATCGGTAATCCACGCACAACCACAAACTCTTGTCTGCCTTCTGGAAAAATAAAACTGGGACTACCATTAGTGAAACAGTGGGTCTTATGAATCCCATCCTATGTAAATCCTTTATCTGCACCCTCATATCATAAAGAATTATCGGAGACATCCAATATGCTGATGAGGATATCGGTTCCATCCTAGGGTGTATGTATACATAGAAGTTTATTTCCCGGTGGGGAGGTAATCCTGAAACATCTTCTAGAAGGACGTCCTCATACTCCACCACTACTGCTGGGATGTAAATGATCACAACATCTGCTTATATTATAGTAAGGATAGACAACTCATGAGTGATTGGATACACCCTCCTAAGAATGATCCCATTATATGATTCCTGAGTTTTCTTTTCACCGAAAAAGTAAAACATCATTCCATCACTGCGGACACACCACACTCTTTGCCTTAAGTAGTTAATCTAGTAATGTACCAAAGCCAATCTATACTGAGAATGTCTTTGTAAGGCCTCAATGCTTCCACCGAGAAGTTCTAACAGAAACTCTTGCCTCCAATGGTAATATCACACTATTGGAAAAGATGCGTGATCATTGAGTCTCCTCCTGTAGGTGTCTGCCGGTATAAGGTTTGAGACCAAAACTCTATTAGAATCCCAATGTTTCACACAATACATGTGGCAGGGAGAGAATGAATGGATTTTATGTCTATAAGTATGGAAGATAATGTATAAAATACATAGATCGTACCTCAGATCTTCCCTAGAGTCCCTGGGTCATATGCCTCTACCGAATGTAGCTGCCCCCACCCCTGTCCCCCAACCCCCTATTCCTGGTGCAGACCTCCTGGGGTGATGGTGGAAGTAGGACAAAATATCTACCACCTCCTACATCTATCCCTAATCCTCTTCCACGTCAGCTGCCTAACTGTTCTTCCTGCTATACTCTCTTCCTATTCCTTGGTGGTCCATCAACTACATCCTAGTCAGCTTTTTGATGGGTTGGGAAATCTCTAGCAAGATTTCCCCTACCATCGGACGAGTAGCATCACCTCTCCATAGGCAGAATAGATCCATCCTAAGAGGCTTGGATCATAAATCCCCTATCATGGGTCTTTTTGTGATGTATCCCACTTCCTGATCCCTATAGCTAACATTGGATCCCTACTGTCAAGGTCTCTACACCAGTCTGTTGCTGCTGACTGCCACTAGCTGTCTCTTCTTAGCCATGAATCTTTCGACCACCAAAGCTCTCTTGAGAACTCATGCATAAGTAAAAATACATAAAAGCATGAAACAAGATCATATTTCCCATCATAGACCTCACTCTAAGGTCTGAGTTATGAAGTACTAATCCTTGACTGTATCCATAGAGTACCTAGTGAGGTTAGGGAACCTGATAAATATTCATCGACTATTAAACTACACTAATGGAGGTGATGTAGCTCTTGGATACACACTAAACTCAACATAACTAGAGATAACTCCCCCCTAAAGAGTCACTCTAACTACGTCCATGAAAGAGTATCTTCATCATGAGTCTTCATGTTCAAACTCCACCATCATCCCACCAAACCCTGAATAAGGCTTGCTCTTAGGATCACCATCTATTTTTCTAGTGTCCTTACTAGACAGAAAAATTTGGTCACTACCTCAGGACAATCCTCAGCCACCTGAGGGTCGAGATCACCTTCGAACCTGAGGGGTCTCTGTCTCTGAATGTCATGGAGTGCACTTAGCCTATACTCCTCATCTTTCATTACTTCAGGTACCACGTGATGCTTCACTGATGGTGGTATAGCAGGTGTACCAACTAGAAGTAATGATCGGGGAACTGGTCCCTAAATTAATGCCTCATCATTGAGGGGGTCTTCCTCATGATCGAGATATTGAGTCCTAGCTAGTTTTAATCGTGGAGGAATCTTGAAAGGAAACAAGATGTACCGTGATAAAAGAGTATAACTAGATAGCTGACACTAAAGGAAATGGAAAACAAAATGCAATCCTATATGATTCATGTAACATTCATTTGTTTCCCTTAAATTAGTGTTATCATGTACCAACTCAAAAAGAAGGTTATCAGAGTCCTGTTGTATGGTTACGTCATCCGACCACACCAACATTGGGGTCCCTGGCCTAAAATCCAAACATGAAACCCTTAACACTATTTCCCCAAACCAATCTGATAGACTCTTTGTCCTAAGGTAGAACTGAAAACCTCTAATACCACTATCTCATGAACCGTCCTAGTGGGGTCCATTCTACAACTCCCCAAGGCCACCTCCAATAGGCTATGGGTTGGTGAGTAGAACATAGTAGGCATATCACCAACATAGAGGCATTTACTAAGTACCTATACACATACACACATCTCCACACCCACAAATGATGGAATGTAAAAATTAGTAAGGAACAAAATGCATGCATACAATTGAACCCAACCAATATAGTAAAATGGAATGTAAAGTGAGGAATGTAAACTGGTCCAAAATACAAGATCACCAAAAGAAATAATCTACAAACTATAAAGTCTAAAATATAGGCAATAAATATGTATGGGGACTACTGCTCATAACTGTAGGAAATCCTCATCCAGTAGGGAAGCCCACAAAGCTCAGTTCAGTCCGGGTCTGCCCTAGACTCCGTCAAAATGCCGCTTGTCTTTACAAGATACGACACATGTAGGAAAATCCCGTGTAGGGGTGAGTATAATAATACTCACTAGGGGACCCCAAAAACCACAAAGCAATACACAATGTAAAGTTACAGTCACCTCTACACAGTATATGTCTACAGAACATATAACTAGAGAAACATATCCAAATATACTCAAAAATCAGACCCATAGTCTAGAGTAAGTCATAACTATAGAGACCCTAGCATTTTACATATAACATTAGATGAGTTTAATCATAATTATACATCAGATTACAATCCAAGGATCATAAATTCTAGTGTATTGGAATACTATTTACATAAAAATGAAAACATGGAACTAAAAAAAACTTCTTTATTTAATATTCATAAAGAGATCCTAACTTTCATTGAGCCCTTACATCTATATAGGGTACCCTGGGGAACACATGAACAAAAGTGTGAGATAAATATCCCATTAAGAGGATAAACATAAGAATAAATCATTAACACATGGGATATATGGCATGGCATGATGATATAAAATGGCATGTATCATATGGAATCATAACATATAAACATGAAATCATATAAACATGGAGTTATAGTAATGTGGAAGCAACATAAAACATGACTTTATCACGATTCAAGGATTACCTCTAAGACCATTTCACATGGTAGCACAAGCCTAGGCTAACCGCCAAGACCGTCACACATGGTAGCACAAGCCAAGGCTAACCTCTAAGACCATCTCACATAACGTCTCATGAGACTCAACATTACCCAATGAATTTGAGCACTATCTGGGTGAACCCATATTAACTTTTCATGAACATGTTTTCCATATATAGAATCATACATAATCAATATTACATAAATATATGGGTTACCCATGGAAAGAATTAGGTACCGCAATCATGTCATAATGCATAACAAATGGGCGTATCATAAAAGTGTCTATGAAAGAAGTGAACTAAAATATAAAGAGAAATTCATAAGGTAAAATAGGCATGTTTCATGGTAAGTGATGTTAAGTAGAAGTTACAACATGTAAGAAAAGTATTCAAGAAATTTTAGCTTTAAAACATTTTTGTGTGGTTTTAAGGAAAATATAATAGAGACTTTAAAATAGAAAATGGAACAATCCATTATATAAAACCAAAAGTGAACCAAAAAATTTTTCATAATAAAAAAGGAATATTTTATAAAGAAAATTTTGTCTTAAAATAGAAGATAGAGTGCAGTTTAAATCTTGTAAGAATTCAGGAAGTTCCCTTAAAAACAAGTTTGCTTACCGGGAAGTATCAAGGAGAGAATTAAAAACATGTATATCATCAAAAGAGCATGATGAAAGGATCATGATAAATGAATTGGGTACATGTGAAAAAAATTTATAATATTCACATAAAAATATGAGATAACTTAATATTGGTAAAAGGAAGATAAGGCAACCTGAAGGAACAAATGAGGTTTGGGTAGAATACATTACAGATTATTAGCAGGGTATCAGGTGTACTAATGAGGGATTAATGAGAGATAAATGGGTTTATAATCACTAATAAATATTGAGGGAAGTATGGGGGAGGTGCAATATCCTACCACATTATTAGGGATTACACATAAAAGGGCATAACATAGAGGTCATTCTTGAATAAAAGTGAAATAGTGAGGATCACTTACATTAAGTTCGATGGTGTTATCCACTTGATATTAATGACATTAATAGTAAAATTAGGTTCATTAATTAGTAAAAATATAAACTATTTTATATTTACTAGATTTATTATAACCATTTTAAGTTCATTTATAACCATTTTTATTGGTTATGAAGTTCAATTTAATTGTTCAGGTCTGTTTTCTTCCTTGGTTTTAATGATGGGTTTACTTATTTTCATGAACGAAGAATCATGTAAAATGGAGATGGTTGTACAGAATTGGAGTTATATTTTATTATTATTCATCTAGAAGGTTACCTGGTTGTAAATTTAATTTGGTTACTTTGAGTTAATTTGAATCATTATATAAAACATTAATGATAAACTCCGGGATTAATTTTGTGATTTTTCTCACAATTAACTTGTTTTGTATTATTAATTTACATAATGTGTGAAAACGTGCTATAGAAAAAAAATGATAAAATACATATTTAATAGTCTGGTTTGACCATAAAAATTGTTTCATGACCAGAATAGAATGTGGTAATATAAATTGATAAACTGTCATCCTTGAATGTGATAAATTAACACATCTCAGACGTTATTTTTGTTTTAATCGTATAAAGGAATGGAAAAGGAGAAAATATAATGAATTATCTCTTTATCATGACAAAATTACAGTACATGTATGTTAATGGAGTTATCATACCATTTGGGTGAAGGGATGTGAAGATAGAAAAAAAATAAAATAGCTTGAAAGAAAATAAAAGAATTGGAAGGAGGAACTAACCTCTTGAGTTTATCTCTTTTAAAAACCTATTAAGGGGAGAGGATTTTGGGTTTTGAGGATACCAAAGGCTGAATAACGCGGAGGAGGAGATTGGGGAGATAATTGGGTATAATTTAGAAAGTCATAAGGCTTAAGAAGAGTGAATATAAGAGGTAAGGAGGGCTGGTATTTATAGTGGAGGAGAGGAGGGTTTTCATAATTTTCAAGTCCATAGTTTATTAATTTTGCTAAAGACCATCAATAGTGATTATTCCATGACCAAATATAGTAATATGTTCATGTGAGTTCAAAAAAATTGGGCTTACAACAGCAAAACGTCATCTGTGACCCTATAAATCATGTATTTAGCTTAATTTACAGATTATTGTATTTTACTATTCATAAAAAATTCACGTATTTTAGAAAAATCCATAAAATTCACCCTAACTATTTATTAATGTGTAGAATCCAAAAATGAACTCCATAATTCAATTTTTTTTTCTAAATTTGATTAATTTATTTTTTAATTAAAATTATAATTTACTTGAAAAATATAGATTTTAATACTATAAAAATTTTTATAATGCTTTAAAAAATTACATAATATCTTATAAAATTATATTAAAACTAAAAGACATAAAATTTATAATTTATAAGTACCTTTTAGGAAAAAAATTTTCTTTTAAATTAATTATTTAATTGTAATTAATTATTTATGACTTACAAAAATACCAATACTTTTACTATGGTCATATTATCACTTATAAGATGTCTAAATTTTCTTTATACATTCAAGGGTAATGTTACTATTATTTTGGATAATTTACTATTCATAAGGGTCATATTACTATTCATAAGAGTAGGTTACTATTCACCACAAATTATGTTTGTTCCATTAGACTCCATACATCTTACTGATCACAACCATCTATATCAGATTTTCGAAATTTAAAACACAGAAGTGTCAAAATTATTTTTAAAGGTCACATATTAATTAATAGTTCATTGTGTTGTGATTTCATGTGATTATATGACATATTTATAAGAAAAAAAATTCCATTGATAAAAAATCGGGTCGTTACATTATTCCCCCCTTATGAAATTTCTCCCTCAAAATTTTATTTTACATTTTTAGCCATAAACAGGTGCAGGTAATTTTCCTTCATTACTTCCACCAGTTCCCATATTGCCTCTTCATACTTATAGTTCCGCCACAATACTTTGGCCATGTGTGTATTCTTGTTATGTAGAACTTTATCTCTATAATCCATGATCTTCACTGGATTCTCCTCATAAGAAAGATGATTCTCAAAATGTACCAACTCTGAAGAGAGTAGGATATGGTATGTACTTCCTTAAGAGGGATACCTGAAAGACATCATGTACTTTGGACATGGTGGGAAAAGTACTAGTCGATCAACCACATCCTTGACACAACCAAGAATCTTGAAGTGAATGATGTACCTAGGACTTATCTTTCCTTTCTTCTCAAACCTCATGACCTTATTCCATTGAGATATGCATAACAATACCATGTCTCCAACTTTTAATTTGAGGTCTCATCAATGATTGTCTGCAAAACTCTTCATTCAGAATTGGGATGCCTTGATGTGCAGCTGAATGGTTTTTACCTTCTCCACTATTTCATTGAACATTTCAGGTCTTATCAGCTTACTCTCACTGACTTCATCTCAACACGCTAGTGTTCTGTACCTTTTCCCATAAAGGGCTTCATATGGTTCCATTCAGATGCTTGAGTGGAAATTTTTGTTATAGGAGAATTCAACCAATCGAAGATATTGGTCCCATCCTCTTCTGAAGTCCATAGAACATACTCTCAACTTGTCTTCTTGTGTCTGAATAGTTTTCTTAGATTGGCCATCAGTTTGAGGATGATAGGTTGTAATGAAGTTTAGTTCAATCCTTAGAGCATGTTATAGATTTTTCCAGAACATCGAGGTGAATCTCAAATCTTTATCAGATACAATAAATAATGGTACTCTATAAAGCCTTACCACCTGTATAATGTATATTGGTGAAATTTAATCTAATGATAAGTCCTCTTGAATTTCAATAATATGATCTATCTTTGTAAGATGATCCACAATGACCCATATAGTGTTGTTTCCTTTGGATTTCCTTAAAAGTCCAGTGACAAAGTCCATGATGATGTTCTCCCGCTTTCATGTTGGCATGGGTAGTGGTTAAATCATTACCATATACTTATGTCTTTCATCTTTCACTTATTGACATATGAGAGACTTTGATATATACTCATAAATATCCTTATTTATATTGTCCCACCAAAGGTTCTCTTAGAGATCTCGATACATCAGTGTGCTCCCTGGGTGGATAGAGAAGGTTGAGCTATGCGTGTCATTATGAAGCTCCTTCTGTATCTCTGGATCGAATGGTACACATAATCGTGACCAAAATAATAAAAAATCCTTCCTCATAAATCACAAAATCATAGGATTTCACATTTCCAATGGCTTCCACCCTTTTAGAAATTTCCAAAACATTTCATTGAGCATCCTTTATTTTCTCCATGAGGGGTGTTTGAGAAATCAGTTGAGAATGGATTGATGATGTTCCTACCTTAATGATTCCCATGTCCATCCTTTGTAAATATAAGAAGATCAAATCCTTTTAAATTCTCATTATTGATAAGGACTCCTGATCCTTTCTACTCAGAGAATCTGCCACCTTATTTTCCTTACTGGGATGGTAGTGAATTGAGAATTAATAATCCTTGATGAGATCTATCCATATTCACTGGAACATATAAATAACTTTTAGTGTGAATATATATTTGAGACTCTTATGATCAGTATATATCTCACACTTCTCCACATAGAGATAATTCCACTTGACGTTTAATTCCAAGATCACATCTGTGAACTCCATATCAAGCATGGGATAGTTTTTCTCATGTATTTTCAGCTCCCTTAATGCATAGGATATCACTTTATCATTTTGCATCAGCACATAGCCTGATACCTTCTTTAAAGCATCATTGTACACCACAAATATTTATCCACTTGTTGGGTGTGTGAGTACTGGGGTAGTTATTACTATCCTTTCCAACTCCTTAAAGCAGTCTTCACATTCTTGAGTCTAGACAAACATTACCCCCTTCTGTGTCATCTTGGTTATTAGGTTTTCAAATTGTGATAAGTTCCTCAAAAATCGTCAATAATATTTGGATAGACCTAGAAATCTACATATCTCTATTAAAGATGTTGGCCTAGGCCACTTTTCAATCACCTTTGGCTTGGAATAGTCCACATATATCCCTTTTTTGGTGATAACATGCCCCAAGTATGACACTTCCTCCATAATAGAACTCACATTTACTCCACTTTTCATAAAACTTCTCCCTTTCCATGGTATTTAACATAGTTTTCAAATGCTCATCATGTTCCTCCTTGATATTGGAGTATATCATAATATCTTCAATACAGACTGCCACAAATTTTTTGAGGTAATATCTAAAAACTATATTCATTAAATCAATGAAAATTATTGGAGCATTAGTGAGACCTAAGGGCATCACTATGAACTCATAGTGTCTATACCTCTTTTAAATGGAATTCATGGGAATATCATCTTTCCTTGACTTTAATTGGTGATATCCCGACTGAAGGTCCACCTTAGAGAAATAATTGGCCCCATGAAGCTGATCAAAAAAGTAATCTATCTGTGGTAGGGGAAACTTATTCTTTATCATGATTTTATTGATCTCACAATAATAAATGAATAGGTGAATTGATCCATACTTCTTCTTGACAAAGAAGTCTGGAATGCCCATTGGTGAAGCACTTGGGTGTATAAAACCCTTATCTTGATTCTCTTGTAACTTCTTCTTCAGCTCCTCCATCTCTACGGTGGACATTATATAAGGTGTATTTGATATATGCAGAGATCCATGAATAAGTTTAGTTGAGAACTCAAACTCTTGATCATGAGGAATACTATGAGTCTCTTCAATGAATACATTAGTGTAATCCTTCACGATGGGCATGCCTTCAAGCATGATTCTCTCCTTTATCTCAATCATTTGAGATAATCATTATTTCACATAAGGAATTAATATCCACACTCGAGAAAATAATTATAAAGGAGATTTATCTTCCTCCATACACATATAATGAATTGGAGGATGCTTTGGGATGTGAAGAGTGATCTCCATTTCCCGAAAGTTGATGTTGGATTTGTATGAAGATAGCCAATCCGTGCCCAAGATAGAATCAAACTATACTAAAGAATGTATGACTAGATATGCTGGGAGGTTCAGTACACAAACATTAACTAGTTAAGAGTTATAAACCATGGACACAATGATTTTTCCATTCAATGTTATCACAGATAAATTATCCTCCAAATTTTGAGGTGGTATTTTAATAGTTCTAATAATCTTGAAAGATATGAAATAATGCATAGAAACAGAATCAAATAGTACTTTTTCTATTCTTTAATGAATAACTAGCGTACCTCTCACCACATCATTGTCCAGATCTACCTCAGCTGTAGTGATATAATAAGGCCTTTCTTGTTTCCTTAGAGGTCCTTGTTGATTTCCTCTAACAACCCTCAGCTTAGAAAAATTGTTTGCCTAATTCCCATTCACCTAGAAGTTGTAACACTGAAATATAGGCTGAGTGTCGACTTGGACCTTCCTTTCTACTTCCAAATTAATGAGATTCTTAATATTTCGTTAGTAGTTCTTAGATATATTTCCCAACTTTCCACAATTGAAGCTATTCCTGGGTCCCTTTATACAATTCCTAGGATGCTTCTTCCCCCAATTTTTACACATGGGATGATCGAGCTTCTTTCCATCATGGAATTTATTTACAGGACCACCAACATTAGATTCCATTTTCCACTTCTTGTCACTAGGAACATTATACCACTGAGAGTCTCGGATCTCCATTTCAACATTGAGGGCACAAAAGATAATTTCCTACTAACTATCAATGTCTCAAATAGCCGATGCTTTCCATATACTCAACTTTAGTCTGCTAAAGAAGAGATCCACATTTCTTTTAGTGTTCAAGACAAATCCATAGGCTTACCTTGAAAACCTTGTGAATTTTGCTTCATATTCCCCAATGGACTCATCTTCCTTCTGCTTGAGTATGAGAAACTCTCTTTTTATCTTGAGATGGAGGGTTTGGGGAAAATATTTATTGAAAAACATTTTCTTAAATTCCCCTCAATCAATGGAATCAATTTTCTCTTGGGGATTTGATTTATTTATCAGTTTACACCATTGATCAGATTCACCATCAAAATGATAGACCACCGGTATGAATTTCTCTTCTTCTGAGAACTAGAGGATAAAGAATATCTTTTCAATAAAGTTAATCCATAGTTCCATGAGGAGGATATCAGAATATCCAATAAACATGGGAGGCGTTTTCCATATGAAGGACTCAATGAAAACTTTATCTTTCATTAGAGGAGGAGGGTGTTCCACATGTTTCAAGTTATTATTTATATCTTGAGCCAGCCGAGCAAGTACTATCATGATGTTTTGAGCACCCGTTCCCATCATATCTGGCATATCATTAGGGAAATATTCACATTCATTATCACATTGATTTTCGGATCATGTTTTTCTATTTCCCTAGATCAACTAAGAAAATTATCATACAATTAATGGGCTTTAATACTTAACTATTAATCATAAAAAGGAAACTTTGAACAAAAGATGATAAACTTGTAAAGGAGAAGTATATCATAACTTGTGATTCCCTATGTTTCAATCTTGGTTATCCTTGATCTATTTCATAACATGTATTCTTATGGGATTTTTTTATTCCCTTAATAATGATTTATACTAAGCTCATGAATTTACCAAATCATATCCCCTAGCAGTGTCAAACCAATGGTGAATCAAGGCCCGTTGTCGTGTGCCAGTTCTTGTTTGAGTCTATCTCAAAGTGGTGTTTTAAAATTTTACCCCTAGAGACATCTGTACAAGAGGCACCTCTAACTATTTTTATCCAAAAATGGAAGTATTTTGTTGATAAACCACTTGCTCTATACTTTCCAAAATTTATGGGTGTTTTCTTATACATAGTCTCACTATTAAGGTTCCTACTAAAGTTCACTATTCTTAATCTCTAAAAATAACAAGTCCATCATCTGATACCAACTATAGAAACCCTATACTTTTACTTATAACATTAAATGATTTTAAGAATAATTATACATTAGAGTATAATTCAAGGATTGTAAAGTCTAGTGTCTTGGAAGACTAGGTACATAAAACTGAAAACATGGAACAAAAAAAATGCTTTTTTATTTAATCTTCATAAAGTGATCATAACTTCCTTTGAGCCCTTACATCTGCATAGGGTACCCTGGGGAACAAATGAGAAAATGGATAAGATAAATAGCCCAGTAAGGGGATAACCATAAGAACAAAGCATTAACACATGGGATAGAAGGCATGACATGATGATATAAAATGGCATGTAACATTTAGAATCATAACATATAAACATTGAATCACATAAACATGGAGTTATATTAATGTGGAAGCAACATAAAACATAAATTTATCATGAGTTAAGGATAACCTCCAAGACTGTTGCACATGGTAGCATAAGCCAATGCTAACTTCCAAGACCATCGCACATGGTAGCACAAGCCAAATCTAAACACCAGGACCGTCGCACATAACGTCTAATGAGACTCAACTTTACTCAATACATTGGGGTGATATCTAGGTGAACCCATATTAACTTTTCATGAATATTTTTTCCACATATATATTCATACATAATCAATCTTACATATACCTAAAGTTTAACCATGGAACGAATTGGGTACCATAATAATGTCATAAAGCATAAAAAATGGGTGTATCATAAATGTTTCCATGAAAGAAAAGAACTAAAATTAACATGGAAATTCATAAGGTAAAATTGGAATGTATCATGGTAAGTTATGTCGTGTATAAGTGACCATGTGTAGGAAATTTATTTCGGGAATTTTAGCATTATAACATTTTTGTGCAGTTTTAAGGAAAATATTATATAGTCTTTAAAATAGAAAAGGGAATAATCCGTTATATAAAACTAGAAGTGAACCAAAAATGTTTTCATAATAAAAAAATACTGATTTTATAAAGAAGATTTTGTCTTAAAACATAAGATATAGGGCACTTGAAATCGGGTAAGAATTCGATAAGTTCCCTTAAAACAAGTTTCCTTATTGGGAAGTATCGAGGAGGGACTCACATAAAAACATGAATATCCCTAAAAGATCATGATGAAATGGTCTTGATAAATGATTTTTTACATATAAATAGCATTTTAAATATTCACATAAAAAGATAAGATAAATTAATTTTAGTAAAAGGAAGATAAGGAAACCCGAAGGAACAAATGAAGTTCGGGTAGAATACCTTACATATTATCAGCAACGTATCAAGTGTACTTAAGAGGGATTAATGAGCGAGAAATGAGTTTCTCATCACTTATACATCATGAGGTAATAATGGGGAAGGTGTGATATCATACCCCATCATTATGGATTAATCATAAAAGGTCATAACATAGAGTACATTCTTGAATAAAAGTGAAATATAGAGGATCCCTTACCTTAAGTCTGATGGTTTTCTCCACTAGATATTAATGAATTGAATAGTCAAATTAGGTTAATTAATTAATAAATACAGAACATATTATATATTTACAAGATATATTATAACATTTTTATGTTCATTTATAACCATTTTGATTGCTTATGAGGTTTAATTTTATTGTTCGGATATGTTTGCTTCCTTGGTTTTAATGATCAGTTTACTTATTTTCATGAATAGAGAATCATGTAAAATTGGGATGGTTGGAAAGAATTGGATTTATTTTTTTATTTAACATCCATAAGTTTACATGGTTGTAAATTTAATTTTTTACTTGGAGTGAAATTGAACAATTATATAAAACATTAAGGATAAACTCTAGGATTAATTTGGTGATTTTTATCACAATTAACTTGTTTTGTATTATTATTTTATATTATGTGCACAAAAGGATTATAGAACAATACATAAGATAAAAAATATATTTAATATTCTGGTTAAACCATAAAAATGTCTTCATGACTAGAATATAATATGGTAATAGAAATTGATAAACCGTCGTCTTTGAATGTGATAAATTAACACATCTCAGATGATATTTTTGTTTCTTTCATATAAAATAAGGGGAAAGGAGAGATGATATTGAATTATACCATTAGCATAACAACATTAAAATATATAAAAGTTACTAGATTTTTCAAAACATTTGGGTGAAGGTATTTGAGGAAAGGAAAGAGAAGAAAAGAACTTGAAATAAAATAAAAGAATCGGAAAGAGGAATTTACCACTTGAGTTTATCTCCTTTGAAAACCTCTTAAGGGGAGAGGATATTGTCTTTATAGGAGACCAAGGGATCCTTGATGTGGGGGAAGATCTTGGGGAGTGATTTTCACAAAATTTATCAAAGGAAAAAGTCTTGAGAGGAGTGAATAGAAAAGGTAAGGAGGGGTCGTATTTATAGTGGATGAGAGGAGGGTTTTCATAATATTTAATTCCTTAGTTTATTAAATTCCTTTAAGACCAGAAGTAGCGATGATTCCATGAAAAAATAGTAATAAGTGCATGTGAGTTCGAACCAATTGGGATTACATCATCAGAACATCATTCTGAAACCTATAAATCATGTATTTAGCTTAATTTACAAATTATTGTATTTTACTATTCATAAAAAATTCAAGTATTTTAGAAAAATACCAAAAATTCACCCTAATAATTTATCGACGCGTAGAATCAAAAAATTAACTCCATTTTTAAAAAATAATTTTCTAAAAATGATTAATTTAATTTTTATTTAAAATCATAATTTACTTGAAAAATATATATTTTAATACTATAACTGATTTTAAAATGTTTTCAAAAATTAAATAAGGTCTTATAAAATTATCTTAAAACTAGAAGAAATAAAATTTTCAATTTATGAACACCATTTAGGAAAATAAATTTATTTAAATTAATTAACTAATTGTAATTAATTTTTTATGACTTACCAAAATACCAATATTTTTACAATGGTCATATTATCACTTATAATTTAATTAAATTTTATTTATACATTAAGGGTGAGGTTAATATTCTTTTGGAATATTTACTATTCATAAGGGTCATATTACTATTCATAATGGTAAGTTACTATTCACCACAAATTAAGTTTGTTCCATTAGACTCTAAAAATCATACTGATCACAATCGTGTATGTCATATTTACAAAATTCAAAACCCAAAAGTGTCAAAATTATGTTTAAAGGTCACATTGTACTTAGTAGTTCAATGTGTTGTGATTTCATGTGATTATATGACATATTTATATGAATGGAATTTCCATTGATAAAACATTGGGTCATTATAATTATGACCGTATACCCAGACTAGGGATTCAATTCGTAGATTCCATGAAGCGCTCATCCAGGAGAGCTCACTCCAGAAGTCTGATAACTCTGATGACGTCTGTTGAGAAGTATGTTCATCGGGAAGTGTCATAAGTGAGACAGATGCACTGATATGTCTGAAGAGAGAATAGATACACTCATTCCCAGAGAACTCACTCTTGAGTGGGGAAATGTCACGATACATGGATGAGGATCACTATCAGATCCTTGGCATATTCCACAACTCATATAAACTCACCTACTAAGTAGAGGACCAAAATCTAATAGGGTGGTTCATATCGATAACCAGACTCTACCTATGGCAAAATAATGGGTAGTGTATCTTGCTTAGGGCCTCTCAGAAGGATTTTGGCTCTATCTAGAAAGTCCTACTGAAAGGGTCACAATCCTATTGATGGAAAAGATACATGACCTTTAGGGGAATGAGAAAATGGGACACTAACCCAAATAACACTTTTCCATGGAATGGTAGACAAGGAGATCAATCCATCTACAAGAAAGTACAATGCATGTAGAAGAGTCACACATCGTGTGTCTTGAATCTAGGTACTTCCCGTGTACAATGGTCCAAGTTAGAAGAACATGATTTGTAGAAAGAGGAGTACACGACATGTAGAAGGAATTACACATCGTGCTCCTTCAACTGAGGTCCACCCATGTACCCTAGCCATGTACGAGTACACTGTGTCAACCCATGTCTTCCAACTCATGTATCGGTACATGTGGTAGCTAGTGTATTTTCCATTGTTTTGTCGTGTGGTGGAGTTCATGCTGAGTACTCCACCCTGCGTTCGTGTATTGCCCCATATACATGCTAAGTCCCGTGTAAGGATCCACACACCATGTGAAAACTATCACACGTCATGTCATCGCTTCCTATCACCCAAAACAATAGACGCTGCTGAGTAGGGACCACACACTGTATCCTCTAGGAAACACACCATGTTATTCATCATTTTCAACGTGACAACCCTAGTCACCATGGAGCTATCCCCACACAGTGTTTTCTTCAGAGATCATGCCATGTTCTTCAACTTTTCCTAGAAACTAATGTTCTTTGTCCAACACTTCATGTGAAGCTATGATTCTCGATTCAGCCGTTCGATTGATATGAAATTCATTATTAGAGGTTGATCCACCATGGAAATGCTTATTTGGTAAGTTTCATGTGTCTGATCAGTGCCTAAAATGCGTTTCGATCATCTGTGCAAAGAATGGATGAAGAATGATTTCTTTATATCTATGTCAATTTTTCGTCTACCATCATCGTCGCACCTCCACTGGGTTGTCACGATGTCAGATCTTCCATTTGGGATTGTTGCATTGTGAAATAGACACGCAGTGATCTATTGTTCATAACTTCGTGGAGAACGTGAGGTTATAAAGGGGAGAAGAAATCTAAATATCAAATTAGGAATAAACCTCTATCACCATTCATCATGGTGTGTATCTCCTCCCGTTATAAGGATCAAACAAATAAAATAAAATATAATCACATCAAACATGGATCAATTCCCCAAAATAAACCCTATAAATGACCCTCCAACAAGAACAAATGATATGTGGGTTAACCTCTTCTTGGGGTGAACCACGTTCATCATTTTGTCAAATAATGGGTAAAAAAGAAATAAAAACAACAACCCCTACCATGATCATCAATAAAGAGTGGGAAAATGGTTGTTGCTGATTGAGGTCTAATCTCACTGCACAACGATCCACGTGACGTCGCACATCGTTGTTTGTCATGATTCCTCCATGGATGGCTCCTCTCCAAAGATATATAGCATACAGGGAATGTTTCTAGGGTTATGAGCCTAATCCTTGGCTCATGGTTATTTAAAACCACAAATGCATCATTACATCATGGAAATGTTAAAATTAAATAAGTTATTAATCTATTTTATTTCCTTTAAAATGTCCAAAAATTAAATTTTGTAGTCGACCCACGCCATTCGATGCTAGGCCTCACCTAAGGTAAAGTCTCCTCTTTGAACATAACGGTACCCTCAGATATCTAATTTGGACACCCGTTTAAAATTTATTCCACTTTTTTCTAGAAAACCACTCACACACACTATTTAAAAGTTTAATTTATTTTGAAAATTTATTTTGGGCACTCCGGTCCTCGAAATCGCATGTCGCCACAAAGCCTGGTCTGAAAATAATTCCACATAATATTTTAAAAAATAATACACATAAAATTTGAGACATTACACAAATTCACATAGCTTGAGTAATTGCTTAATTACTCCCAATATGCCAAACACAACTACACAATGTCTAATACAGGTTACACAACATGTATGGTAGATTACATTGCATGTAATTCTAAATACATGGAATGTACTATCATGTAGCCTAGAAAGACTCATCGGCACTTCCTGCTGAGATCCTTGATTTAATTTTAATCTATAAAATTATTTATTTTTATTGGATCTATGAGAAATGAAAAGAGGAAGAACAGATCTTGAAATTCAGATTGCAAGAATGGTTAACATGAATTGAAAAACTAAATTATTAAATCATTAATCATCAATGAATTATATAAATAATTATAAATGATGATCATCCCCGATATGATACTACCTGAAGGGTCCAGATGCAGCAGAATCATGGCGGTTGGGAGGGCCTAACATTGCTTATGCCGTAATCGATGACCAATCTGGGATCAATATGATGATGAACACCAGTATCCACAGATGAAAATCAATAATATATATGAAGATAATAAAAATGATGGATATGAGAAAGAGGATCTTGCACATCATTTTTATAGTTAATTTATTAATTTCTGAAGAAATTAAATACCTGAGTCTTGGGTGCTTTTTTCAATGATGATCATTGATCATCAGGAAAGACCATTCCGGATTGACTTCATTGTGCTCATGAGGATCCAAAATAGATTCCCCCTAGCAGTGATTCACAGGTGCTCCAATGGTCTCTAAACAATGCCAGTCGTTCTCCAGTGCTAGCACACCGAAGTGAATGTCTTGTGTCGGTCATTCTTGAATGCTAGTTCTTCGGTCATGAATAAATTCTCTCGTTCTTGAGAGGGAGTGATGAAAGGATTCAAGAGAGAAAATTTTTGGATCAACAATTCTCAATTCACCAGGATTTGTCATAATAAACGTACCTATCTATTAATAAACATGGGGTTTTAGTTACAATATTTAATTGCAAAACAATGATTAAATGAAATTATAAATGTTAGAGAAAACCCACACCACATAATAACAACAACAACACCATTACTTGTGGTGTGCCAACTTGTTAAAAATTGAACCATAAATGAAATCCAATGCCATATAATGATAAAAATATTATTATTATTTTTTTCACCATCTGGATAAACATTATCTACCAACTCTTAAATAATTGATTTATGAATGGAAATGGTCTTGGTATATTCAAAATCCTATTCCATTTATTAAACACCTGAAAAAAATATTATATTCTCTTAAATATTTTTTTTATTTTTATACTAGTAAATAAATATTTATTAATAGTTTAATAAAATAAATAAATAAATTTTATTAATAATCTAGTGAATAAATATTTTTTTTAATTTATGCGATCATTTTATCTTGAATACAATAATTTCTTGGTCTTGAGAATAATATTTATTGCATTAATTAAATTGAAATAGAATTTAATCGAGACCACCAAAAACACTTTGTGTGCTACAATCTAGGATTCTTTCTCATGGGCATTGGGCGAGATTTCCAAAAGTCCAGGATTACTATCTAGAAATGGGTCAATGAATCCAAGAGAAAGAAATTAAAGTCGAAATGATGACATCCACATACAAACACTGACTCTGTATTATAATCCCATTGTCACAATATCTAATCATGAAGGTTTCATGATAGTGTCATCAACCTATAAGATTGATATGTCATTCTTTAACTACCTGAAATAAACTTTCCATAACACCATGGCCATGGAATTTAGGGTGAGAGTTCTACTTCAATCATAGAGCGAAGATATCAACTTTCCTAAATGGAAGGGGAAAATACTTGCTCGACTTATCTATTAATAACATGTCATTCATGATGCACCCAACGTACCATACTTTTCGCCAAAATATGGTGTGATGGTTTTGATTAGTAAATAAACGTTGGCGAGTTGTGAAACCTATTAATGATAATCTTAAAGTCTAAGGTCCATCACACACACTCGCAAATAGGAATATCTGATGACACTAAAACATGCAGAATTCCTACTAGCGGGCCTGATATCATAATCTCCTATCTTGGACATTACCAAGGGTGAATTTCATGAGAAGAAGTCTATCTTCTTACGAGTACTCGAACTAGACAGTCTATATACTATGTGTCCCATCATAGTATGTCATTCAACCACATAACTATATTTAAGAATATTATAATAACACTTCAAAGTTCTCATCATAGGAGGGAACTACTATGACCTTATTAATGTAAAAAATAATCTTGTACATTATTACATCATATTCATATAGAACAATGAAAAATATGTAATAAGATGTTTAATATTTTAAAAATCTAAATATTCATGTAATCAAAGTACAAATTGTTGGATCTAGAACACCAACTCCAACATCCTTCACCACCATCACTTTTTTCTTCTTATTATAAATAATAATAATAATAATAATAATAATATAACCCCATATAATTTTTTGTGCTCATGGTGTAAAGAGGCATCCACTGTCAATCATGTGACATACTATCTAAATTATTATAGCTATGAGAACTAAGGGAATTTTCTTTTTTATTTTTTATAATTTGTATAATTTTTCTGGTTATGGGTTGTATATTCACATTTTTATCATTCAAGTGGACTATTAATTCATGTTTAATGGGAATATAAGGCTGATACTTTAACCTCCCTTCTTATTTCTGTAGTAGTTTATGTTAAATTTATTTTAATTTCTATATTTTTTGGAGTGGAAATGGAGCTGTACAATGCTACTGCTGAAAAAACCTACCCCTACTGTATCATTTACTTGGTGCAAGGAGGATTTCATTAATGGGACACAACATCTATGAATTATGATAGCTATGAGATCTGAGTGCATTGTCTTTTTAGTATAAATATTTATCATTTTTCTTGTTCTTGTTGTATATATGGATAATTATCATTCTAGTGGAATATTATTTCATGTTACAGGAGTGAATGTTGATATATGTGCATCTGAGGCCTTTATGATATCCCATATTTTTAATTCTATAGAATTTTATGTTTATTGTATTTTCATTCTGTATTTTTTTTGTGGAGTGAAAATTATTGTGTAACGTTGTTGCTGATTATAGTCTTATTTTATGTTTTCGAGATATTACAAAGCCCTTACTGTACTTTTTTAGTCAAGGAGGTGGGCATAAATAAGGTTAAAAAGATATTACCATTATTATTGGTTATTAAATTGGCTGAAAAAATGATAAATTTTACATTGTCCGGTGCATAAAGTGAAAGAGCCATATCTATGTCAATTCCATGATTCTTTTTGATCCATCAATTTTATATTGACATGTAATGAGATGTGTATAAAAATTATTTCATTAGTGAGTGTTTGACGATTCTTTTTTCACTACCCTAGTCAAAACTTTGTATTTTTTCATATCAAACCGCGTCTCAAACATGTTTTTCAAGTGAAAAAAGGCACTTTTGAAAGAAACTAATTGATGACTATTTGGTTCACATGGTGCAAGAGAGATTAGGAGGTCAAAAAACAAGCGTATCACTCTCATTTGAACAAATAGATTCATGGAACCTACTATGAATTAAAAAATTAGGAGAAGAAGAAGATGAAGATACAAAGAACTCTCTTGGAAAGACCACTTCCTAGAAGAATCAAGATCGAGCCTCTCACGGACCGATCTCCAGCAGTTGTCAAGCTATTGGTCTAGAAAGTATCATAGTATCCCCCTATAGGCTATTATCCCTATTTAACAATCCACCAGCCCAAAAAAATATCCCACCTAACTCAGTTGTAAAAAACTGACAAAAGAAAATGTGAAGGGCAAGTCTATGCCTAAGTAGTATTACTGCACATGCCTAACTAAGAACATATAACTAAAAATTTCCTCCCTGAGACCTTATTCTCAAGGTGGGGTTGGTGTTTCACCGGGTGAGGTTAGCAACCAAAATCATAAACCATAACAAATGTTGTCCCATTCCCTTTAGAAGATATTTCTAGTTGTGGATTCAGTGATGGTGTTGAAAACAATGTGGATTATTTTTCCTTCTTTAAGTGATATATCATGCGGCATCACATGCATCGTCTCTTGTAGAACTTTCACACCTATAAAAAAAACATGAAGCTTCTATGGAATAGGGAAATTTCCTCTCATAAAATGAAGAAGCTGAACAAACTAAACATGTCTAGGCCTCTTCAGCACCATAAATCAGCTAACTTTGAAAGTGTGGATCCTTTAATGGAGAGCCCAACCTTATAGGCTCGGTATCAGACACTTCAATATTGGAATGGCAGCCTCCTTCCTCTTTGAAGACTACAACACACCTTGAAGACAACAAAAAATATGGGTAGTCAATAGAAAGAGAAAGCTACTAGTAACACAACAACACATTTGAGTATATTGTGGATCAAGTTCCAGTGGGATCTGAAGGAAATTTTTTTCCTTAGTTGAAAATGTAGCTCATGGGCCAATAAAATATTCCCATGAATCACAACTGACCCCAATATCTTCCAATTTTCAAACATCACCAGTTAACATAGGAGGATAGTGTTCCAAATATATCTATCTACTGCATTCTTGAATTCCAAAAGCTTCTAATTCAGCTTCATGTATTTTGATACATAAACAAATTCCAAATGATACCTTGGGGCTAAACTAGAAATTTTAGCTCCTCAACTGACTAAAAAATTCAGCAAGATCCCCTTATAAAATGGCCTAGAGCCACCTTCTCTAGGCCTGTTAGAAGGATCAAAGTCTTTTATAACAACCCTTAGTTCACCCAATCTTAAGGTGTATCTACCTATTTGTAGATACTTCATGTGGAAGAGACACACACCAAAAATGGAAACTTGAGGTAGAATATTACTAGTTCCTCCTCCAACCCACAAGTGAAGGTCAACTAAGTAGTTGTTGTACCTATTTCATAAACTACAGTTGAAAATTCCATAATGTACCCCTTTCAGCTATTTTAAAATCAAATTCTTTATACAACCAACTTCTCTCGACCCAAATATCATTAATGAACTGTTCAAAACGTCTTTAGGAGGTGTGAACATAAATTTCTTTTTCAGAAAATTGGAGAGTCATTATATATTCGAGATTTATGTTGCATGTGTTGAATACTGATCCCATTGGTAATCTGCACATCTAGGATATACTGATTTCTATGGTTTTCTTGCTACCACGCTCTGTTCACACCAAGTGAGTTTGAGCTCAAGTGCATGTTCCACCACAAAACTCAGGTCATTGCCTGCACTCTATGAACAATGTAATTTGATGAATAAGATTCACGAACCTGATAAGCATCACAATAGTAGGAGAAGAAAATAATGAAGATAGGAAGAACTCTCCTGGAAATTATTCTTCTGGGAAGATCCAAGACCAAACCTCCCAGGGTCCGATCTCCAACAGCTACCAAGCTATTACTCCAGAAAATATCGTATCCCCTCCACCCATAAGCTATTCCCCCTATTTAACAACCCACCACCCAAACCAACTTCCCCCACATTACTATTAAGGAACATTCCTAACCAATCAAACATCACTAACTATGACCATTAGTATAAGTGATAAGTTTAGGTCCCTGTTTATCAGTGTGAATAAGGCCTGAATGTTTCTCTTCTTGTAAATTTAATGAACCAAAACATTAGTCTCATTAGATTTTTCAATTTGTGTTTCTCCAAACAGAAGTTTGTGAGTTTTTTCAATTCTTATTGAGTCACAAAAGTTAAAATAATACTTTCTAGATTCATGATAAATGTTACAATTTTGTGAAATTTAATTCCTAGCCTGCAGGCCAGGTCTGTAACATAAGATCTAACATGAAGATGTGATAAGACTTTTGACAAAGACATATATTGAATCATTTAAACTATCAACTATTAGAGATATTATTTTGAAATATGTAGTAGTACATTATCAATTCACACATCCTCACAAAACAAAAACAAGAGTTAAATTCAACATATACCTTCAGAAATTAGTTTTTACTCATTGAGCATGTTTTTGGATATGCTTGGAACCATTTACACATCATTAATTTTTGGTGAACGAAAATAGAATTTATAACTATTGAAAAATTCAAGTGATGATCATTTTGAATTGTCTGAAACATAGTGTTTAATTGGTTATGTAAAACATTTGATGTTTTCATTATTTAAGAATTTATTAAAAATATGTTTGAAATTATCTTGGATGGTATGTAAAATAATGTTTTTTTGATTTACTTTTTTCACTATTTTCATTTTCCATAAAGCATAATTCTTTTATTTTATTAAAATTGTTCACTTTAATTTTATAATGTTTTTCTATGTACATAACATGATTCATAATATCTCACTCATAATATATGATAAACATTTGTTTAAGTGTTTCCTGACCGCTTCTCATAAACATGTTTTTTTGTTATTTATTTAAGTGATTTTATTCATATTTTTTTTCTTGAAAATTTATTTTTTGAAAATCCATTTTTAGGCAATTATTTAATTAGTTTTATTCAATGATTTAAGTATTTTTTTTATAAAATACTATAGTCTTCCCTATCTCGACATGACTATACCAATGTTCGACTTTAAGATCATACATTTTTTCTTTGGTCATATATAAACTTATAAAGAATATTTTTTAGGACTCTAAGTGAGGATAGGAAGAAAAATCAATATATTCACTATGTTGTAATAGAAAAAGGAGAGTTGTTGTAGAATTAGGAGACAAAGAAGAGGAAGTTCCATGGAGAAAATACTCTCTTGAGGCTATTCTGTATCATCCTAAGGACCGGACCTCCCTGAAATATCACCAAAAATGTTTCATAATCCAACCCCACTACTAAATACCCCATTTAATAGCCTCCAACAAATTTCTAACTACCCCAACTTGCAACCACCCCTAATTCCGAACTTGCACCTACTATAGTACACATTCCAAAATTTCCCTTGCTGCAACAAACATTCCCAACCTTCTAAAACAACCCCTAAACAGACAACCCTCACACCACATTCCTAGAATTACCTCCCTCTTTAAAAACCACCTTATCCTTAAGGTGGACCTTCAAAAGAACAACTTGGATTCCTTAGCACAAGAATGGTATCCCCCTCCCCTCATTGAAGTTGTAGGCACTCTTATTTTAACACCAACATCATTCTTTGTATACAAACTTACTTTTCATTATCGCATTCTACAAATTCTACACCTTTGAGCTCTTGGGCATGCCCTCCAGGAAATCTGGGTTATTTACAACAAGACGAGTAATATTTACTTTTAATTTCATTTCCATCATTCCTTGACTTAACAACACTACCAACATGACTCATTCTATAACATGCATTGAGAAAAATAATAAATCTAAACAGAAAAAACAAAATATTATCCATCTCAGCCTTACTAACCAGTATAGTTTCATTCACTTAGTTCAATATGGGATTTCCATTACATACCATTGAATCAACAAGCCTCATCTTATAACAAATAACGCTTCAGTGCACACCTTTGACAACATCTGATTCCTTCCACTCTTCCCAAGCAATGTTCAGTTGATCAAAAATATTGATCACTATCTTTTTCTATGATTTATATTAGACATTATATAACTATTTTTGTTTGTTCAACTCATTATTAGTAGAACCATTCTATGGTTTCTAGGTGTCAAATTATCCTACTATGGGATCACTATGTACTTCATCCTTTTTAGCCCTTTTGCTAGATTTTTCCTCTGCAACAATAATCTGCTCTGATTATTCCCCAACATGATGTGATGAAGACCACAATGGAGGTAGTTAATTTTCATCTACAAAACCACACATCATTTCATATAGAAACTATATAATTTTCAGTATTAATGCCCAATAAACTACCCAACAATATTAACAACGTAGACATTCCACAAACACTGGTTCTACATAATAGCATAGTTCAAAATTCCTTTCATCCAACTCCACAAATTAAAATCAGGACAACTCTCTCATTAGTCCGCACAAACACGTATTCAACAAGAACATCAAAAAAAAACTTAAGAAGGTTTCCTCTCTAATTTTATTGGTTGTATGCCCTATAAAAAAATAATAAGACACTTTCCTATACCCCATATTAACATAATTCTAGAAATGCTAACAATTTTCAGCTTCCAACTTTCCCGTGCAACAATTATCATCATACTTAGTTTGAATTTTTAAAACATCCTCTGACATATTTATTGTCTCTGTTAGTGATGCATGGGAGAAGAATTTTGTTCCTAACATCTTTATTTTATACATGTGAAATTTTTATTTTAAATAATGAATTTAATTATTATTTTTTGATTATTCCCAAATTATTAATTGATTCTTAATTTCGTAGGGAATTTGTATTTTTTAAATATTTTTTTAAAAATAAAATAAAAAGGGATTGATTTAATGTCCAAGAAGTATTTGGGTTATTGTAAATATTTTGACAATGTTTTTTATTATTTTAGGTAAAAATGTGGCCTTTTCTAATAGGCCTAAGGAATCAGGAGCTAAAAATAAAGGATACCACACTGGATAACCAATACAAGTGGATTCATAGGAGGTATAGTACACACACTAGGCATACACATAGGGGTGGGCTAAGGCCCACTGGGCTTGTGCGGGACATCATAGGTTAATGACGTGTGTGTGAACCGGGAGCCCATCCTCAGAGCAGGCTTATGAGCTGGGGTTAGTGCATCGAACATGATATAACACTACCATCCCTAGAAAACAAACATTATAGGATGCATAGATAATAATGAGACTATACATATAAACTCAAATGATGTAATCCCTTTTTGAAGTTTCATGCCCTCACCTCGAACACATCTTCTACTACCTCCACTACTTGAAATCATTGGACCACCACTATAATGATCCAAAACCACTATAGCTACCTTTGGGAAGCTCAAAATAAAACTATTATAGGTCATGGAATTATGGGAGCACTATGAATGATTATAGGGAGCTCATACAATGCCTTGTAAAAACAAATCAAAGAATATGAAGACTTGTTTGAAATGAAGGATGAAATAGATTACACAATGACATAGTGATGTGTTACTGTGATTTTTTACAAGAAGGCCAATAGATCAATGAAGTTATGTGTCGATTATAGGAAGATGAATATGATTACAGTTAAGAACCAATACCATATTATGAGAATTTATTATCTTTTTGATTAGATGAGAGTGAATAATTGATTTTAAAGATTGATATGAGATGATGGTATCATAAACTATGGGTGATAACTTCTGATGTTCTGCGAACTGCCTTTAGGAGTAGGTATTGGTTGTTTGAGTTTGTGGTGATGCCATTAAGATTGACCAATGCACTAGTATTTTTCATCACCCTTATGAATCGAAGCATTCACACACACCAAGATCAGTTTGTAGTTGTCCTTGTTGATGACATCATGGTGTAATGTAAAAGTCATGACAATCATTCCAAACATCTTGACATATTCATGAGTACACTAATGGAGCACAGGATATACTGTAATTTATAAAAATAAATTTTTTGGATTGTTAAGGTATATTTATTAGGGCACATCATATCATAAGAAGGTGTGTCTGTAAACTCGGAGAAGGTGAAAACAGTTGTCTTGGGAGCAGCCCAAGTTTTTTTTTGATATCTGAAGTTTTCTGGGCCTAGAAGACTATTAATGAATGTTCATCAAATATTTCATCTATTTGGATACCCTATACATGATATTGAATTGTTTTCAGTGGTTCATTCCCTAAAATGTTGTCGACATTACTTGTTGGGAGAATGGTATGTCGTGTATACCGATCAACAAAGAATGAGGTACATTTTATCTCAGTGTTATCTAAATATTCATCTATGAAGATGGGTTGAATACATGCAGTCCTTTGACATTGAGCTGGTTTACACACTGGGGAAGGGAAATAGTGTTACAGATTCCTTGAGTCAGAAGACTCAAAAATAGGTAGTTCATGAATCAAGTTCAGAATGGAAGATGATGGCACTATTTGCTGAGGTGCACCTCGAGGTACCGAATTACCATGTTCAGATGTAACGCCCTAACCCTAGTTACCAAGAGTCGGTGCATTATTACATAACATTGGCATGATCACAAAGAAATCATGTCTTGAAAGATTGATCAGTTTATTATTATTGGAAACAAGATTCATACATAAGTTCAAATTTACAACTTGAAATGAAATACAATATGAATTTATTCCATTGGAAACATCCAAGCCTCCTAAATAATGCCTACAAGTCACTCATAACTAACTTCTTCATATCCTGGGAAAATGAAACATACGAAAGGGGTGATCTCAAACGCTTAGTAAGGGTAAGCAATACAGCTAAAGATAACATAAATATTAAGCATGGTGAATAATTGAAACCACATGCCTTTACCAATAATAAACATGAATACATTTATAGAAGGAATATGAGCTGAGTAAATAATGCCATAATAAAACATAATCATGGGTATTATACTAGTTTAATGACCACATGTACCATCAATATTATTTTCATAATGAGGGAATGTATAATGCATGACATTCTAAAACATTTTTTCAAGTCCTCAGCCAAGACACCTAAAAATGATTAAGGCCTCGTCCAAAACCATATATCAAATTGGGAACGACCTCGGCTAATTCCGAATCTATTTGTCTCATGAGACCTACCAATGCATCGAGGAGATATAGTCGTCTCCACCGATCACATACTAAGTCCAATACATTCCTCATATGAAAAGGTTGAAATATAACATAAACATTTTTATTAAAACTGGTATAAGAAATGTCAATACTTTAACCATAAACCATGAATTGTATGAAAATAACAGATCCACAGTCAAACATATCACAAAACCTTCAATACAATATGGAATATTTGTATCATAATTAATCGACTTCAAACAACTATAAAATCCATCAATGGATTTTGACATTGATGAAATCAAAACTATTTGAGAGAAATATCTCTTTCTTTTTTTGAAATCATTTAAAGATACATAATTATAAAAGAAAAAATTTGTTTTAAAAATATTTTTATAAGATTTTAATGGAATCTTCAATGATGTTATAATGGCATAAAATAGCTGCACCCACCGTATAAGTTAAAAAAACATTCTTACCTTAATTTTGTTGAAAAGGTCATAAAGTATCTTTTTTGGAAAAAGACAGAAAGATTCCTTTCAAAAATATATAAGGTCAAAAAATGGTATAAATGACTTTAACCCATTTTATATTAAATAGTAAAAATGTTTTGAAATACATTTTTAAGAAACATGCATGTGGATGATAAAGAGGTCCCAGTAGATAATTACGTATAAACAACCTCAGATAATGAAGAGATTGTATAATTAACCCTTACCTTGTACTTTTCCTTGGTCGAGGGTAGGATAACATCCTACATAATGGTAAAATAATTTTTATTAAATTATACAAGTATCATATACATTGATGTGATATCATATATGATCTTTTAACATTTCTTTGTTAATAATATCTTAGTATTATCATCGTTTCAGGTGTTAACTGATTCGTTTTCCTTTGTATGCTGTTGGCTCCAAAATATTGGACACAAAGGGAAGAAGGAAAAGAAGCCTGTGGGCTGCCACGCGAAGCCCCAACACAGATCTCCCACGAGCAACGCGGCTGCCATGAAGCGAAGGAGGCGGTACCGCTCCGCAAACACCCTGATGTTTGCGAGCCCGCCGCGAATCCCCGAAGGCGGTAACGCTCCGCGAATGCCCTAATGTTCATGAGCCCGCCACGAATCCCCTGAGGCGGTAATGCTCCGCGAACCCGGTTGACTTTCGTGACCCGCCGCGAAGCAATCGCCGCCCCTTTGCGTTGTGTGAGCTCTGCTTTGTGGCACCCCTTGCCTATAAATACTGGGCTCCCCCTGAGTACAGAAGATGGAAAATATGAACTTTCTGATTCTCGGCTCCCAAATCGCGAAGCACCCTTCGCTCTTGGAATCATGAGCTCCGTGAGGTATTTTTGCTTCGCGAGAGGCATTCACCTTGTCCCGTATTGAGCCCCTATTTTGAGAGGGATGACCTTCACGAAGCCTTAGGGCCTACGCAAAGGAAGGGATTCCAAAGGGAACCCGGGAAGCTACGGGGCGTTTATGCTTCGTGAAACACCCATCCTATACAAGTGATCCACATTCCATGGCAGGGTCAGGGTCCTTCGTGAAGCACACTGCTTCACAGCACCTTACTTCGCGAGGCACCTCCGCTTCACGAGGCTGTGCTCCGTGAACACCCTTCCACTTCACAAAGAACCTCCCACTTGTACTTGTTCCCTGTGCTAAGGACAAGGCACTCCATTTCGCGAAGCATACCCCTTTTCTTGGAAGTTCCTCTTCCCATGCGACCCTCCAGGTTTTCACGATGTGATTTCAAAGTCCCATGGATGACACCACTCGTAGCGTTGCATCGCCTAATGCTTCTTCTCATAGGAACGCTAATGGATACTGCTTCTTCGCATAGCCACGCTAATGTGGACCCCTCGATGGTTCGCTCTACGACCCCCCTTCGCCACGACATTGCCGGTAGCTTCCCTCCCCCAAGGGGCAGAGGGTACCGATTATGTAAGTCCTAGGGGTGCGGAGTAAACCCACTTCGTCCGAGCTGCAGGACATTAAACTGCCAAGTACCTCATCCTCAACACATTACGTTAAACTGTGACCTGACCCCATGCCCCGCACGCAGGTTCCCCCCGGCTCAGACATTCTTTACGCCGCTCGTCTCCACAAAGATGGGATCACCCCTCCACAAGGGATGATATCCTCCTCGGAGTAGCATATGTTTATGGGAGAAGGGAAACCAACTTGGTGTAAAACCCCAAGCCTCTCTTGCGGAAGGTAGCACCCATGCACCTCCCTACTTCACCACTGCCAAGTCCAGTGGAGGGCGCGATAGGGAACGAGGCACCTTCTATCTTTGGTCCAAAATCCCTATCCCGCTGCACTTTTCCACACTTTGGGCCTCCATCCCGGAGTAAGTCCCAACACCATGGTCTGCCTAACGCGTAAGCCCCTCTTCATTTCTGACGGATCCACCCATCGTGACGTGATCGTCAGGTCTCTACTGCCTCTTGTTTCTCACACCGAGCATGACTCACGTGGGCTTAGAGTAAGCATTGGCCATGAAAATACCCCATCCAGCATGACGTTAAACTGTATGTTGTCCCGCATGACATTAACCTGTACATCCATTTGAACTATGAGGTCTTTGATCCATGTCAATCCATGGTACGTAAGAAGCCTCCACGAGGTTCAATCCCAACACCCTTCATTTATTCACGACATGTTGCACCCCATCCCGCATGACGTTAAACTGCATTCCAGTCCAGCGGTAAGCCGTTGTGACTATCCAAAACTGCGTGGACTTTGATCCATGCCAAGGCATGGTACATAGGAAGCCTCATGAGGTTCAATCCGACCACCAGTGGACCCCCGAGGTTCAATTTCATGTCAGGGTTCCCCTTCATCCCGCATGACATTAAACTGCATCCTGGTCCAGCGGTAAGCCTTTGTGACCATCCCGAACTATGAGGACATTGATCCATGCCATGCCACGATACGTAGGAAGCCTTACAAGGTTCAAGACCACCACCAGTGGACCCCCGGGTTCACCTTCACGTCAGTTCGCTGACTAATCGCTTTGAACTACGAGGTCTTTGATCCATGTCAAGGCATGGTACGTAGGAAGACTCCCTAAGGTTCAAGCCCGTCAACCATCGGACCAAGGTCCACCTTCACGTCGGTTCACCGACACTGCCACCTTCCGAACTACGAGTTCTTTGATCCATTCCAAGGCATGGTACGCAGGAAGCCTCCCTGAGGTTCAAGCCCATCATTCATCGGACCAAGGTCCTTCTTCACATCGGTTCACTGACACTGCCACCTTCCAAACTACGAGGTCTTTGATCCATGCCAAGGCATGGTACGTAGGAAGCCTTCCTGAGGTTCAATCCCTTCATTCATCAGACCAAGGTCCTTCTTCACGTCGATTCGCCGACACCCACATCCCTTTTGAACTATGTGGTCTTTGATCCATGTCAAGGCATGGTACATAGGAAGCCTCACGAGGTTCAAGCCCACCACCTGGTCATTCCGACCTCATTCATGTCGGTTCTCCCACCACCTTGTGCAGCCTAGAGTGTAATCCCCACACCATTTGAACTATGACGACTTTGATCTATGTCAAGGAATGGTACGTAGGAAGCCTCCACGAGGTTCAATCCCACCACAAGTGGACCCCCGGGTTCACCTCTACGTCGGTTCGCTGATGAAGTCCTTTGAACTATGACGAATTTGATCCATGCCAAGGCATGGTACGTAGGAAAACTCCACGAGGTTCAATCCCACCACCACCTGGACCCCTGGTCCTCCTTCACATCGGCCTTACGGCATCCAACCTGAACTACGTGGTCTTTGATCCATGCCAAGGCATGTTACGTAGGAAACCTCATGAGGTTCAAGCCCACCACCCATCCATGCATCCATTCTCATGGGCCGTCTCCTCAGGTGTCCCATCGTCCCAACAAACTACGCGGACTTGGATTCACTGCCATGAGGATACACAGGAGGTCTCTTCGAGGCTCAAGACCAACTTCACTGTCTCCCTTGCGATGATCTCATTTCATTACCCCTCCACTTCATTCATCCATCTATCATCCATCCTGATTCTCACCCGGGCCACCACATCCCAGTGAGATCATGCCACTCCACTCCCCTCCATAGCGTCCGGGAAGCCTCCCATGGGCTGGCCCCAATATCAGCATCTCCCCCCTCAAGGGGAAATTCCTCAATCTGATCCACTCCAGCTAGTGTTCTGATCAGGCCGATTTGTCTCCGCTGGACGTTAAACCTGCGGCATACCCTGTGTTAAACATAGGAAGCTGAGGAAAACCTCAGATACATGCCTATGTCATATGATTCACCATTCTTGATGTGGGATGCCTCAGGATTCCATGCCCTCAATAATCCCTATAATAAGGGACAAAAGATAGACACACCAATTCCCCATCATTCAGACATGTTACTGATGCCCCGACGTGACTAATCCCCTGACTGAAGGTTGCTGCCCTGACCGGACCCTTTGGAATGTCCTGACAGAAGCAGTGTAATTAACTTGCATCCATGGAAACATGGAACTGGGAAGAGTTTCACAAACAACGTATTAAATCTATGAGGGAGACCCGGACTAGGTGACGAGTTCTGAGGAGGAATCCACAGAAGGAAGAACCGACATCCCATCATCCCGGTTTCGATCAAGGAACAGAAATCCCTGAATAAGAAGAGGATGTTGCCCGCCTTTGGAAAGAGGGAATGCGGGGCAACAAAAGAAAGCTGTGCCTGTCGCGCCCAAGCTGACAGACACGCGCGCCCTGGAGAAAGCGTTGGAAATAGAAATGGTGAACCCAATGTGAATTTCTTCTCCTCAATATGGAGATTAGTAGTGTTTGAGGCATCTGTAGATTGACGTGTCACCATATCTAGATATCTAGTGCTGGGTCCCGCCAAGCAAGTAGCAGGCCTAGCGTGAAACTCACCAGAAGTTGGGGCAGTAGAACGTGGGGCATTCCATTCTGCAATGTGTTCATGTGGATTCCTATCACTGACCACGGAAGACGGAATGATGCTGGGGCACTGGTTGTCGATCCTTTTCCTCGCAGTGCTGATGAGTTGATCACCCTGCTTCCCAGGAAACAAGTTACTGCTATGGAGACACGAACACCACCTGATCACCTACGTAGGGGCGGGGGCAACACCAGCACAGCCGCTCCGCGTGGCTCCACTATCGTCACGACAACCTATACATCTGTGAATACAGGACACCCACGTCCCCTCTCCCCATCATAGATCATCCAAAGAAGGGTGATCAACAACCTTGTACGTAGGTATGAAGAAGGGGTCATCCCAACTCGAGATATGGCCCGCTTAGACCTGGAGGCATCCAGGCCCCACTGCCAACGCCACCCTAAAAGGCCGCACAGGGAGCCCCTACTCCCTACCCCAACGTTCAATCGTTTCGGGAGCCTGTCCCCGGAACGCCTCAATGACTCCTCGCCTTGCGCTGATGAGGCGGGTGATGTCCAGCTCAGCCTGGTTAGAGTCCCAACTGAAGGACTCTAGGAAAGGGCCCCCATCCGGCTGTTTCAGCGTCGCCATTCGGCTTTACCAGAGGAGCAGGTTGGTTATGCCCCTGCACCACCTGCGCCAGCTCATCTGACCCGATGCCAGTGTCGGGCCCAAGCTGAGGACGCCCGTCAAGGGGCGTCGACGTCAACAACTACTATGGCTCGAGCCACTGCCGACGTGCATTACGGAGTCCCTGCACACACTGAGTAGGGGCACTCCTTCACCCGACCAGGACTGAGTCCCCAATCGCCCCATGGGCAGGTTGGGTTGGCTCTCGGGGTTATAGGCCCGAGTGGTGATCGTCGCGAACCAATCCGTGGTGACGTCACTCCGTAAGGAGGTCCTCCCCATACCACCATTCCACAGAGCGTGGGCATTCCCCACTCTGAAGCTCTTCATAGAGGGATGCCTCATGCTACCCACATCCCGAATGAAGACTTGTCCCGTGGCAGTGACGCTTGGCGCAGAGGTCTCTCCCGCGCCCACCACACCAGGTATGGAGTTCCTCTTACTACCCCAGACCGTCGATGTGAAGGCACTGCCCATCCAGTCCCTCCCCAACACGGGGAACCTCCCTATGTCCTCTTTGAAACTGGCGAAGGTCCTCCTCACCCCGACAAATCGAGGGGTGAAGGTCAGCCTCGCTCCACCAGCACCGAGCATGGAGGTCCTCCCCATACTCCTACCGGTTCCAACAGAGGTTCCGCCCACATGGGTTCTATCCATGGAGGTACTCCCCATGTACCCGTCGACATTTTCCCTGGTTCCCCTTGCACCCCGGCTGTCTCAAGCGGGAGTCCTCTCCGCCATGGCGCCATCGCCACTCCGAGACTACATGTTGAGAATCAACCTTATCCCAAAGAGCCATCTAGGGGTAGGAGAGCGGGTCTTCGCCACCACAAGAAGAGTCCTGGGAAGGCCCGAGTGGAGGTCAAACCAGCCCGCTTCTCGGATTCTGAAGCAGAATGCGACTCAGCGATGGAACCTTCTCCCTGCTCCTCCGTGTCAAGGACTGGGGCAGGAACAAGGAGCGTCAGTCTCATTCTTCCAGAATGCGAAGTCCACCGGATTCCCACCTCTCTCCACAGGTACATTAAAGAGGAGTAAATTATGGAAATCCTGCAGGTTCCAACCATGCAATCACCACCGTCGTCACCAGAAGCGCCCTTTACCTCTACTAGAGATCACCAAGAGATATTTTGGGGACCAACGACGGTAGAGTAACGGCGTGACCCATCACAGGTGACCGCAATTCCTGCACCAGAAGCTATGGATATCAGCTCATCGTATCATGAAATTGTGGTCAGGTCACCTCACTATTCAGAGGATGGCCCAAAATTCAGCGGCCAGTCAGCTCGTTCACCGTATTCTCCACCGCCCAGTTTACTGTCCCAGCGGTCTACTTCAGTACTGATACCGGTCCCTCAGCTGCACCCGGTTGACAAGTGGGGTAATATGGGGCCAGACCCTGAATCCGAGCCCAGGAGCTTCTGGAACATTCTCGCAGTGGATCACTTCCTGGAGATGTTCTGGCTGACGGCAGCGCCGAAATTTTTCACGCTGGAGTCCCTTACCCTAGAGGAAGTAGGGTGCTTCTGCCAAACCCTATGGGCGACGCACTTATTCCTTCATTATGAGTGGGTAGTGTAACCCAGGATCTAAGAGCACTTTGAGGAAATCAGCAAGCAATGCCGCCTGATCGATTTGGCCGCACTCCCTGTGGCCCAACGCCCTGAGTCACCAGGCTGCTAGAGCACCCTTCAACAGAAATGCATTTAGAGTCTCAAAAGTACTCTGCAGAATCATTGGGGCAGCTACCCCCCATGTGCAAGTCTGTGTCTGGGGACAGTATGCCGCCCTCCTCTTCAGTCCTATGCGGCGACAGCTCGATTCGTTATGCGACATTGAGGACATGCCCCCAAGAGGGGTCTCGGTCCACATGGCTGATGTAGCGGACAAAGAGGACGAGTTTGAATTTCTCGATGGAGACTTACCCCCTGAGTGTGTACCACCACTATTGGACCCATCAAGGAGGGTTACCCGTTAGCAGAGGAACCTTTTAGGCCTCCCTGTACCCACCGAGTCACTGGTACTCAGTAGGATGACCGATAAGGGTAAGTAGCAGGTCAGAACTATCAAGCACTCCGACCCATCCACCTAAGTGCAGAAGACGGGCGAAGACTGCGAAAAGGCCGCATTGCGCCAGCAGCTCGATGAGCAGAAGAGGCTGGTTGACAAACTCTTGGCCGAGCGCGCTGTAGAGCAGCGACCCGAATATGGTAATCCCAAGCCAGGGCAGTAGGGGCAGGAACAATTTCCCCCCGGTGAGATGCCTCCAAGAAACCCTGATCACGCTACTTTCGCAGACAGGGCAGAAGCTGGAACTCACAACAAGAGGGCGCAATACGTCTCGCCAAACCCTTCTGAATGGCGGGGCAATCTGACGAATCCAGCTCGGGTTCCCCCAGCCTCCCCACATGTCGTTCTTCCAGTCGCTCCACGAGCTGCTGAAGCCATCTACCGTGTCAAAGAACCCGACAATGCACTTGTGATTAGGGGTCCCTGTCAAGACAGGGACCCCCACCCGGATGATCTTATAGTGGCACTCATCACCCACCTCGAAGCGTTTGAAATATGGCAGGTGGTAGTCCCACCGGATGTCAAGCCATACCATGCATGGGTGGATGATATGCCCGCACCCCCGGGTTTTGGGAACCCCAATTTCTCACCCTTCAATGGGACAGGGGACCCGCCACATCACTTGGACCACTTTCTTCCAGGTGTGGCCCCATGCTGGGGACCCCGACCCAGCAAGAAGCCGCCAAGCTCCGATGTTTCGTGCAGAGATTGGAGGGGCCCACATTCGTCTGGTACAGCCAGCTCCCTATCGGATTGGTGACCGGCTGGGAGGATCTCCACTGACAGTTAGTATACCAGTTCAGCTCCACCACGTGAAAGAACAGCATCACAGACCTCTTAAAGTGAAAACAAAGGCCTGATGAGCGAGTCGGGGATTTCATCACCTGGTGGAAAGGGCTTACATACTCCCTCGACATGCCGTTGACTCAGGAGAAATTACTGACGATGTGTCTAGGGAATGTTAAAACAGAGCTGGTACCTTCCATGATCACCCATAACTACCCTGGAGGGTTCTAAGATTTCTCAGATAAGGCTCAGTGCCTCGAGGAGGCTTTGCAACATGCTAGTCAGGCATGTCTGCTGCCCCCTGTGATCCCAGCCAGGAGGGCTTCCAGAGCCGAACTCGCCGCGGTGGCCCAAATATAATCCCCCAGGCAGCTAGAATTACTGCCAGCGGCACCAGCCCTGCAACCCTACAGAGGCCCTCCACCTCAAGTGCAGGCTCCTGCCCAGAAGTGACTGCCTCAGAATCGACAGGTTCCCCCGCGCAATGCGCCACCACCACCTAGGCGAGACAATCAGGTACCACCTCCTCGGCAGGCCCCTATGGCCCCTCATCAGGGCCAGGATCCCAGGGCCCCCTATCCGGAAATAAGGCACCATAATTACTCGTTCAACAAGAATCAGGTCCCTGGATTCTTCCAAAGTGCTATAGAGCAAGGGATTGTGCGCTTACCCTAGTGCAGAAGGCCGACAGAGGCAAATCTCACCGATCATCCCAACTACTGTCCCTATCATCAGATTCTGGGGCACAACCTCAAGAAATGATATGTGTTTAAAGACCGGCTTCAAGACCAGGTCGCAACAACATAGTCAGGTTGGACCCAGCCCCGACATAAGTAGTGGGTGTCTTCATAAGGTCAAAGATCGGTAGTGACAGCAAAGGCGAGTGGCAGCAAGTTCCCAGCCGTGGGTCCCAGAAATACAATGACTAGATGGCTCGAAAAACCGTCGCCCGTGCCCATGGTATCATTCGGGCATGCCTGAATCAGCTGGAGCCTTCGGAGGAAGTAGTCAGTACCTATGCATCGTCATCACAACAGACCTCTTCCCAAAAGGGAAAGCAGCGACGATGCAAGAAGAAGCAACGTGCTCCACCACTGCCATCATCATCCCGCACTCTTGGTGACTTTATGCCCCCTGAAATGGGGATTCCTACCAGAATCCGCTTGGTGGTGGATGATTCATCAAGCGACAGCTAGGGGTATGCTTCGGTTAATACCGTGGAGCTGGTAAAGCCCTATGTGACTCCCGATGAGGGGGAATGCCAAGAGAACCTCCCCAACGTCCCCATCCGACATCAACATCAGTGGAACCACAACCACATAGGTCATCGAGGCACGTCAGTAGGAACTTTCGGTCAGTCCGTGCATGCTACTGAAACCAGACAACAGGATCAGTGCGGAGCTCAGCATGCACAACCTTATCTAATGCCCTCAGATCTACCTCCACCGCCGTTTGTGTTACTAGATCAGGCAGATCTGCCTCGTCCGTATCGTAGTCAGTCTTGCCCAGCTGCATGCCAATATCTGTTGTCCGGTCCTAATCCAGTGGATACTCTCCAGGCCTCAACTAGTAGGTAGCGGGATGTACCCAGTACTAGCCAGTCGCCGGTTCAGCCGCCGGGACCCGCTATGCCTCCAACTACAGAACGACCTCCTATAAGCAGAGGCTCGTATTTTGCACGAAAGTATGATGTCCTGAAGCACCTAGTTAGCATTCCAGTAAGTATTTATATCCTTGAGGCCCTTCTCATATCATCTGAAATGCGCGAAGCACTTGCCGATGCCCTAAGGAGCCCCCTTCAGTTTGAGACGGAGGTAGCAGCTGCGGAAACCTTCCACGCTGAGGCAATTGAGAACAACGAATGCCAAGCAGTTACCTCATTCTCTAGTGAAGATTAAGACCCCCCATACATGGGCATATTCACCCACTATACGTCACTGGCCAGTTCAATGGCGTGGAAGTCCGCCGCTGCCTCGTTGACACGGGTTCTGGTATCAACCTAATCCCGACTTGGACACTGTGAAAGCTGGGTTTGTCTGAAGATGATTTAACTCCCTCCGACCTCAGAATACAGGGATATGACAGGACTGAGAAATCCCCAGTCGGTAAGATCCTCCTGAAGACCCAGTTCGGTGGCCTAATTTCCAGCACTGAGTTCATGGTTGTCTCCCAGGACACCTCCTACAACGCATTGATGGGTTGGCCGTGGCTCCATCTTCACGCAACAGTCCGTTCATTATATCACAAATGCCTCAAATACTCCCTCAATGGTTGAGTAGGCATTATCCAAGGAGATGCATCTCCTTTCACCTCTTTTGAATCCCTCTATCTGGATGCCGACTATTATAAGATCAAGGATAAGCAAATCCTAGTAAGTGAGGATGAACCCACCCCGGTCACAAGTGATCCCTGGGCAGGCCTAGATGATGCCTACGTCTTCCCGATCCATCGATTAGAGTCCGCAACCCCCGACATGGGGCAGTGTTTTGTTGTTTCAGGTACGAAATGAAGGCATGTTCCCATGTCCAAGCGACGGCGGAAAATCACCTCATACTCCTACACCAACCAGGCTCAGGTGATCCCGGAACCTCCTACCCCAGTGCGATATCGGAATGTTAGGCTTATGACAATGGAAGTACGTCATATGTGTCTATTCCGCCGGGCTGGAATCAACCGACACAGGTCGACATGTCACCACTTCTTTGATGTCATCAAATGTGGTCCCTTAGGCCGAAGGCCAGACGTGATTGGATCGACTACCTTCATTGCTATGGTCTCAACGGTGCATGGGTCTCCTGATATGATGACCACCGCTGCCCAAGCTGGCACCAGCTACCTGCCAGGGTTTGATAACTCAGAAGCAGCTCCCCTTGTGGGAAATCCCTCCATGGGTGGAGAGGAAGATCTAGAGGATGCTCCCCCCGCCTTTGAGAAAGGTGTCTCTACCACGGTTGATGAACTGGTATAGGTGAACCTTGGTAGCGAGACAGATCCAAGACCCACATTGATCAGTGTAGCCATGTCCCCAGAGGAGTAGCATCGGTACGTAGACTTTCTCAAACAGCACCGTGATGTGTTTTCCTGGAGTTACGACGAGATGCCAGGACTAGATCCTCAGGTAGTCGTTCACCGCCTGGGCCTCTCATAAAACCATCATGGGTTTAAGCATCCTCCCAGAAAAATGAACCCTTCTCACGGTGCCATGGTTGAGGCCGAAGTTGACAAGCTTGTCAAAGCCAGCTTCATCAAGGAAGTCCAGTACCCCAAGTGGGTTTCCAACATTGTGACATTCAAGAAGAATAACGGGCAGATCAGTGTCTGCATCGACTTCTGCGATCTCAATCGCCACTGCCCAAAGGATGATTTTCCCCTCCCGGTGACCGAGTTATTGATTGATTCCATGACTAGGTTCGAAGCCCTCTCTTTCATGGATGTGTATTCCGGGTAAAACCAGATCCGAATGGCCCCCGAGGACGAGGAGCCCACTACCTTCAGGGCTCCCCAAGGTACTTTTTGTTACCAGGTTATGCCCTTCGGCCTGAAAAATGCAGGTGCCACTTATCAGCGGGTAATGCATCGCATATTCAGGCCGATTATAGGGAAGCTGGTGGAATGCTACGTGGATGATGTAGTGGTCAAATCTTGCCAGCTCCAGGACCATCTCAAAGACCTTGATAAAGTGTTCGGTTTCCTCTATTCTCGCCACCTGAAGATGAACCCATTAAAGTGTGCCATCGGGGTCACCTCCTGGAAGTTTCTTGGCTTTGTTGTTAGATACCGGGGCATTGAGATCGACCCAGAGAATATCAAGGCCATCAGCCAAATGCCTCCCCTGAGAAATATTCAGGTACTTCGAGGTCTCCAAGGACACTTAGCCTATATACACCGATTCATTGAGAATCTGGATGGCAAGTGTAATCCCTTTTCCCGGATCATGAAGAAAGGTGCCTCCTATGAGTGGGATGAAGAGTGTCAGACCACCTTCGAGGAAATCAAGCATTATCTGCTCCAACCTTCGGTTTTGATGCCACTTGTCTCTGGAAATCCATTGGTTCTTTACATGAACACCCTGGAATGGTCCCTCAGCGAAATTCTCACCCAGAAGAACAATGAGGGGATAGAGAACATCCTCTAATATCTCATCCACATGCTCCTCGATATGGAGATCAGATACTCCCCTATCGAAAAGAGCTGTCTTGCGCTCGTGTTTTATGTACAGAAGTTGCGGCATTACCTGCAGCACCATGAGGTACAGTTGGTCTCTTTGGTAGACCCACTGAAGTACATCTTGAACCTCCCCATGTTCACTAGCCGACTAGAGTGGTGGGCGGTGATCCTCCAGTAGTTTGACATCAGGTTCGTGCCTCAGAAGGTCATCAAGGGACAAGAATTGGAAGACTTTTTAGCTTCCCATCCAACGTTAATGGATAAATCCCTAGACCTGGATTTTCCTGATGAGGCGATCCTCTCAATCGATCATGCCATCTCATGTTGTCAAATTCACTTCAACGGTGCCTTCCGGATCCCCACCGGTAGCAGGCTCAACTATCTTAAGCTCAAAAGAGTGGGTCTGGGTATCATCTTCATCACCCCAGCGCAATCCATCCTGCCATACTCATTCCTGTTGTCAGAAGGCTACACCAACAATGAGGCATAGTACCAGACTCTCATCACTGGCCTCGATTTGGCCCTCGAGATTGATGTGCCCCATCTACATGTGAAAGGAGATTCCGAGCTGGTAATCAAGCAGGTCAATGGTGACTATGTCATCAGGAAGCTGGAGCTTGTGCCATTGCTGGAGTTTACCCTCCATCTAATGGCCCAGTTCTCTTCTCAACCATAGGTTACCCATGTCCCTCAGTCACCGAATGGCCGAGAAGACACTTTTGTTGGCCTAGCTACGTCGCTCGCAGAACCTGAGCAAGATGATTTGATCATAAATGTGGCACACTGGAGAGTCATTGCCCCTGTCACCCCAGAGGACAATGAAGGCCTAAGGGTAATTCATCTTACCTCCGAAACTTTTATGTCAGGGGTCCCAGGTTCGTCAGACACAATGGTTGAGGCCACTCCCGACTGGAGGGAACCTTTTGTTGAGTATCTCCAAAATGGTTGCCTCCCGGACGACCGGGCTGAGCGCGAGAAAATCCGACACCGTGCGCTGAAATTTACCCTCCAAAGCAGTCCGAGTCTTGAGTAGATCCTCTATAAGCGGAGCTTCGATGGCATTATCCTCCTTTTCATTAAAGGATTCGAGATTTCTCAGGTTATTCAAGAGGTTCACGCCGGTTCCTGTGGTGCCCACCAAGATGGGCCAAAGCTGTCCCATCAAATTTGGAGGTTGGGGTACTTCTGGCCCTCTATGATCCATGATTGTATCGAGTTTTCCAAGAGGTGCCACGCGTGCCAAGTTCATGCCAACTTCCTGCATCGGCCTCCAGAGTCTCTCCACTCCATCAAGTATTCTTGGCCATTTGTGGTGTGGGTACACGATGTAGTGGGACCATATCCACCGACGACAACTCGCCAATGTAGGTTCATCCTAACTGCTACAGATTTCTTCTCCATGTGGGCAGAGGCAGTTCCACTTAAAGAGGTCAAGGACCATTCCATCGTTGAATTTGTGAGCTCCAGTATCATCCAACATTTTGGGGTCCCTCACGCTTTCCTCACCGATAACGACACCAACTTACGAGCAGACGAGCTGAAGAAATTGTACGCCAAGTACAATATCCGTTCGAACCATACCTCTCATTATCATGCACAATCAAATGGACAGATCAAGGAGTTCAACAAAACCCTCTCTAACATTCTGTAGAAAATGGTTGGTCAGAATAAGAAAAATTGTCCGGACAAGCTCCCCAATGCCCTCTGGGATTATCGGACGACGACTCGCAATTCCACCCAGGTGACACCATATTACCTGGTGTATGCGGATGTGGCCATCCTACCCATTGAGATCCAGCTGCCATCATTACACACTATAGTCTATGACCTGCAGGTGCCAGATAAGGTGGCCGAAAACCATCTAGCTGAATTGGAAACACTGTACGAGAACAGGCTTTGTGCCCTGCATAATCTGGAAAGGCATCCGAATAAGATATCCAGAGCCTTCAACAAGAAGGTTCGCCTTCTCTCTTTTCTGTAGGACGACCTAGTGTTGGCCCTTCGAGCACCAATGATTCCCAGTAGGAAACCGCCCAATCTAGAGCTCAAATGGGAAGAACCTTACGTCATCCATAAGGTTTACCCCAACGGAGCATACTCATTGGTGACCACAAATGGTGAGCGTAAAACTCCTCCCACCAACGCCAAGTTCCTCAAGCAGTACTTTGCCTAAGCCCCTTGGTCCTGCACGAACTTAAACTGTACGGTCCCGCACGACCCTAAACTGCACGTTATGGTCCCACATGACCCTAAAATGCACATTACGGTCCCGCATGACCTTAAACTGCACCATCGTCCTGCATGACATTGAAACTACGATATCGTCCTGCAAGATGCTAAACTGCAAAATAGTCAGAGATCTATGACCTTAAACTAAGATCTACCATGTCCCTAATGTAAGACGTTAAACTTCAATCCAGTTAGTCCTTCCTAACCGAGACTTAGCCTTAGGCCCCTTGGCCTCTTCGGGCCCCTGGCCCCCATCCTTACTGTAAGACGTTAAACTGAAAGCCAATCAGGCCTTCCTGACCGAGGATTAGCCTCAGGCACCTTGGCCTCTTCGGGCCCCTAGCCCCCATCCTTACTATAAGAAGTTAAACTACAAGCCAGTCAGGCCTTCCTGACCGAGGATTAGCCTCAGGCCTCTTGGCCTCTTTGGGCCCCTAGTCCCCATCCTTACTATAAGCCGTTAAACTGCAAGCCGGTCAGGTCTCCCTGACCGAGACTCGGCCTCAGGCCCCTTGGCCTTCGTCGACTCAGACTATCTTATGGGATCGTACGGTGTGGTGTGGGATACATCCTCATTAATGTTGGGTTACCCACCGTACCGTACATATCCCCAAATGAGATGCATCTCTCATCCAAAATGACATTAAACTGCGCTTCAAGAACTACGTATGGCTTGATTCCCATCCTAATGGGATACGTAGGAACGCTCAGACGCCTCGTCTTGAGCCCAACCCCAAGCTCTTCTCTTTCACTATCCCCCCTGGGTATAGTTTCCTCGGAGGATCCTTATATGACGAGGAGTAGGATTTCTTAGCCCCGCTCATACAAGGATTATAAGGGTCACACCATGTTCCCACTCCCGTTCTTCTATCCTCCCACGTCCACACCGCATGACGTTAAACTGCATGGCCTTCAAGAACTATGTATGGCTTGATTCTCATCCTCATGGGATACGTAGGAACGCCCGGACATTTAGTCTGTTGGCCCAGCCCAAAAGAAAAAATCTTCCCCTCGGGTCAAGACATATGGAAGGATGCACACTTTTACCCCAACTCACGTCGAGCAAGCCTCGACCCGGCTGCACATCCCCCCTGGAGATATTCGCCTCTTTAGTGTATGGATACAAATATGCTTAACCCACTCCTTGACTGGGATTCCATCACTTTCCTCACCTGGAGGGAACCCCATGAACAGCCTGGATACCATGCCCAAGGGCTCTCCTACCGATATGGGCCAATTCCCCCGAGGGTTTCCGAGCAACAAGCCGATACAAGTCCAGCATTGCGAATTTGGTCAACAGTCGACGCTCATTTGTTGCCCCATATCAGGTCACCATAGGGAAACTTTGTTTCGAACATGGTCAACAGTGTCCTGGATCTTCAGGTCCACCCCGGGATGTCCCAAACATCGAGTGCAGTGATTCGTTCTGCCCCATCCCGAAGTGACAAACTTCCCTCCGGGTGGTGCCAACGGTCGGGCCCATGACCCCGATTCTCCTATAAGGGATATGCGGCGTGGTGTAGGATTACATCCTCATTCACGTCAGGTTACATGCCATGCCATACACACTCCCTCACCAAGGCCTGGCCTCAGGCACCTTGGCCTCTCGGGCCCTAGCCCAAGTTCTTACTCGGAGTGTATGGTGTGGTGGTGGATGATGTTTACATTCACATCAGTTTTTTCACCGTACCATACACGTCCTTTTTCCAGGGACTCCTATTTCCCGACCATCATCATCACTGCAAGATATTAAACTGCAAGTAGGCTAGGCCTCCCTGACCAGAACCCAACTATCAGGCCCTTTGGCCTTTTCAGGCCCCCCTGGCCCAGGTTCTTTCCTATAGGACTGTGCGGTGTGGTGAGGGATTATGTCCACATTTACATCAAGATACTCGCCACAAAATACACATCTCCGTGAGGGTATCCTTCCCCTGGGAATATTCTAGAACTATGTATGGATTGATTCTCATCCTTATGGGATACGTAGGACCACCTGAATGTCTATGATTAGGGTCCAACCCCATCTCTTGAAAATCTCCATCCCACCTTAGCCCTTTGGCCTACCTTTCATAAGTCACTTCATCGACCCTTGTTGGCAGTTCACCGATATGCCTAAGGGTACTCTAGTTTAAGTTACCTAGAATATCAGATTCTACTCTAGTTTAAGTTACCTGGAATATCGGATTCTACCATTACGGGCCAACACCCCCGAGGGTTTCAGACAACAAATCGATAAAAATCCCGCGTTGCGAATATGGTCAGCGGTTGATGCTCGTTTGTTGTTCCCACCTCAGGTTAACGTGATATGGAGACTGTTTTTCCGCCACGGTTAACGATTATCCTCCATCGCCACACCAACCCCATTAATCCCAAAATGTCGGTTACACGATTCACATCCTTCTCCACTCTCATCATGTCCAAGTAGAGTTTCAAAACTCTTGATACTATTCCTCAATGCACATCTACGCATCAGGGGAACAAAGCCACATCAGAGGTATCTTTCAGGGCTCTTCACTAACTTCCCCTCAATGGATGTTTCGGGTATTACAATAAGGATCTTCCCCCCTTGTTTCCCACACCGAGTTCAACTCACGTTGTCTTAGGGATCGGGTCGAGGTATGCGCTTACCTGGAAAGTTGTCATCCACCCCTGGTCTGAGCTCTAAGACCATAAATTAAGATCTCCTAATAACTACTTCTGGATTGATTCCCATCCTCATGGGATACGTAGGAATGCCCAGACCTCATGTCTTTGGGTCCAGCTTGAGTTCAGCATCCTGTCTTCGGGGCCCTGACTACGGGATTGCGTGGTGTGATGAGGGATCATGTCCCCATCCATGTCAGTTATCTCACACAACACCATACACATTCCCCGCCTAGCATCATCTCTGCTAAGTCTGCACTGCATGATGTTAAAATGCATGCTTGGTCCTATCACACGACCCGAAACTGTGACATTATCGTCCTGGCCGCATGACGAAAAACAGCACTACATTGTGATGACCTCGTTGTAGAGGACATAACGTTGGGTATTGGTCACATTCCATGACATTTGTCAATGCTTATCATGGCTTGATTATTGTGGTGACACCAGGGCTGGATACCCTAGGCCTATCATTTCACAAAAAAAAACCACTCACCTTAAAGGACAAACATGATTTATTAAATTCCGCTTCTTTTGGTGCAAGGGCCCGCACTTCCCCTTTTTCCCTGGCACTGGTACCTTACCGCGCCACCCTTCAGAACTACGTATGGATTGATTCCCATCCTCATGGGATATGTAGGATCACCCGGGCACTTCCCCGCAGGCCCAGCCTAACTTTCATGTTCGGTCCCTCGACTCGAGCACTCCCTAGAGAATGCATGGTAAGTAGGGCTTATGTCCTAATCCATGTCGGGTTTTCTTAAATACCCATCACGTGCCTCTTGTGTTTCCTCCCACCCATGGTCCGAATTCTATGACCCTAAACTAAGTCCTCCCTATAGGGAAGGACTTTTCTCCCTCTACCTAATACGTCTCTTTGTCGTATTCAGATGTGTTTTGACAAAGAGCCCAAAGTGTGGGATTTTCATGGGGACATTCCCCTCGTCCCATGACCAAGTTTTGTGAGCTCGCTGTTTGGATCCTCATCTTCTTCCACATCCAAAAGGACCCTCAGACGACGTGGATTCTAGGATTAAGGGCACTTCATGAATGCTGGACCTAAGGGCCCTCCGATCGTTTCGGGCCAACGTCCCTATGGATCTCTGGCAACATTTGTGACATGGTCCCGTGTTTAGAACATGGTCAACGGTCGACCCTCATTTGTCTGTCCCCATTCTAGGATAACGCGATATGGATGCTGAGTTTTCGCCAAAGTTAATAGTTATCCTCTATCATCACGCCGCCGTCATTGTGATACAAATATCGAGCATCATGATTCACACATTTCCACTTCCTCATGTTCAAGTGGAATTCCAACATACTCAGCTCTATCTCTTCGCGCATCTAGGTGCACCACGTGGTCACGTTAGTATTATGGGGACGGTATTCACCGAGCGTCCCTTCACCCTAACCTTCCACTTTCTGTGTCGGGAAAGTCCCACCACTACTTCTTATTTCCCACACCGAGCATGACTCACGTGAGCGTAGTAGTTTTGGCAGGATGTGTACCAACACAGCCAAGATTCTCATCGTCCCCTCAGAACTACATATAGCTTGATTAACATCCTCATGGGGTACGTAGGAACGCCCGACCACTATGCTTCAGGCCTAACCTAATCCTCGCTCTTGGTCCCTCGACCTAGAGAGTTTCCTCCGGGGGTACGTGGTGTGATTTGGACTCCAAGTCCTCATTCATGTCGGTTTCATAACTAACACACCATATGCTCCCTGAGCTCTTCTCTTTCACTCCACATCCTATTGTATGAAGTTAAACTATAGGAGTCCATATGTCCTCAACACATGACACTAAACTATGGTTCTACCCTGAATAAGTTTAGGATGCCCCGTGTTAATCATGGGAGGCACCAGAGCCTCTGCCAGAGAGGATTTCACCTGCCAGTGTTGGTCTATGAATAAACTGCGCCTCCAGAACTACGTGTGGCTTTATTTCCACCCTCATGGGATACATAGAGACGCCCTGGTATTTTTCCTAGGGTCTAGACCATAGGAATCATTAATCCTATTCTTCCCATTTCCATCCCCCTGGCCGAACCCCTCGTAGAGGACCATGTAACTATGACTCTGCCCTGAACAAGTTCAGGATGCCCCAAGATCCTATAGGGAAGTGACAGACCCCCTCTCCAGAGAGGCCCTGTCCCAAAGAAGGAATGATCCATGATCAAAACGATGCACCCATCTGGCGTACTCCCACCACGGTGGTGTAATTACATGAATGTTGGATTCTGTTTGGACAAACCATCACTCCATATTCTACACTTTGCATGCCCCTTATTCAGGCCCTTGTCCCCTTTAATGTCTAAAGGGACCCCCTAACGTCCTGGTCTCATGCCGCATCGGCTCACCTACCATCCCGGGCCAACGTTCCGGAAGACTGGTCATGTTTGGAAGGACCCCCTAATAGTATGGATGCTCGACCTTGGGTCCGCCTACTGTCCTGGGCCAACGTCCCGAAGGATTGATCGACAACATTTGTGACATGGTACCGTGTTTCGAACATGGTCAACGGTCGACCCTCATTTGTTGTCCCCATTTCAGGCTAACGCAGTAAGGATACCGTTTCTCCTCCACAGTTAACATTTATCCTTTATTTTCATGCCATCCCCACAGTGTTCCGAATATTGGGTAACGTGATTCACACTTCCCATTTAAATCTGTTCAATCCAATTTCAGTGCCCCTGGCATTGCACCGTTCGTGCATAAGAGCACACTGAAGAAACGGTAATTCAGCTATTTTGAGAACTTCCTTCTCCGGCCAGGTCTCTCCCATCTTTCAGAAATCCAGACTGGTTATCCAAACCCCATATGCCTGAAGCCTGGTTTCCACTCCTATGTTGGGTGGGATGATGAGGCAACTATATCTTGTTTCTCAAATCGGTCCTGACCCACGTGAGCTTAGGAAAATGTCTCCGAATGTCCCACAAACATTTTAGGGATGTAATGAACCGATGAAAACAGTGGAAATCGTGCATGCTACGACATTCAAAGAGATAAGAAAGACGAAGAACGAAAGTACCATTAAAAGGTTGGTAATTGTTACAGTACACGGAGGTCAACTCCCCCCATAGACGGATTAAAGCCATCAAAAGAGCGTTGCAGCTCCACCACCCTTCAACTTGTGGCGTCCAAGAATTGCTGCCGCTGACTCATCTCCCGCTCCTCCTCATCAGTGGCGGGGTGCAGTTCGTCAGCCTTGGCCCTAGCCCTCTCTATGCTAGCCTGAATGACAACCATCTTTCCCGAAGCTTGCCTCATATGCTCTTCTACCTCTGCCAGCTGGGTCTTCAACCATGGGATCAGCTCAGATTGTGTATTAAGAGAGGATGAGTGCTCATCCGCCTGGACCTCAAGCTGTTGGACCTCACTTTCAGCCTCCTGGAGCTTCTTGATGTTTGTTTCCTTCCTCCGCTGCCAGCCCACACTGAGCCCGTGATCATACTCCCGGATCTTCTCAGCCATGCGATATTGGATGAGTGCATGAGGACATTGGGAATCCACTCCACCAGCGCACAGTTCACGCAGCCGTGAGCGAAGTCTGTCCATTTTGTTCAACCATAGAACTTGGGGGTGTCCTTGACGAAGCACGTGATTAGCTTCCACGATCGGCGGCAGACTATGCTGTTGTCTTCCTCATCGGAGGCCATTTAATACCAGTCCGTGTGATTGGAAGGCTTGAATGCACGATACGCCCACAGGAAGTCCTCGGTAGGATCTGCATCTAGAGTTGAATCCAGTGTGACATCTGGCGCTGGAGCAGGCATGACGAGACTTGGGTCGGCTGATTGATTCTCATCATCGGACTCCACCTCAATAACCTCGGGCACGACCCTGCTGGTGGTCCCGCAAATGATAGTGTGTGCTACAGCTCGGGGAGATGGGGGGACTATCTCCACCATCACCAGCATGCCCCTAGGAGCGATGCCACCAGACATCTCAACCAGCCTTGCCGCAGTAGCCCATTGCAGTTGGAGAACTGTACGATAGAGAGGGACATAAACGTTAGTTGGCACGATCTACATATAACAGCAGTGAATCTATTGGAGGAAACTTACGAAGATCAAACTCCTAGTGCTGCTCTAGAGTCGATGCTGATGTGGCCACAAGGCGTGGCCCTCCATATACTGTCAGAAGGTCTAGAGATTCTGGAGGAGCTACCTTAGGTACTCTAGCCCCGCTGGACGCAGAACTGGATGCAACCGTAGGCGCGGGTTCCGAAGGTCCTGCATCATCACCCGCCAAAGGGCAAGAGAGAGGCCTACGTACAAGTTCCTCCTACATGGTTAAAATATTGGTAAGAAATCCATGATGGCCTGAGAGCGGACCATGATAAAATAAGCTTAGAATACTACCTCGAGAGCCTCTGTGAAATTATCGGAATCTGAGTCCTGATCTCCGACTTCACCCTCCTCCAACGGGCTCCCTCCGCTAGCCTCATCCTCCCGAGAGGATTCCTTTGATTCTTCCAGTAGGGGGAAGTGCTCCCTCAGATCGGCGGCTGACAGTTGTGGGGGAACCATCCGATCCAGCAGTACCCTCACCCAGTCTGTCATTGGGCGCGGGACACCACTGGAGTGAATGTATTACTCCAGTTTATCCAAGTATTGCTATGCCTCCATTGGAGACACTATGAAACCGGCCCGGACTAGGCCTATGCCCAGTAATTCCATCCCGAGACGATTCAAGTGTGCCCATATCTCTAGTGGACTGAGGAATTTCTGGTTGACATCCCAAATGTCCCAGGATTTAGGGAAGACAGCATCCTCTGGCATGTCGATGTGGTGCATCCGCTTCCCCGGATCTTAGGTGGATATCCTGCGAAACCCACTCGGTGGCCGCCACTCCGGATGTCTCTGCTCTTCCAGAACCACCGGGTCCACTACCACTGTTGGATCTACCGCTCCTGCCGCATCCTCAACAGGTTCAGGTCTCACTGCCAAGGCAGCCCCACCACCACGAGAGGCCTTTGCTGCCCTCCGACCCGACCTCGGAACAGGGCAGGCCCGCCATCACCAGCCCGAATGGTTGGCTACCTCAACATCTCCCACAGATAAGCCTCCTCCCATCTGATGGCGTACTACTTCACCAATCCAAAAGAGGTAGTGGGCGGAGGCAATTCTATTCACATTTTGTCGTCCTCATGTGTGAACATGAGCCACAACTACCTCATTACACACGGGTGCTCCTCACGATGCACCTCCTAGTAGACCTGTGGGGTCAGCCACTGCAGGCACTGGAACTGCCTTGCAAACCGATGCGGGGTGTATGGATCACAGAGTGGATCACGACCCACTCGTGCCACCAAAACTCCACCTCGAAAGGCCAGGAGATAAGCCCGGTGCTCTTCCAGTCCCTGCCCGTCATCAGTAAGTACCCTTGTCAGCAATGGAAATAGGTGGAAGTTAAACTCATACTCCCTCCACACCCGGTTTAGCACTATTAGTACGGTTAATTTGAATGGGAAGCTCCTAGATGAGTTCAGAATGGAGGGGCAGAAGTTTGATCCCGGCAGCGAGATAGGGTTTAGATACTCATAAATCCCCATGATGAGCACCGCAATCCACCCATACAGAAGGTGGAAGGGACCACATATCCTTGGTGGCTTATTGCCCTCTCTAACATGCCGTAACATCTTGTACAGCTTGGCGAGCATCGGAATCCCCAGATTGACCCGCTGCCCCATGGCCAGCATGGAAGCCATGATGAACGAGCTGGGCCGCACCCCCATGTTGGTATCCCTCACCGGTAGGATCCAACCATAGATAAGGGCCACGATGAACGCTGCTAGCCTGACTATCAGCTGCTATTCAGTGCTGACACTAAAACCCCAAGTCTTCCATTGGCTGTCCTCCAAGAACCGCCAATACGAGTTCTCCTTGCCCCATTTTTCCACCTTCGGACAAGTTTGAGGCCTCAGAGGGAACTCTCGGTTCACTGGGAAGTTCATAAATTGCTCGAACCACTTCTTAAAGTGGACATATCTCACCGCCTCCTTGTCCTCTCCGGGGACCAGTGCGATCAGTGCCGACGCCAATCACGACATCTGCTCCGGATCCTCCCACACGCTCATGACGGGGAGGAACTCATCATACATGGCCCCCAAGATCGGGACCCCCGAAATCTGATGGACATCCCACAGACTGACGCCCACCTCCCCATGGTGCAGGTGAAAAGTATGGGTCCTAGACGACCATTTTCTCAGTAGCTCCGGCATCAGCTATTTTGGTTGGTAAATGTGGAACTAGGAGGCCCATGCCACCTCATACAAACCCACTCTCCTCAGCTCGGTCCCAAACTCCTCGCACGAGGTGCCTACCTAGTAGTCCCATGCCTAGTCGTTGGTGAAGTTTCTGCCTTGGTGCAGGTCCCACTCATCAGACCACCCCTTCTCCGAATCCTGCAAATCCGCCTTCAACATGGTGTGGTACAGAGGAGGGGAAATCTCCGGTTGTAGTGGATTCCTATCAATATTGTTCACATGGTTGTAGAGACAGTCGGCAATTACAGGTGTGAAGTCTTCCCGTGCATGACCATTAGCCGCCCTGAACCACTGGCGCTGGCATGGCGTGCTCTTGAACCAGAAAGCTGGTTCGTCCCTACTCGCCTCAGGAATGAAGACGTCATCCCTCAGCCCGAAGCCATAAAAGGGCAAATTCTTTCTCTATGGATAGTTCTTATGACTCTATGATAGCAGTTCTGTCAAAGAATTATGGTCGGAGTGACTTCAGACCATCTCCCCAAGGCTCAGACAGTTGACCATATCATCCCTCCGGGCGGTGTCTGCGAGCACCCCCAACACAGCTTCTTGATGAGCCATTTTGGTTTTGGAACTCATAAAATTTCGGGTTGGGTTGCGAAGGTTGATCAAAAAGATCTCTCACGAAGCTCGGGCACAAAGCCAAGACGCGGAGCCTAGCCTCGGCCTGCAAGCAGAAGTTCTCTTGGCATAGTCGCGGAGTCGGATACTCGCGGTTCGCCGTGAAGCTCGATTCGCGGAGAGCAGATACAGAGTACGTGGAGCTTCATGAATTTGAGAGCGCAAAAGGAAAAAAGTCACGAGAGTAAAAAAGAGAGGTCAACCCCCTATTTATAGGCGGTGACCCCGAAGATTCGCAGCACGTACCGCCCGCGCGGAGCTTCGCGATGCATCCGGACCGCGTAGCCGCTGTCTGCCCTGCGCTCCCTCTTCGTGAGTCCGCATCGCGAAATGCTAATAATTTTTGGAGATTTTCCCTCATACTTTGACCCTTGATCCCTCCGTGGATCCAAGTATGAGGGGGGGAATTTGTGGCACCAAAATATTGGACGCAAGGGGAAGAAGGAAAAGAAGCCCGCGCGCTGCCGCGCGAAGCCCCAACGCGGATCTCCCACGAGCAATGCGGCCACCGTGAAGAAAAGGAGGCGATACCACTCCGTGAACGCCCTGACGTTCGTGAGCTCTCCGCGAAGACCCATATGCAGTAACACTCTACGAACTCCCTAACGTTCACGAGCCCGCCGTGAATCCCTTGAGGTAGTAATGCTCCGCGAACCCGGTTGATGTTCGCGACCCGCCGCGAAGCAACCATCGCCCCTTAGCGCCGTGTGAGCTCTTCTTCGTGGTGCCCCTTGCCTATAAATAATGTGCTCCCCCTGATTCCAGAAGATAGACAATCCGACCTTTCAGCTTCTCGGCTCCCAAATCGCAAAGAACCCTTCGCTCTGGGAATCATGAGCTCCGCGAGGTATTTTTGCTTCGCGAGAGGCCTTCGCCTTGTCTCATTTTGAGCGCCTCTTCCGAGAGGGATGCCCTTTATGAAGCCTCAAGGCCTACGCGAAGGAAGGGATTCCCAAGGGAACTCGGGCAGCCGCAGGGCATTTATGCTTCGCAAAACACCCATCCTGTACAAGTGATCCACATGCCAAGGCAGGGTCACTATCCTTCGCGAAGCACACTGCTTCACAGCACCTTGCTTCGCGAGGCACCTCTGCTTCGCAAGGCTGTGCTCTGCAAACACCCTTCCACTTCGTGAAGCACCTCCCACTTGTCCTTATGCCCCATGCTAAGGCCAAGGCACTCCATTTCGCGAAGCATACCCCTTTTCTTGGAAATTCCTCTTCCCATGCGACCCTCTAGGTTTGCACGATGTGATTTCAAAGTCCCATGGATGACACCACTCGTAGAGTTGCTTTGCCTAATGCTTCTTTGCATAGGCATGCTAATGGCTATTGCTTCTTCGCATAGCCATGCTAATGTGGACCCCTCGATGGTTCCCTCTACGACCCCATTCACCACGACATTGCCGGTACCTTCCCTCCCCCAAGGGGCATAGGGTACCAGTTATGTAAGTCCTAGGGTTGCGGAGTAAACCCACATCGTCCGACCTATAGGAAGTTAAACTTACAAGCACCTCGTCCTCAACACATGACGTTAAACTGTGACCTGACCCCGTGCCCCGCACACAGGTTCCCCCCCAGCTCGAACATTATTTATGCCGCCCGTCTCCACAGAGACGGGATCACCCCTCCACAGAGGATGATATCCTCCTCGGAGTAGCGTATGTCCACGGGAGAAGGGCAACCACCTTGGTGTAAAACCCCAAGCCTCTCTTGTGGAAGGTAGCACCCATGCACCTCTGTACTTCCCCACTGCCCAGGCCAGTGGAGGGCGTGATAGAGAACGAGGCACCTTCCATCTTTGGTCCCAAATCCCTCTCCCACTGCGCTTTTCCGCACTTTGGGCCTCCATCCTAGAGTAAGTCCCAGCACCATGGGCTGCCTAATGTGTAAGCCCCTCTTTGTTTCTCACGGATGCACCCTTCACGATGTGATCGTCAGGTCTTTGCTGCCTCTTGTTTCTCAAACCGAGCATGACTCACGTGGGATTAGAGTAAGCATTGTCCATGACAATACCCCATCCAGCATGACGTTAAACTGTATGCTGTCCCTCATGACATTAAACTGTACATCCATTTGAACTATGAGGTCTTTGATCCATATCAAGCCATGGTATGTAGGAAGCCTCCATGAGGTTCAAGCCCACTGCCTGTCGTTTATTCATGACAGGTTGCACCCCATCCCGCATGACGTTAAACTGCATTCCAGTACAGCGGTAAGCCATTGTGACTATCCGGAACTACATATACTTTGATCCATGCCAAGGCATGGTACGTAGGAAGCCTCATGAGGTTCAAGACCACCACCAGTGGACCCATGGGGTTCACTTTCACGTCAGGGTTCACCTTCATCCCGAATGATGTTAAACTGCATCCTGGTCCAGCAGTAAGCCATTGTGACCATCCCGAACTATGAGTACTTTGATCCATGCCAAGGTATAGTACGTAGGAAGCCTCACGAGGTTCAAGACCACCACCAGTGGACCCCTGGGTTCACCTTCATGTTGGTTCGCTGATGAAGTCCTTTGAACTAAGAGGTCTTTGATCCATGTCAAGGCATGGTATGTAGGAAGCCTCCCTGAGGTTTAAGCCTGTGAACCATCGGACCAAGGTCCACCTTCACATCAGTTCACCAACACTGACACTTTCCAAAATACGAGGTCTTTGATCCATGCCAAGGCATGGTACGTAGGAAGCCTCCCTGAGGTTCAAGCCCATCATTCATTGGACTAAGGTACTTCTTCACATCGGTTCACCGACACTGCCACCTTACAAACTATGAGGTCTTTGATCCATGCCAAGGCATGGTACATAGGAAGCCTCCCTGAGGTTCAAGCCCATCATTCATAGGACCAAGGACCTTCTTCACATTGGTTCTCCGACACCCACAACCCTTTTAAACTACGTGGTCTTTGATACATGTCAAGGAATGGTACGTAGGAAGCCTCACGAGGTTCAAGCCCACCACCCGGTCATTCCGACCTCATTCATGTTGGTTTTCCCACCACATTGGGCAGCCTAGAGTGTAAGCCCCACACCATTTGAACTATGACGACTTTGATCCATGTCAAGGCATGGTACGTAGGAAGCCTCCACGAGGTTCAAGCCCACCACAAGTGGACCCCCGGGTTCACCTCCACGTCAGTTCGCTAACGAAGCCCTTTAAACTACGACAACTTTGATCCATGCCAAGGCATGGTACGTAGGAAGCCTCCACGAGGTTCAAGACCACCACCACCTGGACCCCTAGTCCCCCTTCACGTTAGCCTTCCGGCGTCCAACCTGAACTACATTGTCTTTGATCCGTTACAAGGCATGGTACGTAGGAAACCTCATGAGGTTCAATCCCATCACCCATCCATGAATCTATTCTCATGGGCCGCCTCCTCAGGTGTCCCATCGTCCCACCAAACTTCGCAGACTTTGATTCCCTGCCACGGGGATACGTAGGATGTCTCTTCGAGGCTCAAGAACAACTTCACTGTCGCCCTTGTGATGATCCCATTTCATTCTCCCTCCAATTCATTCATAAATCTATCATCCATCCTAATTCTCACTCGGGCCGCCACATCCCGGTGAGATCATGCCACTCTAATCCCCTCCACAGCGTCCGGGAAGCCGCCCATGGGCCGACCCCGATATCGGCATCCCCCACTCAAGGGGAAATTCCTTAATCTGATCCACTCCAGCTAGTGTTCTGATCAGGCCGATTGATCTCCGCTGGACGTTAAACCAGCGGCATACCCTATGTTAGACATAGGAAGATGAGGAAAACCTCAGATACATACCTATGGAATATGATTCCCCGCGCTCGATGTGGGATGCCTCAGGCTTCCACACCCTCGAGAATCCCTATAATAAGAGACAAAAGATAGACACACCAATTCCCCAGCATTCAGACACGTTACTAATGCCTTGACGTGACTACTACCCCGACTGAAGGTTTCTTCCCTGACTGAAACCTTTGGAATGTCCTGACAGAAGCAGTGTAATTAACCGGCATCCATGGAAACATGGCACTGGGAAGAGTTTCACGAACAACATATTAAATCTATGAGGGAGACCCAGACTAAGTGACGAGTTCCGAGGAGGAATCCACGGAAGGAAGAACCGACATCCCATCATCCCGGTTTCGATCAAGGAGCAGACATCCCTGAATAAGGAGTGGATTCCGCCCGCCTTTAGAAAGTGGGAATGCGGGGCAACAAAAGAAAGCCGCGCCTGTCGCGCCCAAGTGTACGGACGCGCGCGCCCCGACGAAAGTGTTGAAAACATATGCATTGTTACGTAAGTAATGTTTATTATGGATAGGATGTATATTATTAATATTAATAAAGATAATATGTTTTTATAAATTATTTTTAGACATCTAATGAAAATTATTCTTGAATGGATACGATGATGAATGAATCTCACCGCCTTCATAGAGAAGGTAATCCGTATGTACGCACGAGCAACAATATCATTTTTTTGATATCAAAATAATATATAATTGGATTGTATATCATATATACATAATCATTATCATGTTATATTTATTATTTACATCAATTACACATCATTATTATACCCATACAAATAATAATGTATTGAATAACAATTACACCACGACGTGGAGACGGTAAGCTGTACGTACGCACCTATGGTGAAATGTCATTCAAAGGATGGATAGAATAATGAATATTGTTGTAACATATTTATAATAGAATAAAATTATATATATTATACTGGAGTTATCATTTTATAATGGAAACAATAAAGAAAGAGGAAGTGAAAGAAGAAAGGAACTTGAAAGAGGTGATGAAATATTTACCTCTTCTTTGGGTTCTTCCTTTTGATTTAATCAAAAGGACTCAATAGGATGTATTTATGACTAAAGGAAGGATTCTAGGATGAAGGGAGGATAGTTTAGAGGGTATTTGGGTAGGGTATGGCCGAGCCAAATGGCTTGGAATTTGTGAATTAGAGAGAATGGGAAGTGCCCTTTTATAAGAGGGGTGAGGGGAACCTTAGGAAAAGCTAAACATATTATTTTATAATAAAATAATTTTCAGTTTATAATGACTCCAAAATAAATTTTTTAAAGTATAAGGTGAGGATGGTTTGAAAACCACTAAACCAATAGGTTTTTGATAGGTTTGGGCCAATATATTAACTTTATATTTTTTTATTTAACTCTTAGTTAATTAGTTTGACATTTATCATGTCTCTTTGTATTTTTATATTATACGGTTAATAAAAATACTATAAACATACAAGAGAACATAAAGTGGTTAATTAATGACATATATAATATTATTTAAGACCTTTGACCAAACCTTAGATTTTTAGGAATAGAATATCAGTTAATAACAAAATATTTGTTTGAAACACTCTTTGATGTCGATTTTTACACTATTTTCTATTTTGTATTTGTTAAATTCTTAAAAGCATTATTACTTAAAAAAAATTCATTTAATCAATCATAAAATTTCATATTAACCTAGAAAATTCGTGGATGGCATAAAAACTTTCAAATTATATTTATTTTAACATCTATGATACCATTCATTTTATTCTTTCATTAATAAGGAAAATACTGCATCATCATTGTGTTATATATAAATATATTTATTTTATGTATAAAAATTATAAATAAAATATCCTGAGTTAGGAAATATATTTATCTTTCTAATGACTTTTTATAGTCAAATATATATATTATATAACCTTATATAAAAATTGTTTTACTAAAAAATATTTTCTTTTTTTATTTTTGTCTTTACTTTAGATTATTTAATATAAAATGTCATTTTCTCTTCCAAGGGACTCCATGGGGTCCCACAATCAAACAAAGGATTAAAATGATCAGAAATGTATCATCCAATTGTTTTAGGACACGTGTTAGGGTAATTTAATATTATTTTAATATTATTCTTTGACCTTATTTACTTGATTTACCCTTTAACCATGGTAAATATAATATTTACCTAAGTAATTATTCATAATGTCTAAAAATAAAAGTTACTTATTTAAAAAATTTGAACCTTATGATTCCAAATATGGAATCAATTTTTCCAAATTCGGAACACATATGTGGCATAAATTTATTTAAAATTAATTCCCATTGTCAAAACAAAAATCATGTTTTTATGAAATAATAACTATTAAAAGATTGACACGTGTTTATGTTCAATTAAAACGTGGAATTACATCTAATGACCTAAATTATATTTAATGTTAAAAATATAATCTAATTATACTTAAAAACCATTCAAATGTATAATTTTAAACTATAAATTATTTTGATTAAATAAAGTTGTTTTTAATTACAATTTAGTAATTTTCACTATTCATCAAAATATGAAAGTTATCCGAAAAGTAACCAAAAATTTATCCAAACTAAATTTTTATGTCTCGATTCTAAATAATAAGTTTTATTTTGTCAAATTTAATATATAAAAGTGTCAAATATTGGATTTAAAAAGGGTTCTCTATTAAAAGGCTGTAAAATTGCATTTTTTGAAAAATACTTATTTTATCTGAAAAAAATGAATTTGTTCTTACATTATGTATAAGAAACTCATAATATGGATTCTAAAATTATAAGGATTATATATTGTTCAAAATTTAGTTAATAATATTTTTAACCTCTTTTGAATGGCTAGTTTGGTAAGTCGTTGTGTGATTGAACTCGGTGTTGCGTGTAGTGCAAGTTAATGAATTAATTTTAAGAAATAACGTACTATGAAATATTGGGGTGTTACATTCATCCCTCCTTTAATAAATTTCATCCTCTCAATTTGAAATTGTTTTTCGAAAATAAAAGGTTGAAAATAGAAAATGCCTTTGTGGTAAAATTCACATCAGAAATTGGGTTAATAAAATTTAGTCTTAATAGGAGGAAAAGGGGAATGGAAAAGTCACCACCAAATTATGATATCGGTTAAAAGAACATTGGTGGAAATTAGAGACACATAATTGGAGGAAAAAAGTAAATATTTATAGAGAGTGATTTAGGTCATTAGTCACAAACAATTGTAGAATTGAGGGTCTCAAATCTGTTAATCTATGATGATTTAAAATATCATAAGTTCAACAAAACATAAGGTATTAGGATAACACATTTTTAGTTTTAAGATCCCTTACCTAGTGTTTAAGAATTAATTTCTTCATAGAATAATAGAAGAAAAAAATATATACTTGACAAGTATAGTTACCTCCTTTAACTAATGCCTACCACAAACTCATCTTTCATTCTAAAAGATAATAGAAGTTAAAAAAATATTTTATTTATCCTATTCGTATAGGGTTACAAAAAAATGAATTTATAATTTATCTACTAGATATTTTAAAAAAAATACATTATTCAATCCAGGACATCACATGGGCCAGTGGTAGGTGATAAACCCTTGTCGCCCTTCGGTTGCGGGTTCAAGTCTCGCGGCCTTTCCGGACGTGACAGGTTGCCACCCGACCTCCGGGTTGTCCTTTTTATGGAAATCCAAAAATAATCTCAAACTAGAATTATCCAAAATAATTATTTCTAAACTCATAGTCTAAAATTTAAAAGGAAGGTAAACATAATAAAGATCATTTATTCCATGTAATAACATGTGAACACTTTTATCATGTATTCTTTTAAAACACTACAACATCCTAAATTACCATAAAACCTTATTTATTACATTCATTCTCCCTTATTCCTTATAGAATACATGATATACTCCTTCTATCCAAAAATGTTGTAAACTCCAATAATGATGGAATAAACAAACCATTAACCAGTTCCAAGGATGTCAATAATATCCAATATAATTTATACAAATCAATCATCTATTATTCCAAAAATCACTACCTCAGTATCAAAACCATATTATGGTTTATCTTTATCTCAACCATGTATTTTCCAAAAATTTAACCTACTATTGAGTTACTTCTCTTGGTTCCACACAATCTCAAGTCCTTAATGAAATAGTACTTTAGTGCAATCTTTATATACTCTATAATTCTTATAACATGTACATTATTAATACAATACTAAAATGACACAATATTTTAATACCAACATAAGAAATACAATCATTCCTCTTCATCTTTGTTAGTATCACAACTTTATTATTATCCAATAATATCATTTGGGGTATAAAATGATGATTTGGACATTGATTCGCGTAGTGTCCCAACTCATTGTAGATGAAGCATTGTAAATTTGAAATTTTTTTTACACTTGTAATCACATAATTGGTGTCCTTTTTCTCCACACTTATAACAAACTCCCATTACCTTAAAGAATTTACCCAGGTGATTCTTTCCACAGTTATCACATATGTGAAAATCCTTCTTTTTCCTCTTCCCTTTATCCATCTTTCTCTCTTCCATCTTTTTCTTCTCTTGCTTCTCTTCAAAGCGATAGGACTCAAAGAATTATTTACTTATATTATTAACACATGATTCTATTTCTTCATATGTTGAGAATAAATGGGAGATTATTTCCCTTATAAATGTTGGCCTAATACCGTGAATGATATTATCCTTCTTACTCTTTGTATCATACGTATTACTGGAGTTCACATTCCTTCTACTGGGTACCATTTATATACCATGGAATACACTAGGTCAGTTTATGAATTACAATGAATAATTCCAAACTTGTAAAAAAACTAATGTAAATTGTACAGTTTATGGATATAATCCATAATCATAAAAAAATTTCTTTGAAAAGGTATATACTCGTAAATCCTTCATAATTATTTGTAATGAAAATGAGAATTATCCTAAGTATATCCCTTGGGAGAGTCGTAACCAAAAGTGCAGCAATGCCCGTTGTCGTGTAACAGTTCCCATTCGAGTATAGCTCAAAGTGGTGTTTTTGGGTTTTACACCTAGGTAAATCTGTTCCAGAGTTGCCTCTACCTGCTCGTATCCAGACAAGGAAGTATTTTCTTGGAAAACACACAAAATCTCTACAACAACAAAATTCTAGGAAATTCTTCTATACTAATCCTCAAAGTCTATCTTAGGAATATGTGATCTAATCAAAGTTTATGTAAATCTAGTTTCCAAGGTTTTTACTAAATTTCCTATGATACCAACTATAGCGCCCCAGCAAAGATGCCCCTCCTGAGCTGGCAATGGTGAAATGGAGATAATGACCCCTCGAGTCCCGCCTCCAGTAGGCCACAGAGTGGCGACTAGCACCAAGGGTATTAGTTTTCACAAATATGGGAGGCATTGCCCTTTTTATTATTTAAGATCAGGAAATAGGATGAGCCAAACACCAAAATAAAAAGGAAAAATTAAATGAAAATAAACCCAAACCCAAACCCATATGCATGTTTTATACAATACTGAAACAAATGTACGAGTACAAGAAAAGCTCCAAAGTTCGATACCAAAAAAAAGAAAGCAAAAACTGCAAACAGAAAAACTCCAATGCCCAACTAGCAAGGTCCCGCACGGTCCCTGAATTCCTCCTAAAAACTTGAAAGTAAACATAGGGTGAGTATACAAGTATACTCAGTAGGAAAACCTAAATCTCTCTTGCATAGGTGGGGATACATCCTAATTCCCCGTGATAAAATAGAAGGAAACAAAGTCTAGAAATGAATCTATCCACCCAACCTTACAAGCCACACTCGCCAAATATCTAAAGTCAATAGAGTAGTATAATAATATTATCAAATAATGGGTACCCTGCACCTCCTTCCCTCTGAATACTGCTCAAGCCCTCATGACTAAGGCTCTGATGCTTCCCACTCTTCCTGAGCTAGTGCCGCAACCTGGCCATATGAAGCTTGAGCTAGTGCCGCAACCTGGCCATACAAAGCTCATATTATCCCGCCGACACTCAATCCTCGGCCATAACCACATATCATCTCGAAGACACCTAGGAACCACATCAAATCTCATCCCGAAGACAACTAGGAACATCTGTCGTAACCAGCTCGAATGATCTTGGGCTATAGAACCAGGAAGAGGGAGCACCGGGAAGAACAATAACCAGCCATCCTTTAGATGATTGAGAATCTCACCCCCTGTCCCACGGGTGTTCAGCACGTAGTGCTCAACATGGGTGGGGTGCGTAAAGAAACATAAAACATACAGATTTATATAATTATATCAACCACTCATCCCATCCCAAAGCTTCTACACAAAATATCTGAGCACATGACTTGGCACTGCTACCTAGAAAGTATACACACAATAAACAACCCCAAACCCCATTATGCTTTTCATGTTTCAACAGTTTTAGTTTATCAGTTCCTTAACTACTGAGAAACTAACAAAAACCAAACCAGATCAATCATTCATAAAACATATCCCTGCCAACCACAAATAATGTTAGGGAAAACACAAGCAACACAATACCATTTTCTTTTATCAGAAAATCAATTCCATTGATTTTCTATATTTAATCAACTGCCATGCCCCACAATTCATTAGTTAACTCTTTCTCTTTTATTCACATGCACAACCCATCCCTACAGCCCTGCTTCCAACCACCATAACCACAAACACATCGGAAACAATACCTGTACCACATCATCATACCTTTGATACCATTTAATACAGCTCTACTACCCATCACAACCATATCATACATGCCAACCCACAACCCAGCCAACCACAACCCCACTGCTCACCCATTCCACAACAACCCACGAAACACCTCTTCACATAATTAAACCCCAACCAACACCCAAAAAATTCATGCTTTCATTTATTTTAACTGGGGTGATCATACAAGGTTTCCAGGAATTCATTTAATCAGCCATCTTTACATGATTAACCAATTTCTACATTATATGAAAGTTTATCCACAAAACAATCCATAAAAACAGGGAATCATTTGATTGCACAAGCAAAGGCCCCCAACGACCATGATTTTCAGTAGGAATTATACTATTCAATTCACAACATAATCAAAGGATAAGCATTGATGAAAATAAAACAACAATATCAACAAAAAATCCCCAAACCTGTTCTTTAACTAGTTATTATCTTTATTTACTGGTTCAATCATATCTCACGAAAATAATAGGATACCCACCCTGCATGATGCACAAAAGAAAGAGAGAGATGAAGGTAAGATCCCTACTTGAACATGTTTTTATGTCCTTCTACGAGAACAACCACCACGAGGATTTTGATCACTCCTCCCGACGACTGTGTCCTCCCATGGATGCTGCAACACTATCACACTGAAAACAAAGAGAGTCTCTATTAAGGTTTAAGGTGTCACTTGTCATAGCATGGAAAGGAGGAACTAAAAGAGGAGATCGAGGAAGGAATAAGAATGGGGTAGAACGTAGCATTAAGATGACGTTCGTCGAAGAGCATCTTTCCCGTTAAATATCAGCAATCTACTCAGTAGGAAACTATGAAGAGGAAGTATAAGAAGAGTGAATGGAATAAGGTGAATGATGTTCGCCTTTTCGATACGATCCTGCAGCCACTGACAGATCGACGATCGGAGTCTGGATGAAGAAGATAAAAGGAAGGCTTCTGGGTCACCAGGGAGCATCACTGTGCGGAGAAGAAGAGGGGTCCGTAAATAACACGTGACCCTCTCTTATATTGGAAATGAAAAGGTAAAATGGTATGCAGTGTGTATTAATGAATACATGACGTGGCCATACAACTGTTGCACTGTTTGACTGGTCAACACCCGACACGTCACGTGGTTTCCATGCGTTTAATGATAATAATAACTTCAATTAATAATAGGTCTTTTATTGACTTGAGACATGACTCATAAAAAGGTATTCATCATTCATCTTAAAATGACCATCATAATTTTAGGGTTACGCTGCCAGTGATGGTTCGTAAATCTGAGGTCGGATGAAGAAGTTATAGTGAAAATAGTGTTTTATCATCAAAATTAATATTAACAATATTTTTATTATTATTAATTACTTATTTATTTGGTTTTTCTAACTCCAAAATCAATCATGATTTGGAATCCCTTTCATGCTAGAATTATTCACCAAATATCATATTTATCATTTATTTATCATTTAATTTTATTCCCACTATTACCTTATAATTCTTCCCTCTCTCCAATCTCATTTATTCTCTTCCACAATTCCCTCACTCCACCAAAAGTGGCGCCTTGCCTCTAGTCCATGCCCAAAACACCCCATCTTTTCTTTATCAATTAAATGTTATTATTAATAAAATTAATAATAATAACACCCATCATTAATGTTCTAATTTAATCCCATTAAATTAGTTTACCATGGTTATTCTCATATTAAACTAAAACTATTCCATTTAACCAATCACACACTAAAAGCCTCCATTACCATTATTATTTAATATAATAGTAATAAATCCTCTTTTAATTTACTCAATGGGTCTCCATCATTAGCATTTATTATTATTAAAAATTATTATTATAACACGCGTCATGTTTGACCACATCAAATTTTTACAAATGGATCGGAGAGGTCCGTGCCATTACATTAGATACCTCTCAAAACATTCTCATCCTCGAGAATTAAAAAAAAACCCATAAAAGGGGAAAGGTCCAAACAACCACTCCTCAAGATACCTCTCAGGGATCTCGTCATAACAGTAATCCAACAACTATCCTAATTATATGAGTCAGGTAATTCCTTCCCCCATATCGAGATATTATCCACTTTAGGCGGCACTGACTCACCTGCACGGGTTTAATCGCATCCAAACTAATGCGTCTCAATTAGGTATTAGGTCCTCCCACCCCCATAATTTAGGATTCCCCATACATGCACTACCCACAACACCACAAAAAACAAGCGACACGCTGCGCCAACACATGGATTGGGGAATTCCTTCTCCCATGTCAAGATACTATCCGCTTTGGGTGGCACTAACTCGCCCACATGGGTTTAATTGCATCCACATTAATGAGTTTTGATTAGGGATCAGGTCCTACTCTCCCTATATGTTAGGACTCTTCACACACATTTAAAGGAAAGAGGGAAATAACTTAGTATTATATACTCATGAAAAACAAGTTTTGGGCCCAAAGCATGGGTGAGAATGATTTTCAACAAAGGAGTGTGATGATCTAGAATTTAAACTAAACATAAACGAGAGCATTTAAGTAAAACAAAAAACATCTCTCTCGATCTATGTCCTTTCTAGGGTTTCCGCATCTGTTGCGTGCAACTGTCTATGTCTCACTCCTATGACTCTGTTGATGTCAAGGTGCCATAGCTGTACGGTAAACAAAGAACGCCTAAGCCCAAGTATCAAGGAAATTTTCTCAAGGTTTCATTTTATCATGTTATTTCAATTTATTTCCCAGAACATCCAAATGAAGTAAAAAAAAAATCATGATGATGTATGTACCTTTCCTAGGGACTATACCCTATAATCAATGTAGTCTTACTTGGTTGTTCGGTAAGCTCAGAGTCATTGCATCAGATCATGGGGGGCCCTAAAATCCTGTGTCCTAGCCGGTCTTCCCTGGACTATGTGACACACCAAGATTAGACAACACTGTTTCCCTACCATCCCATGCAATCCCCACTGTTCCCAACTCCAGAATCCATCCTATCTCTCAACCATCATCTCTGATACCATTCTTTCATGACCCCCTCCCACCAAATATGCCCCTCTTGAACTGGAAATAGTGAAAGGGAGATAATGACCTCCTGAGTCCCGCCTACAGTAGGCCCTGGAGTGGCGACTAGCACCAAGGGTATGAGTTTTCACAAATATAGGATGCATTACCCTATTTATTATTTAAGATTGGGAAACAAGATGAGTCAAACACCAAAAGAAAAAGGAACATGTAAATGAAAATAAACCCAAAAACAAACCCTTATGCATGTTTTATACAATACTAAAACAAAAGTACAAGTACAAGAAAATCTCCAAAGTTCGATACGAAAAAGAAAGAAAGAAAAAACTGCAACCAGAAAAACTCCAATACCCAACTAGAAAGGTCCCGCATAGTCCCTGAAGTCCTTCTGAAAACCTGAAAGTAAACATAGGGTGAGCATACAAGTATACTCAGTAGGAAAACCTAAAGCTCTCATGCACAGGTGGGGAGACATCCTAATGCACCGTGAGAAAACAGAAGGAACCAAAGCCTAGCGAGGAATCTATCCACCCAACCTTATAAGCCACACTCACCAAATAACACAAGTCAATAGAGTAGTATAGTAATATTATCAAAGTATGGGTACCCCACACCACCTTCCAACTGAATACTGCTCAATCCCTCACACCTAACGCTCTGATGCTTCCCCATCTTCCTGAGCTAATGCCGCAACCTGGCCATACGAAGCTCGATCTAGTGCCACAACCTAGCCATACAAAGCTCATAATATCCTACCGACACTCAATCCTCAGCCATAACCACATCTCATCTCGAAGACACCTGGGAAAAACATCACATCTCATCCCAAAGACACCTAGGAACATCTGTCATAACTTGTCCAAATGATCTTGGCCTATAGAACCTAGAAGAGGGAGCACAGGGAAAAACAGTGACTAACCATCCTTTACGTGTTTGAGAATATCACCCCCCATCCCATGGGTGTTCGGCACATAGTGCTCAATATGGGTGGGGTGTGTAAAGAAACATAAAACGTATAGATTTATATAATTATATCAACCACTTAGCCCATCCTAAGGCTTTAACACAAAAGATCCAAGCACATGCCTCAGCACTGCTACCTCAAAAGTATGCACAAAATAAACAGCCCCAAACCCCATTAAACTTTTCATGTTTCAAAAGCTTTAATTTATCAGTTCTTTAACTACCTAGAAACTAACAACAACCAAACTAGATCAATCGTTCGTAAAACATATCCCTGCCAACCACAAAGAATGTTGGGGAAAACACAAGCCACAGAATACCATTTTCTTTTATCAGCCAATCAATTCCATTGATTTTCCATATTTAATCCACTATCATGCCACACAATTCATTAGTTAACTATTCAATTTTATTCATATGCACAATCCATCCCTGCAGCCCTGCTGCCAACCACCATAACCACAATCACATCGAAAAAAATACCCGTACCACATCATCATCCCTTTGATACCATTTACTGCAGATCCACTGCCCATCTCAACCATATCATACACACCAAATCACAACCCAGCCAACCGCAACCCCACTGCTCACCCGTTCCACAACATCACATGAAACACCTCTTCACATAATTAAACCCCAACCAACACCCACAAAATTCATTCATTCATTTAGTTTAACCGAGGTGATCATACAAGGGTTCCAGTAATACATTTAATCATCCAAATTTACATGATTAACCAATTTCCACATTCTATGAAATTTCATTCACAAAAAAATCCATAAAAACAAGGCAACATTTAATTTTTCAAGCAAAGGCCCCCAACGACCATGATTTTCAGTAGGCATAATTCTATTCAATTCACAACATAATAAAAGGATAAGCATTGATGGAAATAAAACAACAATATCAAAAAAACATCCCCAAACCCGTTCTTTAACCTGTTATTATCATTATTTACTAGTTTAATCGTATCTCATGAAAAAAAAGAGGATACCCACCCCGCATGATGCACAAAATAAAGAGAGATATGAAGGTAAGATCCCTACCTGAACATGTTTTGATGTCCTTCTGTGAGAAAAACAACCATGAGGATTTCAATCACTCCTACCAAAGACTACATCCTCCCGTGGATGCTGCGACACAACTGTACTAACAACCAAGAGAGACTCCATTAAGGTTTAAGGTGTCACTTGTCATAGCATGGAAATGAGGAACATAAATAGAAGATCGATGAAGGAATAAGAACACGGTAGAACGTACCATTAAGAGGAAGTTCGTAAAAGAGCATTGCTCCCATCAAATATCATTAATCTACTAAGTAGGAAAATGCAAATAAGAAGTTGAAGAAGAGGGAATGGAACGAGGTGCACGATGTTCACCTCATTGCCACGATCCCGCAGCCACCGACAGATCAACAATCAGAGTCTGGATGAAGAAGATTGGAGGAAGGCTTATGGGTCATCTGGGAGCGTCGTCATGTGGAGAAGAAAAGGGTTCTGTAAATAACACGTTACCCTCTCTTATATAGGCAACAAAAAAGTAAAATGGTATGAAACATGTATTAATGAATACACTACGTGACTGTACAACTGTTATGTTGTTTGACTGGTCAACACACGACACATCACGCGGTTTCCGTTCATTTAATGATAATAATAACTTTAATTAATAATAGGTGTTTTATTTACCTGAGACATGAGTCATGAAAATTTATTCATCATTGGTCTTAAAATGATCGTCATAATTTTAGGGTTACACTGCCGCTGAAGGTTCGTAAAACCGAGGTCACACGAAGAAGTTATAGTGAAAATAACGTTTTATCATCAAAATTAATATTAACAATATTTTATTATTATTATTTATTTATTTTTTCTAACTCCAAAATCAATCACGATTTGGACTCCCTTTCATGCTATAATTCTTCACCAAAAGTCCTACTTATCATTTATTTCTCGTTTAATTTTATTCCCACTATTACCTTATAATTCTTTCCTCTCTCCAATCTCATTTACTCTCTTCCACAATTCCATCACTCCCCCAAAAGTGGCGCCTTTCCTATACTCCATGCCCAATACACCCCATATTTTCTTTCTCAATTCAATGTTATTATTAATAAAATTAATAATAATAACCCCCATCATTAATGTTCTAATTTAATCCCATTAAATTAGTTTTCCATGGTTATTCTCATATTAAATTAAAACTATTCCATTTAATTAATCGCACACTAAAAGACACCATTACCATTATTATTTAATATAATAGTAATAAACCATCTTTCAATTTCATTAACGGGTTTCCATTATTATCATTTATTATTATAAAAAATTATGATTATAACATGCGTCGTGTTTGACCACATTAAATTTTTACAAAGTAATGGACCGGAGAGGTCTGGGCCATTATAATAACATAAATATTAAACATGGTGAATAATTGAAACCGCATGACTTTAACAATAATAAAAATGAATACATTTATGGGAGGAATATGATATGAGTAAATAATTCCATAATAAAACATAATCATGGGTATTCTACTAGTCTAATGACCACATGTACCATAAATATTATTTTCATAATGAGGGAATGTATAATGCCAGACATTCTAAAACATTTTGTCATGTCCTCGTCCAAGACATCTAAAAATGATTAAGTCCCCGACCAAAAAAATATATCAAATTGGGAAAGGCCTTGGTCCATTCCATGTCTAGTTGTTTCATGAGACCTACCAATGCATCTAGGAGATATAGTGGGCTCCACCTATCACTTACTAAGTCCAATACATTCCTCATATGAAAAGGATGAAATATAACTTAAGCATTCGTATTAAAAATAGCATAAGAAATGTCAATACTTTAACCATAAACCATGAATTTTATAAAAATAACACATCTATAGTCAAACATATCACAAAACCTTCAATAAAATATGAAATATTTGTATCACAATGAAATGAATTCAAACAACTATAAAATCCATCAATGGATGTTGACATAGATGAAATCAAAACTATTTGAGAGAAATATGTCTTTATTTTTTTTGAAATCATTTAAAGTTACATAATTATAAAAGAAAACATTTATTTTGAGAATATTCTTATAAACGTGTAAGGGAATCTTTTACGATGTTATAATGGTGGAAAATAGTCACACCCACTGTATAAGTTAAAAAAACATTCTTACCTTAATTTTGTCAAAAAGGTCATAAAGTACCTTGTTTGGAAAATGACAGAAATATTCCTTTAAAAAACATATATGTTCATATAAGGGTATAAATTACATTATTACATAGTCTATTAAATATTAAAAATGTTTTGAAATATGTTTTTAAGAAACATGGATGTGGATGATAAAGAGGTCCCAGTAGATAATTACGTATAAACAACCTCAGATAATGAAGAGATTGTAGAATTAACCCTTATCAAGTACTTTAAATTTATATAGGGGAGGTTAAAATCCTATATAATGGTGAAATAATTGTTATTAAATTATAAAATAATCATATACATTAATATGATATCATATATGATCTTTTAATATTGCCTTGTTGATAATATCTTAGTATTATCGTCATTTTTGGTGTTAACTAATTCATTTTCCTTTATATTCCTTGTTAAGTAAGTAATGTTTGTTATGTATAGGATCAATATTATTCATATTCAGAATTATATTATGTCTTTAAACTTTATTTTTAATCATCTAATGAAAATTAGTCCTGAATGGATACGATTGAGAATGAATCTCATCGCGTTCGTGGAGACGGTAATCCGTACGTACGTATGAGAGACAATATCATTCTTTTGATATTAAAATAATATACAATTAGATGTTATATCATATATACAAAATCATTATAATGTTATATTTATTGTTTACATCAATTAAAAATCATTATTATACACATTAAAATAATAATGTATTGAATAACAATTACTGCATGATGTGGAGACGGTAAGCCGTACGTACACACGTATGGATACATGTCGTTAAAAGGATGGATAGAATAATGAATATGGTTGTAACATATTTATAATAACATAAAATTATATAGAAGATACTGGATTTGTCATTTTATAATGGAAACAACATAGAAAGAGGACGTGGAAGAACAAAGGAACTTGAAAGAGGTGATGAAATATTTACCTCTTCTTCGAGTTCTTCTAGTTGATTTGATCAAAAGGGATCCTTATGTTGTCTTTATGACTAAAGTAAGGCCTCTAGGATGAAGTAAGGACAGTTGAGAGGGTATTTGGGTAGGGTTTGGCGGAGCCAAATGGCTTTGAATATGTGAATTAGAGAGAATGATAAGTGCCCATTTATAAGATGTGTGAGGGGTACCTTTGGAAAAGCTAAAAATATTATTTTATAATAAAATATTTTTCGGTTTATAATGGCACAAAAATGAATTATTTAAAGGATATGGTAAGTATGGGCCGAGAAACACTCAACAAATAGGTTTTAGATAGGTTTGGGTCACTATATTAACTTTATATTTTAGATTTAACTCTTAGTTAATTAGTTTGACATTTACCATGTCTCTTTGTATTTTTATATTATATGGTTAATAAAAAAACTATAAACTTCCAAGAGAACATAAAGTGGTTAATTAATGATATATATAATATTATTTAAGACCTTTTTCCAATCCTTATATTTTTAGAAATAGAATATCAATTAATAATATAATATTTGTTTTAAAAACTATTTTATGTCAATTTTAACACTATTTTCTATTTTGTTTTTGTTAAATTCCTAACAGAATAATTACTTAAAAAAAATTCATTTAATAAATACTAACATGTCACATTAACCTATAAAATTCGTGTATGACATCAAAACTTTCAAATTATATTTATTTTAACATCTATAATACCATTTATTTGATTTTTTCCTTAATAAGGAAAATAATGTATTATCATTGTGTCATAAATAAATATATTTATTTTATGTCTCAAAATAATATATAAAATATCCTGAGGTATGAAATATTTTTATCTTTCTAATGACTATTTATAGTCTAATATATCAATTATATAACCTCACATAAAAATTGGTTTATTAAAAGATATTTGCTTTTGTTATTTTTGTCTTTACTTTAGATTATTTAAAATAAAATGTCATTATCTCTTCCAAGTGGCTCTATGGTATCCCAAAATCAACCCAAGGATGCCCATGCTCATAAATGTATCATAGAATTGTTTTAGGACATGTTTTAGGGTAATTTAATAATATTATAATATTATTTTTTAACCTTATTTACCGGATTTACCCTTTTATCATGGTAAATAAAATATTTACCGAAGTAATTATTCATAATGCTTAAAAATAAAAGTTACCTATTTACACAATTTTATCCTTTTGACTCCAAATATTTAATTCATTTTTCCAAATTTAAAACACAAAATCTACAGAAATTAATTTAAAATTAATTCCCGTTGTCAAAACAAAAAGCATGTTTTTATGAAATAATAAATATAAAGAGATTGACACTTGTTTATGTCAAATTAAAATGTGAAATTACATATGATGACCTAAATTATATCTAATGATAAAAATATGACCTAATTATAATTAACCACCATTAAAATTTATTATTTAACACTATAAATTATTTTGATTAAAAAAGTTGTTTTTAATTAAAATTTAGTAATTTTCACTATTCATCAAAATATGAAAGTTATCAGAAAAGTACCAAAAATTTATCCAAACTAAATTTTTATGTTTCAATTCTAAATAAGAAGTTTATTTTGTCAAATTGAATATATAAAAGTGTCAAATATTGGATTTAAAAAGGATTCTCTATTAAAAGGCTGTAAAATTGCATTTTTTTTGAAATATACTTATTTTATCTGAAAAAAATGAATTTGTTCTTAAATTATGTCTAAAAAACTCATAATATGGATTATAAAATTTTAAGGATTATATAATGTTCAAAATTTATTGAATACTATTCATAGCAGCTTCTGAACGGCTAGTTGGTAAGTCGTTGTGCGCTTGAACTCGGTGTTGCATGTAGTGCAAGTTATTGATTTAATTTGAAGAAATAACATACTATGAAATATTGGGGTGTTACATCAAATGAACCTTGCATACTTGGAAGCATTTACTAATCTTCTAAATCAAATCAAGGAAATATTGTATGAGTATCCAAAATGTTTGGACTTGATGGAATGTTTTAAAGTTGGAGAGTCACCTTATGGTTGGACTACTGATAAGGATGGGATCGTTTATGTTTGGGGTCGTGTTGTTATGTCAGCATGTATATGAGAAGAGTTTATGAAATAGTTTCATGCATCTAAGTGGGCTATGCATCAACAGTTGTGTGGTTTGTTGAAGACATTTCCTATTACAGAATGAAAATGGGATGACATGGTAATGAATTTTGTGGTGGATATCCTGAGGACGTTGTGGAAGAATGATGTGATTTGGGTAGGTGTGGATCAATTGACTAAGGTGGATCATTTCTTACCGTTTCGAGAGATTCTCACTGTGGATCAGTTGAGTGATTTTTATGTTTGGGAGATAGTATAGTTTCATAACGTTTTGCATACAATAGTTTCAAATTGGGATCCACATTTTACATTGTGATTCTTATTGGGAATGAAAAAGGCACTCAATACCCTAGTGTTCTTGATTATGGTATTTCTCCCACATATGGATGGCAAGACGGAGCATACTAATCAAGTACTAGAGGGGACATGTTGAGGGCTTGTATCCTGTATTTTAGTGGATCATGGGAAAAGAATCTGGCACTGGTTTAGTTTTCCTACAAAAATAGTTTCCATGCTATGATTTAGATGGAACTGTTTGAGGAACTCTATGGTAGGTTTCATATATCTCTGTTATGTTGGTTAGAGTCTAAGGAATCAGAGTTGTTGGGATAGAATCTCATGCAGGAGACATCAGAATAAATTTAGTTAATATAGAAGAGCATGGAAATGGCTTAGAGTAGTTCGAATTCGTATGTGGATCGGCGTTGTAGACCTCTTATCTTTGTGGTGGGTGATCGTGTGTTTCTTTAGGTGTCGCCAAGGTTGGGTCACCATCGGATTCAGAAGCAGGGTAAGATAACACCCAAGTATGTGGGGTCATTTGGGATTGTGATGAAGATTGGAATAGTGGAATAACTATTGGCTCTTCCACAGTGGTATGTTGGTATGCATGTTGTTTTTCTTATGTCAGATCTTCAGCAGTATCACCCTAACCCATCTCATGTGATTGATGTTGATGATGTAGAGTTTGAGGTTGATGCGTCCTTCTAGGAGCATTCAGGTTTTCTTGTTTATTGTAGTGAGAAAGTCTTTCGAGAAAATACTGTGCCTTTAGTTCATATTCTATAGCATCATGGTAATGTCTAGGAAGAAACTTGGGAGAGAGAGTAGGATATGTGATCTCAGTAGCCCAATATCTTTGCTTTGAAAGCTCAGTGATGCTTGGAAGCGTGACTCGAGGACGATATATTATAAGGTGCAGAGGTTGTTAGATACCGGACTTTGTAGAGGTGTTTCGTTGTTTAAATTTTGGTTTAAATATCTTAATTTTGGCTAGTGGAATGATTACTAGATGTTTGAGGAGGATCGGCGGTGCTCTGGGGGTTCAAGACACGAAAGGAAGATGATTTTTTCTATGCAATGCATGTTGCACGGTTGATACACGGTTAGAGATAACCGTGCAACCGAACCGTGCTAGCTAAGAGGAGGGGTGAACTATTTGGAAAAATCATGTGATACAAACCATGCAATATAGAGGCCTTCCACACTATTGTTGCACAATATGTCAAACCGTGCGGACCCCCCTAGCACGATAGGGAACTTGAAACCTTTTCTCATGCTTAGTAATTGAACGGATTCGGCTATTGTGTAAGTGATGTAATTGCCTAACCCTTGGATCATGCGATGAATATGAACGTAGTAAAAGGGATGGTATAAATGATGGGAATGGTTAAAGAGAATATTATTAACTAAGGGAACCTGAGTTTTCACTTGGTTTACCATTTCATTTATTTCATACATTCATACACTATATGTTTGGACTAAATATTTTGAAGACAATGTTGGTGACGACCTACTAAGTTGTACTCACACCCTGCTCATGTCACCATTGGGTACCTGAACAAATTTCATGGTTGCAAGTCAGGATAAGGGAAATTTCCATATTCTAGGGATTTGAGTTGGGATTGGTATTTTTTTTATTTTTATTGTTCATTAAGTATCTATTTATATACATATATGTATGTATAATTCATGTGGAATAATATTTCATGCTTTAGTATAGAGTGTTGATGTATTATTAGTTCATGAGTAGTTGATGTTATTTTCATTCTTTTATTTTTTATTTGGGGATAATGGGTCTGTAAAATGATATTATTGAGAATAATTCCCCCCTCTTGTACGAGTATGGTTAGTTTTAGTGTATTTTTTTGCCATCTTGTCATAGTTTCTTGTCTTCCTAATGATGTGATACTCATGTATTAGAGCAGTATCAATGGTTTTCATTAGAATACTATAGGTCCATCTAACAAATCTTATTGAAAAATACTTAAGAAACTTTCCATTTCTAAAAAATTGTTAGAAAAAATGGTCCATATTCAACACCTCCACCACCATAATGGTGTAAAGAGGTTTCTTTTAAAATATATGGATCCCGCTATCTATTAATCTTGATATCTACTTAGGGCCTCCAAATTCTTCAAATAAATGGTATTAACAATTGAGAAGTAATTTATTTGAAGATTTATTTTTGTAACTATTAATTTTTTTGAATAAATAATATATAAGGAATTTATATAGTTTATAATTGAATATTACATTAGTTTAATTATATAGTTATGACAATAAAATGATATAATTTTAACATTGTAATTCTATATTGGATTCTGTGTTTCTTCTTTATCTCATTTTATTTATTTTTTTTATTGGGATTTTAAAATTTAGTTCTATTAGTTGTGTGGAATACCTGATACCCATCACGGGACATGACAGAAATATAATTCATCTAGTAGGAATTTATTGCTTTGATTCACATGTGACATGAACTTTCACTTACTAGAATGAGAAAATTTTGGGCTATCATATGTGTGAATTTTTTTATCACTCCTCCTACATGCAAGGAATGCATAAAAAAATAAATAATGTATGGGACACATTTTTATTGAAGTCAAAAATTTTGAGTCTAGGATCAGATTTTTATTTATTTATTTAAGTCAAGGAATTGTTTAATTTCGTTATAATAAATTAGGAAAGGTTTAGCAATGCAAGTATGTTAACTAATTATTGTCTGTATACTAGCACCAATGTAATTACTGTTGCTGATGGATCCACTATCCCTTTTGCGGGATTTGACACGTGATCATTGAATCCTTGTATATTCATGATTTTAGTAGCTCATGTTTTTTATAGTCCTAATCATATCTCCATTAATAAGCTCACAAAGTACTTCAACCTTGTTACTATTTTTACATCATATGATGTTTTTAGGAGCAGTCGAAAAATCAGAATTTTGGTAGAGGTCATCTTCACCATGAGGTGTACATATTTGATACTACGAAATCCATTGATTTCTAATTCATCTCTGCTCATGATATGGATCTACATATTCAAAATATTAATCCACCAACTTTCATCATAGATTAGTTTTATCCCCATTCTAGTCCACACCTTTTCATTGAGAGTCTTGTACGTTTTTAAAATATGTGTGTCTTATGTTCCTTGTTTGGTGACGCAAGCATCTAAACCTTTTGATTTAGTCCATTCTGATGTATGGAATCCCTATAAAGCCTCAAGTTAGTTATTGAAACATTATAATGTAATATTTTTTGACAATTTCTCATGAATGACATGAATTTTTCTACATTGTGTTCATTCAGAGGTGTTTGATACTTTCCATACTTTTTTACCTTGAAATTCACACACAATTCTCCACAACTATTAAATGTATCCACTTATATAATGGATGAGAATATTTATCCTTTTCCATTAAAAAATTTATAAATGATCATGGTTTCCTTCATAAAATATCATCCCCTGATAAACTTCAGTAGAATGGAGTGACCAAGCATAAACATCACCATATTCTGTAGACTGCTGATGCCCTCTTATTTCACATACAGGTGCCTATTCATTTTTTGGGGGATGTTATTTTTACTGTTACCTATCTTATAAATAATATTCCTCTTTTATCCTTTAGGGGGATAATACGTTTCAGGATCTACTCCACTCCTCACCCTCCTCACCCTATTCTATTATATGCTTGAATTTCTTTGTCATGTTCATGACAATCATCCCCATTTATCAAAATTTTCTTGAAAAGACCTCAATTTCTTCTTCATGTGTTACTCTCATACTCATCATGGGTATCTCTATTTCTCTCAAGTCTTGGGTGTTATATCTGTTTGAAAAAAATATGTTATTACAATATATCCCAGTTTTTGTGTCTTTTTATGATCACAAAATCCATTAAATAATAAACCAAAATTTGAAAAAAAAAATTATTTTTTGTATTATAATTTTTCTTCTCCCATTTTTAATGTTCTATTCACTTTTTATTATCCTTTTTTTTGAAATCAAAAAAATTAGCATGAGGGAAAAAATATAATTATTATTGTAGGGGGACAATTGTACATATTTTATGTTACTCAATGTCAAAAAAATCTGGCATGAAATTGTATTAATAAAATTAATGAGAATTAAAAATCATTAAATAATTAAAGAAGATTAATAGAGTAAAGAAAATCATAACACAAGAAAAATGAATAAATGCTAAGAAGAAGGTTGAAACATATTGAAAATATAGATAAAAACATTCACATAAAACTATAATATGAATGAAAGAAAGAACTTTATTAAAAATACATGCACTATAATCATGCGAACATTCAAATGTTTTGGAAAATACCATTTAACCAAACATGAAAATTGTGAAAGAGTGTCAGTTATACGGAATGAAACTACTTTTTGGAGGTTTTTTGTGAAAGATAGAAGTAGTACAGAAGGTAAGGAGGATGAAGTCAATGGTGTTAAAGAAAATGTCTGGAGCAATGAAGAGAAACACAGATCACATTAGAGTAAAAATGAAAAATAAGAGAATGATAACATGGATATTTACATGGTTTGGGAATAATACCAACTTCCAAGGAGAGGTAGAAATTTCACTATATGTTTGGATCACAATTACAAGGAGTGAATCATTTTTTCTAAAAAGGAACCCAAGCCTGAAATAGTCAAAAAATGGAGGAAGATGATCCACTATTCCACCAGGTGCACATGATGTACACCTTTCTACTGTGAAAGGTGGACACCCAAGTCAAAAGTGATACAGTGGGGATGAAACTCCAAGGAGATACAGTGAATAGCGGGTGGAAGTCCATGTCTCTATAGTTACATGTCGGTGTTGGTTGGTCAGCACTTTTATAGTGTTCAATATTCATACAGTTCCCAAAATTTGGGTCGGGGGTCTTTACCCCTGACCCCCAGAGTAGAGGTGCATTTCCCCATGCACCCCCAACAAGGTCACTATGGAGATCAGCCCAGAAAGTTTTCAACATGGTGCGTAGTATGGGCCAAAAATATTCGGCCCAACAATATTCAAAACAAATTAGGCTATACCAAAATAACAAAAGGAGCATCAACCGTATGTAACTCCCCAAACCTAGTTACCCAGAGTCGGTGAATTATTTTAATACATTAGCATGATTACAAGGAATCAAGTCCCGAAGGATAGATCAGTTTCGTAGTCTTGGAAAATAGATTACATATATTAACATTACATTACAATTTCAAACATAAAACACAGCGTAAATAGTTCTTTGAGAATGCCATTATTCCCTTTAGCTTAACCCTACATATCAATCATAATACACTTCTTGGAATCCTAGAAAAAATAAAACATAGAAAGGGGTGAGATCAAATGCTCAGTAAGGGTAAGCAATACAGAGGAAGATGGAATAAATATTAAGCATGGTGAATATTTAAAACCACATGCCTTTACCAATAATAAACATGAATACTTTTACGGCAAGAATATGAGTTGAGTAAATAATTCCATAATAAAACATAATCATGGGTATTATACTAGTCGAATAACCACATGAACCATCAATATTATTTTCATAATGAGGGAATGTATAATGCCGGACATTCTGAAACATTTTGTCAAGGCCTCGACCAAGACTTCTAAAAATGATTAAGGCCTTGGCCAAAACCATAAATCAAATTGGGAAAGGGCCTAAGCCAATTCCACGTCTAGTTGTCTCATGAGACCTACCGATGCATCGAGGAGCTATAGCGGGCTCCACTTGTCACTTACTAAGTCCAACACATTCCTCATATGAAAAGGTTTAAACATATCATAAACATTCATATTAAAACTAGCATACGAAATGTCAATACTTCAACCATAAACCATGAATGGTATAAAAATATCACATCCACAGTCAAACATATCAAAAAACCTTCAATACAATATGGAAGTTTTGTATCATAATAAATCAACTTCAAATAAACTTAAAATCCATCAAATGATGTTGACATAGATTAAATCAAAACCCTTTTTAGAGAAATATCTATTTCTATTTTGAAATTATTTAAGAGTCACATAATTATAAAATAAAACATTTACTTTGAAATTATTCTTATAAGATTATAAGGGAAGCTTTGATGAGTTTATAACGGTAGAAAATAGCCACACCCTACGTATAAGTTAAAAAAAGACATTCTTACCTTAATTTTGTCGAAAAGTTTAAAAAGGAACTTGTTTAGAAAATGATGAAAAGATTCCTTTATAAACATCTTATAAAAATTCAACAAGGGTATAAATTACTTTAACCCATAGTTTATAAAATATTAATAATGTTTTGAAATACATTTTTAAGGAACATGTATGTAGATGATAAGGAGGTCCCGGTAGATAATTACGTATAAACAACCTCGGATAATGAAGAGATTGTGAAATAAACCCTTACTTTGTACTTTTAATTGGTTGAGGGTAGGTTAACCTCCTGTATAATGGTGAAATAATTTTTATTAAATTATAAAATATTCATATACATTAATATGATATCATATATTATCTTTTAACATTGATTTGTTAATAATATCTTAGTATTATCGTCGTTTCGGGTGTTAACTTACTCTTTTTATTTTATATGTTTTGTTACATAAGCCATGTTTATTATGGATAGGTTGTATATTATTCATATCCATAATGATATCAAATCCTTAAACATTATTTTTAATCATCAAATGAAAATTATTCTTGAATGGATACGATGAGGAATGAATCTCATCGCGTTCGTGGAGACGGTAGTCCGTACGTACGCATGAGCGACAATATCATTATTTTGATATTAAAATAATATATAATTGGATGGTATATAATATATAAAGAATAATTATCATGTTATATTTATTATTTACATTAATTACACATCATTATTATACCCATCCAAATAATAATTTATTGAATAACAATTACACCACGATGTGGAGACGGTAAGCCGTACGTATGCACGTATGGTGACATGTCATTCAAGGGATGGATAGAATAATGAATTTGGTTGTTGAATATTTATAATAAAATCTTAGTATATATAATATACTGAATTTATTATTTTATAATGAAATAACAAATAAAGAAGAAGTGGAAGAAGAAAGGAACTTGAAAGAGGGTGGTGAAAACATTACCTCTTCTTTGGGTTCTTCCTTTTGATTTGATCAAAAGGGATCCTTAGGTTGGATTTATAACCAAACTAATGACTCTATATTGAAGTTATGGAAGTTGAGAGAGTATTTGGGAAGGGTTTGGACGAACCAAAAGGATTTTAAGGAGTTAATAATTGGTTAGAAGCTGTGTCCTTTTATAAGGGGGAGGAGGGGCTCTTTAAGAAAAACTTAAAGTATTAATTTATAATAAATTCATATTTGGTTTCTAATGGATAAAAAGTGTATTAGTAAAAGTATAATGTGGGTATGGGTCGAAATAATTTTATATAATATATTTTATATAGGTTTGGATCATTATATTAACCTTATCTTTTAGTTTTAACTCTTAGTTAATTAGTTTGACATTTACCATGTCACTTTGTATTTTTATATTATATAGTTAATAAACTTACTATATAAATCCAAGAGACCCCCAAGTGGTAAATTAATGATAAAAATATCATGATATAAGTCCTTTGGAAGAACCTTAGATCTTTAGGAATATAATATCAATTAATAATATAATATTTGTTTTAAAAACTCATTTATGTCAATTTTGACACTATTCAATAATTGATTTTTGTTAAAGTCTTAAAAACTTTATTAATTCAAAAAAATTTAATTTAAGCAATAATATAATGTCATATTAACCAATAAAATTCATTTATTTCATCAAAACTTTCTAATTATATTTATTTTAACATTTATAATACAAAAATATTTGATTCTTGCATTAATAAGAAAAATACTACATCATTATTGTGTCATAAATAAATTTACTTATTCAATTTATAAAAATTATAAATAAACTACCATTATGTAGGAAATATTTTTAGATTTTTAATTAATATTTATAGTCTAAAATAAAACATATATAACCCTATGTAAAAATTATTTTTCTAAAAGATATATGCTTTTGTCATTTTTGTATTTACTTTAACATAATTAATATAATGTGTCATTATCACTTACAGGTGGCACCATGGGGTCCCAAAATCGACCCAAAGATTCCCATGGTCGGACTTGTATCAACCAATAGGGTTAGGACACGTTTTTGTGTAATTTAGTATTATTATAATATTATTTTATTACCCTTATATACCGGATTTACCTTTTAACCATGGAAAATAAAATATTTACAGAAGTAATTATTCAAAATGTCAAAAAATAAAAGTTACCTATTTAAACAATTTGGACCTCATGATTATAAATATGGAATCCATTTTTCTATATTCAAAACACAGAAGTGGCAGAAATTAATTTAAAATTAATTCCTGTTGTCGAAACAAAAAACGTGTTTTTAACAAATAATAATTATCAAAAGATTGACACTTTCTTATGTCCTGTTTAAATATGAAATTATGTCTAATGACCAAAATTGAATTAAATGGTAAAATTATAATCTAATTATACTTTAAAATCACTCAAATTCATAATTTATCACACTTAATTATTTCGATTAAAAAAGTTGTTTTTAATTAAAATATAGTAATTTTCACTATTCATCAAAATATGAAAGTTATCAAAAAAGTACCAAAATTTAACCCTAAGATAATTTAGATATTCTAAATCCAAAAATGAAGTATATTTTACCAAATTCAAAACATAAAAGTTGCATTTATTAATTTAAAATTAATTTCAACTGTCAAAACCAAAAGGCGTATTTTTAAGAAATAATAACTATCAAAAGTTTGACACTTTTTTATGTCCAATTTCAAAGTGAAATTACATACAGTAACCATAATTGGATTAAATGGTAAAAATTTAATCTATTTATACTTACAAACCATTAAAATTTATAATTTAACAATATAAATTAATGATTAAAAAATTTGTTTTCAGTTAAAATATAGTATTTTTCATTATTCACCCAAATTTGAAAGTTATCAGAAAAACACCAAAACTTTATTTAAACTAAATTATTATATACCGATTCTAATGAAGAAGTTAATTTTGTAAAATTTAATATATAAAAGTTCCAAATATTGGATTTAAAAAGGCTTCTCCATTAAAAGGCGGTAAAATTGCATTTTTAAAAAAATACTTCTTTTATCTGAAAAAATGAATTTGTTCTTAAATTATGTCTTAGAAACTAATAATATGGGTTCTAAAATTATAACGATAATATAAAATTTAAAATTCAATTAAATACTATTCATAATCGCTTTTTAATGGCTAGTTTGGTAAGTTGTGGGGCGTTTGAACTCAGTGTTGCGTACAACACACACTATTGTATTATTCAAAGAGAAGCGTACCATGGAAGCTTGGGGTGTTACACCATATCTCCAAAACCATCACCCAAGGTGAGTATTGATGCTCTAACAACAACATCCAAAAGTAATTTATGACTCTATAAGTCCAGCTCGATCACTTTGAGTGATCCTTATAGAGGTGGATTAAATGTTGAGAGCATCATGCTTTGCTCTTGACATATCATATTTATCTTCAAGAAGAATGTATATCTTAGAAGATGGTTCTTGTAAATGAAAGGAGACTTCTACAAAATTTTGATTTTACCTTAAATAGATTTTAATAGTCTGAAAAGTCACCTCGAGTCGGTGAGAGGTAGAGTCTTGACAATTGATAATAGGAGGTCCTAACAAATGTCTCCCTAGAATTTGAACCAGAGCTTCTTCACAAGTGTCAGTTTTCCTTACCATGTCATTTTTGAATTAATCCAATGATAATAAAACATATATCCTTGTGTATTTTCACAAAAATAGTTTCAATTTAGGGTACCTTTTCTTTTAGTAAGGAGCTGATTTACATTGAATACTGATCATTGGAAATAACAAACCTCTGTGGAAAAGAAGAAAACCTTTTATCTTCGATAATAAAATCCCTTTGAAGATATCAAATCATTTACCTAAAAGGAAGTTCAAAATTCATTGAAACAATGGTATATGTCATTATGTATATTCTTAGAGACACGCCCTCCAATATTGAAAGTAAATCCACCTAATTTGTGGATTCTCTAGTATTTTTCTGCTGAAAACTTTTCCAACACAGATTGAACAAAAAATGTATCTTCATGAACATAATATTTAGAGAACGTACGTTATTTGAGAGACCTAATCTCACATCTAGACTCAATTAAATAATGTTTAAATTATTTTACTTTAAGCATTAATTTAAAGTATCATTCTTGTGCTCTCACAACAACAATGTCCAGTTCTACTGTGGGAAGTGTTGAACATGTATGTTGTGAATGAATAAGAGAAAACATATCTTGATGAACTTATATACATAGAGTGTCATTAACCTGTTGATTTCCATCATAATTAGGTCTCCCCTCCACATGATATGGTCTTGCTAATTATGATCTAGTTTTGTTTACAACACACTAAGTTGAATCGTTTGGTTCTTATTTTTCTCCACCAGCAGCTTCTCGATTAATAAAACCGACTGATTCTATTATAACATGTCGATGCATGTCCCCAAATGGAGATACATGAAGAAGGGGAATAACACATAACACTGATAAAATGTTCCTTCCTTTACCAACATTAACCAACTTAGTAATGGTCTATTCAAATTCTTCTCAACAAAATAAGTAGGATTAACATCAGGCTGACCTAAAACAAAAGCAGGAGTCAAACTCACTTGAGTAGCAGTTCCTTTTATGGAATGAACAATACACCTTACCCTTATTCAATTTTTATTAAGAATTTCGTTAACAAGAACATCCCTTACATCAATAATTTAAAGAGGCCTTTCCACATAAACGTGTACAATTACAGGAGTTTGAGTGATAACATCACTATAAATTTCTCTTCAGGATGACTCCCTCTGAGTCGAAGTGGGATCTACCTCAATTTCTTCTTCAAAACATATGGGAAACAACTTTTTTATAGAATAATTCAAATATAAACCACTTAGTCTTAAGATATTTTAACGTAACACAATTATTCCAAGACAATGAGTTGAAACATTGTCATTGATAGCCTGTAGGGAATTGTTAAATTCCTACGAGCTACCCAAATTTAATAATTTATAAAACTCATACAAACTAAAAAAAATATAGTACTTGAAAAGCTAAATATCAAACCTATAGGGGCGATCCATATGTTATAATTTAATTAATGAAATTTAAATTTCAATTGTTTGATTATTTGAAAAAAGAGAAACAAATATCAGAAAATATTGGGTTTTGATATCAAGAGAGAGGCATTCTAGGTTCAATGATTTCAGACTTGTTCACTAGGGATTCAATTGATTATGGTTTTATTTGGGGTTTTTGTCGGAATAGGTTCATTAGGGATCCTTGGTCTGGGTATCCTTCTCTAATCCTATGATTGCACCTTTGCAATAACCATCTACTGGGTACAAACACAAAAATACTCAAAACCCTATTTAAACATAACCAACCTAGATTAAATATTGGTCATACGCAAAATTGGACAATCAATTGGTGCAACAAAATGAAACACCCCAAATCTTACACAATGAGTATGCAATAAAAAAATAAGATGAATTGGAATTGATAAAAAAAGTTGCAACAATCCAAAACTAGAATAAAAAATAGAAATGATCCATAAGAAACACTTCCCCTATAATATGTCATGAGACACAAAGAAAACTGCTCGATCATTGTATGCATGATTAGAATGAAAAAATGGGTACCTGAACAAGAAAGGTGGTGAAGCTGAGTTTCATATGGCAGTCATCCATCGACATCACCCTCAGTCTTCTAGTCCCTGATTCATCTGTTGTGCTACCAAGGTGTGGATATTTAATCATTTTTGTCAAACCCCCAGCTTCTAGCATCATTAATTTATTTTTTATTGAAATATTCATGGCGTGTAATTAAGTTATTCGACATGTAATCCTTTTTAGTAATAAGTTTTCATATTAGTACAACCCTGATCATTCATGATGTGTATTTAAGTTACACGATGTGCAACTACTTTTGACTCAGTTTAATGGAATCATGAATTATCTAGATCGACATTAGTTTCCTAAGGAATTCACATCATTTAATGAAATACCTGACATGTAGTTGTTCTGCTACAGTTTTCCAAAAACTCTGTATCCACAAAAATCTGGTGTTGCACCGCGAGCTATGTGTTTTTAGCTCCAATGTTTGACTCTTTCCACTCATTTTCCAAAATATAAATTGTATCTTTCTATAAAACATCAAACACGTCAAGCTGTTCACAAAATCATAAGAATAATAATTTAAATACAAAAATAAATACAATAAAATACCAAAAAATATTTGCACATAAAACAGTTAGTCCATGACAACAGGTTGCAACATTTTCATCTAAGAAGACATCAACATTTCTAAAAATCCAATAAAAAATTCTAGAACAAATAAAATTGATCTTAGACATTATTTCTTAAGATATTATTCATATAATGATAATCTCTCTCTAGAATTTTTTTACATAGAAAATCAATTTGATGACATTTTTACCAAACCATTTCTAGCTGACTAATTTGATTTTATAAAATCTAAATTAGGTCTATTTAATTTTTATTAACTTTATTTTAAATTTTCTTAGTAGCATAATTTATTTATCTAGTAAATATATTTTTTAATTTATTTTATTTGGTATTTGGGGTTTCTATTTTTCACATCAAAATAAGAAAAGTCATCTAGTGTTTTTTTGATTACTCTATACATCACACTACAAAACCCTGAGATTACCACAAAACAAAAGAAGGCAAGTCAGTTTTACACATGAAACCCTTCGAAAAAATTTGAACCTTCATCTATTTATTATCCGAACCTCTCTTACATAACCCTCCATTCTTCCAAAACCCCATTCAAAAATGGTGAACTCAAAAAGAACTGACGGTGCTACCTCAAGTAGGACCAAACATCCAAGGATGAAAAGAAAATATTTAAATGGAAGAGTGATAGATTTTATTTGGCTAGTTAAAACTAATATATTTCTCAAAAGTTCATCAATAATCAACGATGAGAATTATTTTTTAATAACCGAAATGAGTTTTTTTTTTAGAAAAATGTTTATGAGTTTTATGAGACTGTGGTTTTTCTTTTTAGTGATGATGAAGATATGGTTACTGTAACTGTAAACCAGAAGAGATATTTGAAAAATTCCCTAGAATTTGTTTAAGTCTTTAAATATTATCATGAAGGTTTTTCACAATTCAATACTAAGTCACTGTAGATGAAGTGAGTCCTCCTAAAATGATGAAGTCTCTATTCGGGACAACCGATATTGAGAAAAATTTATTGAAAGGATTAAAATTCTAAAGAAAGGTTATTATAAAATGTTCTTTTTTAAGATATTACATTACTATATTTTTTTTACGATTGAAGAGATAGTGAATTTTTTATGTTATATTATTAGATTTATGTGTCATGTTCAAAATATGTAAGTGATTTTTTATCTATTTTGAAGGATGATGACTCGACTTTCTCATAATGTTGGAGTCTATCTAGATGAAAATGTTGAAAATCCTTGTTATGAAGGGACTATGTTAAGGGAAAATATATTAAGAAAAAGTTGTTTCTATTTGATTTTGTCTTTAAATAAGTTTTTTCTCGAAAACTTTAGATGAATAAATTGAGATATATCTCACTTCGACTTAAGGGGAGTTGTCTAAAATGACAACTGGGAGTGATGTTATTTCTTAGACTACTTTAATTTTATATATTTATGTGAAAAAATTATATAAAGTATTGATATAAGGGTGGTTCATGATAACGAAACTCATGTTAAAATTTGAAGAAGAGTAAGATTTGTTGTTCAATCCAGAGATGGAACTGCTCCTCAAGACAGTTCACCTCCTTCTTCTATATTAGTTTATTCTGATGCTATAAATTATTTTTTTATAGAATAATTTTCCTCAACCATTACTAGGTTGGTTAATGTTGGTAAAGGGAGGAGCATTTCAATAGTGTTAGGTGTCATACCACTAATTTAAGTATCGCAATCATGGGAGACAAGTCCACAAGTTAGATGCTTATTGCAAATAAAATAACTATATTAGAATTAATAGAACTATCCCGTGAAAAGAAGAGACCTAATTTTGATGGAAATAAATATATTTATGACACTATAAGTACAAAATTTCATCGGGATATGTTTTCTCATATTTGTGAAAAACATAAAACTTCAAAAATTCCCACCACAGAATTGGGTGGTGCAAATGAGAGAGAATGAGATAGATACTCTAAATTAATGTCTGAAGTATAATAATTGTAAGTCCAATTAATTGATTCCAAATGTGAGATCAGGACTCTTTCTGAGAATGGTGTCTCTAAAGATTATTTTCATGAAGTGAAGTTGTTGGTTCAATCAGTGTTGTAAAAGTTTTCAAAGGAACCTACTGAAGAAGCCACAAATCAGTTGGATTTTATTTTAAATATTGGAAGGAGTGTCTTTGGTAATGGACACAAAACTATTGATTCAATGCAATGTGAAATTATTTCTAGGTTAATTATTCATTATCTTCAAAGAGATGTGATTGATGATTTTATAAGGATTACTTAATTTCTATATAGTTCTATTGGGTGATCAATCTAGAATATAAATCAACAACATACTAAAGTAAAAGGTACTTGAAATTCAAAATCTTTGGGTAAAAATGAAAAAGGATATCATTTTTCTTATTACTAGATTACTATATGAATATAATGGTGAGAATAATTGATTCTTATAAAGAATATCTATTTCAAATTTTAGGGAGACATCTTATATGACCTCCTATTGTTGATCGTCATGACTCTACCTCTCAATTACTCAAGGATATTTTTTGATCATACTGAAACCTACTTAAGGGAAAATCTCAGGTTTGAAGAAGAAGTCCCATTGACTTTAATTAAACCATCTTTTAAGATATACTTTGTCTCTGAAGATAAATTTGATATAGAGAGGTCACAATAATCTTCTCTCAACATTAAATATACACCTTTAAGGATTAATCTATGTGATTGAGCTGGACATGGAGTATCTCGATTTGGGTAATGTTGTTGGAGAGATGACTGATTCTCCATTGCCTACATCCTCTTTACCTTCTGGTCAACCACTGTCTTAAAAAAAACAACAATGAAAAATTATTTTCATTCATTAGAACTGAAAAACATTCAAAATTTTCATGTTTTGTTAAATGGGAATTTAAAAAACATTTGAATTGTGTTTCAAAAAAACATTTGAATGTCTATATGTTTATATTTCATGTATTTTTATGCATTTATTTCTTTTATTTATATTACAGTTTTTTTGGTGAATGTTTTTATCTATATTTTCAATATGTTTCTACATTATTCATAGAATTTATTCACTATTCTAATGTTATGTTTTCCTTTTTTTGAAAACATTTGAATTATTTTTCGCAAAAAAATTTGAATGTTGGCATGTTTATCATGAATTTATTTTTGTTCGTATTATAGTTTTTGTTGAATTTTTTTTATCTATATTTTCAATATTTTTTACATTATTCATAGCATTAATTAACTATTCTTATGTTATGTTTTTCTATACTCTATTAATTTTCTTCAATTATTTAATGATTTTTGCTACCAATTATTTTTATTAATATAAATTCATGCCAAATTCTATTATCATTAAATATAATTAACTATTTACACTTTTCCATTGTAGTATTGATTATTTTTCTTTTCCTTATTCTACTTATTTTTTGATATCACAAAAAAGGGAGAAGAAAATGGAGAATATTAAAGTAAAAAGGGGAGAAGAAAAAGGAGAATTCAAAAATTAAAATTTATTTTCAATTTTTTTTGTTTATTATTAAATGAGTATTGTTATCATAAAAAATAATAAGATTATTTTATAGACTTATGTTGTTATAATATATCTATATTTTTATGTGTTTTGATGATTCACCAAATGTCTATTTTTATTCTGATAAGTTTTATCTTAGGTTTTTTTGATGAAATTTTGTTATATGAAATTTATCTTATGCTGACTATAAGTGATTATCTTATGCTAAGTAAAGTATTCAATCTGTGAAAAAATATTTTATATTATGATAATCAATGTGTTTGAAAGATTATCAAAGAAATCCGTGTTAAAATTTTCTATTACTGCATAAGATATTATCCTATGAAGAGAATAGATTATCTACCAAATGTTCAATGTCAGATATTTCAGTCAAAGTGTAGTTATGAAATGTATTTATCTTACAAAAAGGATATTCTCAAAATATTATATTTTGAGTGCTAGAAGAAATTTTTAAAGTTGAGTATCACACTTCAAAAGCATATTTATCTTATGAAGAAAGCAATTCTACGCAATTTGAATTCATTTTATCTTATGATTTGATGAAGAAAAAGATCTTTTTTATCATATGAAGCCTTTTGGAAATTTATTTTACGAGAATAGTACTATCAGTTATATATGTTGCAAAGAACTATCTGTTATGTAGAATTTCATGATTAGTTTTCTAATCTATTTACAAGATTTTTCATGCTTTTAAGCGTATCCAAAAAACATTTTTCTATTTAACAAAATATCTATTTGTATAAAGTGTATCTTTTTCAGGAATTGAAATATCTGAAGAAGAATATTTCTAACATCGCCACTGTAGAAGATTATTTTATATTTGGAAGGAATGTATGCATGCCATAAATAGTATTTCTTATCACCTTTTCAATGAATTATTCACTCAACCATTATGATTATATTGTGTGCTTGAGTTCAAAATTAAAGTGGAGATATAAATAGAGTTAGTCACTACATGAAATATGTTTACAAAAATATACACACATACATTCATATAATCTAATAATGGTAAAAAATAGTGCTTGTACATAGACAAGATCACATAAAATACACATGTGGTGAACTTACATGTCTATCAGTTGCAATTGAAGACCATTCAGAGATGTTCTTTGAAGACCACCATCTTCTCTAGATGTAACTTCATCTACCATCTTCTGTTTCTTTAAATTGTGTGAATAAATAGTTCTTTAATGACCATTTATCTCTATTTTGTTTACAGTAATTTTAAGTAAGTGTGTTAAGGCTATGGATATGTCTTGTAAATGGAGAGTCTGATTTCATTTTTAATAAGTAACAACTGTTTGTAGTTACCTAAGATACCTTGTAAAAAGGGTTGTCTTAGTGAAAATCACTAGACTCATGGAGTAATGTTTTGGTGGAGTGAACTAAGGGATTTATGTTCCTTGGAACAGTATAAATATCTTGAATTCAATTTATTTCAGCTATGTTTTTACATTTTCACTGCCTATTTTTATTAAAGAAAAATATTTAAACAAACATTCCACGAAGATGATAGTTTAAAGTATAGAAAATTTTAGGAACTTAATTCACCCCCTATTGAGTATTCAGTTACCCATTCTCTTAGACAAATACATCATATCTATTAATATCTACTTTATTGAAAACTCTCAATTCTCTCCATCCTCTTCCTACCTTAATACCACTATCGATGAATGTCTTCATCTCACCATACACCCACCCCTTCCTCTGTTATCCCACTCTGATGATTTTTTCTTTGGCTTTATCTCTCACCGACCATTGAAAATACCCCTGTATAGATCAAATACACCATCTTCAAGACTACCTCATTTGCTATTGCTCCGGGCATAAATGACTTCCATATTTCATTATAGAAAGGTACCCTCTCTTTCCAAAATAATTTTATACACACAAATTCCTAAAAATATTCTCTGATCTGGAGATGATATCTATTTCTCATACAGTTTATGAGGCTAAATCTCACCATAGTTGGATTTAAGAAACAGAAGAGGAATTACACACCCTAGACAATAATCACACCTAGGATCTGATCCCCTTTACGATAGGTAAACATGTTGGTGGTAGCAAATAGATTTATATAGTCCCTCTAAATATAGATGTTACTCTTCATTTCCTTATATCTCACCTCGTTGTGAAAGGCTTTTCTTTGATATATGGTGTTGATTATTTCAACACATTCTCTCTAGTTTCCCAAATGTCATATGCTCGATTATCCATATATCTTGGAGTTTCTCATCATTTCCTCTTCATTTACATGATATGATGAATGTATTTTTACATGGTTTTCTAGGATAATAAGTCTATCTACAATAAAATACTGACTTCATTTCCTATGGGATTGGTTCTCATGTCCATCAACTTTGTCGGTCTCTTTATGGGTTTAATTAGTCTCCTCATGAGTTGTTATATATTTTGAACTATCATCACTGCATTTGGTATATCCTAGAGTATGAAGGATCACACTATTTTATATCTAAAAATTTTCTCTGGATATATCCTGTTGGTGGTGTATTTTGATAAATATGATCATTACCGGTAGCATCTCGCATGACATTGTCCATCACAAAGCTTAACTTCAACAATAGTTTCATACCAAAGACTCATGTCCTTTAATATATTTTCTTGGCATTGAATTATCTTATTCTCTAACCAATACCATTCTTTCACAATGAAAATATGCATTGATTATCTTGCAGGAAATTGGATTGTCTCAGGAAACTGCCGTTGACACTCCTCTTAAACCAGAGGAACAGTTCCTACATGATTCCATATACCTATAATATCATCCAGATAGGTCTCATCATATTGTGGTAAAACACAATTATTTTATCATGACTCTTTTGGATATTGGTAGCACTATTAGAAATGACAATCAATTCATGGAACATCTGATGACATCCCAATGGGAAAATGTTATTTTCATTGTCAAATACTTTAAGAAAGACCCTACCCACAGTCATCGGTATTCACATCATGATCATTTGGAAATTGAGTCCTTCTTTGATACTGACTATGACAACTTCTTATTTATTTGAAAGTCTACCTTTGGATTTGCGATTTTTCTGACTGGTAACTTAATATCTTAGACAAGAAATAAACTAACAATCATTTATAGATCTAGTGCTGAATATGAATACCATGCGATGAACATGGTCACTAAAAAAATTATTTATCTTCACCCCACTTCTTTATGAAATATTTACCTACAATATACTTCTGGTCATATTTGATGTGATTATTATGTGACCACAAAGATTGATTATAATTCAGTTGTCTATGAATGTACGAAAAATATTGAGATTGACTATCACTTACATCACCATTGAATTTGAGCAAAAACATATTAGCTTTAGTTATATTCCATGAGATCATCATCTTATCGACATCTTTACCAAAGACTTACTGGGAGTTCAAATGGATTCTCTATGCATCAAAATGGGAATCTATAACATGAATGAACCATCTTGAAGTGGAGTGTATGGTTTTTTTTGTGTATTATCTATTTCCTTTTTGGTGGGACTCTTCTTTAAACCTATACCTATTCTAGCTTGAATGGGGGAGTGTTGGAATTGTTAATGTTTATTTTGGATTACCACTTAATTTTGGTGTATTATCTTTCTTTTTTTGTGGGACTCTTGTTTCCACTGTCAACTATAAAAGGATGGACTTGGGTGACCGCATCACTATACCAGTGCAAAATTATATCCACTTGTTCACTATAGAACAATAGACTTATTATGCGGTTGATGGCACAATGATTTGCCTTATTTATTAGCTAATTTGATCTATGGTTTCTCTGTGTGTGTGTGTGTGAAAATCTGAAAGATCCCTCTAATTATTCTTCAAATTTTAGTGAACTGATTCCATCTTTCTATGGACCTAGGGATTTTCTCGGACTGCGTAAGTCACTGTGTTTGTTTTCATCTTTTTCCTTTTCTTTTGTTCTTTATTTACCTCATTTTCAAACATTTGTATCACTTGTGACTCCCAAAATTTCCACAACAAGTCATGATAAGATATCATTGATAGAATTTATGTTTTATTCAAAACATTATTTTAATTTAATCTTGATATTTTGTGACTCCAATATCACCTAAGTGTGCTAGAATGGAAAAAAATTCCTAATGGTACTTTTCAAATTCAACTTTCATTGCTAGTAGTAATTGAATTATAGTAGCTGACTAATGTATTTTACTCAAGTTCCTAATTGGTGACTCATTTAGTCCCACGAATCATTCATGAAATTATATTAATCATTTCATTTATCTCAAGATTTCCTTTAAGATCCAAATTTAATAATTTTTTGGATAAAAATATCTAAAATTAAATGTTTATTATAATATTTTGAAAATTATATTCCTTCATGTCTAAAAAATAGTTTTAGAGTTTATTTTAGGAGTCACTAATGTTTTTAGGGAGATATGGTTGAAACTCCTACTCAAATTAATGATCAATTATTTTACCCTAATGTACAAAGCCGGAAAAATTGAAAATCAAGCTTACATTTTTAATTATATCTAGACTTTAATTAGATAGGGTCAAAATAAAATATAAACTTCCATAACTAATCTAAAATGTTCAAGAACGTCATTAGATACCTTAACTTGCTCAGTAACCCTATTGATATTTTATATCTATTTATTTATTTGGTGTTGTGAATGATTTTCTTTTTGCAACTTTTATATCCCTCTTTTTTGTCCTAAATCTCACTTTTCTTAAAAAATACAATTCTATTAAATTTGAGTGCCATCATTGAATCTCTTTATATACTTTTACTAATAAAATCCTCATGCACATTATCAGATCTTGCTTCTCGAACATATTAGATTTCATCATTTCCAAAGACTAAATTGGTTAATTAATAATCACAAAATACATAACTATTATATTTGTTAGTGAATTAATTCACCTTATTAAGTGAAAAATACTAATCTTATAACCGAACTCAGTATCAATAGAGCATTTATACCATCTTTTGTGACTATATCTATATTAATATTATCCTTGATATATTTGGATAGTAAATAATATTTATTTTCATTTTCAAATCCATTCTTTACTCCATTTACCTCTCTTCATATTAACATTACCTCAATTGGTTTCTTTAAGCATTTTTATGAGTTTTCCAAAAAGGAGACCCCCTTTTGCCTCTTCTTTATGTCATCACTTTTGAGGATATTATTTAGGGTTTTTTGCCTTTCTAAAATGAAAACATATAATATTTGAATATTTCCTGCATTGGTTTTTTTGTTTATTCACATTGAAAACACTATAGATAGGTTTATTGAGCATTGATGTCACTTAAATATTTTATTGTGAACTTGGATGCCATCTCTAAGAAGTTTAGGGGCACTTCCTATTTTCTTGAACTAAGAGAATGTGATTTTACATTACATACTTTGTTGGGTTATGTAGAAATTATTCTGTAAGCTAATACTCTAAATGGATTCTCAACATTATGTCTCTATCATTCACAATATAGTTTCTTCTCCAAGGTTACTTATTCCCACCTAGTCTCTATCATTCATGATATAGTTTTTGATGTTAGGGTACTTCTTCCCACCCTCTATAAAATTTGACTATTTCTTAATGCATTTCATGTTAAAGGTAATATATTTACCCAAAGGAAAACAAACATGGGTGTGGATGCATTTACTGACATGTGTTTTAACTCAAATATTAATGAATAACAAGAATATCAAATATATCTTATCAACATGTCAAAAGAGTGATACAACTGTGAATCAAATGATGGTTCTGACTTTTCACCTACAAACATATGTTTAATAATATCTATTTTTTTATAAAATTTAAATTTTAGTCAAAAATATTGTTTCAATTTAAAAAAATACCATAAATATAGGTAAAATTTTCTTTATGAAACATCTATAAAGACCTACATTCATACCAATCGAGAAATTTATGGGTAAATTGATTTTCTATTATCTAAAGTAAATTTCATTTGAGAATTGGGACTCGGATCGAGATTTTTAGAGTATGAAAATCTTGAGTGAATGTTTTTGGACATTGAATGAATTCTAGTTGAGTGTATTTAATTATCGAGTGATCATTAGAGAAATGTTAGGAGGACCAATAGGTGCTCCATCATAGGTAGAACCATAACATGTAGTTTTTTGTGGTGGTGGTCACCAAACATGGGTGAGAATGTTGCTTGAGTGTTTGGCTGGGAATGGTTCCTGGGAAACCCTATAATTTAGTAATTCCCTTGAGTTGGGTGTTTTGATGAGCATGGTGTTTGGAAAGTTTCCCCTATGGGAAATAACCAGGGTGACCGTGCTGTAGTAGAAACAATGGTGCCTCAGTTGAGGGTGTTTTGTCTAGGGTGGTTGGAATATAGAAAACTCTTCCATGAAATGCATGCAGGGAGTTTAAATTGGGTTAAAACTAGAGTATGTGAAAATATAAATTTCCCTTTATCAAAAAGACTACATAAATTGTTTTCTTTAACCCCATTCCTTTTTTTCTTTGATCTTTGATGAACTTGAAAACCATATCCATGATTATATATGTAGTTTCTTGATTTTTTTAGATGATATAATTCTCATTGAAGATTCTAAAAGGAATATAAATTTAAATATAGAGTTATAGAGTGTTGATTTAAAATCAAAATGTTTCTATCTTAATAGGGAAAATATAGGATATATGATGTTTCATTTTTCTCTTGCAAAATATTTTCATTCATTTCTGATTATTTCCATTTATTGGACCTACCTAGAAAGTGTTTAGAATAATACAATATAAAAAATTATTATACAATAATATAGTATACGATAATCATGATACCTACATAAAGCCATTAACCCAACTTCCTTATTCCATCCTTATATCTTATGATGTGTGAGCTGCTAGCTGGATCCCACTTTATGGATTTTTTTATTTACATTGATATGAATTTTCATCTTATGCTAAATAAAATTTTTGTTCTAGTTGGACGTTTTGTTTCAGCAACACCAATTTCACATTTTTTTTCACTTTGGTAGCAAAAGATAGTAGTTCAGTGTTATTATATTTCTGATCCATTAGTTTTTTTTGTTTTTCTTAGGATGATAGAATTTTCACTCTATGATTTGTGTAGCATATTGAATTTTGATCTGATCACATTGGAATCTTGTATTTCTTATTGAGTGATACTTAAAGTAATTGTGTTCTAAGTTATTCTTTTAAAAGATTCAATTTTAGTTGTGAAATTTTATGTCAATTTCCCACTACTAATAGTTTCCTTTATGGGAATTCTTTTATTCCTTATTTTTTACTTTTAATTTTCATTTTTTGGTTTGTTGTATCTATTTTTGTTTTGCCCAATGAAGGAAAATATCTTATATTGGATCTAGTAACCTTGGTTTTCAATAGAAGCCTCTATCACTACTTCTTTATTATGTATTAATTTATTTATTCATCCTCACCCCTCCCCACCATCCTCAATGAATCACATCCTTTATGTGGAGTAGTTTCCATTGTATACCATGGGTCATACTATCTAAATAAGTATTTCTATGAGATCCTAGGGCCTCTATTTTTTTTATTTTTTTCATGAATTATGTGTGTGTGTGTATTTTTTTGACCTAGTGTTCGAATATAGGTATATAAGGCCTATAAGGTAACCCTATTAGTTATTTTTCATTTGTTTCTATATTTGTTTTTGTGGGGAAAAGGTTCTGTAAAATGGTGTTACTTTGAATATTTTTTTATTTTTATTACTGTGCTGTCATGGTCGCTTTTAGTGTTTTTTATCAAATAACTTGTGTCTCAGTTTCTTACTAGACTAATAAATTGGAAGTCATGTATTGGAGAAGTATCTATGGTTTTAATTAGAATCCTCTAGGTCTATCTAAAAACCCTTATTGAAAACTGCTTATGACACTTATCACTTATAATAAATATTTAGAAACAAGGGTCCTTGTTTAACACCACACCACCACCACCCTCATGGTGTGAAGAGGCTTCTTCTAAAATCCATAGATTCTACTATTTATGATTCCTAAAATATATGATTTTAGAGGGCCTAATAATTACTATAATATTATTTAATACTTTCAATCCATTTTTGTTGATTTTATATTCAATATTTACCCACAATGTCTTTTAGGAGACCATAATGGAATTAGAGTGCATGAACATGGCATCCATGCTGGGTGAAACCTGATGGCATCCTAGAATTAAATTAATTTTCATATTAAATGGTTTTAAACTCTTGTTTTTCTATTTTAGTGAATATAACTATAATGGAAGGCATAATCTAAAAATGAAAATAAAATAAATAATTTGAGCATGGTTCTCATTAAACTGACTTTCTAGAGTATAATATGTTCAAATCCCCTCCTTATTTTGTTGATTTTTTTTATTTTCAAAAAATATCTATTTATTCCTTGAATATTGTATGACTCAAAATTTAAATACTTTTTTTAATTGAGAATAATTATAGAAACAATTTGACACATTATCTTCAGTTTTTAAGTAAGCGTGTTAATAGATTTTGTTCATGATAGAAATTTATTCAGTTTTTTCTTATTGGGATATATTTTACCGCATATACTCTTAGGATGATTACTTGACTCTAGGGTTTTGGAACATAGAATAACAGATAAAAATCCCTCCGCAATGCTCTCTCGGTGGAATGAGATAAATCATGATGAAAAAGTTTATGCGGGGTACCGCAATCATCCCATGTTTTTTTCTTTTTTTTTAATTTTTTTGTGATTTTCATATTGGAGGTTTTATGATGAAATAGTCTGGAAATGAGTTAATATTAAAAAAAATATTTTAACCAAAAAATAAGGAATATGAAATTTATAAAAATAATAAGGCTAATTTTGAAAATTATCTAATAAAAAATTAGTTCGTTCCATTCATTTTATAATCAGATTTAAATACAGGACATTCCAGTACATTACATGTAATTCCATTGCATTTCATTAATAACCATTCCAAATATTTTCATTAAAAATACTTAATGTAGTCTAATAGGCTAAACAACCACAACAAACCCAAAAAAACCATACAAACCCAAAATTACATAAAAACCATAAACCCCCCTAAAAACCCTAAACTACCATATCCAACTGTAAAAAAAAATAAAAAAAGCATAGAAAACCCTAAAAAATCACAAAACCCCCCAAAAAACTAAATCCTAAACCATAATCTGTAAACCTAAAAACCAAAAGCCCAAATAACATAAGAATAAACTCTAAAACACTTTTAAAACCCCAAAAAACTGTTAGAAACCCTAAAAATGCTTCTACCAGCCGTAAAACACCCATAAAAAGCTACTGGTATTATTCGCTCAATGATTCATGGGAGATATGAGGTTTGGGTCTCTAAATATGGGTTGTTTTTATTAATCATTTAATTCATTTTTTGAATATCAATTTGAGGTTCCCTACTTTATATTGTTTCCCATTTTTATATTATTAAAAATTACCAATTATTTTAATTAATACAGAACAATTTGTCCTAAGGTGTTAGAGACATGGATATTTTGTTTTCTAGTGAATTAATAATATCTAATAATAATCACTACATGCACGATAATGAATCTATTTCCTAGTAAATTAATGAGAATTCTTGAGTAAAAAAATAAAATAATTATATAATTAATCTTGATATCATTAGATCCCATTGAATTGTCTTTTGGGACCCTATATCATCAATGATATATTTTATTTCCATGTTTTATTTACATTTCAAATCCTTTCTTGACTCGATATACCTATCTCATTATTAATGGATAGTGATAAGATTCATTAAGACTTTTTCAAGGAGATCCTTTCAACACTTTTTACATCTTTTCATCTGAGGGTATTATTTAGGGACTTGTATACTTCTACACACATGAAAAATCTTCCACTTTATACTTTTATTAATTTTAATACCATTATGCATCGACCTAATCTTATCCATATGTAGATCATTGTTGATAAAAATTGTTCTCTTAATAGAATCAGCTTTATTCAATGTGAAACTGATATGAATGGATCCACCCTACAGATATGCCATCCACCCAAATATTTACATTTCCTGATTAAACAAAACAAAAAAATGGTAAGATTTATTTTTTAGATGATATAAAAACAAATTCGACTTTTTCTTCGAAATATTTTCCATAATGAAAAATTAGAACTCAAATAATTAAAGAGATCTCACTATGTCGTAGGACTGATTTTTCTACATCAAATTAATGTTCAATTCACATACATATAGTTTTATGGATATTTTTATGCTTTTTTGTATTTTTTTAAATGTGTTAAGCTTATTTTATTTTAAACTATGCATGAAAGGCGGAAGACACATTACCACATTTTAGAAAATATAAATATAAAAATAAAAATATATTTTATTTTATTTTATTATATTTATAAATATATATATTTTTATATTATGATATATATATATATATAAAGAGCTTATTTTTTGTTCTTTAAAATTATGTCATTAATATTTGAAAGAGAAAATGCTATGTTCTTAAGCAATAACTTTTGTAGTGCTCAAATTTGTATTTAAATACAAAAACCAAGTAGATTTTGAATGATCTCATGGGGAGAGGTGGATTTACATGGTGAAAATGGAAGGATATTGGTTGCTATAGCCATTAGATCCCACCACCACATATTTCTAACATGACTTAATTTGGTTTTAAAGTGTTATTATTATATTCTCAGTTTTACCAAGAACATCATATCCGTTTCATTCTATGACATAAAAAGATTTATTTTCAAGTTTTAAAATAAAGAATGCTACTTTTATAATAATTACATTTTTCATGGAATATTAAAACTCAATAATGGTGTTTATATGTTAAATTATGGAAACCAAGTATTGAAAATTGATAACAAATTATGTTTCCATGACTCATTTTAGCCCCAGTAGTGGCATCACCATATTGTTTATGTAAACATTAAGAATTAGACTATGTTCTATAAAGGGGATTACATAGAATTTTTTAAGCAAAAACTAAATGAAAAATTTCACACTTTTTTACAAGGAAAAATAACCAACCATTATTTGGTGGAAAAAGTAAAAGGGCTATAGATATTCTATTATTGTTATAAATTGATGTCGATGATGAGTCATGTAAGTATTTCATTATGACTTTAGAGATATTCATTACTAATTAAATCATACACACTAAACCTTGTTCCATAAAAAGTTCCAAACGGTATCCCATACCCATTATATATGGATTGGGAAGGAATTTGTTTTTCAAATCATGCATGCATGGGGATTTGAGACAATTTTAAGGACTTAACATGAAAAAATTATTCCTCTAAAGAATGAAGTGTATCTTTATAGGATATAAAAATAAAAAAACGGTATTATGTATATAATTATTTAGATAAAATAATTATGGTCACCAAATATGGTGACTTGTTATTGGTTTAAAATAATGACCGTATTACTTGTAAGGAGGCAATAGATATCACAGAAGCTACAAGATAAAAAGAATACATGAATTGAAAAAATTAATTCCATGTATTAGAAGTAATTATGGGTTCTGGTTGGTCTTCACGTTCATATAAATGTCATTAATTGAAAATTATTATTTAAGAAAAAAATATCCATGGAAGTAAAAGTGAATAGATATAAATAAATTCTAGTGACTAAAGGGTTTAAACAAAAATAAGGAATTGGATAAAATGAAAACTTTTCTACAATTTACATGTTTAAATCCCTTATAATTCTACTTTCTATATAAAGTATTCATGTTAACAAGGTTTAATATCTAGCGATTGTTTGAATCTATAATCTTATAACATCATCAATATTTAAAAATAAATAAATTTTAGTATTTTTTTGAACCCTTACATTGGTATTTATAATCTATTTTTACATTCATTTAATTTTCATTTATTTGTTATATTTATGAAATTAATTTTATTTTTAAAAACATTTTAGATGTTTAGTCCATTTTTTAAATTTTATTTAAATTGTTTTTATAAAGTATAATTTGTAAAATTTAAAATTTACCTACTTGGAATTTAATAAGTTTTGATACGTTTCAAGTGGATGAACTTGATGTTTTATAAAATATAAATTGTGACTGAAATATTAATCAAAACAAAATAACTAGCTAAAATTGTGAAAATTACTAATAGTAATAAAAATATCTTCATTTCAATAGACATAAAAATATACATGATCAAGGAAAATCAATGTCTATTGGGAGGATATTCCATTACACATGGTGGTCTGTGAAGGATATGCCTGTATCGATATCATCGAGCTCTGTTTAGGGGTAGAGTCTAATGATCTAGAGAGGGATGATACCCGATAAATCAAATGTTGAACATTGCATGATTCACTTGTATGTCAGTGGGAGGAGGTGTCTACTAAATGTTGTATTGCATTCCTGATCCTTCTCAGACTAGGGTAGTAGAAGGACCTTCCCTCATCGTAGTGATGAACCAAGGATATGGTGGATCTATACCCCAAGATAGAGAGAACTACATATATTCTGACAATAAAGATGGACCCATGCCGCTTGACGCACATCCACAATTGGCTGAGGCTGTACTGCTAGGGGGACGAGCTCTGCCTGTAGAATATGTGAGGTCTCACGTGCAAGATGACATGGTATACATCATCATCATTATGTATTATCAGTATCAGTATCTACTATATGTTGTTTCTGAGCAGGAACCTCCACTCCTGAGGTAGGAACCTACATTCGCTGGGATGTACTCTTGAAGATGCTCTCATGAATCACATGATAAAATGACCTCAGCTCCAGTGCTGCAGCATGGACCACTACCCCGCTAAGGACCCCCCTCCTCCTATAGATCATTCATGTGAATAATATGATCTGAGTGAGTACACTATAAAGATATTAAAAATTAATTATAAAATAGTTCAATAAATAAACTAGTGGAAATTTATTGACTTACCATACTATGAAGCTCTCTAACGCGTCAGGTACGATAAAATATAGACATCCGTCTACACCATGGATCATACACGACCTTCTATGAAGATATAATCACATAATATGTACACCCTTGATATAAAGATTTGTATATATTCCCTAGAGGTCAAGATAGTTGACACATAATCTGTTCCAGTCCTCATCCTACCTCCCTATCAGCTTCACACGATGAAGCCTCTCTATTTGTCTTGGTTGTAATCGAATTAGCTGAAAACAACCAAAATGTCACATGAATCTATCAGGCTGACTCCACTCAATAATTTGGAAGGGAATGAGAGGTAATACAACCATAAAATCATGAAGTCTGACAATTTATTATGCTGTCAACTAGTCCATTATAGCCTAGTATGGTATCTGTGTAACCTAAAATGACATGTGACCTTTTTCAAATAATCTCTTTACTAAAAACCAAAATTTATGTTATTATTAATTTTTTTAAATAGTGATATATTGTATATAATTACATGGTATGGTAGTAGACTATCAAACATGAGGTGGTATGCACCCAAAAAGTGTCAAAACCGTGATGAATCAATGTATCTAACTCCACTAGTCAAATAAAAAATTGAATGAGATAAATAATAAGAAATTAAATTCAATAACTCCTACTAGAATCAGAAACCAGTAGATATGAGTGATCATACCAGTGTCCATGTGAATCATCATCCAACACCTCTTCTGGTAGCGTGGGACAAGAAAGAACATGGTAGAATAAAGGGATGCACTCCCATGCCCACATCTGAATAAAGATGATGCATCCCCCGAGATCTGTGTGGTCTTTATGAAATACTGTGAATAATTCTATATATGTGTATTCCAAGAAATATGATCCCTAGATTTAAGTCCCATCCCAAACAAATTTTTCTAGTAGGACTAGTTACATAATGTGCACATGCATCCCTGAGTGATCAGCATACATGGTCCCTCCAATGAGTCAAAATATATATGGGCATGTATTTTTCATGATAGTCTAGTCATCCGCTTTCTCAGGTATATGTTGAAAATATCCAAACTAATTTTCCATCCAAATCATAGATATCGACCCACCATATGCAGCCCTATGTTCAGCCACAATGTTGACGCCTAACAATAACTGAACATGGTCAGACCAAGATGCACATGTGGGTCTAATAATAGCTTCCCCTAGATAGAATGATTGAGAATCACTGCCATATCCTCGAGGGTGATATTCATCTCTCCCTCAGGTAGGTAGAATATGTGTGTCTTTGGTCTCCACCTCTTCATGAGGGAAGCATGTAGGTTATGGTCAACAAATGTGGAATATGATACAACAATGTTGTAGAATACAACATGACACAACTATGGTATAATGGCAGGTGGAGACAACATGTGATAAAAATTGTACTCTTGATACACCCTAGTCTCCAGAACATCACCATCATCTATCATAGCTTGGGAAACATGCCTAGACTATTCTGTGAGTAGTATGGTATCATCCATTTGTATGTAAAAAATGAAATGAGTCGCAAGTGTAAAATGTAAGTAAAAGGTTATGGTAAGAATAATGATACTATATGAATAATGTAATATAGGACATATTTATTCACATTGTTTTATGATGTTATTTCTAACCAATATAAAATGAAATTTCTTAATGTTTTTTTAAAGAATATTATTAATGTGTTTTTGAGATATGTTTTTACTTAGAAATTGTTGTTTTTTTAAGATAATGTATTATATATTTATATGTGTAAATATTTTGCCTTCATTATCTAAATTCATACTAGAAAATGGTGTTCTTTATAATTTATGTATGTTTTTACACATGATGGTATGTTTCATGATTATTTTCTCACATATGTTTTTTATTTTTTATCAATGGATATATTTATTATGCATTAATGTCACCACAAAATCACTTGTCAAATTCCGTTTAATGTGAATATGAAAGGATTATTGTTATTTGATAGTAAAAGTATTTGGCGATGGAAGAAAATTATAAAAAATGAATAATATTATAAAAAAACATATAATTTAAAATATTATAAGATCACATAAGAAATAATACATCATTATGGCTGAGAGAGTGAGCTCGATCCAGTAATGTTAGGGAATCATTTACGGTTATGGCCTTCTTAATGAAATATGTTGAATCTCAATATTTTCCCTTGTTCTTGAGGCCAATCCATCTCATTATGCATTCTATTAGACTTTAGTCACCCTTATTTACATAACTTTTTGATGTTAGGTATCCCTATCGGTCGGCCTTTGGGCATTGAGAAATATAAAAATTCCACAATATGCGTGCATGGTGCAACATAACATTTAGAAATGGTGTCCATATGGTATTGTGGATCAAAATATGTTTCCCAGGATATGTTCACAGATACACATGGTTTGATGGCACGTGTGCATAGAAACCGTAAGGCCTGGAAGTTTCCACATTGGCATTGCCTCGTTTCTAGTAATACAACCATTTTTTCACCAATGCTATTTTGATGGGGTTTGAATACACTTAAACTTCAAACCGAGAGTCTTATTAGTGGAAAAGGTAGACATGATAACCAGATTCGTTTTAATGTTATTTTCAATCTCTTGTTGAAAGTGACCTCCATACCTTATCCCATGCTGAATCATGTACAAGGTTAGTTTTTGTCTATCAAAAAAGTACATCACACACAGATACAATGTATCATGAACTAGGGCAGTTATAGGTATCTTGTGAATCCCCTTGAACACACCATTGATGTAATCCACAATTTTTGTGGTCATGTGTCTATACATATTCCCCTGTCATATGACAATGTCCATTTTTCTTTTGGAATCTGCATTATATAATCATACACTTCTTGATTAGCCTTGCAGATTTGTTTGAAATTTTCTTCAAACCTACATTGATCCATATCATATGATACACAGAAGTGATCATATTTCACATAAATTGATTTTTTCTTTATGTTGAAATAATAAGAAATAACAAAGACATTGCATACCTATATGAATGATTTTATTCTTCATAGGTTAATTATGGAATGTTTTTTATTAAATTTATAGCAATTCTCTAATATAGTACCAATGATGTGAATTTGGTGGTCTCCATGTAGTATCATCCACATTTATTGCATCATTTATTGATCGATGCAGATTATATATCCAAAAAATACCCTGAATGTGGGTGAAATGGTTGTTGATACATGCCAAAAAAACTCAATCATTCATAGTTTTTCTTCTGCATAATGGAAAAGTAAAGAGGAATAGGTGAACAGTTTCCATATGGGGTTATTACAATAAAGATTACACCCTTTTATTGTATTTATAGAAACATTCCATCAATATATTTGAACTATTTTTTGAAAATAATTGTGTAGATACATGGGAGGAATGCACAGAACAATCAATGAAATCAAACACAACATGGATCACATTAGTTATCTTGAGACACATGTTTGTTCGTATGAGTATGGAAGAAAACTTCATTGTTGTGCCTCAGTATGGATAGAAATTGTTGAAACACTAAAATTAAATATTATAGTGATTTTAATGAATTATATTCTAATTACATTGTTGTATAGTAGTTTTAAAAGTCTAATTAAATAAACAGTTCCAAAATTTTCATTAATGTTATTTTATGAAAAATAATATATTATTAAATAATTAAGAAACACAAAAAATTATAACCAGGTTATGGGGATATGGTTTATAATATCAACCATGTTCCATTTATATTCTAATTTTCCTTTTAAAGTAACTTTTTTGACCCCTAAATAGTATAATCTTTAATACTTTGGTAATTTTCAGAAAGGCTTTAAAATCACAAAAATAAATAGGTAAGTGTAAAAGCATCACATAAATTTTTAAAATATTTATTATATTAGAGTATTTAGACACATAATCATTTTTATTCGAATGTTATCATTTTGGATCCATTTTAATTTGGAAAAAATTTATATTAATTAGATATTTTATGAAATTATAAGAATGCCCCTCCCCTATCTTATAAATGCAAACCTCCTATCATATTTTTTTTCACAATTAAATAACCATTTGATTTGAAAAATACCTAAAAAAATAACTTCCTTAAATAACTCCCTTTTCTTATAGGCCTTGTTTAAATCATAAAAAAAAAGAAATAGTTTTTTTGCAAACCTTTAGTGGTTTCTTGAATAATAGGTAAAAATTATTAATATGAATTTTATGTTTTATTTATTATTATACCTAATTAAAATATTATTAAAAATTTATGATATAATAAAAGTATTATCTAAAATATAATTATATTTTATTACGTAAATGGAATAACCTATATCCATCTCATTCTTCTATAAAATAGGAAATAAAACCATCATTAGTGTGTTTGGAGGATAACCACCTCACAAACTGATGTAATTCATTTACATCACATCCTATTGTGGATGGTTTTAATGAGATATATAATCTATATATATATATATTTATATGATATTCAGAAAATATTATTAAATCCTAAAATATAACATATCATTTACTTTATTACCTTTACATTCTCTGAAAAATGATAACGTCATTCATGCGTACGTGTGGACTGTTGCCTCCATGAAGTGATGCAATTCATCTATCATCACCACATCAAATCTATGATATATATAAGTATATTAAAATAAATCATTTTGTATTTATTATATTATTATAATTATATAAATATACAATAATACTTACCTTTTATTTTCATTATTATTGTTGAAAAGTGGAAACTTTACTCTTGCGTACGTATGACCTATCGTCTCCATAATTATAACATAGTTCATTTTTCATAACCATATTCCATATTTGGTTTTAAAAGTATAATTTATGTCTTTAAATGATAATTATATCATTATTATTATTCTTTATATTATATAATAATGACCTCTTTGACCACAGTCAACCTACTAAAGTTGGTTCGAACATATGAGCTGAATGTCATCAAAATGTTTGACATAAAATAAAACAATTAAGTGATTGAATATAACATGGTATTAAATAAGTTAAAAAGGAATAATAAAATTTAAAAAGTTTCTTAATCAAGTAAATAATTAACATAATTTTATAATATAAGAATATAATGAATGCATGCTATGATTCAATCTCAAGGTAAAATATTTTCTTTTAAAAATCCTATTTTAAAGTTTCGCTTTCAACTATTTTTTTCCAAGTCCATATTTATTTTTAAAATATATTATAAATTTATTTATATTGAAATAAAATAATTATAGAGAACATTTTATATCACTTTTAACATTATTTCAAAGGATTTCAAAAGGAATCATTTTTTGTGATGTTTTGACTTTCTTTATAAAAGAAAAAAGGAATATTCTATTTTAACATATATAGTGACAATAACTTTTCCCACTGCCAAGGTCTTTATTTTATTTTTTGATTAATTTATAAGATTCCATTTTTTATTCAAATAAAACCCCATTTACTTTTTTTTGTTTATTTTAGTTTTGAAAATGTGTTTTGAAACGAAATTAGTAATTTAATATCTGAAATTGTTTTTCATGTGGTGTTTAAAAGAGTTTTTAAAATGTTTTATTATGAATTAGGGAATGAATAAATTTTTTACTCTTGATAAGGTACATGGGGTATATATTTGAAAAATTTGAAAACCTGATACAACTTATATGATGGGTTGTCCCCATTATAGGTCATGAATATGGGTGAACTCGATATGGATTATATAAAGGGTGATCTCCATTATATCTCCCCAACTCATTGGGTAATTTTCCTTATCATCAAATGAAATAAATAAGGAGTTAACTAGTGTGGTTTATACATTGGATTTAATTGGGGTCTAGTTATTTTTGAAAATTTATGATTATGATTCTATAATTTTCCTAAAATGGGTTTCCATTTTTCTATAATGAGTTTTAATGTTTTATTTGAGAAAAAATGTTCTTTTTTTCTTTTGGAAATGATTTATTTCATATTATAAAAGAATATTGTCATAATGGTATGTATTTTTTGGGTTCTCATTTCATTAAACCAATGTATTTATTCATTTTATGTCCCTAACTAAGATTTTTGTGCTCATCACATGTTCTTAAAAGGTTTTTCAAAGGGTTTATGGATTCGTTATAATAAAGAAGAAGTCCAGTTAATACACACAAATATTTTTCATTAAAATAAAACATGTATCATTTTCAATGTTTTATATTTTGTAAAAAGTTTATAATGAGTAGAAGTAACCTCTTTGTGATTTATGGGTTTATTATATAAGATTTATGACCAAATTCTCTAAAAATATAAACCTAAAATATCTTTCAGAATGCAAGAAACTGAATTCTAGAACAAATACACTAGATTAAGTGATGTTTAATACTGGGTCCTTGCTATTGGTATCATAGTAAAGGTTTATATAACTTTGGATATTATGATGAATTCATGTGAGGTTAACTAAAGAGTTATAGGTAACATTATGGTTTTATAATTTTAAATCTAATAATAATTTCAAAGGCTTAGAAAACCATTTTTTGGTTTTAATTTAGGAGATTTTAATGTTTCTGATGATTCTTTTTGGGGATGTCATATTTGTTTGTGGTTTATGTATCCCTTAGGGTTAATATAATATATTATTTAAGAATAATTATATTACATTTTTGGGGATGCAAGCTGAGAGGCTTGAGATAACCGTTGAGGTTGAAAAATTATTTAATGATTAAGTTATTAAGGTAATTTTTTATGATTTTGAGTTAAAAATATTATAGAATTTCTATGAGTATTATATTTACAAGGTTTATTTTCATGTTATCATTCAATAATTGATTTCATGTTTTCATTATTTTATTCTCTAAATATTTAAGAACATTTATAAATATTAATAGAAACGTATCCCACACAAAATTCTTATCCATTACAGATGAATTAATCATCACCATCATGAAAAAAGATTCTTCAAATGATTTTGAAATATTTTTGAACATCCAAATAACCTGTAAGAAACTATTTTATTTATCTAACACCATATCATATATCTAATATTTCTTTGGATAATGGTATTTGTTTTATTTAATTTCAAAGTATAAACCCATAAATCACATTTGACAAGGGAAATACCACCAAGGACATGAATATTTTCTTTAGAGATATGGAATTCATGTTGGAATATAAAAGGTATATCAAAAGAATAAAATAAGAACCGTATGATTGGATTTAATGTAAGAATTATTTTCTTATGTTCTATGTATGAAACATGATTATGATGATATTGATGAATCATAAGGAAACATTTTATATCCTTTATTTTTAAGAATAATTCATTAATGAATAAGATGAAAAATCTTGGTTAATGGTTTAAAAAGTATATAGAATTATGTGGTTATAAATGATACCCTGATATGTTTTAAACATCATTATAATCATGAAGCAATTAAGGATTATTATATAGAACATTTTGTTCTCAAAATTTTGAAACATATATTAGATTTAATGTATAACTTTTAAAATTGTTGTAGTGAAAGGTTGAAATTTTTCTGAGATAGTAATTTAAGGATATAAGATAATGGTATAAATAAACCTTTGGGATAAGATGTGATTGATGTTAAGGAAATGATAATAAACTATGATTATTTTATTTTTTGAAAAAAATGAGCTATATAGAAAACCATAGAGGTTTAAAAGTGATTTGATGATTAATTATTTTCTGATGATGTTTATCATATTTTTGAGAGGTTATTGGAATTATATTAATATAGTTTTATTAAAAGTATAACCCATAGGATGAGTGATAACCCATCACATCGGGAAAGGTAGCGGGGCTTGAACCCACAACCGAAGGGGAAAATGATGAAACACCTACGACTGACATATATGATGTCCTAGTTAGAATGAAATTATCTAAATGAATTGAATAATAAAGATTATTTTTTTCGGAATATATGTTTTATCATATAAATAACCATGGTATAGAAATTTTATTTTGTTATGAAGCGATTTATGTTATTTAGAAGTTCATTATTTTGGGAACCCTATATGTTTATGGGAAAAATAAATATTTTTGGAAAATATTGGATTTATTTATATAATAAATGTTAAAATATATTTTGTAAGGATTATTTTGAATCAGGTTATTTATAAAAAAACATATCTTGGATATTATACAACTATTTAATTTAAACTTTTAGATTGAATATTTAAAATAGATTTATGTTATTTGAAAATAAATCTTAAATTTATCTTGGAAGAATATGTGATAAAATAATATTTGGGATTCATCATTAGTCAATAGTATTATGATGAAATTTAAGGATATTTATTTATGAAATGATCTACATTGAACCTTAATCGATATTATTGAATTCTTAAGATAAATTTATTATTTATTTATTTGAAAGTTTATTCATTTTTGGAATTATATTACATGGTACTAAAAATTTGGTTTTGGTTAATGTAAAAAGATATTAGAAATAACTTATTATCATTTTTTGAAAGTATATGATCTTATGGAAGTTGATTTTAGTGATTCATGCATAAAAGGTTAATATTGAATACTCATAATTTGGAAAAAAATATAATATTGTGATGGAAATTAAGGATGAAATTACACTTTTTGAGTAAGAATATTTCCTTTTGTCATTAGTCGAGATGGTAATAAAATTCTTCAACACTAGGAAAAGGGTCTTTTAACAAAAAATTTATCCTATTACCTTTTTTTGATGAATGGAGAGTTTTATCACACCTATTTTTTTTTATAATTTTGTGGGCATTAAATTTCTCATGATCATCCAATTTGTTGTGATCAATGACCCCCATCACTCTATATCATTATTTGTAAATTACACTTTTCTTCAATGTCTATATTTTTATTTCCTGCTAATTTTTTCCTATTTAGAGATCTTGTTATGTGTTATTCTAGATGTCCTTTGTATTTATATTTCAATATTTTCCGGAGAAAGTTTTATTAACCCATTTGATGACATGGTATTTCAACAACGGTATTTTTAGATGGAATATATTTGATTATAAATATCAATTAAAATTTTGGGGATGTAATTTATAATGAATGGAAAAATAACACCCAGATATTTTAAAATAACGACATTATGTTTGATAACATGTATGACACATAACACCAAGCTTAAAATAACCATGAAATATAATTATTTAAATATTACCATTACAACCTAGCTGTTAAATTTTCTATTTATCTGTTTTGAATATTAAAAAATATATTCCATATTAGGAATAAAGAGACCCAAATTTATTAAATATTTACCTTTATTTTTATTTATTATAAATAACAGTCATAGTAAATTTTGTTACCCTGATAAAGGTAAAATGGGTTAATTATGGGTAAAAATAATGTGATAAAGACTATAAAGTAACCCTAAAACATGAATTAATTTTACCATATGAGTATATTTCATCCATAATCATCCAAAATTTGAATATATGACCTTTTTTATCCATGCTACCATGATTTTACCTTTATAATATTTTATATAAAGAAAAGTAAAAATATCATTCTCTTTGTTTTATTATATTTAAATTTGTGACATAAAGATTAAAATAAGATATGTTCGGTTATAGATATTAGTTTAAAATATAAATTATTTTTATTTTTCATTGTAATTTATTTCTAATTTTTAATGATGAATTAATTATCTTAAATTCCCACACAATGCCGATACAATATTTGTTCAATTAATAGAAAAATAAAACAAATGATATTAAAAATGTTAAAAGTAATGTGATTTGAATGAATTATTCTGCTCTATGATTTTTTATATACCAAATATATATTATTTATGATTTAATTCATTACATTAAAATTACATGGATATCTTGTTGTTTTAAAATCCAAATTAAATGAATAGTTCCAAAATTGACATTAATGTTATTTTAGGATAAATAATATTTTATTAAATGATTAAAATTACAATTTTAGTGTCATATCTATGAATTATTTTAAATTAATTTTTCATTTAATTTACATTATTTCTTTTTTGGGGGTTTCCCATCCATTTTGGTTTAAAATGGTGGGTTTTCAAAGTTTGGGCCAAACCGTGAGCCTATTTCTAGATTTAAAAATAAATTTTGTTTCTTTTATAACTCCCTCATTTTTAAAAATTTTATACTCATCACACTTCCCAATTAGAATCCCCTAGTATATTAAAACCACTATATCAATTTGGATCCCTTAAGATCCCATAATAATGATGTATTTTTGTTTTTTATTAAGTTGTTAGGCCAGCCCGAAAGCCCATTTACTGCTTTAATTATTTTAGTTCTTTAATATTTCATTAATTTTTTTGGGTTTTATGATGATTCCAAATCTCTACTAAGCCCACTTACCCAAAGAGCGCTCTTGTACTCTTCATCCCCTCTTTAGAGCTCATCTCCCCCACAGATTAGAGCTATATTTCTTAATCATTCTCAAATCACCCAGATTTGAAGAGGTAAAATGTTTCTTGCACAACAGCTTATATTTTCACTCTTTTTCCCCAAATTCAGTCCCAACATGTCCTAATATGACACCTTCGATCCTCCCTACTATTTTTAGTTACTTCAAGATTCATCTATTGATGGATTTGTGCCGATTTCTTTAAGATTTTTTCAAGTAAGTGTTTCTCTCTTTATTTCCTTCCTTCTCCATAGGGTTTCATCCTTCTTTCAGGAAGTTTTAAAATGTCCAAGACTTAGGGAACTAACTTAGGGTTTGAATTGGTGTGTTTTTGTCAAATATTTTGTTTTTAGGTTCGATTTCAGTTCCTTGAGGTGAGACAGTGGTGCGATTGATGTTTAAAACCCAAATTTGTGGATTTTGATTCAAAAGGTAGGTGATTCCATGTGTAATAATTTTTTGAGGAGTTATCATGCTTGATTTAATTATTTTCAATGTTATTAATATGCTGTGAATTTTGTGAAAACCATTTTTGATGGATTTTGTTAAGCAGTTAATTTTATAGTTGCACTTTTTTTCTAATTGGGTGTTTTCCATGTGTATACCTCATGGTAATAGTTGGGTTGATGTTATAACCTATGAAAGTGGTTTGTTAAATATTGTTTGGACAGAAAATTATACTTTGTTAGGGTATTGGTGTGATTTTGGGTTTAAAAATAGGGGTTTGAATAGGTTTTATGTGTAAAACCTTGTTTCACACTTTGAAAGTGTTTTATGAAAATGTGTGTTTTTCATGTGTATCTTTTGTGGTTTAATTTGAGGTGATTTTATAGTTCTTGAGAATGGTTTAATAAATGTTGTGAGGTCTTCCAATTCTGCTTTGGTATGGTCTTGGTGTGATTTTCACCTTGAAAGGGGGTTTTGAAATGGGTTTTGTGGGCAAGACATAGGTATACCCTATGGGATTGTTTTGTGAAATTTGTAAATGTTTTATTTAGTTAAAAAAAGTGGGAACATGGTGTATATATACTGTTTAGGTGAGTTTGTTTATATAATATGGGTTTTTGAAAGGTAAATAGGGGAATTAAGATGTCAAATGTTTTCAGAATGTTTTATAAATTGTTGAAATCTTTTATCCAATGACAAGAGAGGGGCGAAACACGTTTGTGGGATTTTTTGTGTGAGTGTGATGTTCAAAATGATTTTTTATGAAATAAGTATTATGTGATGTGCGTGTGGGATGTTATTTGAGTTGTACTATCTTTGAAAGGTTTTATAAATTTTTTTAATGTATTTGTGGAAGTGTTAAAGAAATGTGATGTGCCTGTGGGATGTTATTTGAGTTGTACATTCTACTTACTGTCGGTATACGGTATGGTTGGATGGAATATTTTGTGGAATTGACATTATTTTTAAAAGTTTTAATTATTTTAAATACCCCACTTGAAAACTGATTTTATTTAAGTTGCATGTTTTAGAAATTGTCACTAGCATTTCATGGCATAAAACTTTCATGCTTTTTGTCTTTGAATGTTCATCACATGGAATATTTTTTTGGTGTTGTCCTACTAGGATTTGGATCACACACTACTTACACATTTTTATGTAAGTAGACTTGGTAATTTTTTCCGCAGGTTTGGGTACAACTTTTGTTCCAACGGTTCGTGTTTTTAGTGGTCCATCGTGATGCAGTGTTATAGAGATGGATTGAGGGCGGTGCCTCTAACCATGTGGAGATTATTGGGATTCTATTTTTTGTTTTAATAATTTTTTATAGTCTTTTAGAGTTGTTTAAAAATATGTAATTCATTTCGGAAATTTTTTAAAAGATGGGTTTGTTTGAAAAATCCAGATTGGTTTTATTGGACTTTTTTGTCGTTGTATGTTTATACACTTGGGTAAATCATTTAAAATTTTCATTTTATGATACCTGAGAACTTGTGCCAGACCATGGGGTTTGGTAATTACCTTTGGTCCTTGTCATGGGCTGGTTTTGGTGCCGGTTTTGATGGAGATCTTATTCAGTTCATGACAAAATTGTATCAAAGGGAGGTTCTCTCTGTTGGGTCATGTTATTTGGGGAATACTCCAGATATTCTAGAGTTAGGACAATTGATACTTGATACATTGGTTATGGGTAGTGTTCCTGGCTAGCACACCCTATGATGGGATTCTAGTTTCCAGGGGATGTGGGGATTTGTCTGAGTCCTTTAGTTTTCTTGGATTGATGATGATTAGGGGAAATGAAAAGAGAGTTGGGTTAATAGTCTCAGTGAGCTCGTAGAGCCTAGAAATCCATGTGGAGCTGGAGATATTTCCCTAAAACACTCTCCATGATGATGAAGTGATTGTCTTATGGCCGACAACCATATTTCCAATTCACCCACTGAAACTAGTTTCCTTTCGCATTGTCTTGTGTTCTTTAGTTTTGAAATCCCGGAAGTTTGGTTTTAAAGTAAAAATGACATGGTTTTAAGAAGCATAAGGTTTATACGAAATGATTTTATAATAAAAAGGGAATGGTTTTATTTTTAAAGTGGTGGATATAAATTTTCATAATTGTTTTGAAATGGAAAATGGTGTGTTTACACCTCTTTTGAAAGTAGGAAATTATGTTAATGTTGGTTTTGAAAAAGTGTTCCCAAAAAAAGTTTTAAAAATATTGAAAGGAGTTTTAATGGGATGAGATTGAAATTTATGTATATGAATTTAAAGTGGGTATTCATTTGAATGATTGGGATTTTCATTTCATGGTTAGCGGTCATGAGAAAAAGAAAGTATTGGTTGATTGTTTTGATTTTGAAAAGTGGAAAGAATTTTTGTATTAACCTTTGGTATTTCCGTGAGCCACCACATGACTGATATTTTATGGGATGATGTTGGATAATGACATGACTATATGAGTGCTATGATAGATATGAAAAGGGTTCCCCATGTGGCATAGAAACATGCATGTGTGAGGCCCATGGGGTACTATTGGTGGATACGCTAATCGCTGAACCGTTTGTGTTCAAAGAAATGTTTTTAAAGGAAAACATGATGTATTTATGATTGGTTTGGGATAGTGTGTATTATGTGTTTTTTAAAATGTTGATGTTGTGGGATTTTTTGGGTCAAATAACCCCTCTTGTTTGAACTGTGTTTTGTGTTTGTGTTTGGTCGATAAACTAGGTTGAAGGGACGGTTAGTGGTGTCTTCTATGAAATGTATCTAGATGCCTTTATGGTGGTTCATTTCATGTGTTTGGATATATTTTATGTCATTTATTGACCAATATACTAGCTTGGTTTGGTCCTTGGGTTTTCTCGTTGGATAAGGTACACCCCCATTAAGGGTTAGTGCACTACAGAAGTGCAACCCAAGTTGTTTTGCTATTGGAAAATCCCCTAGTTGATCAATATAAAGAACATTTTCTCGAGAATTATAGAATGAGTATACACCCTTTACTTTTTAGTTTTTCAAGAGAGTGCTCAAGGAAGGTTAAAGGAGACCTTAGTTTCTTAAGTTACCTTATTCGTCGAAGGTGGAAGTAGTGTGGGGTTGTTCGTGGGGATGAGTATCTGGATGGTGTCTAAGAGGGTCTCTGGGTCCTTCATAGTCTCTTCGAAGTAGGGGTTTATGTTAAATAACTAGTGTGGGAAATCTGGTCATGAGAGGATGTTATGAACATTTTCTATAATTGTGTGATGTTGGGAGACGTTGAATAAGGCTCCCCTCAATGTATTGTTATTATTAGTCGCATTGGTCATGTTCGGTGACACATTGTGATGTTGCATGCCCGTTTGACTCTAAAGGTGAAGTTTTGCAATCTTTTGTGGGTCTTTGTTTTTTCAGATGTCCTTTTGTGAAATCTCGATATCCTTTGTTTAGAGGATTGTTTTTATATATATCCTTTCCTCCTTCCTTTTCTCATCTAAAGAAACAAGGGTGATGTGTGTTCAACTTCAAACCCCTTGTTTTAGTTAAATGCCGAGTTATGGAAATATAATTTTAGAGTGTGTTATGTCTTGGTAAACTTTTCTAGGATTGGGGTGTAGTTCTTTGTGGATGAGAAATAAGAAGTTCCATATAGGGTTTTCCAAAGCCAAACTATGAGGCCGAAGATGATTCAATCTTTTGGGCTCTAGCCATAGGCCCCGGAGTGAAGCTGGTGCGTAGTCATGGGAAGTCCCAGGGTTTCTCAAACCCTTGTACAAATTCATATCCTCATTATGAAAGATGGAAATAGTTTAAACCTCTGGTTTCATCGTCTTTCCTCTATTTTTCCCATTCCGTTGAATGAGGTGGAGGGCCTCGTGCCCATGTTATCACCAAATGTCATTCTTTTCTGCTTTGGTTTCCATTGAGTTTTTGGAGTATGGTTGGGAGTTTGGCTAGACAGGTTGAGTGAATGGTTTTTTCATGGTTAATAGTAACCATGCCCCAAAAAAACATTAAATTGGAAGGATCCAAATGGTTAGCACACATTTTCTCAAACTGTATGGATTAATCATGCGACCATACCAACTCTTTAAATTTGGGTTCTTCTGGTGTTGGTATATGCTGGTTGGTTAAGATGGATGGTTTTTATGGTGGGGAGACTCATTATGAATCTCATGTATATTCATTTCAAAATTTCTAATGGAGGCCTACCCCTTTTACTAGGGAGTCTGTTCAGGCCTCCCCCTGTTAGTGTCTTGACCATGTCTCGAGAAAATTTGAGTTGTATCTTACGGTGGGGAGCCCATTTCTGTCTCCCCATACTAGTAACTCAGATCTGACCATTGTCTTGGCTTGGTGGTATGTAGTCTTTTTTCAGAGCTATCTAACTACCTACATATTCCTTGGGTAAATTTTGGGAGTGGAGAGTGACCAATGTTCTGGTTAAATCAAGGTAAGTGTAAACTTGTTCGTTGTTGTTGTTCATTTGGGTAAATCACTGGAATATTATTTGGATAGTGTTTGAGGATTTTTATTTTGGGATAAAATATGAATATAAATGATAATTTCAGTACGTGGTGTATGTTTTGGTTGGTGAGAGTATTACTTCATTTATCAATCAATTGAAGGTGTTTTCCCTTTTGGGGGCAGGTGAAACTTGGAAAAGGTGTCCATTTTGGCATTTCGATTGGGTTTGATTTTTTCCTTTGGCCTTGCCGTGGATTTCCGAGGGTGGAATGTTTTATGGTGGGTAGAATTGTCATATCCATTACTTATTTTTAAGGTATTTTTCATTTAATTTCTATTCATTATTTGTTTTAGGGGTTTCCCATTAATTTTTGTTGGAAATGGTGGGTTTTCAAAATTTGGGCCAAATCGTGAGCCCATTTCTAGATTTAAAAATAATTTTTTTTCTTTTATAAATCCTTCATTTTTCAACATTTTATACTCATTCCACTTCCAAATTGTAATCCCATGGTATATTAAAAACAAAATATCAATTTGGACCCCATAGGAATCCATAATAATGATGGATTTGGTGTTTTTATAAAGGTATTCGGTAGCCCAAAAGCCCATTTCCTGCTTAAAATGTTCTCTACTACTTAATATATCATTCAATTTTTATGGTTTTTCAGTGATTAAACCTCTCACCCGAGACAACTTACCCAAGGCACGCTCCTATGCTCTTGTCCCCTCTTTGGAGCTCATCTCCCCAAAAAATTAGGGAGATCTTTCTTATTCATTCTCAAATCACCCATATTTGAAGCGGTAAAATAAATATTTGTTAAATCTATCAATTTTTACTATATTTCCACAAATTTAGTCCCCACATGGCCTACTATGATTCCTTCAAGCCTCCATACTAATTTTGGTTACTTCAAGATTCAACTATTGGTAGATTTGGGCCGAATGCTTCAAGATTTCTTCAAGTAAGTGTTTCTCTCTTCATTTCATTCCTTCTCCTTAGGGTTTCCCCATATTTAATGAAGTTATAAAATTTACATAAGTTAGGGATCTAAAATAGGGTTTTATTTGGTGTCCTTTTGGTCAAATATTTTCCTTTTAGGATGGATTTCACTTCTTTCAGATGCGGTGGTGGAGTGGTGGATGTTTTACACCATGATTTGGGGGTTTGATTTAAAAGGTAAGTGATTCCATGTGTAATAATTTTTTTGATGAGTTAGCATTCTTAATTTAATTATATTAAATTTTCCTAATATACTATACATTTTGTGAAAACTTTTTTTGATGGAGTTTGTTAAGAGGCTAATTTTATAGTTTCACTTTGTTTCAAATTGGGTGTTTTCTATGTGTAAACCTTGTGGTAATCCTTGAGTTAATGTTATAACATGTGGAAGTGGTTTGTTAAATATTTTTTGGGATGAAAATTCTACTTTTTTAGGGTATTAGGATTCTTTTGGGTTTAAAATAGGGGTTTTGAATTCGTTTTATGTGTAAAACATTGTTTCACTCCTTGAAAGTGTTTTATGAAAATGTGTGTTTTTCATGTGTATCTTTTGTGGTATAATTTGAGGTGATTTTATAGTACTTTAGAATGGTTTAATAAATGTTTCAAGGGCTTCCAATTATGATTTGGTAGAGTTTTGATGTGATTTTGGCCTTGAAATGGGGTTTTGAAATGGGGTTTTGAAATTGTTTTTGTGTGTAAGATATAATTATTCCCTATGGGATTGTTTTCTGAAAATTGTAAATGTTTTATTTTGTTAAAAAAAGTGGGAAAATGGTGTATATATACTATTTTTTTTGATTTTGTTCACCTAATATGTTTTTTTGAAAGGTAAAGTGGTGATTTAAGATGTAAAATGTTTTCAAAACATTTTATAAATTGATGAAATGTTTTATCAAATGGAAAGAGAGGGGAAAAACATGTTTATGGGCTGTTTTGTGTGAGTGTAATGTGAAAAATGATTTTTTTGATGAAATAAGTATTATGTGATGTGTGTGTGGGATGTTATATGAGTTTTAGTATCTTGAAATTTTTTTATAAAATTATTTAATGAATTTTTGGAAGTGTTAAAGAAATAAGGAAAGTGTTGTGGTCTATTTTGGTGTGAGTATGATTTCAAAATTAATTTGAATGAAAAGTGGATTGTGTAACTTTCATGATATACATGTGTGGTGTTTGGTGAATTTTTGAAGTGAAAGTGGTATTTTCATGTAAAAATTATACTTCTTGACTTGCTGAACATTTTTGAGCACAAGAGGGAAACCTAAGTATCTTGGTTGGTGGACGGGTACTAGTATTCTAGTGAACCCATGGGGTTTGGCCTTAGTTTCACGTAGCAAGTTTGACGCTTATAAAACTAACTAAACTATGATGATTATGATTATGGGGGACCTCTATGTTATGGGTATGTTCCTTACTAGTAAATCATGTGCACAATAAAAAATATTAAGATGGTTACTCTCATAGAGATACGAGGTACCTAGGACCCATAGCGAGCTAGTGCCTTGGGGTGACTTTCCCATTGCTTGTGATAATTAGTTACTTTGTGATTACCATCTACATTCAATATGGTTGGATGGAAAATTCTGTAGCATTGAAATTATTTTTAATTGTTTTTATTCTTTAAAATAGTCCACATGAAAACTGATTATATTTAAGTTGCATCATTTAGAAATTGTCACCAGGATTTAATGTCTTAAAAACCAACATTCTTTTCATCTTTGAATGTTTATCATGTGTAATATCTTATTGGTGGTATCCTACTGGGCTTTGGATCACACCCTAATTACAACTTTGGGTGTAAGTATACTTGGTTATTTTTCCGCAGGTTTAGGTACAACTTTTGTGCCAACAGTTCGTGTTTTTAATAGTCCATCGTGATGCAGTGTTGTGGAGATGGCTTTAGGGTGGCACCTCTTTCCATGTGAAGGTTCTTGGGATTTCATTTTTGGTTTTATTAATTTTTTATAGTCTTTGAGAGTTATTTAAAACCATGTAATTCAGTTCTGAAATTTTTTAAAAGAAGGTTTTTTGAAAATTACATATTGGTTTTATTGGACTTGTTTGTCATTATATGTTTGTAAACTCATGTAAATTGTTCCCAATTTTCATTTTTATGATACCCGAGCACTTATTCCAGCCCACTAGGATTGGGAATTCCCTTCAAGACATGTCATGGGTTGGGTTTCGTGCTAGTTTTGATGGTAACCAGATTCAGTTTGTGACACATAGTCCATTTATAGTCCAATATTCCTTTTATAGTAACTTTCATGACCCCAAAATTTAAAAATATCTAACACTAGAGTAATTGTAATAAATGTTTAAAATAAGTTAAAACAAAAAATATACTAGTGGAAACATATCCTAAACATGTCTAATAATTATTTTATGAGAGTATTTTGACTTAAAATTATATTATATTCGAATTTATTCAATTTGGGCCTATTTTAAGATGAAAATTATGTTATATTATTTTAATATTTTTAGAAATTATAAGAATTTCCCTCCCCTCTATGATAAATGGAACAAAATATCATTTTTTCACACATAAAAACCATATTTTTTCAAAATAACTATCTAAATACCCTCCATACATACCTACCCATGTCATAGAGGCCTTGGTTTATTCAAAAAACAACTTATAAAAGCTTTTGTTGTAAACCTTAAGATGTTGTCCGAAGAAAAGGTATAATTATTAATCAATTATTTTATTATTATTTATTATTATAAATAATTCAAATATGATTTAACCATGACGATATAATGACACCAGTATCTCCCATATAATTATATGTTATATTTTTAATTACATAACCTATATCCATCCCCTTCTTCCATCAAATGGGAAAAGAAACCATCAATCATGTGTACGGCGGACTACCGCCCCACGAACCGATGTAATTTGATTTCCATAATCCCCTCTTATAGATGGAGTTAATGATGGATTTAATATATATATATATATATATGATATCCATGACATGAAAATTATTATAAAAAGATAACATATCATTTATTTGCATACCTTTCCATTATCTGAAAAATGATAACATCATTTATGTGTATGTGTGGACTACCGTCTCCACGAAACGATGCAATTCGTTTTTCATCACCAAATCACATGGATGATATATATATGTATATTTAATGAAATAATATATTATTTATGATATTATCATAATTATATAAATATAAAATAATAGTTACCTTATTTTTATAACGATCATTGAAAAAGAGAAATGTTACTCATGTGTACATACGACATAACGTCTCAATGATTATAACATAGTTCATTTTTAATAACCCCATTTCATATTTATTTTTAAAAGTATAATTTAAGTATAAAAATTATAATTATTTCATGATTATTATTTCAGATTTTATGGAATAATGGCATCTTTGACTATAGTAAACCTATAGAAACCATTTTGGACATATGGTCCGAATATGATCAAAATGTCCAACAAAAACCCAAATGATTAAGAATTTAAATATGACATGAAAATTAATAAGGTAAAGAGAAATAAGTGAATTGAAGAAGTTTCTAAAGAAAAAAAAATTGATTTACACTAGTTTATTATTTAGTAACATAAAGAATGTACATGACAAATCAGATTCAAGGTAAAAGACTTTCTTTTAAAAATAATCTTTTAAAGTATCCCTTCCAACAGTTTTTCTTCTATGAACATATTTTTTTAAATATATTACTAATGTATTTATATGAAAATAAAATAATTATAAAGGAAATTTCATGTAATTTAATAATTTCATTAAAATTATTTCAATATTAATCTTTTTTATAGAATGATTTGACTATCTTTACAAAAGACAAAATGAATGTTTTATTTTAACCCATATAGAGACATTGAATTTTCCTACCACTATAATCATTATTTTATATTTGGATTACCTTAAAATAATCGATGTTTTACTAAAATATAATCTAATTCCCCTTCGTTCTGGGTATTTTTGTTTTGAAAATTATTTTTTAAAAGAAAGAGGTATTTTAATATCTGAAAGTGTTTTTCATATGGGTTTAAAATAGTTTTGAAAAGGTTTTATAGTGATAAAATTAATGAATAAAATGTTTTATTCATTATTTTTTTCTATGAATATAGATTACGATTTATATATACCTTGATGGGTTTATATGTTTAAGGTTAATCATAAGTCCAAATTATATAAAACCCATTTTTAGGTTTTAAGTGATAATACATTAATTTATTAATGATATTTTTGGGAGAAATTTTATTATGTTGAGATTTATGTAACCCTTTGGGTTATCATAAATGATTATTTTATAATAAATTTATTAAATTCTTTTGGATGCAATCTGAGAGGTATGTTATAATATTTTAGGTTAAAAACTTATTTAATTTTGAAGTTATTAATGTTATTTTTGAGGATTTTATGGTTAAAGTATTTTAGAATTTCAAGTTGTATTTTATTTACAAGGACCATTTTTGTTTTAACATGAAATAATTAATTTCATGTTTTAATTATGTTATCTCATATATATTTAAGATCTTTTATCTAGATGAAAGGAAAAGGATCTCACAAAATCTTTTTATCCCTTCAATATGATTTAATCATCACTATCAGAGAAAAATATTGGTCAAATGATTTTGATAGATTTTTTAACATTAAAATCACCAACAAGAAACCATTTGATATATATAACACCTTTTCATTTATCCGAATTAAAATCTCAACTCGTCCAACTCATTTAACAAGGTATATACCACCAAGTACTTGAATATTTATTTTATAGTGATATGGAATTTATACTGGAAGATAAAAGAGATACCAGTAGAATAAAAGAATACTATAATGACTGGATTTAAGGTATGAATTATTCTTTTGTGTAATTATAATGAAAAATAATTGAGTTGATATTGATGAATTATAAGGACATATTTCATATCATTGATTTTTAGGAATAAAGTATTAATAAATCAGATGATAATGAATGGATAAAGGCCTAATAAAGATGTTTAATAAAGGAAATGTTTATCAATAATATTTTATATATTGTAAATATTATTAGAATCATGAAACTCCTATGGATTATTATATAGTAGATATTGTTTTAAAAAATTGGAAACACATGTTTGAATTAATCGATACCTTCGAAAAGTGGTTTAGTGAAAGGGTGATTTTTTCTGGAGAAATCCATTTAAGGACATATGAAAAAGGGGTAAATAAACCTTTGTGTTAAAATGTCTATGTTTATAATGAAATGATATTCAATTAAGATTATTTTATTTTGTGAAAAATTGAGCTTTATAGAAAAATATAGAGGTTAAAAAGTTATTTTTTGATTAATTATATTTCGAGTATGTTCAACATATTTTTGAAAAAATTATAAGAATTATATTAATATAGTCTTAGTAAATGGATAAACCTTAGGTTGAGTGAAAACCCGTTGCGTCTATAAACACCACATGGATTAAAACTAAAACCACATGGTGATAAGGGTACATTACATACCACTGGCCTACAATATGTCCTAGTTAGTATGAAATTATGTAAAAAGCTGAAAAAATATATTAATTTGATGTTGGGAACATATGTTTTATTGTATAGATAACCATAGAGATGAAAAATGATTTGTTTATTAAGTGATTTATGATATTTCAAAATAAGTTCACTATTTTGGGAACCCTATATGATTAAGGTAATTGGAATTTTTTTCTATAATATGGGATTTTATTTGAGAAATATATGTTAAATTATATTTTTGAATATTTTTCATGATTCCTATTATTTATATAAATAATTATCGTATTATGATAAATATATAACAATGTCATATATATTTTTTAGTATGATACATTAATAGTTATTGATGTTATCTATAAATAGATGTTAAATATATCTTGGAATAATATACAATAAAATCATATTTAGGTTTAAATATTTTCATTAATATTTTGATGAAATTTAATGATAATTATTTATGAAATGATCAACATTGAAACTTGAGAAGTATTGTTGAATTTTGTAAATTAATGTACTATTTCCTTATGTTATTAGTCAAGATGGTAATGGAATTACTCAACATTAGGAAATGGATCTTGAAACAAAAATTTTGTCATATTACCTTCATTTTTGATGAATTAATAGTATTTATTTCACACCTATTTTGTTTATGGTTGTGTGGTTACTAACATTCTCATGATCATTAACTTTTTTTATGAACAATAATCTCTATCACATTATATTAATATTTAGACATTATGATTTTTTCCATGTTCATATTTTTATTTTCCACTAATGTTTTCCTATTTTGATTCCCTGTTATGTTTTATTCCAAATAACCTTCAAATTTCCCTTTACCTCTTTTCAAGAGGAAGTTTTACTAACCCTATAACAGAAATGTGATTTAAAAAAGGTATTTATAGATGGAAAACCACTGATTAATGAGATTAAGTTAAAAATTATAGGTTAAAATTTTTAGGGGCGGGGGGGGGGGGGGGGGTAATGAAATTGCTTGAGATTTTATAAGAAGCAAATTATGTTCAATAACATGTAAGACACACAACACCATGTTTAAGCAGAACCAAAAAAATATTATTATTTAAATATTACCGTTATAAACTAGATATTGAAATACATGGTATGAATATTATTAAAAAAATTATAAAATATATATAATTTTACTAATCAATACAAATTTATTTATTAGTTATTAGGAAATAATTAATCAATTTTTATAAAAGACATCTTATCCTTCAAAAAATGTTTTCTTCAAAAATGTTATTTATATCTTTTTGTGAGTAAATATTATAGTTAATTTCAGAAAAATTTAGAAATTTTATTCTATAAATATGATATAATTTTTTAAATCCTAATATCAAAATTATCTTATGGATATTTTTTTATTTTTCTAAAAAAATTGATTTTTTTAATGAATAATAAAAAATAATGTTTTTTTGGAAAATTACATTTGATTTTAATGAATTTATGAAGTAAAATTATATTTTTTATCAGTTTGAAAATTTCATTAGTTTCTTTTTGACTAAAATTAATAAAATTATATTCTTTGTAATGAATTTTATATTTTAATTTAGTATAAAAACATTTTTGTACTTAAAATGGCATTTTTCAAAAAAACTATTTTTCATAGCATTATGTGGGATTAATTTTAAATTTAATTCTACCACTTATGTGATTTGAATCCTGAAAAATGGATTCCATATTTGGAATCAGGAGTTCCAAATTTTATAAATATGACTTTTTATTTTTATTTATTATGAACAGTAATCATAGTAAATTTTGTTACCACACTAAAGGTAAAATAGGTTAATAAATGGAAACTTGCCTTAATGTTATTAGATGAGTATATTTCATAAATAATAAAAAAATTATAATATATGACCTTTTTCCCATATTTACATGATTTTTATATTTAAAATATTTTATGTGAAGAAAATTAAATAATACCATTCTCTTTTTTATAGTATTTAAATTTCTGACATAAGGATAAAAAAGAATACATGTTCAGATCTAAATATTATTTCATAATATAAATTTTTATTATTTATAATGATAATTTATTTCTAATTTTTAGTGATAAAATAATTTCCATAAATTTTTACGTAGCACCAATACATTATTTATTCAATTAAAATAAAACTAAATGAAATGATTTTCAAAATATTAAAAGTAATTTTGTTTTAATGGATTATTATGTTCGAAGTTTTATAATAAAAAAATGACATATTATATATGTTTTAGTTCATTATATTCATATTAAATTTCTTTATTGATGTTTTAAAAGTCAAATTAAATTAATAGTTCCAAAATTGTCATTAATGTTATTTTATAATAAATAATATTGTATTAAATGATTAAAAAATCTAAAAAAATATATGATCACCCTAGTGATTGGGATATGGTTGAGAATATCAACCATTATAAATTTATTTCCCAATTTTACTTTTATAGTATCTTGACCACTTAAGAGTAAAATATTTAACTCCTCTATAACTTTAAAAAAGGGTTAAACGAGCTAAAAAAAGATAATGGTAAAAAATCAACTAAAATTTCCCAATATTTATTTTATAAAATAATTTAGACCGAAAATATTCCTATCTTTAATTATTATTAATTTTTATCCATGTTAATATAAAAATAATATATATTAATTTAATATTTTAAGAAATTCCATGAATGCCCCTCCCCTCTCTTATAAAAGTGTACCTTCTATACTCATTTTTTCACACAAAAAAAACCATTTGTTTTATATAATACCTTATAAAATACATTCCATACATCCCTCCTCGTATCATATAGGTCATTTATTGATTAGAAAACCAACCTACAAAAATCTTTTGGTTTAAACCTTAAGAGGTTGTCTGATGAAGAGGTATAATTATTAATCACGTGTTTTAATTTAAATTATTCTTATACTTCCTAAAAATATTCTTAAAACATGATGATATAATCAATTAAGTATATATCATATAATAATATGTTATTATGTTAATGAATAAAATATATACATATACTTCTTCTACCAAATGGGAAATGAAAACCACCATTCGTCTGTACGACAGACAACCACCTCATGAACCAATGTGATTCATTTTCCATCACCACCTCTCAAATTTAGTTGAAATTATGGATTTAATTTATATATATGATATTAATGTGATATTTATAATTAATAAAAGATATTATATCATTTAATTTATTACCTTTCCATTCATTGAAAAATGATTACATCACTAATGCGTATGTGTGGAAAACCGCCTCTATGATGCGATGTGATTATTTTTTCCTCACCACTTAAAATTAATGATATATAAGTATATATACATAAATTATTTGGTATTTATGATATTATTGTAATTATTTAATTATAAAATAATAATTACCTTCATTTCATAATGACTGTTGAAAAATATAAACGTTAATCATTCGCACAAATGACCTATCGTCTCCATGATTGTAACATTGTTCATTTTTCATAACCATATTCAATAATTATTTTTAAAATTATAATTGATGCATAAAAATGATAATTATTTCCTAATTATTATTTTTTATATGATTTAATAATGATCTCTTTGATCATAGTCATCCTACTGAATTCATTTTTGACATATGAGTTGAATATCATCAAAATGTATGATATATACTCAAATAATTAATTAGTTGAATATTAAATGGTAGTAAATAAGATAACAAGGAATAATAAACCATTAAAATGTTCTTAAAAACTATATAATGAACAAATGTTTATTATTAATTAATATAAGTAATATATGTGACAATTAAAAATCAAGGTAAGAGACTTTATTTTAAAAATTATCTTTTAAAATTTCCCTCCTAACTATTTTTCTTCTATGTACATATTTTTTGAAAAATAATTTATTAATGTATTTATATATACATAAATTAATTTTAATGTATATTCTAAATATCTTTTTTTACTTTATTTTAAATGATTTTAAAGTAAGTCTTTTTATGGAATGTTTTAACATTCTTTACCAAAAAAGGAATGATATATTTTAACATAGAAGGTGATAATGACTTTTCTCACCACCTTAACCATTATTTAATTTCTGTATTCCATTACAATATTCCAAATTTTATTCAAAGAAAAATCATTTTACATTTTTATGGGTATTTTAGTTTTTAAAATGGGTTTTGAAAATAATGGGGTATTTCAATATCTAAAAGTGTTTTTCATATGGAATTAAAAGAGTTTTTAATGTATATATGATGAAAAAGTGCAAGAATATTTTTTTATTCATGATATAGTACTCGTGAATTATATAAGAGAAATAGGTGAGCCTGATACAAATTATAGTATGAGTTGAGGCCCATTGTGTCTCATGACTATGTGTGATCTTTATATAGCTTACACTAAGGTTGAGCACCATTATAGCTCTCTAATTCATTGGTAAATGATCCTTGTATTTAAAAGAAATGAGGGATTTAACAGGCTTGGTTTCTACTATAGATTTAACTGGGACTAAGTTATTTCTAAAATGGGTTTAAAATAGGTTATGAATAAGAGGCTCATGTTTTCCTAAAATGGGTTTCTATATTCTTTATATGAGTTTTAACATTTTTATAGAGAAAAAAGTGTGTTATTTTAATATGGAATATATTTGTTTCATATTCTCAAAGAATAATGTTATAATGGTAAGTATTTTATAGGTTCTATTATTTTTCAATAAACTAACATATTTATTATTTTTAGGCCCCTTACTATGTTTTTTGTGCATATCCCTTGTTTTTAAAATATTTTTCATAGGATTAAAGGACGGGTAAATATAAAGAATTAGTCAAGTTGAAAGTCATGAATATTTTTATTGAAAAGAAAACATGTTTTATTTTAATAGTTTTATATTGTGGGAAAAATGGAGATTGAATCATTAAAACGACAATATAATTTTTGGTTTTATTATATTATAGTTATGACCTAATTATCTAATATTATAAACATATAATATATTTGATAATAAAAGAAAGTGAATTTTGGTCTAAAGACAATAGATTTTATGTTTTTTCAGGATGGATCCTTACAACATCCCTCTCATGAATTTAACACATATTATTTCTAGATTACTTATATTAACATTAACTTTATTAGCCTGATTATAGAGGTCTATGATGAATCCTATCTTACTAAAATAGGAGTATTTTTATATTGTTGGTGTAAACACCTTCTTATTATCTTTCCTTTTAGGAGTTTCAGGTGATCACTTGTTTTTTTCTCATATAATTATATTTTCCATATTTTATCAATTATTTATCATATTTTATAGGCTTATATTCTCATAAAGATATGAATTTCATTTCAAAATTACATACCTTCATTAATCATAACAATATCTATATAGGTTATAGTATTTACAGAAAATATTCAATTTTCCAATTATGTTTTTCATTAACAAATTCTTCTATGTTTATGAAGTATATATCTTCTATATTTTAGGTCTTATCCTCATTACTTATTTAATTATACAATTTATATTTTTTGAAAAATTATGCCAATAATTGATGGACATATTCTTGAACCTCTAGTAATACCAAAAATAACCTAAAATCTGCCTCCTTTTATATGGCAGTGCAGTCCATCCATACATAAATGTCTTCTATTTTTGGATATTTTCACCAACCTTTTGTAGTTATATTATTGATATGATTCTCTATGAATTTATTACTTTAATCCTTGAATTAATTATTGATTTCCCATTATTTTTAGATTTCCAAATTTGTACATTTTTGTACATTTATCCTATATTTCCATAAAAAAAGAATTTAGTATAATATGAATAAAGAAGATTGTGGGATACTTTTTTCATTGATAATGAAGTGGAAGATTCTATACACAATCCCATATTTACATTTCCATCATTTTTATTTTCATTTGATGCATAGTTATCTTATAACATCTTTATGGAAACATTCCTTTACATTTAAGGTTGAGAGTTCCTACCTTTTTCTCATTCATTATCCTTTAGTTTAATTCTCAGCTCTAGATAATTCATGTTGAGAATGTTTTTCTCAACCTTAATCAGTAAACAATATTCATCCAAATTATCCTTAAACTTTTAAAATTTATACACATGAATTTTTCTTCTTCTTGCAACTCATTATTAAGCTCTTTTACTATATTTTCCTTATTTTAATGTTATAAAATTATAGAACTCATAGAGAATTGATGAAACTTTTCAAATTCATGTAACACATAATTAAATACAGTCTTGAATACACCCTTTTCCTAAACTGGTCTTTTCGAGTGTTCAATAGCATAAACATACCCTTCCTTACAAAGTGAGACTATTTCATCCTTTATTATCACTAAATTTGGGATGGTATTGCATATCACAACATTCTTATCCAATTAATCTTACGTTTCATTAACCTATTATTACATTTGTGATTTTTCACCACAAATTCCCATGAATTTTCAAAAAATAAATCTTCTTATTTCTTTTAAAACATTCTCTAGATGATCGTTAATTTTAGAATAAAAATCACTAAGTGATATATCATCATCACAACATGAACAATATTTATTAGATTAATCATAAAAAAAATAATTATTAAAACTTATAACACTCTGATTAACTTTAGATAATAGCATATCTACCATTACTTATAGATTCTTCTTCAGCCACATTACCTATATTTTATTCCTAGATTTATGATTCATGTAAGAAATATACTATTTTTTATCTATTGGAGTATCATCCATTTTCTCCATTTCAGAAAACTAAAATTCGTCCCAAAATCAACACTTCCTTAAAGATAATAAAAGCAGTCAGAGAATTCTTGGATCTTTTTTATGGAACCTCACTATGATAATAATTGTAGAAACTAAGGACTAGTTTGGTACTAATGAGAGGGGATAGGTGAATGAGTGGTACTCACCCATTGAGAGTTCTCCCTTTTTAGAATTAAATCTATTGAACCTCTTAATGTTCTCGATCCACTCAATATAAATTCTTAGACTCACCTCAAATGTATTAACAAAATTTTATTATCCTAATAAATGATATTTTTAATTTTTGGTTCAAATACTCACTCATTTCCATGTAGTTAGACACCCCAACATGGATACTCCACTATAATCATATTTTTAATTATTGTTATTCAAGTAATAACTGGTTATACACCAAAATAATGGATCCTCCAATTATCCATAGTTCTATATCCCAATAAACAGTTCTTATTCCTTGGTTGGTTAGACACCACAACCATCCTTCTCTTCCTAGACTGGTTAGACACCCCAACTACATGTTTCTTAAATTACTAATTAGATGTACTAGTCATGAGCTCCTCTTATTTTTTTTGGATCTAGTATTATAAATTCATCTTTCTCTAAGTGTTATCTACCTCTATGATTCTACAGTACTAGGATTTCTCATGTATTCCTTTAATATCCTCAACAACCAATTTAAATACATTAGTTGGTCTCAAAATTCCTTCTAGATTTTGTGTGATCTAAATTATCTCTATATTTAAATACTCAATTTCTTCTCCATTAGGTAATTATAGATTTTTCTTATCTTCTTCTATTTAAAATAATAGATGTATCATGAACTTAGAAATATCATCACGCTATGTATGTGGGTTCTCAATTACTTCTCTCGACACCTTCTTTTATAACCTAAATATATTTATAATCACATAATGACACTACATGAATATTTGGTTTCCATTATTATTTAGAAACTCCATAATCTTCATCAGGAATGATCTTTACCCATTTAAATTTTTTAGTAGATTTATTGATTTTTTCCTCATTTGAACTCTTATTTGAATCTTCTTTTAAACCTACAAATAACTTGGTTATCATTCTGTCACATGATATATAAATATAAAAGTCTTATGAAACTCCTCAAATCTTGTTTCTTTTAAATACCAGATGGAATTGGGATCTCATATATTTTTCTCCATGAATAATTTTATTTACTTGGACTTATTCTCCTCAAATATATAGTATACAAAATCATCTGAGATCTCTATCTGTGTGACCTCATGCATCTTTATAATGTGGATATTCCATTTTCCATAAATTTAGATTCTAATAATATCTCCTAGTATGTAAGGATATAATCCCTTACATCATTCTCAGATGAACATATGAATTCTATAAATTTATTGAATTTTCCTACATGTTTCATTTTGTCTCTGAAACAAAATTCCATTATAGGGTTCACTTTAGCTACACAGAATCATTAAAATACATTAAAAAATTACCTTAAATTGGCCCAAATGTCTCCTTGAGTAATGAATTCACACACACAATAGTATTTAAATAAATATATTCACCTATGTATCCATATTTTCATACATACAGGATCAGATCTTTTGGAAGTTCATATATACTATAGAATCAAATTTTCCAAAAATTTGACTTTGTAGATTTTTATATGTGTTATAATTCCCACACATAAATACATAAATTTAGAGTCTTCACTGAAAAAGTATTAACTACTATTTATACAACTTCCAAGACTTTATAATCACTTCCAAAAATTTATAAAATTTTGTAGACAATGCTTCTTCATACATCAGAATATGTCTTTGATTATATTGAATATCAATATAATAATCATCATAATTGCTTTTCCACATTGTCTTAAACTTCTCTACTCAAGTTATTAATTATTATGGCTCATGATTCCTTTTCGATAGAGAATATCAACACCTCAATCATATTATGGACATACATGGATGATATATAAATCATTAAATCTGATTCCTTATCATGAATCCTTAAGAATCCTCCAAGCATCATCATCACCACACTATATCGAAATATTAAAAACAAATGTAATACTGACTTGGGTACAACATATAACATGTTAAATTAGAACTGATCCCCTCTTGGATTACACTATACTATATCTATTTATTTTTTTATCAATATATTTACCTTTAATTAGTTCAAACAACCTTTTGGATCTATCTAGAATGATCTTGATTCAAAGGATATATGATGCTTCACCTAATTCCATCATATAGAAACACTTATTTAACTATTCATTAACTAACTATAAGACTAGAATGTAACATATAGTAAATAATATGTCAACAACACATACTTTTGGGAATATGACATCACTCCCATTAAACCCCTTGTAATCACATGGATTATATTTATTCTTATGAAACCAAAATTTCTTATGGATTTATTGAATTAGAAGTTCTTTTACATGGACTCTCTACTCAATCCATAAATATATCTCTATGAATTGATAATCTTATTGGAAATTACTCGAGTCAAAATCCCTTTAGGTTGTATCATATTGACAACTTCTTTAAGGATCCCATTAAGTAAATTTGTCATGGTCATGGAAAGTTCCAATGAAAAGTATAATTTTGATATATTTAAACATGAAAACTGGAGTAAAGGTTTCATCATAGTAAATTAATTTATGTTGATTAAGCCCTTTATCTACAAGACATAATTTATATGTATATAATTTACCTTACATGTCTAGTTTTCTCTGTAATACCCATTTTCACCCAACAAAAAGTACATCATATTTTGGATCAACTAGAACCCAAACATGGTTCCAATACATTGAATCCATTTCATAATTCATATATTATTCCCAACTTATAGATTCCATGATCTCTACTACCTTCTTATAGGAAATAAGATAATTATTTTCAACCAATAATGAGTCACCATTCTTAGTGACTAGAAAAGAAAATCTTTAAGGTTCTATAAACTCTCTAGGGATCCCACATAGTACATTTGTTTTAGAAACAAAATTTTCTATGGGGAACAAAGGATTGTTTTCTTAAAACATTTATTTTATATCTTTAGCATTAAATCCATTAATGTCAATCTTTCACCCACTATAATTTATGAGGATTTTATCATTCTCATGAAATATGGAATGTTTTTCCATGCTTACCATCCTGTTTGAGGGTCTATATACATAGTTTCCTATTATTTCATTATTATTCCCTAGAAAGATACACTTCATTCCCCAAGGTGATAGTTTATTTCATGTGGTGGCATTAACAAATTCCTAACATCCTCACACATATAAGTTTGAAAACATAGATTTCCATCTATAAATTAACTTTTATGGAATTTCATTTTCATATTTTGTTGGAACTTGGTTTACTATGTACCTATTAGTTCATAATAAATATCTGTAAAAGTACAATAGATGATTTGAATGAATCATCATCAACCACAACATGTCACACAATGTATAATTCATCCATTCACTTGCACCATTCCACTATGGTTTATTAGGTGGAGTGAGTTGAGATAGAATACCAAACTATTATAAAAAGTCAATAAAATTTTGGTTAAGATATTCACCACCTCAATCAAATAAATGATTATTTATCTTTTCTCTTAGTTTATTCTTTTACATCATTCTTTAACTATTTGAATTTATCAATGGATTCATACTTATACATCATTAAGAATACATGTCCATATCTACATAAATCATCATATAAAATTAAAAAAGTATGAATTACCAACTCTTGATTATGCTAGAAAAGGTATTCTCATGTTAGTGTGTTCCAATCCCAGAACCTATATATCCCTTTCACCATGTCCTAAAAATGATGACTTATTCATTTTTACTTGTAAAGAACCATGGAACCTACCAATTTGTTTTATCTCAAAAGAGTCCAAATAACAATCTTGATAGTGATTTCTCATCTGATTCTCATTTACATGACCAAAAAGGTGATTCCATAATTGAGTGTAAAATGAATCATGCAAACATGATTAATTATCAATTTCTAATACTTGGTTTTCATAATTTAATACATATATGTTGTTATTTAAATATTATATATGATAATATGTTTTGTATTTATAAAATAATTAAATTTTATTTTTGAAAATGAAAATAAAACCTACGTATCTATAAATAATATAAAAATAATGTTCTTAGTAAAAATTGATATATAATTAAAAACTTTTAAAACTAAAATAACTCTGATGGGAAACAGAAGGTGGTATTATCCTATAGCCAAAACAATAAGTCATACTCTATTGGATGTTTGAAGATCCACTTATACTATGTAAATATTTTAAAATATAATTGGTTCCTACATTTAAATATTTCTGTGAGAACAACAAGATGTATATAATACCCAATGTATATATTTTTAAAGACTGAACATGATAATGATTGCACCTTGAGCATCCCTTGCTTCTTTAATTGGGTGTGATTCTTATTCTAGTGGACCATCTTTCCACATGAAAAACATACTAAATATTTTTCCTTCCCAGTATTGAGATATTGTTTTTATTGGAAGGAAAAATCTCAAGATACTTATATATGGAATGAATCTTGGGCCCTTTTCCTTGTTCTTTCTTATCTTCTTCATCATAAGGATCAAATATTTCACACCCCACGTATTTATCAACATGGTGAATCTGAGTATGGAGTTTCAAAAGAGTCTTTTCACTATTTATCACGTTATAATTAATAATGAAGTTGGATAAACTATTATCTAGTGAAGATACAATGGGATATATGTGCATCTCATCAGGGATCATAATCCCCAAGATTTATAAGCACTCGGTGTTTCTGATCATCTTGACTACATGAGGCCCAACCGATACTGAATCTCTAAGCTCGTACAAGAATAGTTCATTTTAAATCTCATATTTTTCTTATATCTCCTTCTATTGATAAATATCATGATTATGAGACCGGATTCTAAACACATCCATATCCACATGTTGCTTTAGAAGCTCACTATACATTGATGAAAACATTAAACATTAGAAATCTATGACAACATCTAAATGTTTCATATAAAGAGAGATTTCATCCTCACTCTCCTCTTTTCTAGGAACATCTAGAATGAGGTTTTCTAGTACATATACTTTTTTCTCATGGCATAGTATAATGTCTAAGAACCTATACTATTCCTTGAAATTTGAGTCTGTGAGAATCTTATCCTTCTCAAATATGAATCATAGTGACATTTCCAAAGTGTTATGGGTTTCCATTTTTATAATAAATCGGAGTATGATTTTATTACATTATTAGTATTATCAAATTATATAATAAATATTATATTTATTAATCTCTCACCATTTTATCAATACCCAATATACTACTACCATTAGTTTTGAAATATCCCATTTCATTGATATTGTAGAGGGAAGTATCCATATACCCCTTTTTATAACTCAAGAAAGGGCTTGATTAGTTACTTTTATGTATTTAGGTAGGTGTAACTTCCAAACTACATTAAGTAAAAACTCCTTGATTTGTTGTGTGTAATTTCCAATCCTGAAATCCTATGATCGTACTTCTTAAACACTTTACATCTAAATTTATACCATGTCTAGCGAAGACTACTCCTCTTAAAGTAAAACTAATTAATTATACCTAAAATCTTCTTCAAAACTTCCTATTAAATTATATTGTCCCTTTGAGGGCCATATCAAACAGCACAATCAATTATTTCTATTATAAATTATGAACTGAAGGGCTACACAAACTTAATAATTTATTTCATATGTTTTTATAATTATGTGTAAACCAACCATTTTATCTTATTACATGCTTATCAATATTAATTGTATTTAATTTATGTGATTCACTATTTCTTGAAAATGTTTACACATATTTTAATTTTATTTTAATTCCATCTTTCATGATTTTTAATTAATTAATTTAATTATTAAACATCCATAAATAATAAACCATGTAGTTAATTTAAATAAAATAAATAAAATAAAATAACCATAAGATTTATATAATGGTTATTTTATTGAGGGGGAAATAAATGGGCCCTTTGACTATAGGGGAAAAAAATACTTGAACCATTACAAGTTTGAGTTTTTTCATCCCTCCTTATCTTATATGTACCTCTGTGGTTGGTTTCATCTTAGTATTGAAGCTGCTTCCACTCATATGGGAAGTACATATTTATTAAATATGCATTTCTTCACACAATAGTGATGGGAAAAAAGGACGGGTAATGGGGGAATAAGAAATAAATCATAGACATGATGGTCCATAAATTATAAATAATGGATGAAGCACATTCAATCATTTTAATTTAAAATTGAAAATCCCATGAAATAAATCAAATTAAAAAAACATACATAAGTTGGTATAAACTCATGATCATCCACAACGTGGAATATATAAACATTTAAATACTATATAATAATATTTTCAATTAATTATTATTTATTTAGAAAACTTTACCTAAATTAATTCAATTAATTATCTAAAAAATTAATTAATTCTTTTATCTTAATAGTTTGTACGAACTATCTTGGAATTCCACCTACTTTTATTATGTATACGATATATACTTGGAGAAAACACTAGATATAGTCCTTAATTTAACATATAATTAATTGGGACTTTAATATTATTTAAACCATTTCTATATAACATATAAAATGGTTTAATGTCTTAATTAATTATATTTCCTTGCAAATTAATTAACTACACAATGTGTATTAAATACCCTGTATTTGTATTAGCATTCCATAGAAAGATAATTAATTAATTAATATGTTTGGGAATTGAATACACCATGCATTAATTAATCATATGTGAATTAATTAAACTATAAACGTGATTTAAATATAAACCACCTATAAATTAATCACATATTATATGTGAATTAATTACACCCTTTATTCATTTCACTACATGTGAATTAATTAAATGACTACTATATCATTTGTATTAAATAAAACAAATGTGTATTAATTACATGACTATCAAATCATGTATATTAAATACACCGCAATAGTATTAATTACCATTCTAATGGGTTATGTGCATTAATTACCAAGTTTCTTAACTGTCAGACCCACACATCATGTAATAAATACATGACACACATTTGAACATCGAGAATCTATGATTTTTTTATTTGAAAATGTGTAGACTACATGATGTGTACACTAGATGTATCATATGTAAACCAATAAGCTATGTGACAGCCTAGTTAGTCAACATGAAATATGTAATAAATACTCTACATGTTGATTCTGGGTGGAAGGTTGTGTACCCCACAACTCGTCCTTATTAGGTGAACTTGACTACCTGACATGTAATCCAAGTCAAATTACTAAAACTTCAGCACCTCCAAATAGATTGCGTTGAATTGTTTTTCCCCAATATTTAACTCATTCTTGGTTATATAAATGTGATGATCACAATATGCAAATGGATTAATAATAAATAAACCAAAAATAAAAAATTAACATGAAATTCTTTTAAGAAATGAAAATATAAAAACTTATAAATAATTATGTCATCCATTTGATACAACTACATGGTTCTAGTGGTCACAGCGAAAGTAGTTCAGGCCCATGACTGACATAAATTTCATAAATTTCATCAATAATGATTTGAAGTACTTTTTGAATGCATGCCAAAACCTGTAAAGAGGATATATTTCAAAATATTATTTATAATTAATTCATAGGAGAAAATAATTACTTGATTTTTAATTTGTTATTTTTTTCAAATTGGTAGAACCTTTATTATCAAACCATAATCAAGTTAGAGGAATAAACAGTCTATTATATCTATTAGTGACCTATCGGTGTTACAAAAACCTCTAATCATCACTATAGAATCCTTTGGATGCTAACAAAGATGGAGTTAATTCTTGTGAAAACTATCTGTTGATTCCTAATAAATCCTTTAAAGTATGAAGGAATCAATCTAGAGGAGGGGGATAATTGATATGTGTTCTTAAAATCATTATAGGGAGGATCTACTTAGGTATTAGGAGAATCCACTCTACAACTCATTGTGCACAATAATTAGAGTGAGGCTTAGGTTTCATAAAATGTCACAAGTGGGTTTTAAGAGATCAAAAGTTATAAAACAATAATTTCACAAGGGCCTATATTATTTTATTAATCATAGATGATCCCCATTTATAAATAATAATAGAATTATTATTATTTATCAGAAAATTGCTAAACTCATAGATACAATTAATATCATTTCCTTGAATAAATGAATTAATAGTTATTCAAATAATATTTAGTGTGATATTTCTTATCGAGCTATTAAACTAAGTCCACCAATCCTCCTCAATATTTATTTGAACTTGAAAAATGACTATTTAATTAATTAAATAAATACAATTTCATTATTACCTAGTAAATAAATAAATATTATATTCAAAAATCTTGTGAATAAATATTTATAAAATATTTATATAACTAAATAAATAAATAATTTTTAACTTATGAATAAACCAGAAGAAATAAATTTTATAAATTTATGTAATTAAATAAATAATTACTTGGTGAATACAAATTTATTAAATATTCTACCCACATATATATTATATAAAATAAATAGTGACTTCATATTTGCGATCAAACTAACAAGAATAATTATGAGACCACGTGTGAGGATAAAACCTATAAAACATATATAATTAATATAAAATTTAACCAAGGTTTCAAATAAACTAAGTGTGTGACTCTTTAATCCTCTTTCTCGGTTGAATTTGTCTACACCACCAAAAGCCCGATTTTATCATCTAGAAACATGCCAAGGATCCCTTAGGGAATTAAGTTAATGTCCTGACAATATACAACCTCACATAAATATATGCGTTTTAATATAATCCCTTAATCTTGACACATCTAAGGAATCATGTTTCCTAATGGTGTCATCAACAAATGTGCTTCATGTATATTTTGTTAGATTTATAGAAATAAAGTTTCCAATTGAAAACTATTGTAATTAATTTAATTACATAGTTCTATTTTCATTAATGGTCCGGATATATAAAATTATTTTAATGAAAAAAAGATTAAAAATTTGTTTCTCACATTATTCATCAATGCAATAAAACTCATGACACACCTAATATGCTATAATTCATGCTAAAATATAATGTAAGTATTTTGGTTAATATATTATAGTACACAACTCATGATATTAATTAATAATAATCTAAAATTCTAATGATAACTACATACAGAAACATATATAAAAATACAATGACACATATAAATGTCGATTTCCCACTGGATGGTTTTGTTCTCATAGTTTCCTTCAAAGGAGATTACTATTACAACACGAGAAGTGTATCAAAGTCCTATGACTCTCCACCCCTAATAACCTATATTATTTTTATTCCATAAAATGATATCATCTGACTATAGAGCATATATTTAAGAATACTATCATGGAACTTCAATATTCTCATCATATAAGAGAATTGATATGACCTTTTATTTTAACAATTACCCTTAAGACATTATAACATTCTATTTCATGTAGAATAACTAACATTATGTGATAAGAAAATTAATAATATTAAAAACAATGAATACAGGTAATCATAATTTATGTAGAAGTTGGTTCCAAGGAACAAACTCAAACAACATGATCCTTAAATATAAATATCCACCTTTGAAAATACATGATCTAACATATTCAAACTCAAATGACTTTGGTTACAACATTATCTCACTTTGGTGTTATCTGTAATCCAAATAACTACCAAATATACCAGATAAATTTCAAAAGAAACATAATTATGATGTAAAAAATCAACATATACTCAAAATAAACATGAGTAATGATCTGTGTAGCAAATAATATATCAATAACTTAATATGAAACTTTAACCTTAATCACTTGTAATCCACTTATTAAAAATTGAATGTCTCATAATTCCCCCTATATTAATTCATTACTATAATCTTATTTTTCATTTAAACCTTGGATAGTTCTCGACTAGTATCATATAACCAACCCACCCTCAAAGGTAAACCCCCCAAGAGATGAGAATTTGACTCTGTCCATACTTGTGAATCATCAATATGCCTCTTCCTTTTATAAAGATAAATTCATCCAGATTAATTAAATTTCATATTCCTTAATTTTTATATTTATTAATTTCCATTTATATCCATTAAAAACTAAACCTAAAATGTTTTTCTTGTCGAACATGAGTATCCGAAATAAACAATAAATGTATAAAAGGATATAATATTTTAATAACATCCTCAAGATGAGGGAGGTGGTTGAACATTGAGATTAAACCAATGATTATCAATTACCAGTGTGGGAAAATGTTTTTCTAGAATATTCATCTCTAACAAATTTTTTTAAATATAATAAATATTTTTGATTTCTTGCTCAAATTTCTATTTAATGAAATAGAATTGAATCTCAATATTCTTTGTTCATGATTATTGTGCCACAAAATTTATCACCTCTCATAATCTAGTTTTTTTGCATAAAAACTATTTTAAGGGTTAAGTGGGATCCTATAAAAAATTGAGACAAAAAAAAATAATTAATAAAACTCAAAGATCTAAAATCAAAACATTGTAAAAAATAGATACAAACATTAAAAATACCATTTTATCTCCCTCTAAATTAAAAAATTTCTATTATAAAAAACATCCACTTAGAAAGAGACCCCACTTCAAGACATCATCAAAATCTTGTAATCGTAATGGATCACCATTAGAATATGCACATCCTCACTAATATAGTGACCCATGCTTAAGATACATCGATATTACATCATTTTATATGAATATTCCAAACATTAAAAATGTGCATGCCTAAGGACCATAATAATTTAGTGTCTTTGGAAACATGGAAACATAATCTTTAATATTGGTGAAAGATCATCAACATATCCCTTGAATATCTCCCCTTAAGTAATCCTACATAAAACCTTTCTCTATAGTCCGGGGAAAGGAAACATAAGGAAGGGGTGAACTCAGATGCTAATTAAGGGTATAGAAGAGATATATGTAATCATAACATGAGAATAAGGGTATAAGAACATGATCATATCATTAAATTATCATAACCTTCATATCAAAGATAAAAATAAAGAGTCATGGTATAAATATTGGAAGTTCAAAAGAGTTGAATCATTATTTAATTGAGAGAATAATATATTAAATCATAATATAGGAATAAGACATGAAATTTTTGGCCTAAACATAAGCATGTAAAATAATTCCCTATAAGTTAATTATATTTTCCGAAAATTATCAGGTCACATCATATGGGATACACCTATTTGGAGAGATACATTAAAATCCCCAGTGACATCCCTTTCATTATAGTGGATCAGGCTATTCTATCTTCCCATAGTAGATCAATCCTGTTGACTATTTATATCATTTTTTATGAGATATAAATCATTAACTAATGAATTGATGTGCTATTTGGACCAACCCATATTGTAATCTATAACAGGCATACCCGAAGCTATTTAGGACACCCCATTATGTAAACAATAATAGGATTAGCAAATGATATCAAGGATACCCCATCGTATATGCTATAATGGGATTACCCGATGCTATGTTGGCCACCCCATCATATAAGCTATAATGGGATTACCCAAAACTGTCTGGGGAACCATCGTATAATATTTCCAAGAACCAAAACATTGATAAAACTCATAGATTCAATCATTAATCCTTTTATAACTCGATCAACCTATGGAAAATAAATGGGTATCATGTAAATCTCTTCAAAACACGATTTACCCTTGGAAAATATGTGGGTTCCATAAAATATATTTGAAATATGGTTAACCATGTAAAATTAATGGTTTTCATAAAAATATCTTTAAAACAAACATAATACATCCAAATAATGAATTAGTATGGTATCAATAACAAATATACCTAGTTGAGTATATGTAATAATAATGTTTTTTGTCATTGAAAAATTGAAAAGACCATAAAATATCAATAAAAACATTCTTGGGGGAAACAATCTTTAATCATTCCCATGTTTCCGATACCACTTTAAAACATTTGAATTATAAGCCCCATGAAGGAATAAAATTAAATGAAACTGATAATTTCATGAGAATAATAATATTAATAATATTAAATTTCAAAAAAGTAGTATATATAGACCTCATAATAGAATATAGACGTATAACAAAACAAATTACTAAAGAAAGAAAAATTACGGCCTAAAAATCCATTACCGCTTTGGTAACTTTGAAATCATAAACCCCATGAAAGAGAAGTCATAAAATAGATATGTAAATCCCCATAAATTAAATTATAATAATCATAAAACACATTCAATTGTAGTATATACACCATATTAATGTAATTTGGTGCGTAATAACAAATAGGTCTTAATGAAATATAAATTGACATGAATCCCCCTATAAAATTAGAAACATTTGAATAGGAAACCTCAAAAGTAATAATAATCAATTGAAAAATTTAAATAAATTGATGATATAATAATAAGTGTTATTATATATCAAAATGGGTAGTATATACATGATAAAAAATAATAATGTGGTATATATGATATTTATATCTGAGAAGTAAAAAGTGAGATAAAAATCCCTTACATTAAGTATTTACTTTCTTAGAACACATTAAAAACTATTTTATAATAAATATAAGTTTATTATAAATACTCCAAAGAACCATATAATTATATTTAATGACATATATTATTTTATTATGACATTACATTACCCTTTTATTAGCAATTTTATATTAATGTTACGTTTTGGATAATAACTGCTTTATTTTTCATATATGTTTTGACTTTATATTCATGATCCTCTTACTTAGATCATGATTTACTTATTTAAAAAATGTAAAAAATTATATAAAATTTATATATATTCAGTATATTATTATCCGTTTTCTTGTTGTATTTCTAAATAAAGAAAAGTAAATGATATAGATATTATATTTATGTTATAATTATTATGTTATATATATAACATATTTTTATTAAACACATTCTTAATAAATTCCATGTTATGCGTGAATGAATCATATCACTTTGAGGTGGTGATAGTCCACACATCCACAAATGATGTTATCGTATTCCCACAAAATGGAAAGTATGAAAGAATGTGTTATATAATAATTATATAAGAAGAAATGCATTTTAAATATCATATATATCATATTAAAATATCAATTAAATAATTATTCCAAGACTTAATAGGTGGTAATGAAAAAAATGAACGCATCGGTTCATGAGGAGGTAGTCCATTATACACGCCAATAATGACTGCATGTCTAATTTGATGAAAGTAAGTAAAAATATAGACCATAATATTAAAATAATAAAATATCAGTATATTTAGGATAATAAGTATATTATATAATCATGTAAAAATAACAATTTAATGGATGGATAAATAAATGAAACAAAAGTTCTTGTTGAAGAACATTACCTCTTCTTCAGGTAATTTCTTTTGGTTCTAACCAATGGAGTAACTTGGTTTTATTTATGCCCAAATTGAGCCTTCTGGGATGATAGTATAGAAGTTGAGAAATTATTTTCATACGATTTGGATGATTAAAAGGTCTTGAAAGGTGTGAATAAGTGAGGGGGTTTAGTTCCCTTTTATTGTGGAGGATGCATGGTATTCTTGTAAATACAAAAAGGTAAACACTATTAAGGGGCCTTACTTACATCATGTGCCTCCAATAATGGTAAATGTTTAATAAAATGGAGTATATGGTCGAAATATTCCAATAAAATGAATTTATGAAATGTTTCTAGGTTATTCTCCCCTAATGTTAATCTTTAAAGACTATATAATCTCATTTTTCCATTTATCACTATAATTAATTTTATTTAAATTCAATAAATGTTCTGGTAAAAAACTAAGTTTAAGTTAATATAAATAATAAATTATATTTATTATAAATATGGAATTCATTTTGGGAAATTATATTAACATAATTTTATAATTTAATTTAAAATAAATCTTAGAGATGAGACGAAACTACGAGTTTTAATGTGAAAATGTTCAATAGTTTAAAATATTTTTTATATCTAATTTCAATGTAAAATTGATCAAAATGAACTAAAATTTATTAATAAATGTATAATTTTTCTAAATATACTTCCAAAGCAATTTAATATATAATTAACTATATAAAAAATTATATGAAAATGAAGTTTCAATTAAAACCCATTATGTTTCATTATTCATCAAAAAATAAAAATTGTCAGAAAAATATAAAAAATTCACCCAAAGTAAATTTTTATATGTATATTTAAAAAATAATGTTTATATTTTCAAAAAAAATTGTAAAAATTTCAAAAATATGTTTTAAAATAATACTTCAACTAAAAGGTGGAAAAACTTAATTTTAGAAAAATATAGCATTTTATACCTAAAATTAGATTTCTTCTTATTTATGACTATCAAACATACTTGATGAAGGTAATAAAATTTGGTTCAATTTAAAAAATATTTAAATTTCCTTAATATATCTCACTAATAGTTATTAATTTAATTTATTAATATTGAACACATTCGTGGGAATAAAATTAGTTTTTTTGATAAAAACACATCCTTTATATTCAATTGGTTTTTAATTTAATTTATAATTAATTAACAACCAGAAAAAAATTTATGAACATTTTTAAATCCTATTTTTACAATTTAGTTGATCTCATTAATGAATTCCATTCCAATGGATAGGTTTTAACTATAATAATATTTTAATAATAAAATTTGTAGCATCTTGTGTTTTGAACTGGATGATAATTCAATGGTTTTTGAACTTTTTTGTTTAATGGACATGCCATTTTTAAAAACGATATTTGAAATTAAATTTTGATATTTTTAACACTTTTAAGTGATGTTTTTTGGAATTGGGTGAATTATTGATAAGTTTCTCAGGTGGTTCAAGGGGTTTTGGGAGCACCAGACCTAGAAAACATGGTTTTGAAAAGCTGCAAAGGGCAAATGGTTTGTCTAAAGAATTATTTACCACTACAGGAAACCTATTGCCTTGTAACGATGAGGAAGAGGAATTAGAAAAGGGATGTTTAGGGTTTTTCCATACCTTGCACCTATTCATCATAGTGTGATTTGGAGGTAGTGACATCTTATTATACACCGTACAGTTTCCGCTGTGTCTGACAAACCGTGCGGGTCCAACCATTCAGTTTACCGAGTTTTAAAAATTTAATTATTTTAATTAAATTAAAATAAAATTAAAAACAAAACACTAATCCCTCTCTCACTCAGATCATGATGAACCCTTATAGGGGATATACCTTAGATGCACACCAGACCCCCTTCTTTCCCCCTCTTAGATTGAATTTCTTCCACCATTTCTTTCGATTTATTCTTCAAATCCTTTAGTGATGGACCTCATCTCACCCTTCTCTTCATTTACAACTATGATTTGGTCTCCCAGTCAACCTACAAAATTCGAACGAACCTTATGTCAAATGGGTGATCAGATTTTCGGTTTTTGATAGAGTTAATATTTTCATTATTATTTATATGTTTTTCAATGATTTAATCCCTCCTAATTATTCAATATGAGTGTATTTGCATCATTTATGTGTTTTTGGTGTATTTTGGGCTTAAATGTGAAAATGGGGTAATTCTGTAAAATTGTCAGTTTTATATAGCTTCTGTTTTTCGGTCATAACTTTTATAATATGGGTCCAATTGAAGTGAATATTTTTTTTAGGATTCCTATACGTGTGGTCTTAAATTGTTCCTTCTGGACCAAGACCCAATTCGAAACCCAATGGTGCAGAAAATTAAATCAAGTTGAGAAATCAGTTTGGAAGGCAGAATGGACCCCACTTCATTAAATATGCAATATCTCCTTCATCCGACCTTAGAATGAAGTGATTCCAGCTGGTGTCGACAGAGGACTTCCAAAGGACGGCTCACATTAATTTCATAAATTATTGAGCTCATTAATGCATCCTTTTGGCGCGTCCAAATGGAGTGGGTGAAACAGTGTTTGGCGGCCAGAAAAGTAATGGTCATTGATTAGGCCATATATTTCTTTACACCTGTCCAATGACTCTAAAATTTTAAGAGTCTATAGAAAACTTCATTTCCAACATTCTATAAGGAGGGACCTCAGTGAGTTTCGGCAGGCGGGTGGGCATAACAGAGGAAAACTTCTGGAGTACAGATTCTGAAGCATCAAATTTTCTGTTCTTTGTTTTCTCTCTTTTGTTCTTCTTAGTTTTGTAATGAATACTTCTTTCCCCTTAGTCACAATTACCCTTAACATGGTGGGGTAAACTTCTGTGTGATTGGGGAAGGGGAGGTTTTCCATGTTTTATTTCATGAGTTCCTTCTCTTAATGTTTTAAAATCCTTTTCTCTTCTGCGAATCTGTTTCAATTTCTTATAACAGTTTTTATTATCATGTACGATTGTATCTGATTTTAGATTCTGTTGTTCATTTTTATTTGGTCAATGATCAATATCTCCCTCCACTAGGTTCTGGTTTATAAACAATGTAATAGACCGGGATTTAGTGGTGTAGTACTCAGTGATCACCGGTACGTGTGTGAGGAGTAGTGAATGTTCTTGATTACTTGGGATAAACAAGACCCGATTGGGGATTGCCTAAGATAATTGGGGGTATTTTATACAACTCTATTACACATTGGAAGGAGAGTAGAACAACATAAGATTTTATTAAGGTTTATTATCACATTTTTAATTGACCAAGGGAGTGAGATGAAACGATTGTGGATTCTCACTCTTAACGATTTAGCAGAGGAGAATTGGTTAAAATGAACAATGATAGAATTACAATTGGAAAACTGACCCTAACCTGATCACCATTTCATATCACTGATTTAGATCACATCATTTTTCAATTTGTTTCAAAACTTTCACTTAATTACTTTACTTTATTTAGTTTCTTTCTTGTATTTTCTAAATCAAACAATTTCTAAAAATAACATCACTTATTTCTATTTTAAGGTGACAACTTAATTGTTGTGCACTCCCCTCTGGAGACAACCTAGGTAATCCACTCTACTGCATTTTAACTTAGGTAATATTTGTTTTTGTCACACCCCACGACAGGCACGTGTCAAAACTTGGCGCCGTTGCTGGGGAGGTAGTGCCAACATTTCTTTTCTTTTCTTTTCTCTCTTTTCATCTTTTCTCTTCAAAATTGCATGACTAGAACCTCAAAAACTGAACCTTTACCCATAGATCCTGAAATTGAAAGAACCTTGTTGAATAGACTTAGAAACATTAATTTGGAATCTGAATTTGAGGAAGTTCCCCTTGCAGACTCAAGTGAAACTTCAAGTGTTCACTCTGAGCCTGTCATCATGGTTGAAAATCAAAACCAAACACTTAGAGACCTCTGTGCACCACAATTCCTTAATCAAAACAATCAACTTGCCATTCTAGTGTTACAAAATGATTTTGAAATGAAACCTAACATGATTACTTTGCTTCCAAAGTTTCATGGTTTGGCAGGTGAAGATCCAAACAAACACATTAAAGAGTTCACACATGTTTGCTCAACTTTCAGACCCCATGGAATTACCGAGGAGCAGGTAAAGTGGAAGACATTTCTGTTTTCATTGGATGTAGCTGCTAAAGAATGGTTGTACGGCCTACAAACAGGAGATGTACATGACTGGAATGACCTGGTAAGATGTTTTATGCAAAGATTCTTCCCCACCTCTAGAAGCACAGCCATTCGTAAGGAAATCTATGCCATACGACAATCATCTGGAGAAACCCTTTATGAGTACTGGGAGAGATTTAAGAAGCTATGTGCCAGCTGTCCACATCAAGCCATTGAGGAACACCACTTTCTTGTCTTCTTCTATCAAGGACTACTGGACAATGACAGAAACCTTCTTGATGCATCATCTGGAGGTGCCTTGATTGACAAGTCACCAGAAGAAGCCAAGGGCTTGATTGAGAAGATTTCCCAAAACTCGCAGCAATTTGGAACAAGAGGTATTGGAACAAGAGGTATTCATGAGGTACGCACTTCTCATCCATCACCCTTATTAGAAACTAAGATTGAAGAGCTTACTAGTTTGGTGAGACAGATGTCCTTGAAGCAAGTTAGTGACCAACAAGCACCAGCTAAGGTATGTGGTTTATGCTCATCTCCTGATCATTTCACTGACCAGTGTGCTGAAATACAGGGAATGGAAAGTTGTGCAGTAGTCTTTCAACCAAGGTAGTTCCAGCAAAATCAAGGATGGAGAGAGCCTAACCAAGTCCAATATGGATTTGTAAATCAACAGAATCAAGCTAGGCCCCCGTACCAAAATCAGTTTCAAAACCAACCCCCATTCCAGAATCAATTCCAGAACCCTCCACCATTTCAACAAAAACCATATTATAATCAGCCTTCATACCAAAAACCAACCAATATCCAAAGACCCTATGAGCAACCATCCACTAGTGCCCAACCTCCAATTCAAAACCAACAAAAAACTGAGTTTGAAGGACTGAAAGACACTGTTAAAGATTTGTCCAATAAGTTTGAGAGTCTCATGGACTTTCTGACCAAAAATCCAGGTAAACTCCCTTCCCAAACAATCCCAAACCCAAAAGAGAATGTTAGTATTATAACTACAAGAAGAGGAAAAGAACTCCAACCACCATCCACCATTGAACCTGAAACAAGAAAAACTAATATGGGCGAGAATGAAGTTAGAAATGATGAAAATTCTATGAAAATTCATCGGGAAGAAGATAAGAAAGAGGAGGATGATAATGATAGGACAAGAAGGAAGAAACAAGAAACACCATTTCAAAGGCAACAAAGGGAGAATAAAGATATACCACCACCATTTCCATCAAGGATGATTGAATCAAAGAGGTTACAAGAAGAAGCACTGCAAAAAGAAATTATGGACACCTTTCAGAAAGTGGAAATCAACATACCTCTGCTTGAAGCACTCAAAAAAATTCCAAAGTATGCTAAGTTTTTGAAGGATCTTTGTACCAAGAAAAGGAGACTTCAAGGGAATGAGAGGATCAAATTGGGAAGAAGCGTCTCAACCCTTATCACACCACAATTTCCAACCAAATGTCAAGATCCAGGGACGTTTTCTATTCCATGCACCATTGGTTCATTAAATTTCTCTAATGCTTTGTGCGATTTAGGTGCATCAATTAATGTATTGCCTCACTCAGTATATACTTCTTTGCAGATGGGAGACTTGAAGCCCACAAGAGTGGTGGTCCAACTTGCAAATAGATCCACAGTTTTCCCAACAGGAGTTCTGGAGGATGTCCTGGTAAAAGTCAAAGATCTTTTATTACCTGCTGACTTTTATGTGTTGAATATGGAAGATGATAGGATCCCATCACACTCACCCATAATTTTGGGGAGACCATTCTTAAAGACGGCCAAAACCATCATCAATGTCCATGAAGGGACACTTACCATGGAGTTTGGAGACAACACCGTCCACTTCAATATTTTTGAATCCATGAGGCACCCATCAGATGATCATTCACTCTTCGCACTCTCCCATGAAGATGAAATGGAACCAATTGAAGAATCAGGTATGTTTCATGAATTTTTATCATTAGGAGAGAATTTTTCCATTAAAGATATCACTGAACATATGGATTCCCGAACTCTTAGAGGTTCTGATTTCCTGTTGGAAGAAGAGGTAAAATCTGATTTCTTTGATAATTTGTTAAATGATGATGAAAATGATGTGATTTCTTGTGTGCAGGATGTAAAACCATTGGAAGTGGAGAACCTCAATTTAGTTTCATCTCTCGATCATCCTCCTGATCTAGAATTAAAACCACTCCCCACTGATTTAAAATATGTTTACCTTATGGAGGGAGAGAAATTACCAGTAATAATTGCTAATAATCTATCTAAAACTCAAGAAAAATCATTGATTGAGCTTTTGAGAGAGAATGTCTAAGCAATAGGGTGGAGCTTAGGTGATATCCCGGGAATAAACCCAAACATTTGCTCACATAGAATTTTTCTTGAGGGAGATTCCAAACCTGTCAGACAACCCCAAAGGAGGCTGAACCCAACCCTGATGGAGGTTGTGAAAAAAGAGATTGAGAAGTTATTAGAAGTCAGGATCATCTATCCCATATCAGATTCACAATGGGTTAGCCCCATCCATGTAGTCCCAAAGAAAACTGGCCTAACCATTGTGAGGAATGAAAAGAATGAATTAGTCCCTGTGAGAATTCAGAATAGCTGGAGAGTATGCATCGATTTTAGGAATCTGAATCAGGTCACTCGAAAAGATAATTTCCCTATCCCGTTTATTGACCAGATGTTAGAGAGATTGGCAGGGAGAACTCATTATTGCTTTTTGGATGGATTTTCAGGTTATTTTCAGGTACCCATTGCCCCCGAGGATCAAGAGAAGACTACCTTTACTTGTCCTTTCAGTACTTTTGCATACAAAATAATGCCATTTGGATTGTGTAATGCTCCAGGTACATTTCAGAGGTGTATGGTAAGTATATTTTCTGATCACATTGAAGATTTCTTGGAGGTTTTCTTGGATGACTTCATAGTTTTTGGAAATTCGTTTGACCATTGTTTGAAAAATTTGGAAAAAGTTTTGAAAGCTTGCATTGAAAAGAACCTTGTTTTGAATTTTGAAAAGTGTCATTTTATGGTTGAGAGAGGAATTTTCCTTGGGCATGTCATTTCACAGAAAGGCATTGAGGTTGATAAATCAAAAATTGAAGTGATAAATTCTTTGCCTTACCAAACTTGTGTGAAACATGTTAGATCATTTTTAGGACATGCAGGATTCTACAGGAGGTTTATAAAATATTTCAGCAAGATTTCTCTCCCTCTCTCTAGATTACTTTTGAAAGATGCTGATTTTGATTTCAACGGTTCATGTAGGGAATCATTTGATGAGTTGAAGAAGAAATTGATTACACCACCAGTGATGCAACCACCAAATTGGGAAGAACCATTTGAGCTACTTTGTGATGCTTCAAACCAAGAAGTTGGAGCTTTCCTTTCTCAGCGAATTGAGGGCAGGCCACAAGTCATTGCATATGCCTCAAAAACCTTAGATGCGGACCAATTCAAATACACAACAACAGAAAAAGAGTTTTTAGCAGTTGTTTTTGCTTTAGAAAGATTTAGATCGTATCTGCTTGGAACTAAAGTCATTGTGTTTTCTGATCATGTAACTCTTAGGTACTTGATGAAGAAGGATGAAGCAAAACCAAGGCTAGTGAGATGGATGCTACTACTACAGGAGTGCAACATAGAAATCAAATATAAGAAGGGATCTGAGAACCAAGTGGGTGATCACTTAAGTAGACTACCCAACACCGCTGAAGTTGAGATTCCAAACACTGAAAAACTAAATGATCGCCTTCCAGGGGAGCAGTTGTACATGATTGAAGGAGAAGTACCTTGGTATGCTGACATGGTAAATTATCTAGTAACATATCAGGTCCCATCTCATTTAAATTTTCACCAAATTCACAAATTGAAATCTGACTCTAAATATTACATCTGGGATGATCCATTTCTTTTGAAGATTTGCAATGACCAAATGATCCGAAGATGTTTTCCTAAAAATGAAATTGAATCAGTCTTTAGGTTTTGTCACACATTAGCTTGTGGAGGCCACTTTGGACCTCAAAGTACAGCGAGGAAGGTTTTAGAATCTGGACTTTATTGGCCAACACTTTTCAAAGATTCTCATGAATTTTGCAAACGGTGTGAAAAATGTCAGTTTACAGGAAATATTTCAAAGAGACAAGAAATGCCCCAAAAGCCACTTAATTTTTGTGAAATATTTGAAGTTTGGGGTATAGATTTTATGGGACCTTTCCCAATGTCATTTGGAAATTCTTATATTCTTCTTGCTGTTGATTATGTTTCCAAATGGGTGGAAGCAAAAGCCACCAGGACTGACGATGCTAAAGTTGTTTGTGATTTTGTTAGGACTAACATATTTTGTAGGTTTGGAGTTCCTAGAGCCATCATTAGTGATCAAGGGACTCACTTTTGTAATTGGAGAATGGCGGCTTTGATGAAAAAGTATGGGGTGCATCATAAAACATCAACTCCCTATCATCCACAGACTAATGGGAAAGCTGAAGTGTCCAATAGGGAAATCAAAGGAATTTTGGAAAAGACTGTTAATCCAAATAGGAAGGATTGGAGCCAAAGGTTAGAAGACACATTATGGGCTTACAGGACAGCCTACAAAACTCCAATTGGAATGAGTCCATATAGGTTGATTTATGGGAAAAGTTGTCACCTACCTGTGGAATTGGAACACAAGGCATACTGGGCTGTGAGGAAGATGAATCTGGATCTCGAAAGTGCTGGGAAAGAGAGAAGATTGCAGTTACAAGAGCTGGAAGAAATTAGAAGGGAAGAATTTGAAAATTCCAGGATTTACAAAGAGAGAACAAGAGTGGCTCATGACAAACTGATCCAACCAAAGGACTTCCATCCAGGAGACAAAGTGTTTTTATTCAATTCAAGACTCAAGCTGATTCCAGGTAAACTTCGTTCCAGGTGGGAAGGTCCATTTATAGTTACTCATGTATATCCTTTTGGTGCTGTGCAGATTGTGAAGGATGGAGTGAAGGATCCATTCACTGTTAATGGGCACAGATTGAAGAAATTCCTTGGGACCATACCATCAGAGCCAATGGAGGAGATCACACTCCTCCAACCTGTTTATCAATAAAATCCATCAGGTCGTACCTATCCTTTATATTTTCATGATTGTTGTGATTCAATTTCCAATATTCTTACATGTTAAATACATTTGAATGCATTGTGGACACTGCATAATTTAAGTGTGGGGGATGGAACCTTTGTAGTTTAGGATTTTTATGTGTTGTTTGTTTTCCTATTTGTTTTTTTTAAAACATGTGAGTGTTTAAAATTTTGTGTGTTTATTTTTCAATTTTTGTGTGTTTTTGAAACTTTTGAGCTGAAATGATTATCATTGATATTTTTGAAACCCATCTCCATGAGTGAAATAATTTATTCCTTGAAACTGAGCTTAAATGAATGCTGAAAATGACATTGTTTCAAGTTCAATTATTTGGGAATTTCATGAAAAATACTCTATTTTTTGAATCCCATGCCACATATCACTGTCTTTATATTTGAAATCACATTCCCTTGAGGCTTCTAAACATATTATTTTCATATTCTTTACATTCACCTCACTTCTTGAGAGAACCAAATCATGCTTGATTTAACCAGAATTTGATTTATTCCTGTCAAAACTTGAGGGTTTGAGGTACTTGTGTTTTAAATGATTGAGGCATTTCTTTGGTTTGAAAGCCCCCTTTTCAAGATAATCCCTTTCATAATGGACTACCTTGAACATTTAATCCTTGTATCCCATAGAAGCCATGAAAATCCTGTTAGTTTAGCCACATTACAAGCTAATATTCCCTATCCAACCTTCTCTTGAAGTGAAATTGCATGATCTATTTGAACATAAGTGTGGGGGGAAGATGTCTTGTATTGTACTACCTTATTTGGGGATACTTTGGGTGAAATTTTTTTTTTGAAGAGATGTTATTTCTGTAAAAAAAAAATCATTCTTCTGAAAGCTGTGCCTTTTCTGGAGCTTTCATGATGAGAGAAGCTGTGCCTTTCTTGAGCTTCTAATGTAAAAAGGAAGCTGTGCCTTTTCTGGAGCTTTCAAGAAATATTATATTTGAGAAGATTGAAATGTTTTCTGATGAAATGATGAACTATGGGAACATTCCTTGATATTCCATGGAGAAGGAGTTTATTTTCTACTAAGGGGAGTGAAGAGAAGACCATACTTTTGTGAAAATTAGAGTAATGCAATTTTGCTTCAAAAAGAGCCAAGCCCTCTTCATTCAGCCTCAGAATTTTCACATATAAATCCTACCAACCTAAAGCCACAGAACAACCTCAACAAGTCCTCATGATAAACATATGTCTTTGACTCACATCGGGTGGAGAGGTAGGAATTTATCAAGCCTATGGTGACCCTTTTATGAGTTTGGATGAGAAAGACATTGCTAAAAAATTGAGATTTGTGTAATGAGAGATAATGAAAGTTAGGTAAGTGTTTTGTGTGCATGGGAGGAGAAATGAAGAGTAAATTTATTGAATGATCCTAACTTAAGAATATGAAATAATAGAGTTTTAGGAGGCATGATATATTTTGTTTCTTGTTTTCAAATTAGTGGATCTCATGAATATGTGTTTTGAATTTACTTTGAATTTATTTTGATTCTGACTTGTCCAGGAGACCAAGTGATAAGTGTGGGGGAATTGATAGAGTTAATATTTTCATTATTATTTATATGTTTTTCAATGATTTAATCCCTCCTAATTATTCAATGTGAGTGTATTTGCATCATTTATGTGTTTTTGGTGTATTTTGGGCTTAAATGTGAAAATGGGGTAATTCTGTAAAATTGTCAGTTTTATATAGCTTCTGTTTTTCGGTCATAACTTTTATAATATGGGTCCAATTGAAGTGAATTTTTTTTTGTAGGATTACTATACGTGTGGGCTTAAATCGTTCCTTATGGACCAAGACCCAATTCGAAACCCAATGGTGCAGAAAATTAAATCAAGTTGAGAAATCAGTTTGGAAGGAAGAATGGACCCCACTTCATTAAATATGCAATATCTCCTTCATCCGACCTTAGAATGAAGTGATTCCAGATGGTATCGACAGAGGACTTCCAAAGGAAGGCTCAAATTAAATTTAATAAATTATTGAGCTCATTAATGCATCCTTTTTGCGCGTCCAAATGGAGTGGGTGAAACAATGTTTGGCGGCCAGAAAAGTAATGGTCATTGATTCAGCAATATATTTCTTTACACCTGTCCAATGACTCTAAAATTTTAAGGGTCTATAGAAAACTGAATTTAAAACATTCTATAAGAAGGGACCTCAGTGAGTTTCGGCCGGATGGTGGGCATAACAGAGGCACACTTCTGGAGTACAGATTCTGGAGCATCAAATTTTCTGTTCTTTGTTTTCTCTCTTTTGTTCTTCTTAGTTTTGTAATGAATTCTTATTTCCCCTTAGTCACAATTACTCTTACCATGGTGGGGTAAACTTCTGTGTGATTGGGGAAGGGGAGGTTTTCCTTGTTGTATTTCATGAGTTCCTTCTCTTAATGTTTCAAAATCCTTTTCTCTTCTGCGAATCTGTTTCAATTTCTTATAACAGTTTTTATTATCATGTACGATTGTATCTGATTTTAGATTCTGTTGTTCATTTTTATTTGGTCAATTATCAATATCTCCCTCCACTAGGTTCTGGTTTATAAACAATGGAATAGACCGGGATTTAGTGGTGTAGTACTCGGTGATCACCGGTACGTGTGTGAGGAGTAGTGAATGTTCTTGATTACTTGGGATAAACAAGACCCGATTGGGGATTGCCTAAGATAATTGGGGGTATTTTCTACAACTCTATTACACATTGGAAGGAGATTAAACCAACCTAAGATTTTATTAAGGTTTATTCTCACATTTTTAATTGACCAAGGGAGTGAGAAGAAACGATTGTGGATTCTCACTCTTAACGATTTAGCAGAGGAGAATTGGGTAAAATGAACAATGATAGAATTACAATTGGAAAACTGACCCTAACCTGATCACCATTTCATATCACTGATTTAGATCACATCATTTGTCAATTTGTTTCAAAACTTTCAATTAATTACTTTACTTTATTTAGTTTCTTTCTTGTATTTTCTAAATCAAACAATTTCTAAAAACAACCTCACTTCTTTCTATTTTAAGGTGACAGCTTAATTGTTGTGCACTCCTCTCTGGAGGCAACCTAGGTAATCCACTCTACTGCATTTTAACTTAGGTAATACTTGTTTTTGTCACACCCCACGACAGGCACGTGTCAGTTTTCTATTGGTTTTATATTGAGCGAAGGGTATCTCAAGACCCATTCGTGTGGGTTCCCACAACCTCCATTGAAGGTGAAGCGGTTTTGGTTGTTTTGATTCACTACTGCCACCCGAGGTGAGGTTTTATTATTATTTCTGGGTTTCATTCCATCTATTTTAGGGTCCTTATTTGTTTTAAGGTTCTTATTAATTATGTTGTAGTGTGTTGGTCCCTATCATGTGATTTCAAGTCACTTGGTCTAAGGTGACTCAACTGCATATGCATAGGTAAGTATATATATATATATATATATATATATATATATATATATATATATATATATATAGGTTCCCCAGTTCTGTGTATATTCATCTATAGAAGTGAATACACATGTATGGGGCGAGGTGCCTATGTATATATATAAAAATTCATATGTAGGTGACTGGAGATGGGTATATGTATATAAGTATATGTGAAAGGATCCCCTTGCACATGTTCATGGACATATAGATGTGTGAATAGGGAATAAGAGTCCTTATATTTATTCAAAGATGGATATGCTCAGTGTTGGAGTAGAAACTTCTAGTTAGAAAGTGTCAAGAGCTGAAATGTTCGACATGGATCCACCCTGAGGTAGGGTCCCCTTCCATGCCCTTTAAATTCATATTTTTATTTAATTAATTTCAATTATGATAGCTTTTAAAAAATTGATCTACGAGACTAGAATGAAATACTGAAACATGAAAATGTTCTTTTTCATAAGTAAAGTCATGATTTTATAATAAAACCCCTACAACAGAGGTGTGCTTCCTTCAAGATAAAAATGTAGTGATAGAATTTTATTCCTTCCTTCCCTATTTACCTGCTTTTATTTTTATCCGTGAGTTACAATTGATAAATGACTTGTTTTTGTTCATGGACATTTTTGTTGAATTTTCCCAAGTGGTAAAATGATTTGCTTTTATAACACATGTCCTCTACACTTGAGACCTTGAAATGTAGTTTCCATGTCTTAAGGAGTTTAATCAATTGGTTAAAGTAAATATTTGATATAGGATGGATCATGCAAGATAAAATCATCCTATATATTTATACATATAAATTGAACATGATACTTATTATTGGCTTTGAGCTTTAATAGTAGTTTTTGCATGTGTTTGTATAAAACATAAAATTGATATTAAATGGAATAACCACAAGGTATGGTAATACCATTCCTTTTTATATGCTTTATAGAATGTTTGACATGATTTGAAATGTTTTTAAAAGAAAATCAGATTTCTCCTAGTTTCACATGTAAGAGGTTATGTCATATGTATTAAATTATTAACCTAGAAATGACTAATGACATACATGAGAGGTCTTTGCCTCTAGTAATGATTTGAATGATACCAAGACCATGTTGATTTCTTTATTTAAATTATTAAGATGTTATTCCTTAAGTATAATTTTTTCAAATGTGATTATGCCACTTTTATAGATATGATCTATATGTGAATGATTATAGATGGGAGGATTTTTTACTCCATAATAGTATTATAAATTATTATTAATGGGATGAAGTTTTACCCCATGCCAGTATAATAAATGATTATGTATTGGAGGAATGTTTACCCCTTTCAATTATTATGAATTATTATGGATGGGAGTCATTCTTACTTCATTCCAGCAATGTACTCATCTATGGATGGGCGAAAGTTTTACCGCATGTCAGTTATGTTTGCTTATGGGTGGGAGGCAGTTTTACCCCATGCCAGATATATATATGTTATGGTTGTGAGGCATTCTTACCCTATTCCAGTTATGTTTTTTATATCAAATGATTTCATTCCAATAGAGTAAGGTCTCTTGGTATTAGGTTAGGGGTAGGTCATGAGATCTCCCCTAGAATTAGATGGTGGTGGTATGTATCAATCCTCTCTAGAACATATTTTGAATGTGAGAATACCAAAAAACTAAGGGATCTTGGTATTTGGTTAGGGGATTGTGATAGCTCTCCTAGAATTGGATTGTGGTGGTATGTCCCAATCCACTCTAACATAAATATATGTATGGAGGATAAGAGACTAAGTGATCTTGGACTTAGGTTAGAGGAATTATATGAGATATCTCATCGAATTAGATGGGAGAGGTTTGCCTCGATCCACCAAAAACATATACCTATATATATATTGTTACTATGTATATATAAAATTGACATGATCAGACATACCAGCCATAGGATAAATAAGGTATCACCATCTGGTGTCCCCTAGGAACCTGTACAAGTGTTACTTATTTATATAGTTTCATTTATTAAATTTTATACAACTGCAAACTTTCTAATTTATATTTCACTTGAATGGGCTTTCCACAGTAGGTTTTGGCCTATTGATATTTCATCTCACACCTTTCCCAAGTAACCTTGGTAACTGAGTAGACCTTATATTTACAGGACCTAGGTTTTTTTCTTTATTTTTTAAACCTAGATGTTAGTAGATAAGGACCGAGCTAGAGCTCAGGATTCTCAAAGAGATTTCCCATGGTTCATTTCTATCTTTTTCAAATTTTTTATTGTATTTAACAACATGATGTACTATTTACTACTTTATGTTATGTATAATTACCATACCATGCATGAATATACTGTATAAACTGGTGTTGTCCACTTTTGTTCAGTTATATAAGAATCTATCTTCCATTACTTTAACATTGTTATTTACTTCTTCTGATGTTTCTTGTTATTATTTATTCTATTATACAACTGTGAAAACTCTGATATGAGGGTATAATACCCACACTATCACCTCCTGATACCCTTTCTACTAGTAGGTAGCCTCTGGAATATGGGGGACATGATTAAAGCCACGTGACCCACTATTCTAGATACCGGTTTGATAGTAAGTCAGGTTAGGACTTTACAACATTAATAGTATATTTTTGTTCAATAATAATCGGTCTTGAATGTAACATAATCTATTAAATAAACTCAGTATTATTTATAGCATAATACAAACATATTTTTTCATGTACCAAAAGCTAATATAATTGTCTTCATGTAGTGAAATAAAAACTTGGTGTTGCATATAAATAAAATAAAGCTTGGTGAGGCGTGCAATGCAAGCCATCAAAGAAATTTTAATTTATTCAAAAAAAAATTAATTCATAAAAACTCAGGGTGTTATATTCTACCCACCTTAAAATGAATTACACCGTCAAAATTTTTCTGGATTAACAAATGTTTAATACTTTAAATTTCCATTCATAGAAAACTGCATTGTAAAAATGAATACTAAAAATTATTTTTAAAAAATAATGTTGGAAACAAAATGGTTACCCAAAGTAACCCATAAATAGGTTTATATATAAGAGAAAAAAGGTGGGATGGGAAGATTTTGAATGAAAGGAATGAGTAAATAAATATATATCAAGATTAAGTTCATTGATCACAAGTAATTTATGATCAATGGAAAGTTAAGGGTCTCAAAAACATAAATCTATGATGATTTATAAGACTATCCGATAAAAAAAATGAAGTTCCTTGGATAAATATTTTTCAATATTCATTTCCTAGATTTTATCAATTCTTTTACTATCTAAAAACATAAGGAAATATACTTACTTTATTTCATTCTTTTTAATATGCACAATCTTACCCTTTAGTTGCACCTTGCAAGATTTCAACATTATCTCTTAGTCCAAGAAATGAAGGTGAATTTTTCATTCCTAAAGAATAAATATATCCTGAGGTATAATGATAATCCATTCTATCTTTATTTAGTTAAAATCATAAAAAATGGTTATAATTGTTTATCAAATATGCATAAATCCTCATATGGAGAGATTATAACTTAAATCTCTAAAACATCATCCAAATTTTAACATAAACTATCAATAAATGTTTAAACTTGTAACCCTTATAAAAGATAAAAATTCAAAACATTATAAATAAGGTCACTATATTTTTAAAAATCAATATAACATTGGTCTCCCCATATATAATAAAGTAGCTATTGGTTTTCACATACTAAACACGTGAATACCTTCATCAGGTATTCTCTTGAAACACGATAATAACCTAAGATACAATAAATCATTATTGAAAACATGAATGAATCCTCATTATTTATAAAATTTTTTAGACATATTATTCAAATAAAAAAATGTTGTAATCATAATAAATGATAACACAACCACTTTTTCAAAAAATCCTTTATCGGTTATGTGGTCATGAATACCATAAAATTTACTTTATTATTATCTAATATCCAAACAAAACACCATTTTCTCTACATTTGGAATATACTAAGGGTTACATTAACTTAATAATTTTTTTTACATAAAATATAACCTTTACATTAAATGAATTTTATTGGTCATCATCCACATTCAAACAAAAAACTTATACTAAAAAATCATTATACATTTCATAATTCTTGAATCATAATACCAAAACATATCAACTGTACCACTTCCTTGTCAAACTATTAATTCGTAGTGTATTTATCTTCATTTCTAAAACAAATACTCTTAAAATCTTGTTGATTATCTTCATGTGACTTTCCTTGAGGAAATTATTTTGAAAAATACACAAACTCCTTACACTTGAAACACATTAGTGTAGGTGATGCATTAGTTGTCATCCTCATTCACTTTATTGAATTAAATGGAACATTAATCACATTTCAAAACTCTCAAGATTTATGGCCCACCATTATACATTTAAAATACCTCACTCTTACTCTCAAGATACTTCCTTGATGCTTCTTCAAACATTTCAGGTATATATAAAACTGAATATTATTTCTTATATCATCTCCATTACCCAACCTCTCAGCAAACTCTATCATTCTCTTCTTTGGTGAGTCCAATAGTTGGTTAATGTGCATGTTTTTAATCGCGATCCATGATTAATGATTGGGATCAATGTATTTCACTTCATTCATCATCAAATTTTGGTACTCATAGGAATTTTTTCCATCACATTTAATCTTTAACTAGTTCCTTCTAGTTCTAGCCATTGACTAGAACCAGAAACGGAGTGTGAGAAACACTTATCATAACCAAAAACCTCATAATCATAAAAAATATATTATATGATGTGAAAATAGTGAAACCATATTTTTAATTTATGAACTGTTAAGTTTATCATCTATTTAAATCGTTTATGATGATTTGTAAGGAGTTTGCAAATTTCTAAAGCATATCCCCTAGGAGGGTCAAACATGGTGTGAAGTAAGGCCTATAGTCATGAAAAAGATCCCAATTGAGTCTAGATCAATAAGGTGTTTTTAGTTTCTTTCCCCTATATATATCTATTTCACTGCCTCATCCCCTTGTCGAATCTGGGTAGGGATGTATTTACCGAAAACCACTCACTCCATCCTTTACCAAAATTCTACGACACTTTCCTATACATTAACTCATCCTTATAATTATCCTTAGAGACATCCCTAGATATATCTTTATAAATATCTCTAGGGATGTCACTAAAGTTTTCTCATCCTAGTTTCCAAAGGTCAACCAAACCATTCCATTGATACCAATTATAGTGACCTTGTCTTAACATACATGGATATTAAATCATTTTAGATTGCTATTCAACACATTACAAAAATACATGACTGATGACTACAATTGTTTAGTGTCTTTTTAAACTTTTAAACATAATATTTCATATTGGTGAATGATCTACAACATCTCTCTTAAATATCTTTCCCTTAAGTACACCTACTTGAAAAAATTATTCATAATCTGGGGAAAGGAAACATAAAACACGGGTTTGATCAGATGATCATTAAGGGTAAACAAGGGATATATGTAAGAATAACCTGATCATAAGGGTATGGTAACATGATTAAATAATTATAAGATCATAACCTATATATATAAGATCAGAATGAAGGGTCATGTAATAAATATTAGAAGTTCATGAGACATAGATCATAAAGTAATCAAGATCGCAATCCAAGAATTCATAATCCATGAAATAATAATATATCAATAAGACATGTAATTTTTGGCATACAAACAATCATGGAAAGTCATTCCCTATAAGTCAAGGATCATTTCTAAAATTTAATAGGGCACTTAATGAGGGCTACTCCTACTGGGAGGGACACACCACCATCCCAATTCATAGCCATTTACTTATGGTGGACCAGGTTATACCTTCTTCCCATATTGGAACAAACCCACTAACTTTTTACCATTATATTAATATGAGATATAAATAATTAACCAATTTATTGAAGTGCTATATGGGCCACCCCATCGTATAATATAAAATATGATTACTTGGATTTATCTGTACCACCCCATAATATAAGATATAACAATCTTAACTGATGCTATCTAGGACACCCCATCATATTTGATATAATAGGAATAAAGAGTGCTATCTGGGCCACCCCATCTTATATGCTATAATAGTCTTATCCAATTCTATCTTGGTCACCCCATTATATAAGCTATAACCGGCTTACCCAACACTATCTAGGCCACCACATCGGATAATATTTAATGGGATTACTCATCACTATCTGGTCCATGCCACCCTGTTATATATATAAGAACAACAATATGAATAAAACTCATATAAATAATCATTATTAATTTTATAACTTGATTAAACCTTGGAAAATAAATGGGTATCATGTAAATATCTTTGGATCATGATTGACCATTGGAAAAGAAATGGGTTCCATAAAAATATCATTGAAACATGGTTACCTATGGAAAATAAATGGGTTACATAACAACCACTTTGAAACCTGATTAACCCATAGAAAAGAAATTAGTTCCTTAATAATCTCTTTAAAACAAGATTATCCCATTGAAACAAAATGAGTTCCATAATAATCTATTTGAAAGAAACGTAACCCTTCCAAAGAATAAATGAGGATAATATGAATAAAAAAACCCCAGTGGAGTATAAGTATCAATAATGGTTGTTTTATTTGAATAATAGAAATTACCTTAAAATATCATTAAAAACATTATTGAGGAAAATAATCTGTAAACATCTTAAAGTGTCCCATACCACTTTGAATCATTTGAATTATAAGCCCCATGAAAGAATAATTTAAAATTAAACTTATATTTCTATAAGAACAAAAATATTAATGACATAACATGTTAGAGGATCTGTTTATATACACCTCATAAAAGTAGATAGGTGTAAAACATAACAAACGTATCAAAGAAATAATATTATGACTATACAATCCATTACCGCTTCAGTAACTTTGAAACTGTAAACCACATGAATGAAAATTAAAAAAATAGATATGAAATTATCATTAAATTTAAGTATAATAATCAAAAAAACATTCATGGGTAGTATATAAACCATATAAAACTAATTAAGGTCATAATAACAAATAATCTTCAATGGAATGTAAATTGAGACAAAACCCATTATACTCGTTTTAACATTTGAATAGGAAAAACCAAAAGTAATAATAGTAAAATGATACATATAAACAAAAAAAAGATAAAATAATTAATTATATAATATATAAAAATGGGTAGTAGATACACCACACAATAGAAATAAGTGGTGAGTATGAAATTTATCTCATAGATAGAAAAAGTGAGATGAAAATCCCTTACCTTATATCTTGAATTTTTTCACACACATTCAAACCTACTTTATAATAAATATACGTTTATTTTATATATACCACATAAAATTATTCTTATATATCATACCAGATATTATTTTATTATGAATTTACATTACCCATTTATTATCAATTTCATGTTAATGTTGTGTTTTAGGTAATAACTGATTTGTTTTCATATATGTTTTGACTTTTTATTCTGAATCCTATTACTTAGATCATGATTTAATTATTTCATGAATTTAAAACATGATATATATATCATATATATTCAGTATATATGTATTTATAATCATATATAAAAAATATGAATATGAAATGGAACACACTGTTCAAGATGATGTTAGGCCGTACGTAGGCATGAACGTTGTTTCCAATTTATGGTCATATTTCTAAAGAAAGAAAAGTAAATGATATATACACAAACAATTATATTATATTTAAAGTAGAATTATTATGATATATATATATGTATGTATATTGTAATGTCCCGACCCTAGTTACCCAGAGTCGGTGCATTATTACATAACATTGTCATGATTACAAGGGATTAAATACCAAAAGACCGATAAGTTTAGTAGCCTTTTATGTACAAGATAAATAATTAAGTTTTACATTAAATTATTGAAATGAAAAAAAAACATTATATCTCCTTTGAAAAAATTCATCTCCCTTAGACTATCCCTATAGGTCAGTCATAATATGCTATTCACATCCTAAGAAATATAAAACATAAGAAAGGGGTGAGCTTAGATGCTCAGTAAGGATAACAATATAGTGGAAAATTTCATAAATAAGCATATTCATTTAAGGCAATGTATATGAATAAAACAAAATCCTTTTAAACATAAACATCAGAATAATATGGAAAATATAAATCAAATAATGTCATTTACTTATTCCCATGGATATTCTAGTTGTCGAATAATCACATGTAATATCAATATCCAATTTCATAATGATAGAATGCATAATGTCATACATCATAACCACATATTCAATGTCTCGCGACAAGACTACAAATAATATTTTGTCAAGGAATTGTGCCATGACACTAGTTTTTCTAATGATACCTACCGATACATCGAGGATCTATTGAGAGCTCCTCCCATCACTTACTAATTCTAATGCATTCTTATATGAAATGGTTGAAACATAACATAATAATTTATATTAAAACTAGCATAAGAAATGTTAATACTTTAACCAAAAACCACGAATGGTATAAAAATAACACATACATAGTCAAAAATATCACAAAACCATCAATACAATATGGAATATTGTATTATAATAAATCAACTTCAAATATGTGTAAAATCAATCAATGGATGTTGACATAGATAAAATCAAAAATATTTGAGAGAAATATCTATTTATATATTTAAATCATTTAAAAGTAACATATTTATAAAAGAAGAAATTTATTTTTAAAATTTTCTTGTAAGATTTTAAGGTAAGTTTAAATGGTGTTATAATGGTAGAAAATAGCCACACTCACTGTATAAGTTAAAAAAACATCATTTCTATAATTTTAAAAAAAATGCCATAACAGACCTTGTTTGGAAAAAGTCGAAAAGAATAATTTATAAACATTCTATAAAAGTCAAACCATAGTATAAATTAATTTAACCAATAGTCTAGAAAATAGTAATTTTTTTTGAAATACATTTTTAAGAAACACGGATGTGGATGATAAAGAGGTCCCTGCAGATACTCATGTATAAACAACCTCATATAATGAAGAGATTGTAGAATTAAACCTTACCTTGTACTTTTTTTATAGAGGGTTTGTTAAACTCCAATATAATAGTTAAATCATTTTTATTATACAATAACCAAATATATTAATATGATATCATATATGATCTTCTAATACTGCATTGTTAATAATATTTCAGTAGTATCATTGTTTCAATTGTAAATTGACTCATTTTCCATTATATGATTCATTATGTAAGAAATATTTGTTAAGGATTGGATGTATTTGATTCATATTCAGAATGATATTAAGTTCTTAAACATTATTTGTAATCATAAAATGAAAATTATTCTTGAATGGTTATGACGGGGAATGAATTTTATCGCGTTCGTGGAGACGTTAATCAGTACGTACGCATGAGCGACAATATCACTATTTTAATGGTGAAATAAAATATAATTGGATGGTATATCATATATAAAGAATAATTAATATGTTATATTTATTATTTAAATCATTTTTACTCATTATTATACCCATCCAAATAATGAAGTGTTTGAATAACAAACTACTCCACGACGTGGAGGCGGTAAGCTGTACATACACACGTATGGTGACTTGTCATTAATAGGATAGATAGAATAATGAATATAGTTGTACCATATTTATAATAACATTATACTATATATAAGTTGATTTAGAAATTATTTTGGTATGGAAACAATGTAGAAAGAGGATTTGAAAGAATAAAAGTACTTTGAAAGAGGTGGTGAAATTATTACCTCTTTTTCAGGTGTTTCCATTTGAGTTGATCAAAATGGCTCCATAGAGTGGATTTATGATCAATTTAATGCCTTTAGATTGAAGTGAGGATATTTTGGAGGATATTTGGGTATGTATTGGAAGATAAAAATGGATTTGGAGTGGTGATTTTGAGAGAAGGGGAAGTACCCATTTATAAGAGAGGCAAGGGTCACTTTAGGAAAAAATTGAAATATTATATTATTATATAATAATATTCGGTTTATAATGGTTACAAAAGGATTTATTTCAAGTATAATGTGGGTATGGTTCGAAAAAATCTCAACCAATAGGTTTTAGATAGGTTTAGGTCACCATATTAACCTTATCTGTTAGATTTAACTCTTAGTTTAATAGTTTAGCTTTTACCATGTATTCTTGAATTATAATAATAAGTCATTAATAAACTTACTATAATAATAAAAGAGAACCCCAATTGGTTCATCGTAAATATATCTAACCTTATCTATGTTCTTTGGCTGAACCATATATTTTTAGGAATATTATATCAATTAATAATATAGTATTTGTTTTAAAATCTCATTTATGTCAATTTTGACACTATTTGGTATTCTATTTTTTGTGAAAGTCATAAAAACATTATCACTTCGTATAAAATTTATTTAATAAACCATAACGTGTCATATTAACCTATATAATTAGTGTAATTCATCAGAAGTCACAATTTACATTTATTTGGATATTTATAATATCAATTATTTTAATCTTTCATTAATAAGGTAATTACTACAACATAATTTTATCATCAATAAATTTAATTACTTAATGTATAAAAATTATAAATAAAATAAAATTATCATGGAAATATTTTTATATTTCTAATTAATATTTATAGTTTAATTTATCTTATGTATAACCATATATTAAAAATGGTTTAGTTTTTAAACTTTGAATTTAACACTTTTAACTCTTCTTTAAATAAAATAATAATAAATGTCCTAATCTAATCCAAGTGAACCGAAAGGATCATATTTTATTTATAAGGTTGATTTTGGTTGAAATAAACTTATCTAATATAATTAGGACACGTGTTAGGGTAATTATAATATCATTTTTTACCTGTAATTACCCTATTTACTTTTAACTGTGGTAAATAAAAGTCAAAAGTTACTATTTACCAAAAATTATTTTCATCTTATCAAACCAAATTAAACATACTAATTGCAACTGTGTCTCTCAGATTTTTTAAATTCAATTCACAGAAGTTCTAAAATTATGGTTTATGCAAATTTACAAATGCGCCTAGAAGGTGGGCAAAAGACGATAAAAAGTTCATTAAAATTTTATATATCTAATATTATTATAAAATGAATATAGTGAATTAAATATAACATATATAGGTATTATGTATCTATTTTTACCTAATATAAATTTAAATAAATAAATAATTATTTAAATAAAAAGTCGGTTTTAAACAATAATGCATTGTTTTTCACTATTCATCAAAAATTGAATGTTTTCAGAAAAATACCAAAAATTTAACCTAAGCTAATTTTGTTATTTTAAATCCAAAAATGAATTCCATTTTGAAAAATTAAATTTATAAAATTTTAAAAAGTGGGTATTACTATTCATAACGGCTAGTTTGATTGGCCGTGGTGTGTTAAAACACTATGTTGTGAATAACGCAAGCTAATGCATTATTCAAAAGGAAACTTACCATGGAATCTTGCGGTGTTACATATATATCAAGTATGTTTATTTAAACCATCCTTAATACCTTCCATGTAAATCAAGAATGAATCACATTGCTTTAAGGAGGCGGCCGTCCACATGTCCATAAATAAAGTTATCTTATTTACACTAAATGGAGATCATAAAGATATGTGTTATATAATAATTAAATAAAAATAAATAAATCATAAATATAATATATATATATATATATATTATAAAAACAATAATTACATCATTATTAAAAATCTTTAGTGGTGGTAATGGAAGAACAAATTACACCAGTTCATGAGGCGGTGGTCTGCCATACAAACAAACTATGACTGCATATCCTATTTGATGGAAGTGTGTGAAAGTGTAGGTCATAATCATAACATAACAAAATATAAGTATATTTATGACACTGATTTTATTATATAATCATGGTATAATAATAATTTATGGTATATTAAAAGAAATGAAACAAAAGTTCTCAATGAAGAACATTACCTCTTCTTCGGGTAATTTCTTTTGGTTCGCACCAAAGGATTAACATGGTTTTATTTATAAAAAATGTGATGCTTCAAATATGAGAGGAGATAAGTTTATAAATTAATTGGGTTGGGTTTTTATGAAAAAATGGCTTTATATGTGCGATTAAGTGATGGGGTTTAGTTCCCTTTAATAGCGGAGGATGAATGACATTCTTGTAAATATAAAAATGTAAACACAATTGGGAGGTCTTCCTTACATCATGTAACTAAAAAAGTATTTCGTTTTATAGAAAATTTATAATATAATCGAAATATGTCCATAAAATTTATTTTTTAAATGTTTCTAGGTTATTTGGACCCTTATGATTATGTTTAACCACAAAGTAAACATGTTTTTACCTAAACCATTGTAATTAATTTTAATTACATTCAAAAATATTTTTGGTTAAAAAATAAGGTTAAAATACAAAAAATTCTAACTTTTTTTGATTATAAATATTGAATCAATTATTAAAAATTCTAATTACGTAAGTTGCACAATTTAATTTAAAATTAATCCTGTAGAGGGGAGGAAACAATGCTTTTTTAAACTGAAAATGTTCAAAAGCTTGAAAATTTTTTATATCCAATTTCATTGTGAAATTGATTAAAATTACCTAAATTCTATTAATAAGTTTAAAAAATATCTAAATATACTTTTAAACCAATTTAAAATATAACTTAACTATATAAATAAATAACAATAAAATGAAGTTTTCAATTAAAATTCCATATTTTTCACTATTCATCAAAAAATAAATCTCAAAAAATAAAACAATTCACCCAATGTAAATTGTGATATTAAAATTTAAAAAATGAAGTTTAATTTTTCAAATAAATCTATAAATGTGTCCAAAATTAGTTTAAAACAAGTCAGCTATTAAAATGCATCAAAAATTCTTTTTAAAAAATATAGCTTTTTTTTATGCATAAAATTGGATTTGTTATTATTTAATTCATATAAAAATAATTGGATGAATGTAAAAAAATTGGTTTTATTTATAATATATATAAATTTTTTAAGATATATCACTAATATTGATTAATTTAATTTATTAGTATGAAACACTTTTATAGGCATAAAAATAGTTTTTTCATTAAATCATATCCTTTATATTCAATTGTTTTTTTATTTTAATTTATAATTAATTGATACAACAAAAATCATGTTATAAACATGTTTAAAAAATATTTTCACAATTTAGTTAATCTTATTCCAAACATCCATTCCAATGTATAGGTTAAAACTATAAAAATATTTTATTTATATCATTAATAATATATTGTAGTTCTATAATACTTGGTCTTCTGTGTAACATAAGAAAAATATACTGTTTTATGAACCAAAATCTAATACAAGTGTTTTGTGCAGTGAAGGAATATGTTGGTGTTGTGTATAAACCAAACATAGCTTGGTGTGGCATGAAATTTGAGCCATCAAGGATATTTCAATTTATTCAAAAAAAAATTAATTCCTACAAAATCGGGGTGTTACAATAAAGTTATTTAAGTTGTTTCAATATATATAAAAACCATGTTCATGAATTTATTGCTAAATTTTATTCTGTATCAGGAATGATAAATATTTTATCTCTTACATCTTACTCAACCAACATGAATAATTTATTTCAATGAAGAATGCTTAGCCACATATCGATTCCTATCCACAACATCTCTAGTCCATTCCACATCCAAATATGCAATCAATGGATTTTAAATACTTACATAAAACACTAAAACATAGTTGATAGTACCTTTAATATACAACATGAATCTCTTTAAATCACTAAGGTGTTCCTTCATCAGATTTCTCTAGAAATGAGTAGCAAAACAAATATCATAAATCATATTAAAATATGTTTCTATCAAATACCAAAAAATAAAAATCATTCTCAGGTATAAAATGTGTTTAATGACTCTTCAATTTTATTTATTTTTTAGTTTTTTTAACTATAATTGGTGTCTTGTAGTGAGATTTTTTTTTAACTTTTGATAAATCGTGTTCCTGTTTTTTCATGAACACTTGGAACCTATCAATCTTAAGAGCAGAACCACAATATCCAGATAAAGAATACAAATTCCATGGAATATATGTTTTAATTAGTTAATTAGTAAGGGATACACCGAGGATCATACATTGATGATGTGTCAACATACCAATGATATCACTATAAACTATATTTCATTATAAAATTTAGTAATGGATCACTACAGATCTAGGGGTCACTCCCAATAAATTTTTATCCATATAATACATTAGGACACAGATATTTAGAAATATCGATGTACATGTCTCTCATAATGATCTCTTGAAAAATTAATAATGCAAAACAGTGAGGGTGATCTCATTACGCTTCAATATACTCTACCTATATTAAATATTCATTGTTTTTCTTCTACAATAGAAGTACTCCTCTCCATTATAGAACCAAAAATTATCTTCAATATATCTTATGTATATTATCTAATCTCCCTTTTCTGAATTTATAATTGACATAAAAAATATCCTCTATGAATTATCCACACATCACACACTAATTATGGACAAAAAATTTAAATAAGGCCCCTAATAAAAACTCCAAGTAATTAGCTACTAATTTTCATTTTAAATAATTTTGTATTATTAAAATATTCTTGAAAACACAAAATTATAGTGTGGTAGACATTATTACAGCATGATGATCTACAACCAAAAACTCCATTGAAAACCATCGCCTATGTTGTGATGTGACCTATCTCATTATGGAATAATGTTTATCAATAATCTCCAACCAGATCTGCACCAAATTTTCATAGGGTTTAGTTGTGTCTTGGTTCATACTTCATCACTCCAAATCAATTATATATTATTACATGACCTTTAACATGATTCCAATAAAAGTGACACTAAATAAAAAATGATTATCCTTACAAGCTGATCTGACTTCCTTTATTTCTATACAATTACTACATTTTGGTTTGATGTGAGTTATTGTAGTATGGTTAATTCAAAAAAACCTGACATGATATTTAGTTATTCTCTTGAGATTTTTATTGCAGCCTAAAACCTCACACTGTGGGGTGAGATCATTCCCATCGCATCCATTTTTTCATACACAGCTAAAATAGTCTTTATATTATTCTTATACCACAAAATTTTAATTTCACATGACTAGTTGAAAATATATATTAATATTACAAAACCTATTCAAACTTTAACTTATTATTTATTAAATCCACTACCAAACTTTTCTAGTCATATATCACCCATTGATTTAATAGGATACACTTACACATGAGAAATATAATTTAGTCTTATATAAATCCATAATTTGACAGAATTTGGATCCCCTCTTCATGATGCTAAAAAAACTTATATCATTTTAAAACCATAATTTACAGCCACTCATTAACAATAAAAACAATACCTTACATTCTTCAACCTCGATTATGAACATTCTACTCCATTTTTAATACAATATCCAATATCCTTTAACTGAAATAACTTTGGTTCCAATATTCTCTCACTTTGGGGTTTTTAGAAATCTAAAGCAATGAAAAATATCTCAGTAGAAGTCTTACATAAACACAAGGGAAATGGAATAGCTCAAACATCAATATTAAATATACATTAACAATGAACTATATAGAAAGTGAGAGATCAAACAAGATATCTATTCTTTAATACATACCTTTTACCTTCAGCCCTTAGAATCAACTTGTTAAACACAGAACATCTCATTGTTCCCCCTATATTCAATATATCCTATAAACTTATATTATTTTTATCATTAGATCATTCTACACCAATATTTTATTCCACCCCCAATGGTAAAACCTGTTGAAATCTTCAAATATCCTATTCCTTTGATAAATACAATGTTATTCAGATTAATTTAATTTCACCTTATTTAATTTATAAATTTATTTTTTACATTATTTTGATTTATTTCACACTGAAAATAAACCTAAAGTGTGAGTTCCTACCAAAAATAAGTATCCAAAATAGGAAATAAATGTATATGGCTGGTGTTGTTAAAGGTTTCGTTATAATATTCTCTATTTACTAACATGTTTGAATATAATCCATCTTCATGTTTTATTTCTCTACTTTCAATTTACTGATATTGTATCAAATCTAGATATTATTTGTGATTGTGTGTTACACCAAATTATTTTTTATCTGTCCCAATCCTCTCCTTTTTTTTCATAAAACCTGTAACTTTTAAGTTGAAACCAAAATAAAAATAACCATACCAGACACATAATATAATAAACCTAACCCAAATATCTAAATGGAAAATATAGTCAAACCCAAAAAAACTAACAAAATAAATTTAACTTCTATTTTAAATACCTATAAACTATCTCCTTATAAACAAAAGAAGACATATTATAAAAAATCATTCTCCTTAAAGGATCTCCCCCTTTAAGATATTATCAGACTCTTGTTATCATTGTGGATCACAATTTCCATACTCACATCCTTACCAATATATTTCATTTTTTTATTTATCTATAACCATAATGTACAAAAATTTAGAGCTAAAATGTACCTTTAATCAACTATACTAAGATATTTTCTTCCTTACTTATTACTAAACCAAAAAAATACACTTACTATCTATAAATAATTCTCCACAACTTATGTATTTTATATCCATTGAATATGCAAGCCAATAAAAAAATAAACATGAAATCAATTGATTTTCTATTCTCATATAAAAAACCAAACCACAATTGATAGAACCTTGAATATTCTTCATGATTGTATTTAAAGAGTTGAGGTGTTCCTTTTCAAATTACTCTATAATTGAGCTATAAAACATGTATTATAAATTATTACTAACCATTTTTATAGAATATATAATAAACTCATAGTAATTCTCTACTATAATGTGAAATGAAAAAATGTTCAATTTTACCAAATTTTGAGTTTGTTTCCTACTAAAAATGAGGTTGAAATAAATTTGAAATCATGTATGTATAACTTCTTCAGTAGAACCCGTGAATATTTAGGTTTAAAAACAAAGGTATAATTGTCCCTTTGACTCACTTATATCATAAGAAAGGAGTATAATGTTATAATTAAATTTTTTCTGTTAGATCGTTTGAAATTTTATTTTGGTTATTTATCTATATTATCCTCGATATAATTGGTTACCAAATTAATTTTATGTACATTTTAAAATTAATTCCTGAATCTATCCATCTATCTCTCCTTATTATAAACTTTTATTACTTTCATTGAGCCATTAAGATTTATAAAAAAGTTCATTTTACCCATTCTATATATCTTTTCCTATGAGGTTATTAATTAAGTACAAAAATCATTTTATACATATAAAAATGATCTATTTTATATTTTTCACAATGATAAGAATTTTATGCATCACCCTTCTTGTTAAAATTCTTATAAGTATTTTAATTGTCAATAAAAATTTGTCTCTTAACAAAATTAGATTTATTCATTGTGTAATCGATACGACTAGATCAAAACTACTAGTTTCCTATCATGGCCAACCAAAGATTCTCATTTCATGATTGACAAAAAAATACATTAATTGAAATACTTATTTTTTAAATGAGATAATTTTGTAAGCAGTGGGTATAAAACCTATTTTATGAATAATATATTAGTATGAAAAGAAAAGAAAAATTTTAAGGTGTGGCTCAATGCTACCCCACAAGAATTACTTTTCCAAATTAGTGGCCTGACATTCATAAAACACATGAGCACCCAATTAGTCATTCCCATATACGTACACCAAACAATAAACTTTTTTATCTGGAATCATGAAAAAAAAAATCATTAATAGCCATACTAGGAGAATGATTAATCATGCATACATGGATGTCAATTTTTCTTCATGTAAATTTTTAGCCTAAATAAAACTTTTCATGAGAGATAATACAAAAAAAATGATTAATAATTTTTCAATTATTCACATGAAAGGTATTTCTCTATAATTACTTCTCACACTTCAAAAAATTTTAATTCTACTTCAATAACATATTTACACTAAGAAAAATCATAGCTTAATTATTTAAATAGATATCAAAATGTCATAGGATTGATTTGGCTATATCAAATTAGGGTTTCATTTGTTAACATAAAAAATATTTTTTTATGAAACTCAAGATATAAATGGCCCTCTTATGGTTCTGTATTATTTTATAGTTTTTATATTTATTACATTAGTGATTTCTGTTTTTGAAACTTTTTTTTGTAATTCTTATTCATTCAATATTTATAACTTTTATTTTTATGGATGTTTTGTTAAAATGGTTAATTTATCTTTTTTATTAATAAAACCAATTCTAGTTAAAATTATTGTTAAAGTTTCAAAAATACTATCATTATATAAAAAATATTATTTAGTACATTGCATGATGAAAAATTTATATTGAATAAGGAACATAATTATTGACAATATTTTTATTAAAAACTCCAGGATAAAAATATTAGTAGGCTATTGAACATAAAATCAATGAAAATATGAGAAGAATATTCAATGGTGATATTGATAATAAATCCAATTAATAACATGAACACTTTAATCACCACCTAAGTGTATCCCCTCTTCATTAAATCAAGTTCTCATGAGATTTTTGATCTCTAATTTGGATATTGTTTTGTAATATATGAGAATATTATATCTTTATTAAGGTATTGTACCATAAATTGAGCTAATTGAAAATTAAAATGCTTGTTCCTTCATCAATGTTTTCAAGTAAAATTTGTGTAGTGATGTATTTAAAAATTTTAATTCTTAAATTAAATTAAATTTTTCTCTTTAATCTCCAGGTAATACAACTTTGGTTCAATAATAATGCACCATTAAATTGTGATCATAATTACCCACACAATCAATAATGGTAATTATATATTTTTATTAAGAAATAAAAAAATTTATCTTTTCATTGTAAAACTAAATATAATTATTTCAAAAATTCTACCCATTATTCTTGGAATGTATTGATATAATAGATTATTTTGATATTTAATAATGAAATAGTTAATATAAATAATGTAAATTATATGTCAATTTTTATCATTTTCCAATGTTAATAATTTTATTCTTGAAATCCAGGCTAATAAAGATTGTGTGTATCTTTATAGTTATTTGTATAACTCATATAATGGTTTATTCATTATGAAAACATGATAGCCATTATTATCGAGAATTAATTTTTCAAAATATCCAAATTAGAACTTCTCTTTAAGATCTTATTTTGATATAACTCATTTGTTTTTTTAGTAAAAATAACTATGAATTTTATAATGACGTCCAATTTTGATTTAAATGAAAAATTTTCATCAACATTAATTATTTCACCTTCAGCCATATTCTTGAACATTTTTCTTTCATTTCATACACTTTCACCCTTTATTTTTAGCTTATTCTAGAAAAAAAATTGTTTTTATAATGTAATTTTTTTTTGATATAAGGAAAAGAGATAAATCATGGATTTACCCATCTAATATATCTCTACATTATGTGTTTTGATCATTTCTAATGTTTCACCACTTTTTTAACAAACAGTTGACCCAATTTATGAAATCAAAGATGTTTTCATAAAAACTTTTATCTTTCTTTTGGTTTGATCACATTAATTTTGATTTCTACTGATATTGTACATATACACTTGATTTTTAAGTCCTTTATAAAATTTACGAGGTGTTTTATTATCCAAATCATTGTTCGATTCATTAGAATTAGTTATTGAAGTGTATTTTTCAGTTTCTACTTTGTCTATTTCTTCCTTGTGTTTTTCATCTCCATAATTTGCATAATATTTATTTGTGACAATATAGGTTGATCCTAATCCAGTTTACATAAAAATTATTGTTGTAACTATAGTGTCTTAATCAAATACATAACCATGAAATCCAACTAAAGAATGTAAATATAGTGACCCAAAGGTTTTACTTGGCTCACCACTAAGGGATACTCGAATGATCATACATTGACAATGTGTTGATCTACCAAAGATATCACTAAGAACCATATGTGATTAAAAAATTTATGAAGTGTTCAATACCAATATTAGTGTCACTCCTTAAACTTATCTATAAATACACTACACCAAAAGAGTAACTAGAGAAATATTGATATTTAGGTCTCTGCTAATAAATTCCACTTAAAAATAATAACTCCAAAAAATGAAAGTGTTATCCTTATGCTTCAATATCTTCCATAAAATTTGAATATTCAATGTATTTCTTCCACAAAAATAGTTATCCTCTATATTATAGATCAATTATTTATCATATATATATATATATATATCTAATTTATTTTATACACTCTTATTCTATATTCATAATTTCTATCCAAAATATCCTCTATAAATTTTACACTTTTCAGAAAGTGATGAGGTAAAAAATACCAATAGGGTGATTATAAAACCTCTAAATAATCATAAAATTAATATCATTTTTAATAATTTTGAATCTTATCAATATTTTGGAAATAATAAAGTCTGTATTTTATAGAAATCATCATGGAGTGCTGGATTGCGACCACCAACTTCTTAAAAACAATCAAATATGTTGTGACCTAGCCTATCACATTATGGTGTGATGTTTATCAGTAATACCCAAATAGAGGTACACAAAATTTTCATGTGGGTTGGATGCATTATGGTTCTTACTTTATAATGTTTAATATATTCTATATTGATGTGTGACTATTAACTAGACTCATCGTGACTCAAAATAATCACCGCCTCTCATTACAACATAATCTAAAATCCTTTATTTCCAAACATCTTCTACATTGTGATGTGATGTGAGTAATTGCAGAATAGTGAATTCTAGGAAACATTTTATTAAATCAATTTATTCTCATATGAGGTATAAGATGATTTAACACATTACATTATAGTGTATGATTTTTCCAATTTCTTTATTTTTCCTCTATAATGATAAATGAGTTTTTAGATTCTTCTTATTCCATGAAATTTTAATCTCCCATAACTATTTGAAAATCTAGATTAATCATAAAAAAAGAATTAAAAATTCAACATAATCTTACGAAAATCCTTTTGTAGAATTTTTTTATCTAACATTTCCTATTTACTTCTCATGTTACTCTTACATTAGGTTTGAGGAATCCATGTTAGTCTTAAGTAACTCCATAATTTTCTAGAATCTTGATTTTCTCTCAATGATTATAAACAGGCAACATATCTTTATCAAATGTTATCTTCCATTCAATTATTTAGAATAAAAACAATTCCTTATATCCATTAGCCTTAATTCTCAACATTGTTATCCATTACTAATAAAATATCCAACAATCTCCCACTTAGAGAACATTGGTTTTAATATTATCTCACTTTGGGTTTGTTGGAAATCTAAAGTGTCATCAAATATGATTGCGAAATTCTAGTAGAAACACAATTTTGATGTAACAAATGACCACTCACTATTCTATCTATATGATTTTTGATCAGTGTGTAAAATAAAATATCAATCAAGATATACATTCCTTAACGTATGTGTTTAACTATAATCCCATATAATCCACTTGTTAAACATTTAATGTCTCACAATTCCCATATCTTCATTAAATCCTATAATATTATTTTATTTTACCTATGAATCATTATCCCATATTATCATATACAAAACTCCACCTAAAAGGTAAACTCCTCCATGATATGATAATTATACTCTTCCCCCACTTATAGACATTTATGTTGTATATTCATTTGACAAAGACAATTTTATCTAGATTAATTGAATTTCACATTCCATAATTTATCTATTTCTCCATTTACTCATTTAAATTTATCTAACTTAGGCAATAAAGCTAAACGTAAATTTCCTAAAAACATGTGCATCCAAAACAAATAGTAAATATATATAAGGAGATATGATTTTATGAACCTCCTCATGATGAGAGAGGTGGTTGAACATTGAGGTTCAACTAATGCATCTCAATCACTAGTGTGGCCAATGTTTTGTTAGAATGTTCACCACTTAATAATTATCTTGAATATACCTGATATTGATGATTTTACACTAACTTCCTTTTAATGAAATGATACTAAATCTTGATATGATTTTTGTGCTAGTGCTTTATTGGGTTCTTTTCCACCAATCCAAATCCTCACTTTTTATTTATAAAATCACTTTTAATGGTTAAGCAGAATCATTAATAATATATTAGACTAGAAACAATATTAAATAAACTAATCCAAAATATCCAAATGAAAAATTTAGTCAAACCCAAAATTAATTAACATAAACAATAAACATTATTTTTTATCTCCCTATAAGTAAAGAATACCTATTATAATAAAAATTCTACATTAAAACTCCCCCTTAAAAAACATCATTGGACTCTTGTTATCCCATTTTATCACCAATATAATATGAACATTGATATTATTTAGAACTAGACTCATGGATCTGATTTTAAAAATACATACTTTACAACATGATTTGATACCAAGTGGAATGACATAAGATAAACTTACATATAAATTAATAATTTATTCAATACAGATCACAATAATTACAAAATTCTACAACCCACATTTATAGAATATTTGGAGATTAGATATATAAAAATATTATTGTTAATATTTATTTGTATTCACACCATACTAGATCCCCTTATATACATATCACATGTTATAATCATTTTCGTAACTGGTGGAATGGAAAACATATGGTAGGGGAGAGATAAAAATCTATATAAGGAAAAAATCTATCAATGATTCATAAATTCTGAATGCATAATAATGTGAGAAAACACAATCACGAGAGAAATATCTTATTGAAAAAACATATAATAATAATAATTTTTCACAAGTCATGATAATAGAACATATATCCACAAAATGAAAAAATATATACCATGACATAAAAGAGAAGAATCACGAGACAATAATAATAATTTAGGGAGAATAATATAATCATATAACATAGGAATGTATAATAAGAATATGTATTTTCAATAAGAATGTGATAAGAAAAATAATCATATAAATAATAGCATATTGGGAGAGGAATTCATGTACTTTTCACCCATAAGATAGTAGGCCATGAATTCACATCCTCGTCTCCCATAACAGAGTAAGTTAGGAATTAATGTCCCAGTTTAACATAACATAGTGGTTTATAAATTCATATCCATATATCCCATAACATGATGAGTTAATAATTCATGTTCTTATCTACCATAACAAAGCAGTTCAAGAATTTATTCCCATGTCTCCCAAAACATAGTTGGTCATGAATTCATCTCTTTTTTTACTATAATTATCTCATGTGATATAGAACCATAACCAATGGCTTAGAGGGATATATAAGACCCCACCAATCTGATAATGATAAACGACACACATTTATATCACACATATTCAATAACATATCATATCATTAAGATCTCGTGTGATGAAAATGAGTTTCCAAACATTTCCAAATAGTATAACATAAATGACCTTAAGAGTCATATTAGTTGATACCCAAAACTCAATAACAAAAAATGATCATTTAAGCATCAATTTAGAGGGTGATTCATTAAACATAACTCAAAATTAGGTATATTTTTTAGATAAATATAAAAATGTAAGAAAAACCATGAAAATATATTTCAAATTACATTTTTAAAATTGTTGTAAAAAGATGATGTAATGAGTCAATTTTAAATAATATTTTCATGAAATTGACCTGTTTTTTAAAAAGTAATAATTTAATAAAATAAAAATAATTGAGAATTGAGAAAGATAATTTTTTTACATAGTAAATGTCTATAAGAATATAAAATATATGATCATGAATGGAAAATCCTTTTATAATTTTTTAATATACCTTGATTAAATCCCATATCATAAAAAGGATAATAAAAATTTCTTTTGAAAAGAGGTAAAGATAAATAAAAAGATAAAATGAGATAATCCATATTTAGGATTCAGAACAAGAAATTAAATAAATTATTTATAAAAAAATAATATGGATATAGAAGAGAGATAACTATCAAATTGCATGAATATTATCTCAATAATTATTCATTTTAATAAAGAAAGAAGTCCACCAATGAGGAATAATTGAGGTAAAAATCCATTGAAAAAGAGTGTATGAGAATAAAATAAAAAAACCCAGAAACATGATATGAATTATAATATAATAAAATAATAGGTTATATTGTACCTAACTTAGAATAATAATTTTTAAAAAATAATGGTCATAACTCAATGAATGAAAATTGGGTTAACAAAACCGTTAGAGATTTGGTATCTTTTAATTAATATCATTTGAATGATAAAACCTGATATGGATATAAAGATAATTTTAATTGAATTATAATTATGATACAAATACATATATGGGAATTATATATACTATTTAAAATAAAATAATTAGTGAATATGATATATATCTCAAAGAAAGAAAATTGATATGAGAAAACCCTTACCTTAACTCTCGACTTCCACAAAAGTGATTTAACCTCCTGTATAATAAACAAACCCCTACTAATAAAATATTTCATAACATTATTAATATCTGATAAAATTTATTCTATTTAATTATAATCATTTATTTTACATTTATTAGTTAGTTATTGTTTAATTTTAACATCAGATGTTAGTGATTTTAATGCATCACACATGCTTTGTAATACCAATGTTGCTTCACATACTTTGATACCAATTTAATAACTATTAGATCATTTATTTTATTGGAATATATTTTCATTAAACATTTATAATTTTCTATTTTAATTATATGAGATATTTATTCATGATTTGTGAAGATTGAATCAATTAGGAGTTTGTTTGGTGTAATTTATTGATTTCAACATATTACAATATATTTTTTTCCATACATTAATAATAATATTCATGAAATATATTAATAATTAATAACATATATAATCATTAAAAAAATTTCTATAACTAGACATATAAAAGGTGATAAAAAATGAAACATGTAGTCCATGGAGGTGGCAATCTGCATGTACACAAAGGTAACTTTTTCATTTTTTGAATGGATGAAAGGGGAATAAATAATGATTATATAATGAATATAATAAAATTCTAGTATAAAAATCATACAGATATAATTATAATAAAATGGTTATAGTATATTTTGATTAGTATCAATGGTAAATAAAAAACTCGAAAATACTAGTGGTGAATAATACTCACGTTGAGGATTTGAGTATTCTCTTGAATGGCTTCCTGGATTTAGAGGACATGTGGCACTTTATTTCAACAAATGGATACAAAACATGTAATGATATTCTAATAAAGTAAAAATGTGTAGGGTATCAATAGGATGTGGGGGTTTGGTCTGTATCCCATTTAAATGTGAGGTTACCACTAAACCATAATGTTAATTTTTGAAAAAAATAAAAAAATGGATTTGGATATAGGTGAAAAAGAAGGAATTTTCCTTGGAATTGAATAGTAGGTTAGGGGTAAATATAAAATCACATAAGAGTGAGGTAATTTAGTTGAGTAATGGTTGGTGAGAAATCTGGTAATGAATTTTAAAGCTATGAAATCTCTTCTAGAAGTTCTATGTTTCATGTAAACTTAATAAAATTTGAGCCACATAATGTTACATCTTTTAACCCTTATTAACCCTAATTAAATATCATCTATCATAATTATTTTTTTACAAAAAATATATGATGAACCATCTTAAAAAAGTTTTATATTTTGAATTGGAATTTGGAATCATTTTAATCTATTTCAATGTCCTGATATGAAAAACATTATATTTTAAATTAAAACATAAGATATGAAATAAATTATTTTTATAGAAAAATGTTTTCATAGTGACTTTATTATTATTTTTTATCGATTAGTAATTAGATTAGTGGTAAATTTTTCATATGTTTGTAAATAATATTATAGTCATTATTTAGAAGATTCCAATTTAATTTATTTACATAAAAATGAAATAATTTTTATAAAAAAAATTCTTCTGAAAAATAATTACTTCACAATGGTAACAAATATTTACTATAGTAACCTAATTTTTTGTTAAAAATAAAAATTACCATGTTATAAAATTTTAATATTCTGAAAAAAACATAGATGTTTTTTATTAATTTCAATTTTTATAGATGATAAAATTAATTTTAAATATTCGCACATAACACATAAAAATTGTTTTTAGAGAAATGTATTTTTAAACATAAAAAGAATTTATTTATATTCCATGTTAAGAGAAAATATTTAAATAAACATTAATATATATATATATATATATATTACTAACACATAGAAAATTATTCAATAGAGATCAATTTTTTAAAATTAAAAAATATATAAAAAAAAGAATAATTCACTGTGATAAATTTTTTTTATCATTAAATGATTTTATTCCAAATTCATTAAGATTGTTTAATTATTCAATAAGAATTAATTAAATTTTATAAATACATTTTTATTAAAAATATTTCTTTTTAATTTTATAAATACATGAAATTATTATTTAAAATAATAATAACAATAATAATAATTTGTAACACATAAAAATATTTATATATTTTTAAAATAATTTTTTAATTAAATTTTAACTTTTTTGTTTCATATTTCATTCTCATAATATATCAATACTTATATTATATTTGAACATTGTATCTAAAATGTATCATGGTTCATTTTAATTCAGTTTTTATTGTGAAAAAATCTATTCAACATAATATTTAATAAAAAGAAAATATATACTAAAATTTTAGTGAATTACATCATCCCTACTATATAAATCACATCCTCATAATTTTAGTTATCTCTCACTAATGAAAATATGAGTTTATCCATAAGATATAAATCACTCAAGATACAATTTAAAAGAGATATCAAGCCCACTATCATGGATATTACTTGAAACTCATATTTTCCCTTATAATTTACATATATATAGATTCTCAAACATTTTCACCAAATATTCCTCTTCAATTGGCTATAAGTTTTGGGAGTTTCAAGAAACATACCTTTCATTACTTTATTTTCAAGATCCTATTTCTAAAAAAATATTAAATCCAAAATGGTTATGTTAATATCTAATAAAATTAGAGTAAATGATCATATGAATATGGAAACCCAATCCTAAGATGGATTCTCATATAACACCTTCATTTTGACAGGTGAAAAATTTAGTTTGACTACGATATAATTGGATCAAACTATAATTTTATCAGTTTAACCTAGGTTTTCCATTGTCATATTTATATTGGGTTATCTAAACTGACCATTTATATATCACATCCTAAAATTTAATTTAAATCCTTTATAGTGGTTTGTAAAGTTTATGTGAATCAACCAAATCATACCTTATGGGAGTATCCAAATTGGTGTGCAGTTAGGAACATCAATTATGCACTAAGAAAATAATTAGTTAATACCCAATAAATCCTTTTAAGATTATTACCCTTAGGTGAATTTGAGATAGATCTTGTATCTACTCATTTTTATCCATACAGAGATGTCATTTCTAGGAAACCACACACTCTAATTTTCAAAAACTGTAATATTTTTCACTATATTATGGGTTTCACCTAAGGATTTCATTAATGTTTTCTATCTTCAATCCCCAAAAATAACAAAAATAACCAAAAAAATAACTAAATACTTCTCTAATACCAACTGAGATTCCCTAGACCAAGACTCTTATAACTAGTTCTAAAACAGTTACCATACAACTAACTTTGATACTGAGTGAGATAAATGAAGCTAAAATTAAAAAATTTCAATAATTTCAACATTACATATAACAATAGTCATACAATCCCCTAATCCAAAGGTTTCATATCCTTTAATATTATACATGTAAATTTTTTATTGTGAACATTTTTCTATAATTACACCATACTAGATCCCCATGTAGAAATATCATAGGTTATACTGATAACCACAACCAGGGGAATTGAAAGCATATTAAAGGGGTGATATCAAATGATAAATGAATTAAATATGTGTAAATGAGTCATAAAGGGTTAAATCCTAAAAAAATAAGAAAATATGACCATGGGAGATATACTTGATAAAAATCACATGTAACAATAATAGTTTTCCACATATAATGAAAAAATAATATATAACCTAAAAATGAAAAAATACCATGGAATAAAAGTGTATAGTCATGATACAATAATTATGATCCATGGATCATAACACAAGCATATAACATAGAAATATAGCATAATAATGATTATGTAGAACAGATGTGTGACATAATCATATGAATAAAAATAATTACATAGTGGGTCAAAAATTCACATCACTGTCTCAAATGACATGGTTGGTCAAGAATTATTGTCCTTATCTACCATGACATAGCAGGTTACGAATTCATGCTTGTATCTCCCATAACACTGTAAAAAATGAATTCATATCATTGTCTCCCATAATATAATGATTCAGGAATTCACATCTTTGTATCCCATATCATAGTCGACCAATAATTCATGTTCATATCTCCTATAATATAGTTGGCCAAAAAATCACATCATTTCCTCACATAACATAGTGGGTTAGGAATTCATAAGCATATCTCCCATAATTATCTCATGAGATATAAATACTCAAACGATGCATCAGAGAGAAATATATAAGACCCAAAACATATCATAATTATAAAACATATGAACTTGTGTCATATGAAATAAATTATATATCATATATTTATTATCTCATGTAATTAAAATGGGTTTTTAAGATTTCTAAATGGTATCACATGAAATGACCTCAAGAGTTAGATCATTTGGTAACCACAATTTAATCACCCAAAAGGAGTATTTAAATGGTAATTTAGGAAATGATTAATGAAAAATTTATATAAATGAGAAAGAAAATTTTATATATAGAGGAATATGGAAGTGAAATCATGAAATGAATTTTTATAAAACATTTTTAACCTTTTTGTAGAATGATAAAGTTATAAGTCCCCTTCAAAAATAATTTCGATAACTTGAGATAATTTTTTTTAAAATACCACATTAAAATAAATACCAATAATAGAGACTTTAAAAAGGAAAAACAATTACATGGTAAATATATATCAAAAGATAAATTCTATGATTGTGAAAGGAAAATCCTTTTATAATATTTTAAAATACCATTATTTAAATCCATATCTTAAAAAGGAAAATAAAACATTATTTTGATGATAGGTGAAGAGAAATAAGGATAAAAGATGAGATATTAAATATTTTAGTTTAAAATATGAAATTAAATAATTTTTTAAATAAATAATATGGAAATGGAGGAGAATCAATCGTCAAAGTTGAAGAGACTTATTCTTAACAATATTTCATTTTAAGGAAGAAACAAGTCCATCAATGAGGAAGAATTGAGGTAACAACCACATGAAAAGGAGTTTATGAGAAAGAAATATAAATACCGAGATACATTATATTAATTAAAATATTATTCAACATTATGATATATTTTACCCAACCTATGAGAATAAATCCCATGATTAATAATGATAACTTAGTGGACAATAATAAAGTTAACAAAAACCCTTATGACATTGCTAACATTGAATCAAAATTAATTGAATTTGAAAACAATAGAAGTATATGAAAATATATTAAATTTCATTATTGGTATGATAAAAATACATTCATGGGTATTTAAAATAACACAAAAAATAAAACAAGTGGTCAATATGGAATATGTGACAAAGAATGAAAATTGAGATGAGAAAACTCTTAACATAACTTGTAATTTCTATGGAAGAAATTTAACCTCCCATATAATAAAAATACCCATATTAATAACCTTTTAATTAAATTTATTAATTTATAATAAATTTTTTACTCTTTAATTATTATAATATATTTTACATTTTTCAGGTAGTCATTGTTTATTTTCATCATTGGATGTTAGTGATTTTTATTGCTTCACACATTCTTTGTAATGTCGATGTCAACTTCCAAAATTTCAAACCAAGTTCATCATTACTATATTATTCAAGGATACAATAATACATGTTAATTAATTATTTATAAAATTCTAATTTTCATACATGATAGTTTTAATCTTGATTTTTGAAAATGAAATCAGTAACGAGTTTATTTTTGGGTAATTTTATCATATCAAAAAATTACATTATTACGATCATTGATTTTTGCATCGTAATTTTAGAATAATATTAATGAAACATATTATTATAAAATATCATATATATTCATCAAATACATTTTTAGAAACATATATATATGGCGGTGATGAAAAACAAAATATGCCATCCATGGTGGCGGTAGTTTGTATGTACGCACAAATGATATTTTCATTTTTCAAATGGATAAAAGGGGAATAGATATTGTTCAAACAATAATATAATAACATTTATGTATATAAATTATAATTATGTCATTATATTAATATTTTTAGAGTATTTTTTATGTGAATGATAATGAATAAATGACTAGGGGGTAGATAATATTCATGTAGAAGATTTGAGTCTTCTCTTGAAAACTTTATTCAAATTGGAGGATTTGGGGAAATGTATTTTAACCAATGGATGAAAAAAATTAATTTATATTTCAACAGAGTAAAATTGGGAATTATTTCAAGATGAATTTTAAGGTTATGTCTGGATTGAAGTGGGTGGAAGTGAAATAAGTACTTTTCCTTAGAATTGAATTGTAGACGAGGGGTAAAGATAGAATAATGTGACAGTTATGTGAGTTATATGAAGATTGTTTGTTGATAAATGTGATTTTGAATTTAAAACATTGAAAATGGATTCTATAAGTTATATGTTTCACATATAATTAATAAAATTTGATCCACATTAACTTACTTATTTTAGACCCTATTAATATTGATTAATCAATTTCCAGGATAATTTTTTTCTAAAAGTATAAGATGAACCCCATAATTTTTTTTACATTTTGAATCTAGATATTGAATAATTTTAATCAAAATAAATTTCTAAATATCATAAAATTTTATTTTAAATTAATTTATTATATATGGTAATTATTTTAGAAAAATGTATTTTTATACATTGATTGTTTTTATTCTTATTTATCATCGATTAATAATTAAATGAGAGGTAATACATTTGTTAATATATATAAAAAACATATTAGAGTTATTATTTAAAATATATCAATATATATATATATATATATTTAAAATTACATAATGGTTATAAAAACTATTCTTCTGAAATATAATTTGTTACCGTAGTTACTAATATTTACTTTGGTAACTTATTTTTATGTTAAAAAAGAAAATTAAAATATTATGAATGTTGGATATGATGATTAAAAATATGAAAACCATTTTATTAAACATTATTTCCAGAGTTAATAAAATTAATTTTAAAATATCCACTCATAACGCAAAGAAATAGTTTTGAGGAAAATGATTTTATATCAAATAAAAATATTTTATTCATTATATATTCTATGTGGATATATTTAATTGAACAATAATTTAATTTTTTATATATATTATTAATATATTCCACATTATTTAATACTGATCATTTTGTTTAAAAATACATAATATATAGAAAATTATAATTATTTATGAATAAGTATTTTTATCATTAAATGATTTTATTCTCAATTCATTAAGATTGATTAATTATTTAATAAAAATTAGTTAATTTTTTTTTATAAATTTATATTATAATTCTTTCTTTGAATTTGATAAATATATAAAATCCGTCTTTAAAAATAGTAATAATAATAATACGTAGCATATAAATATATGTATATATTTTTATTGAAAAGTTTTAATTAAATATTTAATTTGTCATATTGCATTCTCATAATGTATCAATGTTAATTTTTTATTATAAAATTTTATCTAAAATTTATTGCAGTTTGTTTTAGTTTGGAGTTGAATGTGAATAAATTTATTCAACTTAGTATTTAATTAAAGTAAAATATATACCAAAATCTCAGGTCGTTACACACGTCTTTAATAAGAGATGGGCTCTATTACTTTTTACTCAACCAATCAATACACTTTATTTGGATGAAGAATTCTCTACCACATATGAATTTTACATCAACAAGATATCCAACATAATCCATATTCAAATATGAAATGAGTTCATTTTATTTCCTTACATCAACCACCAAACCATAGTTTAGAGTACCTTGAATATAAATTATAATTATATTTAAATTGGTTAGGGTTTCCTCCTACATATTACTCTATAACTAAGCAACCAAACATGTAGCGTAAATTTTGTTTGACCATCTTTCTATCTGATATAAAAAAATCCTAGTCATTATTCAATATAATATGGAATCAATGACTTATTTATCATAATTAATTTTTAGTTTCGTCCAAAATAAAATTGGTGATGAAGTTATTTTTTAATCATGCATCTCACAATTCTTATGTATATTTTACACAAATGAAGTTTGAGAAACAAAGGTATATTTTTCCTTTTGACTCCCTTATAACCTATGAAAGTTTTTATGATACCTTATAATTTATATCTTGAACTAAAATCTAATAAAATTTACAAATTAATTCATTTAATAAAACTTATTATCATTAAAAATGATATAATAAACACAAAAAAGTACTATAAGCTCCTTCTCCTTTGTTGATTTCATATAAAATCCATGATCCACACCCCACTATTGAACTAAAATTTTCCCAAGTGTTTAATTTATCATACCAAGACTGTATGGATTATTTAAATCCATATAAATTGTTTTTTTCAATCTATACCCCTTTGTTTCATCATCACTGATTTAGAAACCCATTTTTTGTTCAATGTGTTTGATTTGTTGCCCTAGAACCAATTTTTATGTAAATTATGATAAAATGTATTTATTGGTTTTAATATTAATAAACTTAATATCACTTCTTGATTTTTCTTATGTGTAACATAATATGTGATAATGTTCCTATAGTAGTTTTCTCACTAAAAGGTCATAATAGTTATCTGTTATGATGGGAACCCAGAAGTGCTAGGACACTATTCTTGAATGTATGTTCTATATCTGGATGATATCATTTAGGGAATGAAAATGATACATGCTATCCAGGGTGTAGACTAATTGGAATTTGAGTAATCTTCTCATGGTGTACTCCCTTGGTAATATCTAGTAGGATATTATTAAAATGTGACCCACCAGTATGAAATCCACATTTATATGTGTCATTGGATGTTCCTATCTAAAGAAATGTGTATTGGTCCATATACATTATTATTATTATTAATGTGTATTAAAAGTCATGTAATTTTATATATTGATGAAAACTATTTCAACAAATGATCGCGGCGATGTATGATACGCTGGGTGCATCATTAATAATATTTTATTAAAGAATAATGCGAGAAAGGATTTTTACCTTCTGTTATTTAGTGGAATTTGATATTTTAAGACCTTTTATATAAATTATATAGACTAAATATATCCATGTACATTGTATCCTATAGGCATGTTCAATTTCTAGGAAGTCAAATAAAGAGCAACGAGCACATAGCTTCATGGAACCAACATATAACCTGTTTTATTTGAGATATCATGATAAATGGATTATATTACCTAGTAAACATCCGTATGAGGTAACATGTCATTGTGAAATTAAATTATTTTTTTTATGGGTGCCTTGGAATATTTTTGGAGGCTAACCATGGGCTTTAGGATGAATCACCTAATGATATTGAGAAAGAGGCCTAGAGGGCCACACATAAAATGAATCCAAAATCTTAGTTAAACAATACATTATTATTTATTATTTAAAAAGTGGAATAAATATTATCTTTGGATGTGGTTTAATAATTATTCATGTTTTACTGATCACATTTATTCCATCACTATTTATTCGAGAGAATATACTGTGAGCGGAATATTTAATAAATATTTATTTTTTATGTAGTTAATATTATATTTTTTTTATTTATTAGAGAATAATGTAGTGATGTCTATTTAATAAATAAATATAGATTATTCAAGGGTTGATAAATATTAGAGGAATGATGGACTAGGATTTTATGTCTAGTTATAAAATAATATATATTGAATATTATATGATTAAATAAAACTTAATTATAATTCAAATATTAAGAACATATCAAGAAATAAGAAGAATATTATTATTACTTGACATGGGGTTTTTACAAGGATTAAATAATTAATTAATGGAACTTATGAAACTATTTTATTTTAAATCTAGTGATATATAAATCTAGTTATTTTATGTTTTTATGAGGAAAATTCATTTATTTGGGTTGTGCATAATGGAATTAGAGAATTCTCCCAAGCCTTTCAGACCTATTTTATCCAAGATCACTCCTATGAATAGAGAGCAATATTCATCCACCAGATTAATGAGAACACTTTCGAATCAATTATCATTGTGATCAAACGCAGATGATCCAAGAATAAGGATTTTCCATGCTATCACCTGGAGATTCATTCAGCGACATCTGAAGATTCATGTAACATGCGTGGATCACTACTACAGGGAATCTACACTTGATTGCTATAATGAAATAATGGTTAATCACATATCTATTTATAGATCCGTAAACAAAGAAATAATTCTATCATGGTAATTTTTATTTAATTACATTAATTATAAATAATATACGACGAACTTATCCCTTTGGTTCCTGCATGATTCATGTTGTATGTATTCTTTGATTCAATTCCATTGAACACAGTATTTATCTTTATATAGATCTCATATTGATCATTGAACATGGAAAAAAAGAAAACTTCATCACCACACATCACATGATTTCATTGTGCCTAGAACCTAAAAGTGGAATCAGAGGGGTCACATAATAATTAATAATTATTTAATGATCCTTAGCAACTTAAACATTTCTAATTTAGTTTTTAAATACATATATAATTGTTATTTAAATCTTAATTGTGATATCTATTTCTTCCTCATTCATTCTCAAAGATCAAATCGAATGATTAATTTTGTGATTAAAATAAAATCTAGGAACTCATCCATAAGTGAAAAGGAATATGGTTGGATAACACAGTATTACATGACATGTAACTAGAGGTACATGCTGTGTACTCATTGTCAATGAACCATGAGTTAATTTGACAACTACTCAATCAGTGTACATTTATGACATATGGAATAGTTAATTTTGGAACTGCATATTGACTTGGACATACTAGAAAATGGTTAGATAGAGTAAACATAATTTATCCCATATAAATGGTGTGTAGTCCCTTTGAGTCAAATATAGGCCATGTATTTCAACACAGGACCTACTTGACTGGTGACAATGTAATTTAGAGATTACATGGTGTGTATCCCATTGGACATTCCATGTACTCAAGTTTTCAAGTTATGATTTACACTCCAAGTCCCTATGTGTGTACCTTGGATAGATGGTGAGATATGTATATGTTGTGTACCTTTCCCTTACATGCCAGGTACTTATACCAAATAACACAGATTTATAATTTGTTTATTATATTATGTAAACGATAAGTCATGTGATTACGTGTGCTCATTATGTTTATAGGACATGCCATGTGATAGGTTTTAATATTTATATATAGTTAAATGTTAAATTAATATCTTTATAATGTTTAGATCTGTATATCATGTACGAGCCATATTATAGTTGTTACACTATGTGCATTTAAACATAACACATGATCGAAAAATAATGTAATTCATGTAGTTTTACACATCATGAAAGTACATGATAATTAATCTATTTCATATGTCAAAAAATTAAAACCATATACAAGTATAATACTTATTGGGTAGATTTTCACGGGTATTCACCATGTTTTCTCCATGATGAATTTATATAAAATGTTACTTTTAAAAGAATTTGTTTAACATGTTTAAAATTATAATGGTTGAGAATCTCAAGAAAATTCAGATAAGAATTATAATAAAATAATTGATTAATTAAAGATAATAAATAATTTATTCGATTATGATTTATCTTAAAAAATAATGAATAATAATTGAATAACAGTTTTATTATATGCATAAATCATTGCATGCATGTGGATGATTCAGAGCCAGACCAAACCTTTGTATTTGATTGATTTCATTTAATTTATTATTAAATTAAATTGTTTCCCCGCATTCTTTCTATCCTTTTATTATATAGGGCCTAGGTGACCATGGTTTATTTTATGTGTACCTCTTTTCCCTTTATTTTCATGTAAGTAAAAGGAATATGTAAAGGATAGAGCTCCCAAACTAGTGGAGGTGGATCTAATTCAGAGTTGAGGTGAACCAATCTAAGGAGATGCATAGGTGGATAGGTGGAATGAAATAACAGATACCTTAATCAGTTCTAGGTGTTTTTACCTTAGTTCAGTGGTTACTTTATCAACCACTAGATAAACTAACCATTAGTATAATATCATGATCATATCACTTTATTATTTTATTTATTTCAAGTTTCATGGTTATTTCATTATGGATGGTTTTTTTTCACGATTATATAATTTAATTAAATTAACGAGCATGAAATATAAAACTATAATAAATTGTCTTATGAAGAAATATTATCTATGACATGGTTAATCACTTACTTAAATCCATTTAATATTTACAAGAATGTAATAAAAAAAATAATTAGGAATTTATTCATAAAAGGAAAAATCCATAAATTATATATTATGTCTGTATAACCTTCGACTACATTAGTTAAAATTGAACCATAGTTCAAAGTGCTTGACTTGCCAAAGATGGGGTTCTTTTAATAATTGTGGAATTCTAACTGAAATTTTTGGGTTTAAATAACATAGTTCACATCAAGGGTTTATTGCCAAGGAGGACATGGTGTAACTGAGAGGAAGATGTTAAGGAAATCCAATTTAAGGATTTCAATATTAGGGATTCCACTCAGTTGATCAGGGAACATTTAGTTAATGCAATTTGGATTTGGAATGACTACCTAAAAGAATTCAAGATTCATGAACAACCATAAATGAGGCAATGAGAAGAGTAATATGGATCCTTTCCACTAGGTTGTCCAAGCAACAAGATATTCTAAAGCCAATAGTGAGGGATATTAGGTTTTGATAAAGTAGTGGGAAACTACTAAATATAATAATTATTTAACTGTCTAAATTATATCAGATAAATTACTAAAATTATTCTTATATTACTTGTAGAAACAAAAATAAAATGATATCAAACATATCATTGCGATCCATACATGATAAGTAAACCCTTCTCACTAGAATAAATTTCCAAGAATGGAAATGGAGCCAATGTTTCATCTTTTACCATGAAAGGAAATTATATGTTCTAGAAGAACCTTTTCTTAATACACAAGGTAATGAGGCAAGCGATGAAGAGTTAAAACTATATGAGAAACATTTTAATGATTGCATATATGTTTAATGTTTCATGCTATCATCCACATCCAATGATATTTAGAAGAAACATGAGGACATGGATGCATATAAAAAGATGTCTAACCTTTAGGATCTTTATCAAGAGTAGGTGAGAGAAGAGACGTTTGAGATCTCCAATGATTTGTTCACAACTAATCATGGAGAGTCTAAACCAGCTGAGCCTCATGTTTTCAGGATTATTGGATACATTAAACTCTTAAACATCCTAGGGATTAAATTACCGGATGAGTTGCATACAAATCTCATACTTTCATCACATACCATGACCCTCTCTAGTTATATTATTAATTACAATATGAGAAATAATGAGAAGATTATTTCAAAACTTCTTACTTTGATTTTCCCAGTGGATAAGGAAATGAGGTATGATAAACCCACATTACTTATGTTGAATAAGAAAAATAAGAACAATGAAAAAGGGGCCAAGAATTATAAATAGTCTAAGGCTCTCAAGAACTATCCTTCCAAGAAGAAGACGATCCAGAGGTTAGAGAAGGAAAAGGAGGTAGTACGTTTTTCATGTGGCATGACAGGATACTAGAAGAGGAAATGCACCTAGAATAAATTTGAAGAAAAATGTGCATTCATTATCAAGTGTGATATTTATATAAAAAAAACTAGGTATTAAATAAAACATGTGGCGCTTACACATGTATCCATATTTAAGAAATAAGAATATTCCTACAAATTTATATAGGATAGGTAGATCTGAGAGATAATAATGGTGCAAGAATGGTTGTAATATCCATTGTTGACTACCACCTTTCATTTCCAATGAGAATGATTTTGGTTTTAAAATATTTTTATTATGTTCCTAAAATTACCATGAACATAACTTATGTATCATGACCATATGTTGATGGATTTATTTTCAATTTTGGATGTAAAATATGTTTCTTTTATATGGGAAACATATGTTATGGTATAGAATATATAAATAACATACTTTATGTATTAAATTATGAAAAACAAGTGTTGGAAATTGATAAAAAATCATTTCACATGACACATATAACACACAACTTTGGCATCACCATCTTGGTCATGTAAATGAGAAGAGTTTAGTAGAGCTCTGTCAAGATGGTTATTTAGAATCTTCTGAGATAAAACCACTTGTCAGATTCTATTCTGGTTTACAAGAAAAAATAACCAAAACACCATTTTATGGATAGGGTGAAACATCCACAAAGATTATGGGATTGGTATACATTGATGTGTGTGGACTGTTTCCATTAAAAGCTTGTGGTTGAACTTCTTACATCATAAATTTTATTGATGACTTGATTAGATATTTCTCTGTATACTTAATGATGTATAAGTATGTGTCTTTTGAGAAATTAATGAAATTTAAGATGCAAGTAGAGAATCAAATTGATAAGGATATAAATAAGCATTGACCATATCGAGGTGGTCAATATCTTAACCAAGTGTTCGTTGAATTTTTATGGGCATTTGATATTCCATATAAACTCACACCATTTTATATACCATAATGTAATGTTGTTAATGAAAAGAGGAACCGTACCTTATTAGAAATAGTAATGTCAATGTGGGTCATTAAGATCTTCCATTATTCTTTTGGGGATATGCATTTCAAAACTGTAGCATACACATTAAACTGAGTTCCATGTAAAGAAAAAAATGGAATTCCCTTCGAGTTATGGAGTTTAAAGGAACTTGTTTTGTTTCATACACGTGTATGTAGTTGCGAGGAGTTTGTTAGGGCTATATAAAGAAATAAACTAGAACCCCCAAGCACACTTTTTATCATTATATGGTATAATAAGGAAACAAAAGTATTATACCTATACAACCCCTCATATAAGAAAGTGACTGTCGCAAGACAATCCATATTTCTTGAGAGGGAGTACATCCTTAGAAAGGATAGTGGTAGGAATATTGAATTCAATTAAGTTGATGGTCCTGATACACAAGAGTTGCAGATGAAATTGGTTCTAGAGGTCTATATAGAAGAAGTGGTTCCTGAAACACAATTATTCCATAGGAATGTAAGAGTGGTAAGAAAACCAAAGTGATATGGTTTTCTAGTCACTGAGGATTCTGAATCATTATTGGTTAACAATGATTAACCTATATACTACAAGGGGGTATTGTAAATATTAGAAGATTCTACATGGAATGAATCCCTAAATTTTTAAATGGATTCCATGTATCAGAACCAAGTTTGGGTTCTGGTCGATGCATCGATTGATGTAAATCCTATTGGATGTAAATGAGTATTCAAGAGGAAACGAGACCTAGAAGGAAAATTAAATTCATATAAATAAGGGTAGAGACTAAAGGGTTTAAACCACCTCACAGAATTTATTATGATGAATCATTTTCACTAGTTTCTATGTTTAAATCCACATAATTCTACTTACTATAACATATTACCATGACTATGATATTTGGAATATGGATGTCAAAACTTAATTCCTTAATGGGAACATTTATTAATATGTTTATATGACATAACTAGAAGGGTTTGTGACTCCAGGTGATTCAAAAAGTATTTTCAAGTTGCAATGATCCATTTGGGGCTTGAAGAAAGCATATAGGTAATGAGAGATTTTATATGATGAATCGATAAAATAATTTGGTTTAATTAATAATGAATGTCAGCCATATATTTAAAATTGGTTTAGTGGAATTTTTTTCATTATCCAAGTAGTATATGTTAATGACATATTTATTATTATAAATGATATAGAATTCTTACGATCTATTAAGGGCTGGTTAAGAAAATGTTTCTCTATCATGGAATTAGGTGAATCAACATATATTCTAGGGATCAAGATCATTTGAGATTGATCCAAGAGGCTTCTTAGACTAATTCAAAGTACATATATTGACCAGATACTAAAGATATATAGTATGGAACAATCCAAGAGGTATTGGTTCCAGTGTGACATGGTTTATATATTTATAACAAATGTGTCCTCAAACACAACATGATAAAGAGACAATGAGTAATATACCATACATTTCAGTGATATGATCAATAATGTATACCAATTTATATACTAGAATTGATGTTTCCTATACCTTGATCATGTCTGGAAGGTATCAAGTAAATAAAGGAGATCAATATTGGGAAACCGTTAAGGATTACATTAAGTATCTGAATAGAAATATGGACTTGTTATTTTTGTATAGAGGAGATTAGGTGTTGGTCATTAAGGGTTATAGTGAATACAGTTTTTAGATAGATCAGAATGATATAAAATTTCAATCAGGATATGTTTTATATCTCAATAGAGGAGCTGTGTGTTGAAGGAGTTCAAAGAAACAAGTTGTTTTTGATTCTATAACAGTGTCTGAGTATATAGAGGCTTCTTATACAACCATGAAATTCATTTGTATTTGGAACTTTTTTCTAGGAGAAAGATGTGTTAACTAAAATTAAATACCCTATCACATTCTATTGTGATTACACAACAGGTTTGGCACTTGAAAAAGATCCATGGTCATCCTAATGGATAAATCAGATACCCTAAAAGTATAACCTATTGAGGGAATTCTATTAGAGGAGTGAGGACGTAGTAAGAATAGTACCCAGGGAGGATAAAATGGTTGAAACCTTGATTAAAAGTCTATCTCATAAGAAACATGAATATCATGTGAGAGCTAGTAGACTGAAGGTTGTTAGTAGTTGGCTCTAGTGCAAGTGGGAGTCTGTTGGAGTTGGTTCCCTAAAAACAATTTCTATGTACTTTATGATACAATGTATTCATTTTTTTTAATATTAATAAACTTCTTATCACATCATGATTTTCCTTATTCATAACATATATTAGTTCCCCATTATGTTGAGAACCCGAATGTGATATGACAATATTCTTGAATATATGTTCTATATTTAGATGATATCATTTTAGGGAAAAATGATACTGATTGTTAGGGTTGTAGAATCATTGAACTTTGAGGCATCTTCTCATGCTGTATAACCTTGGTAATATCTAGTAGGATATTATGAGAATGAGACCTGGCAGTAAGAAATCCACATTTATATGTGTTATTGGATGTTCCAATTTGTGATCATTTTTATTGGTCCTTATAAATTATGACTATTAGTCATGAGTATTATGAGTCACATAATTTTATGTATTGATAGAAACTGTGAAAATGGATGTTTGCTGTGAGGTAAGATATATTGGGTGCATCATGAGTAATATTGCATTAATAAATATTGTGAGAAAGGATATGTCCCTTTTATTCATTAATGGGAGTTTATATATTAGGACCTTTTATGTAAATTATGTATCCTAAACAAATCCATGGCCATGGTGTTCTATAGGCAAGTTCAATTTTCGAGAATTTAATAAAGGAGACATCGAGCACATAGGTTGAAGACACCAATATGAAACCTGATTGATTTGAGATATCTTGATTAATGGATTATATTACGAAGTATGCATTCTTATGAGGTAACATTTCATTGCAGTATTAAATTGTTTCTCTATGGGTGCCTTAGCGTGTTGCCAAATACTAACCTTGGAATTTAGGCTACTTCACATAATTCTATTGAGAAAGGGTCCTATAGGGTCACAAACTAAGTGTATCTAGAATCTAAGTTAAGTAATATATTATTATTTATTATTTAAAAAGTTGAAAAAAATATTATTCTCACATGTGGTTTAATAATTATTCATGTTTTCTTGATCATATTTACTCTGTCACCAGTTATTCCAGAGAATATAATATGAGTAGAATATCTAATAAATATTTATTTTCTATTTAGTGAATATAATATTTATTTATTTATTAGAGAATTATAGAATGATATTTATTTAATAAATAAATAAATATTATTCAAGGTCTGAAAAATATTATGGATTAATGAAAGATCAATATTTTAGGTTCTGGAGAAAATAATAAATATTGAATATTATTTGATTAAACTTTATTTAATTATAATTCTAATATTATGAACATGTTGAAAAATAATAGTAGTATTATTATTACTTGACATGGGTTTTTATATGATTATATTAATAATAAAGGGAACTTGTGAAATTATTTTATTTTAACCCTAGTAATATATAAATGTTGTTATTTTATTTTCTCATGAAGACCATTCATTTGTTTGGGTTATGCAAAATGGAATTGGAGAATTCTATCAATCCCTTGAGATCTTTCTTCTCTGATATCTCTCCCATGAATGGAGAGAAATCTTCTTACACCAGATCAAGGAGAATGCTTTGGAATACATTCTTGTAGTGATCAAAGGTAGATGATGGAAGTGTAATGATATGTTGTGCTAGCACACGAAGATTACTTTAGAGACTTCTTGAGATTTGTGGAATATGTGTGTATCACTACTTGATGGAATATTCCCTTGATTCCTACAAAGAAACGATGGTTCATTTTAGATCTGATTCCAAATCCATCATTGAAGAATGAACCCCATTAAGATAATTCTTATTTAATTTAATTAATTATAAATAATATATGGTAATCCTATGTCTCTGGTTCGGGTGTTATTCACGTGCTTTATCTTCTTTGATTCAATTCCATTTAACACATCATTTATCATTATGAAGATCTAGGATTGATAATTGAACAAGAACAAAAGAAAAGTTGGGCACTGGCCATCACATTCATCCACTACGCTTGGAGCCTACACAATTAACACATGCACTTTGAGTATTCCATTCATAAATTCAATCCTGAAGTCTATTTGAATTTTTAAGCCTCTATAAATTTTAATAACTATGAAGATTCTTATTGAATAATGTATCACCATTGGTGAAAATGTTTCCACTATAAACACACCATTAATTTGAGGATAACCCTTTTATACCAATATTTTATATTAAAAATTACCTTTCCATACACATCATATTTATTCTTAAATTCCCATTTTATTCCATTGATGTTCTGATATTTCAACCTCTTAACAAGTTTTAATGTTTTATTTTTCTCAATTTTTTCCGAACCCTGATTCATGTCCTTAAACCAAGATTCATTCTTCTTTACTTCTAAAAATGATGTTGCATCTACATGATATAATATAGTAGTGTTCTATACAGCCCTAATAAATCAGGCTTGTGTTTTATTATATATTTCTCCAATGATATTTGAATAATAAATATCATCTATTCAATTAATAATTTGGGTTAATGGATGTATTTCTCTAGAAAAAGCCTCTACCCATTATTAAACATCAAACTCCTCATCATGTGTTATATTCTTAACTCCTCTATATTTTTTCAACATCTTCCACATTATCATATTCTTTAGCCAAATCAAATTTCCTCAAATAATTTGTAACATTCTCCTCAATCACCTTCACATCACAACTATATAAAACTTTTTTTAATATATTATTGTGATACTTATAGGATTTAATCTTGGATGAGTAGCCTAAAAAATCTCCTTGATCAGTTGTTTCACAATAGTTTTCATGGTTTCCCTCTTTTTTTTAAATATAAAACATAATTTCAAACACTATGAAGTGTTTATGTGTTGTATTCATTACATTCCATTTTTCATAATGTGTTCTTTTCTCCTCAGGACATAGTAAAGCTCAATTTTGTGTATACATTACTACTTTCACTATTTATTTCCATAATTTATTTGATATATTAATTTTGATAAGTAGTGTCTTTGCCTTGTTATTCACCATTTGGTTCCTTATTTCTATAATATCATTTTACAAATGTTTTCTCAAAAATGAAACTTTATTCTTGTTTCTATGCTTCTGAAAATAATTTTAATCTTTAATAGAGGTTTACAATATTCCATTTTATGATCAAATAATTTTTATCAAACTTCTAGTTTCATTTTTTAGGTTTCCTCAAGAAACATTTGGTGCATTATATGACTTTCTTCTTGTCTGGTATGAACATAATGAAACCCATTCTACTATATAAAATTAGAAACATGACAAAGTAAATTTCATATTCTATTTTAGGACTCTTCATTAGTACATACATATCATTTTGAATTAAATATGATAATATTGATACCTTTATATTGTATGGTTGGAAGGTATTTCTCATTATCTTCCCTCTCATGAAAACATAAAAAGTTACCTCTCTATACCACTTCAAATTAAGAATATACATTGTTACTTGGTTGTTGGATAAATTCTACATGGTTTGTTGATATCTGTTCCCAATCCTTAGATTCCACAAATTGTTCTACTTCTCCACCAAGAATATATATATATTCTTCTTAATGATGAATTTGTAAATTTTTTCATTAATTCTCTAGTTTTTCAATATTGAATTCCTAGCATTCCCTTTGGTTAGACATCCCTTCAGGTTGAATGTGACTTTGAGTCCCGAGTTTCACAACTAGATATTGATTAATATATTATGTCAATGAACATCCTTATAAAATAATTCCATATTCTTCAACTCATCATCAACAATCCACTTCTTTCCTCTTCAATATTCAATACTCTATAATTGTTAAACTATATCATACCATCAACACAATATTTTATATTACCTAAAATATTCATATTCCTTATCATGTGGGATGAATACCTACTATAAAAATTCTCATTTTTTGTTATTAATTTATTTAAGAAAAATTTATTTTATTATCATCGTCCCCTTATTAATTTTCTTCTATGAAATGATAGGATAAGTCAATACACAGGATGGTCACTCTTCATTTTCCATAGTACAAGTAGTGTAATAATATTTTGATTTTTATCTTGGTGGAAATATATTTCCAAATGGAATTGATTTCATTGGGATGATATCCAATATCCTTAGTCCTCTATAATAATTTTTTACTCATATATTGATTATAATTCATAACTTTATGACTAAAACTGGCGAAATAGATTTAGTATCCAATAAGATTTTCTTTTTAAAAGAAAAGGACATGTTCTCATTCTTAATTGATAAAATTTGTTTGATTCTACTCTCAAGAATATTTTTGCTTCTTAATAACATATCATCATGTAGACTAGGTAACAATAGATTTGATACTTCATAATAGGAAATATTTTTAATTCTCATTCTGTATACATATCCACAACCGTTGAAGAACTAATTAGTTTTTGATAAACCCTAAATGTTTTAGGGTTATCCCATCCTTTTACTTCCTTTTCTCTTTTTCACTTGTTGTATCAGTGTTTCTTTATTCCCCTCTAAATTAAACTCCAATTTTAACCATGTAATTAGTTAATCTCATATATATACTCTTTTGATTGAAACCAAAATATTTTATTTCATTATAAAAAACAAATATTCTAACACCGATATATTTTCATTGTTATATAAATAAACCATTGAAAATATAATACCATATAAAAATAATTTAGATCCTCAAAACCTTTACACATTATTTTTACACATACTCTAATAAGAACCCACTATACTAGTGGTAAATCAATTAGGTGGTGGAATCAGTGATTTCAATTATTTTTATGTTTTTTTTCATCACCTGTTAAACCTTGAAGTGTAATCCTTGGATTGATCCAGATTATCCCGAGATCATATGAACCACTAGTATCATCATGTTTATTATAATTTTCATGTTTTATCCTTGTACTCAAGGTACAAAACATGTCCTTACCATGTTTAATTTATTCCAACAATGATAAATTAACATAGACGTGATTTTAAATATGGGAAAGTATTCTTTAAAATTAAAATTCCACCATGTTTTCATTGTTCTTTATATTCTTATTATTGTACTTCTTATTCAACTATTTCAACATCAAATATATTATAATTCCACTTTATTCATTCTCTATGATAAATCTATGTATCTCTATTCAATATATATTATTTAAAAAATCCATAATTATAATAATTTCATAGCATTTCAATTATAATATCTTTCATTAGTAAAACTTTTCCCTCTATAAATTCAATTTAAAATTCATAATGTTAAAAAAATGGCTTTATATAACTACTTTAACTTTTTATTCTCTTTATTAATTTCCAAATTATTATTCCATAATTCAAATTTCATTCTAGGTCATCATGGAACAACTTTGTTTATTATACCGTGAGTGAGTAGTTATTAATTTACTACTTTCTAACTTTCTTATCACAACATATTCATTCATGGAGAAATCCATTTTCTTCAACAACCTGAATCATGGACTCCCATTATGAATTTTTAATCCATGAAATATCCACTTAAGCATCACATGATTTTTTTTCCTTTATAATATTTTATTATGGGGAACTCATATTTTTCATCCTTCAACAATCTAATGTTTTTCACAATGTTAAACCTTATGTAGTCCAAAAGAACCTTATAAAAATTCATGAACCTTATAAAGTCTATATAAACCATAATAAGTGTCAACATGACCCTTAAAAAGTTCATATTTAGACCTTATAAAGATATAACTTTGTCATTTTAATGAAATATTCTTAGATCAACCTTATGGAGTAATTAATATTTATCCTTATAAAGTTATTAACCATACGAAGTCTTGAAACCTTATGAATTTTCAAATGAATATTATGATTATATAGATCCAACCTTAATAAGTCATAAAAGACCCTTATAATGTTTTTTACAAACATTACAATGATTTAAATAGTCCTTACAATAATTTTCTTTATCCATTTTTCACAACTAGATCAACCTTACAAATATTTGTATGAACTTTAAAAAGTTCATGCCTTTGAAATTTTTTAGTCCACAATCAAGATACAACCTTATGAACTTACCAATGAACCTTATAAAATCATCAAAATTATCAGATATATCCCAATTTAATAATACATACAACATTATTTGGAAACCTTATGATGTTCACTAAGGATATCTTCACATCTAAATCCGTTCAAATCCAATGTCATCCAGATTACGTCAAAACACCTACATATTTTTTACAATCTTCACCAAAATAACAAAAAATACAAAATATCACATAATAAATATTATATCATGTGATTTTTAATATTATTTATGTATTGAAAAAAAATCCAACATAATAAATATATTAAATTAAAATATTCAATACTTTTTCTCTAGATAAAACACCAAATCTATAAGAAAATTTTTCAATTTCATAATACAAAAAATTCACTGTGGGATCTCAATAATCTCCCAAAAGTCTCAACAGATTTTAAAATAACTATTTGGATCAATAATCTCCCCTTTTGTATTTTTATTGGTTAAAAAGGATCCCAAATCACTTTTAAACTCAAAAATTATAGCAATGTACCATCATTTAGTAATTCTAAGGCTACATGAGATAAATCGATGTAAGAAAAAAGAAAATTGAATAATAAAATCATACCACATTATAAAAAGACTGATTTAATTTCACCACATCAAATCCCTTAATCCTCTTTATATTAGTTGAAAATATCAAATTTATTCAGTCTTTGATACCACTTCGAGATACTATTTGATAATTACATATTATTTCACTTCTCAAAACCATTTATAGAACCCATAACTATAAGTTCCTACATTCATGATCAAAAACATTGTTATAAAATCTCAAAAATTGTTAAAAAACATGCACACACATAGTGAATTTAAATCTTTCACTTTTTAATAACTATATCTAAATACACACCCACTAAAAATAGATATCTCCTCCATTTTCGAAAAAATATATCAATTGATATTCTCTAAAATAGTTTTATACAACTTTTTTAAAACATAAAAGAATAAAAAAAGAATTTATATTTTCATTTCACACCATTTAAATCAACATACAAAAAAATGAGATAGGGGAGGATATCACCATAACATATCTTGGAGGGGATAATGTTGAACTCCCATCAATAACCCTAATTTTTTAAATTCATCCATTGGAAATGGTTTACTAGATACATAAGGTATTTTATAAATTTTAAGAACAAATCTGCACATTAACACACTATAATGCATAAGATCATTAATTAAGTGATACTTCAGGTCGATGTTATTTGATAATGAATGTATAACAAAATTCTTTGACTAATTAATAACACTTTGATTATTAGGACATAGAAGAAGTGGTGAATTCAATTCCATACTAATATCTTCCATTAAAGTCCCCATCCATATAAATTTGGTTATTTATTGAGTTATAACCACATATTCTACTTCATAAGTCCTAAAAGTCACAGAACATTACTTCTTTGTGTTCCAGCATACATAAATTTCACCTAGAAAGAAAACTGAACCAGATATAGACCTTTCTATAATCTTCATTTCCAATATAATATTTATCTATATATCCAAATATATTAAAATTTTTATTTCTATCATACATTAACCCATAGTGTCTATCATGAAATTAATGTACATGATAATCCTCTTTCTAATCATGAAATAATACACCTTTGGCACATTTTTGATTCCGGAAACATAATGCCACAATATATACAATGTCTGGTCTTGAAAAATCATGTATAAAAAATTTCCAATTAGATTCTAGAATACTCTTGGGTCAGTATCCTTTCCTTTCTCATTCTTGGAAAATTTACTTCCCACTAAAATTATAGTGGAAACTGATCTTGAATCATCTATGCTAAACATATTTAAATATTCTCAATAACACTTTTTTGAGAAATAATTATATGATCTACCTTTTGAGAAATTTTTAATCCCATGAAATATTTTATTTCACAAAGATTTTAAATTTAAAAAATAAATATCTTATCTTTTAAGGAAAACTCTTTTCATACACATTCATCATTTCTAGAAAATAATATATCATATTTATAAAAATTGACAAAAATAGATACCTTATTGTCATCTTTATCATATATATTTCAATCTAATCATCCTTTTCCAAATTTCATCTTCTTTAAATTGGTATCTAACATAGAATACCAAGATATTAGGTCAGGTTTTAACCCATATATAGCCTTCTTTTACTTACAATCATAGTTCTCATCTTTACCAAGAAATAATCTAGTAATTTTATCAATGAAGAACTCCAATTATAAATCTACATTGGGGAAGTAATACATAACACAAATTTGAAAAATATTTAATTTCTATTATTATATAATAACAAGAAATATTATTATATTATCTGTTCTAGAAACTAGTGTGAATTTATCATCAAGTCTTTCTTTATTTCTCCCAACTTTTCAAATTTCATTCAACTATTTTCAGAACAAAAATTTTATCTTGATAACATTGTTATCTTTTATATTGCATACCAAATCCAAAGTATAATTATTCTCTATTTGATCTAATAATTTATTCGTAACATTAACCCACTGTTGTTACTCTAATTTTTCTTTAACATATTTTTCTTTAACATAAGAAAATAGTGAGGTATATATTAATTTCTTCAAAGTTATTATAGTTGGAACTATCATTAGTTGTTCTAAAATAAAATTCTAGATCCATACTAACTTTCCCAGCTTTTTATGAGTTAAAAATATTCATTTTCATTACATGAACTAGTTGAATCATCATATTCACTCTTCACAAATTTAAAATTCTTATCTTAATAAAAAAGTACATACTGTTTTTAATACAAATAAAATCATCATCCCTTCAGGAACTTTCTTATTTATATTAATTTAATTTTACTCAAAATTATTGAAATTTAAAATCAATATCATCAATAATATTATTCATTTCATATTTATAATGATGGTATCCTCTTCTATTTAGAGGACAACCCAGGAAAATAGCATCGACAACTCTATTCTCAAACATCAAAATATTTTCACCTTTTAGTTTTATTAGTTAATGTATTTCAAATAAACATAAATATTTCAAACATGAGGAATTATTCGAATATATATCATAAGGTAAAATATCTAAATTTTTACTAGATAAGTTATTATTTTTGAATGTGAAATTCTGCACCAATATCTTGTCATAAAAGTACCAAGAAGTGTCAGGATAGATAAATATTGTCCAAGAAAAATAAAATAAACTTATGTTATTTTATTTATAAACACAGTTATTTATATTATATATGACATTCTAAACTGGTAGTGAATTCCACTCTTCTAAAGATAGGTATTAAATATTACACTAGTATATACTGTATCATTATCTATCATGATCTTCTTCATGGAGAAACCAAACTCCTTTCAGTAACTATTTATAAAACTTTAGAACATATTTAGAGCCAAATATTTATGGTCATAAATATAATACACATGATATGAGTAAATTAATCAATAAAAGAAATTTATTATTTATCTTCATTCATTGATTACTTCCCCATTGCCCCACAAATGTATGAATGGATATGCTCCAATGGATGAGATGTATGAATATAATTATTCTTGTGTGGAGAATTAATTATATTTCATTTTTTATATATAGAGTACACTTATTTTCTTCCTATTTTATATTTATAAAAATCATCAACACAATATTCTTTGTTGAGATTTCTCATATTCTATTAGCCCAAATGACCTAGACTTTGATTCCCTAATTTATTTTATTATTTCAATATTAAGTAGCAAGAATTTTCACCATCTCCGATTTTCGTACTAATGGCTAGGGATGAAGAAGGTAGTTGTAGAGTTTGTCTCGAGATGCCTCACTTGTTAGCAAGTAAAGGCTATGCACCAGGTTCTAGTAGGTTTAACCCAAACTCTTGAGGTACCAATGTGGAAGTGGGAAGAGATATCGATAGACTTCGTGAAGGACTTAACATGTATATCCAAGGGGCACAATACCATCTGGGTGATCGTAGACTAAATCATCATGTCATCCCACATCCTACCAATTTTAGAGAAGGGTTTAGTAGAGATAATGAGACACCACTATGTGCAGAAGATAGTTTGACTCCATTGAGTCCCATCTACAACAGTATCTGATCTTGATGAATGGTTTACATCCCGGTTGGGGATGGTGTTGCAGGAGGTGTTTGGGGCTCAGCTTCATTTGTGCATAGCCTTTCACATATAGACGAATGGTTAGATGGTGAATACTATTCATATCTTATAGGACATGCTTCGTGCTTGCAATATGGATTTTGGTCACTATTGGTAGGACCACCTACAACTGGTGGAGTTTGAGTTCAAAAAATAGATACCACTCAACCATTCGTATGGCATCGTTCGAGACACTGTATAAATGAGCATGCAGGTCACCATTATGCAAGATAGACCTAGGGGAGTTAGTACTCATGGGACCAGAGATGGTACAGGCTACCACTAAGAAGGTGTGGGTCATCCGAGAATGGATAAAGACTACACAGAGCTGAAAAAAGTCTTCTACTGATAGGCGAAAAAGGCACTTGCAGTTCGAGGAGGGGGACCATGTATTCTTATAGGTCTCTCCTCTATTAGGGATATAGAGTTATTTCTAGGGAGGTGGTTTATCTCTGAGGTTTATCAACCCTTTACAAATACTGTGTAGAGTAGGTGAGGTGGAGTACTGATTGGATCACCACCACTATTAGAGATAATGCACGATGTCTTCCATATATCCCAGCTGATAAGATACGTGCACGACCATTCTCATGTCATTTTCCATGGTGATATTAATATTGACAATGAGGTAACATTCTCAGAGTACTTGTTGGGAATAGAGGATTGGTAAGAGATGACCCTTCATGGACATTTGATTCCTCCAGTGTGTATTCGTTGGAAGCATGATAATTTCTAGGAGATCATGTGGGAGAGAGGGGCTCAGAGTCATGCTCAGTATACCCATTTGTTTTATTTTCCCTTGTTTCAGATTATGAGGATGTGAAGTCCTGAATTTGGGGGTAATATAATATCCTATAATGTGTTTTCAAACTATTTTTAATGTTCACTAAATAACTGTGCGAACAGATTTTTCGAACATTCAAAACAGTATGCATATCAATAATATGAGGGCACCATTGAACTTAGAGTGTTAGGATTTACCTAGGAAGGAACTAACGTTGACCAGAACGGGTCAACCAAAAAAGATTGTTTTTGGAATTTCTGGAAGAAATATAATATAACTTAAAAAGTTATTTTATTATAATTATTTCTCTCATTATGAAGTGACTCGTCAGCACTGCGACATAGTGACAAGGTATCCCTGACTCCATTAATGATCCTAATTAATGAATCAGCGTGGTGATTCTACAATGCACAACGCATATCCATTCTTTAATTAAACAGGGATTTCAGGTTGACAAATAACCCTAGAATTCCTCTGATAAACAAAAAAGGAATCCTCTCCAACGATGAACTTTGGCGAATCAGAATATGATGAAAACAATTTGGAGAGAAGATTAGGGACTGATGATCGATGTACAATGATCGACGATCACCCTTGACCAATCTCTATTTTCCCAAGTAGGGGATTAAATATGAGTGATAATTCTTTCCCTATTCTTCCATTTTAAACGAAGAATGTTGATGAAATCACTAACTAGTTGTTCTATGGATTATTTCTTCTTATGGGATTGGGAATTAATATTGTGGGTTGATGTTGGGGATTAAAAATCATAGTGATTGATTTATGCTTTCATGACCCCACTGACCAGAATAGATCTGGGCCAAAACAAATAAGGGTTTGGATTGTTCATTGAGTGTTCTTTATGACCCCCTATCTCTCTTGTTGTTATTCGCCAATGGACCCACGAGGTCGCATCAGGATTTTCCAGGAGGTTCTGATCATGACCAAACCCCTGAAGTGACAGAATGGTAGTCTTGAGTCCATAGCGATATAGGTGGTTACTTGAGGATCACAACTCAACTTTCAGAATAGAAATTGGGCTACCACACAAACAATGCTGACCCTCGGAAAGAGGGTTGTCGTTTGAGGTGGACGGCGGCATGGCCATCCAGCTAGGTAGGCCTCCAGCTTGAGGGGCGGTGGTGGTAGGGACCTATGGTGGCACAAATCTAGGTGGTGATGATAGTTGGGACCAGGGAGGGCTGCAATGGAGTGGGGGTGACAGGGCGTAGAACCGTGTCGCCAGGTGGCGGCACACGATCAATGAACCGTTTTTGGAGGAGCCAACCAACCCCAGGTCAGCCGCGTGGTGTCCAAGGTCATGCCTTGATGCCGTGGTGGAGAAGGGCACGCCTTTTCAAGCCACGTCGGTGGAGTGGGGACACAGTGCTCACCGCATCCCAAGTGGATCGGACCAACCCACTTACCGGGTTGCGCTAGAGCGGTAGGACAGACCGAACATCAGGTTGAGCCTCTATTTCAGACGGGGTTGCTGATCGGACAGGTGGGTTGGACCAACGTCTTAGTGGGTTGGGTTAGGAAAGACCCAATGGGCATGGCCAATGGGATAAGACAAACTTGGTCAGCCCAGAACCAATCGGGTCAGGTTATGTTGGTTGAACCAGGTGAGGTCACATGGGACCCTGGGCTAGGTTGGTTCGGGTCTCTCCTACCAAGTTGGAGTTGGCCAGGATGCAACCAACCCATGTTTACTAAAACACTAGAATCTTTCAGACCGGGCATCCATTTGACTTGACGTTTACAGTGTTTCCACAATTGTGATGAGGCAGTCCTTTAGGTAAACTATAAGTGAGAATTTGTGGTAGTTAAGTTGTGACTAATGGCATGGGGTGTAGACTATCTCATAATTAAGTGCACTACGAATAAGAATCTTATGCCTGGTTGTGATGTGAACTATAAGATGATAAATACCTCAGTGGTCCAGTAGAAAAGTGAACCTTAGTGGTCCAGTGGATGATCATACCTTAGTGGTCTAGTAGAAGAGTGGACCTCAGTGGTCCAGTGGCCGAGAATACCTCATTTTTCTAGTAGCAGAGTGGATCTCAATTGTCCAGTGGCTGAGCAGACTTCAGTAGTCCAGTATCAGAGTGGACCTCAGTGGTCTAGTAGTGGAGCAGACGTTAGTGGTCCAATAACAGAGTGAAACTCAGTGGTCCGACAGATGAGTAGACCTTAGTGACTCATTGAGGATGAGTCCCTTGGTAGTATAAGGCGATTCATCTATACGAATGATAATATTTTTGTCTACACATTAAGTTATACCTGGTGTGAACTGGATTTTCCTTGTGGAATTTACTTTGTGGTCTTGCTTTGTGGTATTTACTTTGTGGTTTGGGGTCCCTATGGAGTATTGTGTTACTCATCCCTACACATTCCTCTCTCATAGATGTTGTGTTTCATATAGGTGACTGACGCTTCGATAAAGACTTTGTTGGTCCAATACCTGGTGGTTCCAAGTGATACGGGACAAACATGATGTACTTCTACGACTATCGAAAACCACCCTCCACCTACCCTCCAGGTAGGATTTGAGAGGTTGAACCATGGCAGCTGTAATTTCAATTGTGGTTTTGGGCTTGTATTCTAGCCCCTTTTTTATTTTTAGTTTGTATTGTACTCTCAGTTGTTGTCTCAGTGACCGATGTGGTTTACATTGTGTTTAATTTCTGCAGTTTGATATTTGTGCCTATGTACAGGTTTAAAGGAAAATGCCATCCCATTTTGGGATATGCTTACTTGGTTCTAGTCGCTAGCTCCTAGCCTATGGAAGGTAGGCTTGGGGTAGTCACGATATGGGCCATGAGGGATAGGTTGTGACATAGAGTCCCTCTATTATTATATTTTTGAAATAGTCTATACTCAAGGGAAGATAATTATGGAAGAAAATTATATCCCAAAGAGATCTTTTTTCCAATTGTTGACTGACATGTCGGAGTATTTAGCCTCATTTTAGTTATCCTTAGTAGATGAGGATGGTGAAACATACCTCCAATCGATGGTTATTTTCACTCCACTTCTTTAGTGTGTTAGGGAGGAACCACCTAGTGATATTGACTTCGTAATCTTATGTACCTAGGTATTAACTATACATGTCCCTGAAATATTTTATGAAGGTGGGGATCATGTCACCCTTGTTTGAGGATGGTGGATGACACCCATTACGACATAGGGGGAGATGATGATGGCGTTACTTTTATTAATTAATGCACCATAGATAGGTTTATATGTACCAAAGTCCTTTTTGATTATGTTTATTTTCCAAGGATTTTATAGAATGTTGCTGATTTTAACTCCGGATTTATTACCCAACAGTATGTGAAGGAAGAAGTGCCTAGATGGAAGTAGAAACATGATGGTATCCATTTAGTTGTCAATACTTGGATTCCATGACCAGATAGAGGCCATAAAACCATCTAAGGGATTATAGGCTAACTTTACAAGCTATCCCATATGATATTTATTCGAGATCAAATCTCAGGGGAGAGTTTGGAACACCTGTGTGTAGAATAGGTAGTACAGCTTCATGGAATCCCCTATATGATCATTTTAGACCATCATGATCATATCACATCACAATTATGGAGTAGATATAGGGTACATTGGGACCTCATAGGTCACTATTGTACTGGTCAACGCTAATGTGAGATAGGACTTGAGGGCATAGATTTGGTTCTAATGATGGTTGTGAAAGGTTTAGTTCATCTTCGGGCAGATGAAAAAAGAATTTTAGGTTCAAAGAGGGAGACTTGTGTTTTTATGATTCCTCCCCATTGCGTATAATATAAATTTAGATAGGATGAAAGGATATATATAAGGTTCGTAGTCTCTTTTTTACCTACTATATTTGGTTAACGAGGCGATGTACTACATGAAACTATGAATTCAGTTTTACCAGGTGATTGGAGTTTTACAAGTGTCGAAGAAGAGTAGATATATGAAACACTCATAGAACAATGTCAACTAGGATGATAGGGACATCAAGGGTGTATTTTTAGGAGAACAATGGTGTTTGAGAACTCTTATGAGAATAAAATTCCTAGGAAAGGGTTTACCTTGGTTGGATGTTTGTTAGAAATATAAAGACCTTTAGAAGAGATCATGGTGGTGATAAACCCATTTGAGAGCATGATATCCAAACTTATGAGTTTTTTTTATTTTTGGGATGAAAATACCTAAAGGATAGGTGAATGTTGTGACTCTCTATTTTTTTCATGTGATCCTTTGGAATATTTTAAGAAATATTCTCAAATCTAGCCACTGAGTCAATACAAAATTATAGGACCCAAAGAGCCTTGGTGTATTCATATTGAAAATATTTAAAAAATTATATCACATGCATACATTTATCCTAAAATAATGGAATAACTATTTAATGGTGTCTTAGATTTGAAATCTAAAACCGCCATTAAATCAGATATGAGGGTATTAGACTATGGGTGATATAAATTTTGTGAGAATCGTGGGATTTTCTTGAGAAACTCATTGGTGGAATAATAAATTAAATATTTTTTTATTAAGACTGTATCCTAGTCTTCTTTCATATAAAAATGGTTATAGAAAAGCCTTATGGTTAGCTGCATAGCCTTAGGGATTGAGAGAGGACTATTGGAGGATGATTATTGGATGATCAATGACAGACTGTTCTTTTCAAATTGGTGTGACAAAGGATATTGTGATTCTCACCAACCAAATCATAAACCATCTTTCATTAGAGATTGATCCAAATTTGAGTTAGGAACCTGTTTTATAGATTTTATCTGTAACACCCGAGACTTTTATGTTATATAAATCATCAAAGGAATATTTTTCTACACTACACTTGCTTGGCTTGCTTTACACGAAATCGCGACCTTCCCCGATAGCTTGCGTCGTACGCAATACCGAGTTTCACTAAACAACGATATACTATTAAAATATTATTAAAACTAGCCATTATGAATAGTAATAACCACTTTTTGAAATTTTATAAATTTTATTTTTCAAAATGGACTTCATTTTTGGATTCGTTATATCAAAATTAGCCTAGGGTGAAATTTTGGCATTTTTCTGAAAACTTTCAATTTTTGATGAATAGTGAAACCACTAAGTGGTAGTTAAAAAACTGAATTTTTCATAAAAGTTAATTTTACCACTTCAGTGAGTGGAATTTCGAAAATCCAAGAGACACGATTAATATCAAGGACTAAAATGTGGTTCAATGAGATGAAAATAATTTTTGGTGAATAGTAATTTTTTACTTTTATTTAGCACGGTTAAAAGTAAATAGGGTAATTAAGGGTAAAAATGATATTATTATTACCCTAAAACATGTCCTAATTCTATTGGAAAAGTTTAATTCGACCCAAAACAACTTTAGGAATAAAATATGACCATTTAGGCCCACTTGGATTAGATTAAGACATTTATTATTTATTTATTTAAAGAAGGGTTAAAATAGTTAAAATCAAAGTGTAATAATTAAATAATTTTTAATATGGGGTTATACATAAGATAAATTCGACTATAAATATTCATTAGAAAGATAAAACTATTTCCTACATAATGGTATTTTATTTGTAATTTTTAGACATTAAATAATTTAATTTATTTATGACACAAACATGATGCAGTAATTATCTTATTAATGAAATATTGACATAATTGATGTTATAAACACCAAAATAAATGTAATTTGACACTTTTTATGCATTACACTAATTTTATAGATTACTATGACATGTTAGTATTGATTTAATTAATTTTTTTATAACTAATCATTCTGTTATGATTTTAACAAAAATTAATTACTAAATAGTGTCAAAATTGTCATAAAATAGTTTTGAAAAAATATATTATATTAGTAATTGTTATTTTATTCCTAAAAATCTACGGTTCGGCCAAATTACTTAGATAAGGTTATATATATTAATAATAAACAACTTGGGGTTCTTTTGGCTGCTTATATTAAGTTTATTAACCTTATAGTATAAGAACCCAAGAAGACACGGTAAAAGTAAAATTATTTAACTTAATGTTAAATCTACATGATAAGGTTAAATTAGGAACCTAAACTTGTCTAAATTCTTTTGGATGAGAGGATTTCGATACATCCCCATCCTATCCTAGAAATAAATCAATTTGGAGCTATTTAAAACCGAACTTGACTTTATAATAAAATAATATTTTTAGTTTTTCCAAAGAAGCCCCTCTCCTCCCTTATAAAAGGGCACCTCCCCCCCCCCCCTCTTCCACACACCACTTTGAGCCTTCAAGCTCAGACAAACCCTGACAAGTTCTCCTCTAAAATTCCCTAGAGACAACCTAGAGGTCCTGGTATTTTTCAAAGACCAATTTTAGTGCCCTAAAAGAAGGTCTCAAAGAAGCACTTCAAAGAAGAGGTAATGTCTGTTACCGATTCTTTCATCTTTATTTCTTCTTCCAATTCTTATTATTTAGTTGTTTCATTATGAGGTAATAACATCAGTATCACTCATATAATGATATGTTATTATAAGTATGAAACAACCCTATTTCACCATCTATCCATCCTACGGAAAAAGAAATCACCGCGCGTGCGTACGTACGGAATACCGTCTCCACGCCGTGGTGTAATCTATTTTCCACCACCACCTTACTTGGATGGGTATAATGGTGTAAATAATGACTATATATGACTATTATAAAGTTCTGAAATTGTATACATACACTACAATACAATTCCATGATCATAGGAACGATATCATCACTCGTGCGTACGTACGGAATACCATCTCCACGATGTGATACGACTCGTTCTACATAATCTTCATTTCATAATGATTATATAAATGCATTGAATGAATGAATATGATATATATTACCCTAATACTATTATGGAAATGAGGTATCTATAACCTAAAGATAAGAATAAGAATTTATTCGACAAAACACACATAAGAACAAAAAGTTATAAACACCCGAATAACAAGTAGCAATGAAATATTACTACTAAGAAGCTAATAATATAACCATATATGATATCAGAAAAATAAGTATTATTCTGGAATAAGTCAATATCATTATTTAAATCATTATACAGGAGGATCAGACATGTACAAATCATATCGGACTTAAGGTAAGGGAAATATCACAATCTCATTTTTATTCGAGATTATTTATACTTTGACATTTACTGGGGTGTATTTTATCATCCAAATCCATGTTTCTTCAATATGTAATATTATTTCCATTCACCTAAAATTGTTTAAATCCTATGTTACCCTTCGGTGAGTTTTTAGTAAAATATATGAAAGGAATCTTTTGTCGTTTTTCGTACGAGGTACTTTTTGACTTTTCCGACAAAAGTATGAGAACAATGTTTTTTTAACTTATACGACATGAATGGATTTTTAAAACATCATTTCCAAGAATCTTCCTTTATAAGTTTTCAAGTTTATTTTTAATCAAATACTTTTAGTTTAGAATTTTATGACATGTTAAGAAAGGGAAAGTGTTTTTTAAGTAGAAAGGGTATTTTCCTCAAGAGTGGAGTTCAAGTGTTTTATCAAAATTATTTTCCATATAAGATTATAAAGTGTTCTGTTTTTATCCCTATTATTACATTTATTTGATTATGTTGTGATGGAATTATTTTTATGAATTCCTTTATCTTATATGAATTGTTTTATGATGTCACGATGTTTAGGATTCCCATTTTTATTACATGGGTTATGCTATGATGTATCGTTTATGATTTTGTGGAACACATAAGAATGGTATCATTATGAGATGGGTGGGACCTATATATCCCTCCAATTAATTGGGTAAATATTTTATATCTCATGAGATAGACATGGCTGGAACGGTAGGTTATATCGGTTCAGTGAAACAGGACTGAAATGAGGAGTGAACTCGGTTCAGAAAGGGACTTTGTCTACTAAGATAGTCTTGGAAATGAGTATTGACTAATAAGAAATGATTCTCTATGATTATGTGTGTATACCAGAAAGTTTCATGTTTTAAGTTATGATTATTGGGATTACATTTCACTACTATGATTTATCCCATGTTATAATATTATGATCTCTTTTGCAGGTTAAGATTTACAGAATGTTATGTTCTTATGAATATGATGTGATTGATATTTATTTTTTTTACCCTTACTGAGCATTTGAGATCACCCTTTTGTATGTTTTGTTTACCCAGGTCAGGAAGAAGGTTATTAAGTAGAATATTCCAAAAAGGGACTCTAGATATGATGAAATAAATGGGAGGCAAAGTAGATGCTTTACGAACCAGTTGTTTATGTTCCCCATTTTCTAAAGACACTATACCTATACGGTCCTTTATTGGTTTTGTTATATGTTGTAATAAGTGTGCTTCAGTTCTGAAGTAAAAACAATGTATGTAAAGTATGGGTCGTTGTAGTTGGTATCAGAGGAAAGGTATAGTAAACCTTTGGAAACTAGGATGTGAAAGCCTTAGTAAGAACCCTAAGGATAAGTCTAAGCATAGAACACAATCTTAGTGTTTTAGAAATGTCCATGAATAAACTAGGATAAGACCTTAAGTGTGAAATTTTATTCTTGATTATGTGGTTTTCCTATTATAATTAGTGTTGCTCACACTATTCTTCTTGGTTTTAGTCAATGGCTGAAACCGAAGGAACCGTGTTAATGCGGAATGCGACGTGCAATGAAATGATTGTCCCCCTGAGAAACCAAACGTTATGGGAGCTGGAATGCAAAATCTTGTAGCCATGCTCACACAACTTTCTCAAGATATGAATCATGCAGGACTTCCAAACGAGCAAAGGAAGGGGCAACATTCTATTGAATCTTTCATGAGACAACGTCCACCTTCATTCAGCGGGTCTACTGATCCATTAGTTGCTGAACAATGGATTAGTACTACTGAAAAGATATTTTCAGTTCTTCAATGTTCTGAGCATGATAAAGTGATCTTAACAGTGTATCGTTTGGAAGGTGATGCTGATCAATGGTGGAATCTTATTAAGAATACGAGGCAAAGGAATGAAATTGAGTCCATGGAATGGGACGAGTTCAAGAACTTATTTTTCAATAAGTACTTCCCTCGTATTCTCCGAAAAAATATGGAGAAAGAGTTTCTTGAACTGAAGCAAAAGGATGATGAATCTTTTGGTACTTATGAAGCAAATTTTACAAGACTTTCAAGGTACGCCTCTGGTATTATTATCCAACCTGATAGTAAGATCGATCGATTCTTTAGTGTCTTAAAACCAAGTCTTCGAAGGGCCTTAGCCATAAGGGACTTCAATAGCTACGAGGAAATCGTTCAATGTGCTCTCAAAGTTGAGATGGAGATTGGAGTAACCCATCAGTCATATGGGTTTGATAAGAAGAGGAAAATGGAATTCAAAGAAAAATCTAAAGAGCACATTGAAAAGAAGATGGGATTTCCATTATGCTCAAAGTGTGGAAAGAAACATGGAGGGATTTGTCTTAAAGGGACAAGTAAATGTTTCAAATGTGGAAAGGAAGGTCATCGGGCATTTGAATGCCGCAATGATGGGAAGAAGATGTCTAGTGATGCAAACAAAGGTAGGGATACATAGAATGAACCTACTACACTTCAATGTTTCAAGTGCAAGGAGATGGGACATTATGCCAATAAATGCCCTAATCCAAGGGTTGATGATGATGGTCGATGTCAACAAACTCTTAAGGCTAAAGACAAAGGAAAGTCACATGCAACTTCTATCAGCGATGTGGAGTATGATAACGATGTGGTGAAAGGTACACTTACCATCCACTCTAAAGTAGAAAATGTTTTATTTGATTCTGGATCCACCCACTCCTTTATTTCTGAAGAATTTTCTAAGGGTATCACCATATTACCTCAACAATTAGATGTTGAGTTAGCTGTGACAACACCTAATGGCACAACAGTAGCATCAAAAGTTTATAATTCTTCTCTGATTGAAGTTTGTGGGAAAGTGCTTCCTGTAAATCCTGTGATCCTTCCTATAGTGGAATTTGATGTGATTCTTGGCATGGATTGTCTTTCTCTACATGGAGCTCATATCAATTGCCAAATAATGGAAGTCACATTTCATATTCCAGATTAATCTATGATCGTCTATTGATGCAAGGATGAACATAACCTTCCAGTGGAAATTTCATCCATTTTATGGGTATTGATTCCACTAAATGAAGGTTATTTATCTCAAATGGTTAGTGAGAAACTCACAATTAAGAATATTCCCATTGTACGGGAGTTTGATGATGTCTTTCCGGAGGAATTACCAGTTCTTCCACTGAATCTTGAAGTTGAGTTTTCAATAGAACTCGTACCGGGTGCTTTTCCTATTTCAAAGACACCTTATAGAATGGCCCCAATTGAGTTGCCGGAATTGAAGAAGCAACTCCAAGAGAATCTTGATAAGGGATTCATACGCCCTAGTGCGTCACCTTAGGGAGCACCTGTTCTATTTTTTAAGAAGAAATATGGATCAATGAGACTCTGCATTGATTATCGAGAACTTAACAAGATCACTATCAAGAACAAATATCCTCTCCCACGCAATGATGACTTATTTGACCAACTACGCGGAGCTCAACACTTTTCCAAGATTGATCTTCGTTCAGGGTATCATCAATTAAGGTTCAAAAGGGAGGATATACCAAAGACGGCTTTCCGAACAAGGTATGGGCACTATGAATTTATAGTGATGCCATTTGGTCTTACTAATTCCCCTGCTATCTTCATGGATCTGATGAATAGAGTATTTAGAGACTATCTTGATCAGTTTGTGGTAGTCTTTATAGACAATATTCTTGTATATTCAAAGAGCAAGGAAGAACATGAAGATCACTTGAGAATTATATTGAAGACCCTGAGAAAGGAGAAGCTTTATGCCAAATATATCAAGTGTGAATTTTGGCTTCAAAAAGTTGCATTTTTGGGTCACATAATCTCAAAAGAGGGGATATCTATGGATCCAGCAAAAACAGAGGTTATTGAAAGATGGTCGAGACCAACAACAGTAACCGAGATCCGAAGTTTTCTTGGTTTAGCTGGATATTATCGATGTTTTGTGAAATATTTTTCACGATTATCTAATCCACTCACCAAGTTGACTCAGAAAGGAGTTAAGTTTGTTTGGACGGAGGAATGTGAAGATAATTTCAAGGATTTGAAAAGAAGGTTATCCAGTGCACCTGTGCTCACACTGACTTGTAGTGGAGAAAGGTTTTTGCTCTACAGTGATGCATCCAAGAAGGGATTGGGGTGTGTTCTTATGCAAAATGATATGGTGATAACTTATGCCTAACGACAGTTGAAAATACATGAGCAAAATTACCCAACTCATGATTTGGAGTTAGCTGCGGTAATATTTTCATTAATGATTTGGAGGCATTACATTTATGGAGAAAGGTGTGATATTTATACTGATCATAAAAGTTTAAAGTATATTTTCACACAAAAGGAGCTGAATATGCTCCAAAGAAGATGGTTGGAGCTGATTAAGGATTACGACTGCTCAATCCATTACCACCCTGGGAAAGCAAACAAGGTGGCAGATGCATTAAGTCGACAAGACCACGCTAGTTTATCCATGATGAGGATCACAAAAGATCCAATATTTATGGATTTACAAAGGATGGATCTTGGAATTATAATGAATGGGGAAAAATCATATCTTTCTCAAATGAATGTTCAACCATCTATACATGTGAAGATTAAAGAGGCACAGAAAGAAGATGTCGAGGTATAAAAGAAGGTGAGAAATGTTCCTGAATTCAACCTTGATTGTGATGGGATAATAAAGTTCAGGAATAGGGTTTGTGTTCCTCCCATCCCAGAATTAAAGAATGAGCTGCTGGATGAGGCTCATAGTTCTTCATTCTCTATTCATCCTAGAAGCACAAAGATATATAGGGACCTGAATGAGTACTTCTGGTGGGATGGCATGAAAAGAGATGTTGCTGAATATGTCTCTCGATGCTTGGTTTGTCAACAAGTTAAAGCTGAGAGACAGAAGTCTAAGGGGATGTTACAACCATTACCCATACCCGAATGGAAATGGGAAAACATCACTATGGACTTTGTCATAGGACTTCCTAAAACATCCAAAGGCAATAACGCTATCTGGGTCATAGTTGATCGTCTTACAAAGTCTGCACACTTCATTGCTATTAGAGAGGATTTCTCTCTGGATCAGCTTGCCAGGATATATGTAAAGGAAGTGGTAAGATTGCATGGAGTACCACTTTCTATTATATCTGATCGGGATCCGAGATTTACCTCAAAGTTCTGGCGAAGTCTTTAGCATACTCTGGATACAGAGTTGAGTTTTAGCACTTCTTATCATCCTCAGACAGACGGTCAGTCTGAGAGAACAATTCAAACTCTAGAAGATATGTTGAGAGCTTGCTCTATGGATTTCAAAGGTGGTTGGGATCAACACCTACCTTTAGTAGATTTTCTTATAATAATAGCTTTCACACCAGTATTCAGATGGCTCCTTATGAAGCTCTCTATGGCAAGAAATGCAGGACTCCAACTTGCTGGGATGAAGTTGGGGAAAGAAAGCTATTAGGACCCGATCTCGTTGATGAAATGGCAGAAAAGGTCAGATCTATTTAACAACACATAAGAGCAGCTCAGAGTCGACAGAAAAGCTATGCCGACAACCGAAGAAAATACCTAGAGTTTGAAGTGGGTGAAAAAGTGTTCTTACGAATATCTCCCTGGAAGAGAGTCATGAGTTTTGGAAAGAAGGGGAAGTTGAGCCCTAGATATATCGGTCCTTTCGAAATACTGGATCGTGTTGGGAAGGTAGCTTACCGATTGGAGCTTCCACCGAATCTCTCTCAAGTTCACGATGTGTTCCATGTATCTCTCCTAAGAAAGTACATACCTGATCCTTCACATGTACTCAGCTCAGAAGTTGTACCGCTGGAGAAAGACCTTTCTTATGAAGAACAACCGATAGAGATTCTGGATCGTAGAAAAAAAGTCCTACGAAACAAGACCACTCGATTGGTGAAAGTTTTATGGAGGAACCACCAATTAGAAGAAGCTACATGGGAGCTTGAGGATGTGATGAGGGAGAGGTATCCTCATCTGTTTGTTACAAAGTGACGAATTTTGAGGGCAAAATTCATTTTAAGGGGGGTAGAATGTAAGACCTGAGAATTTTATGTTATATAAATCATCAAAGGAATATTTTTCTACACAACACTTTCTTGGCTTTCTTTACACGAAATCATGACCTTCCCTGATAGATTGCATCGTACGCAATACCGAGTTTCACTAAACAACGATATACTATTAAAATATTATTAAAACTAGCCGTTATGAATAGTAATAACCACTTTTTGAAATTTTATAAATTTTATTTTTCAAAATGGACTTCATTTTTGGATTCGTAATATCGAAATTAGCCTAGGGTGAAATTTTGGTATTTTTCTGAAAACTTTCAATTTTTGATGAATAGTGAAACCACTAAGTGGTAGTTAAAAAACTGAATTTTTCATAAAAATTAATTTTACCGCTTCTGTGAGTGGAATTTCGAAAATCCGAGAGACACGGTTAATATCAAGGACTAAAATGTGGTTCAATGAGATGAAAATAATTTTTGATGAATAGTAACTTTTTACTTTTATTTACCACGGTTAAAAGTAAATAGGGTAATTAAGGGTAAAAATGATATTATTATTACCCTAACACATGTAATAATTCTATTGGACAAGTGTAATTAGACCAAAAAAAACCTTAGGAATAAAATATGACCATTTAGTCCCACTTGGATTAGATTAGGACATTTATTATTAATTTATTTAAAGAAGGGTTAAAATAGTTAAAATCAAAGTGTAATAAGTAAATCATTTTTAATATGGGGTTATGAATAAGATAAATTCGACTATAAATATTAATTAGAAATATAAAAATATTTCCTACATAATGGTATTTTCTTTGTAAATTTTAGACATTAAATAATTTAATTTTTTTATGACACAAAGATGATGCAGTAATTATCTTATTAATGAAATATTGACATAATTAATGTTATAAACACAAAAATAAATGTAATTTGACACTTTTAATGAATTAAACTAATTTTCTAGATTACTATGACATGTTAGTATTGATTTAATTAATTTTTTTCGAACTAATCCTTCTGTTATGATTTTCAGAAAAATTAATTACTAAATAGTGTCAAAATTGACATAAAATAGTTTTTAAAACAAATATTATATTAGTAATTGTTATTTTATTCCTAAAAATCTAAGGTTCTGCCAAATGACTTAGATAAGGTTATATATATTAATAATAAACAACTTGGGGTTCTTTTGGCTGCTTATAGCATGTTTATTAACCTTATAGTATAAGAACACAAGAAGACACGGTAAAAGTAAACTTATTTAACTTAATGTTAAATCTACATTATAAGGTTAAAATAGGAACCTAAACTGGTCTAAATTATATTGGATGAGAGGATTTAGACCCATCCTCATATTATCCTCTAAATAAATCAATTTGGAGCTATTTAAAACCGAAATTGACTTTATAATAAAATAATATTTTTAGTTTTTCCAAAGAAGCCCCTCTCCTCCCTTATAAAAGGGAACCTCCTCCCCCTCTTCCACACACCACTTTGAGCCTTCAAGCTCGGCCAAACCCTGCCACATTCTCCTCTCCACTTCCCTAGAGACATCCTAGAGGTCCTGGTCTTCTTCAAAGACCAATTTTAGTGCCCTAAAAGAAGGTCTCAAAGAAGCACTTCAAAGAAGAGGTAATGTCCGTTACCGATTCTTTCATCTTTATTTCTTCTTCCACTTCTTCTTCTTTAGTTGTTTCATTATGAAGTAATAACATCAGTATCAATAATATACTTATATGTTATTATAAGTATGAAACAACCCTATTTCACCATCTATCCGTCCTACGGAAAAAGAAATCACCGCGCGTGCGTACGTACAGAATACCGTGTCCACGCCGTGGTGTAATCTATTTTCCACCACCACCTTAATTGGATGGGTATAATGGTGTAAATAATGACTATATATGACTATTATAATGTTATTAAATAGTATACATACACTCCAATACAATTCCATGATCATAGGAACGATATCATCACTCGTGCGTACGTACGGAATACCGTCTCCACGATGTGATGCGACTCGTTCTACATAATCTTCATTTCATAATGATTATATAAATGAATTTAATGAATGAATATGATATATATTACAATAATAAAATTCTGTAAATGAGGTATCTATAACCTAAAGAGAAGAATAAGATTTTATTCGACAAAACACGCATAAGAACAAAAAGTTATAAACACTCGAATAACAAGTAGAAATGAAATACTACTACTAAGAAGCTAAGAATATGACCATATATGATATCATAAAAATAAGTATGATTCTGGAATAAGTCAATAACATTATTTAAATCATTATACAGGAGGTTCGGACACGTACAAATCATATCGGACTTAAGGTAAGGGAAATATCACAATCTAATTTTTATCTGAGATTGTTTATACTTTGGAATTTAATGGGGTGTATTTTATCATCCACATCCATGTTTCCACAATATGTAATATTATTTCCATTCACCTACAATTGTTTAAATCCTATGTTACCCTTCAGTGAGTTTTTAGTAAAAGATATGAAAGGAATCTTTTGTCATTTTTCGTACGAGGTACTTTTTGACTTTTCTGACAAAAGTACGAGAAGAAAGTTTTTTTTACTTATACGGCATGAATGGATATTTAAAACATTATTTCCAAGAATCTTACTTTACAAGTTTTCATGTTTATTTTTAATCAAATTCTTTTAGTTTAGAATTTTATGACATGTTAAGAAAGGGAAAGTGTTTTTGAAGTAGAAAGGATATTTTCCTCAAGAATGGAGTTCAAGTGTTTTATCAAAAATATTTTCCATATAAGATAATAAAGGGTTCTGTTTTTATTCCTATTATTACGTTTATTTGATTATGTTGTGATGGAATTATTTTTATGAATTCCTTTATCTTATATGAATTGTTTTATGATGTCATGATGTTTAAGATTCCCATTTTTATTTCATGGGTTATGCTATGATGTATGGTTTATGATTTTGTGGAACTCATAAGAATGGTATCATTATGAGATGGGTGGGACCTATATCTCTCTCCAATGCATTGGGTAAAGATTTTATATATCATGAGATAGACATGGCTGGAACGGTAGGTTATATCGGTTTAGTGAAACAGGATTGAAACGAGGAGTGAACTCGGTTCAGAAAGGGACTTTGTCCACTAAGATAGTCTTGGCAATGAGTCTTGACTAATAAGAAATGATTCTCTATGATTATGTGTGTATGCCACAAGGTTTCATGTTTTATGTTATGATTATTGGGATTACATTTCACTACTATGATTTATCCCATGTTATGATATTATGATCTCTTTTCCAGGTTAAGATTTCCAAAATGTTATGTTCTTATGAATATGATGTGATTGATATTTATTTTGTTTACCCTTACTGAGCATTTGAGCTCACCCTTTTGTATGTTTTGTTTCCCCAGGTCAGGAAGAAGGTTATTAAGTAGAATATTCTAAAAAGGGACTCTAGATATGATGAAATAAATGGGAGGCAAAGTAGATGCTTTATGAACCAGTTGTTTATGTTTCCCAGTTTCTAAAGACACTATACATATACGATCCTTTCTTGGTTTTGTTATATGTTGTAATAAGTGTGCTTCAATTCTGAAGTAAAAACAATGTATGTAAAGCATGGGTCGTTATATTATCCTCGTTTAATCATCCCATTTCCTAGGTGAATCAATCCTCTTTCAAAGATTAATTCATAGATAGATGGTAGATTTGATTTTATTGGTTTATCTTCCTGTAAACATGAATTGATGGTATTTGATTATTGGTTATTAATTTTTAGTTATAATGGGAAAAAGTCAATACCAACCCTAATAATGGATGGGGATCATTCCTTTTCTATTTTTTTTCTTTACTCCCACCTTTCATCATGTGTGCATTGTTGAAATTATATTTGGATTGAAAATCAATAAATACCTTGTGAATGATCATTTCATAATCATTATTTTGTGAAATCAATCATCACTATGGGTTAACATTGGAATATATGAAACCATCAATGTATATATATATAACCATGGGATATTGATCTTTGGATTGAAGACCAATGATTTTTAGTTTGACATAGGGTTCCAGGGAGATGTGGTGAGGATCATTTACCAAATATATTAGATGGTGGGAATCTACCAACTGAGGAAGAAATGGTCTGATTAAACAAGATATGTAATTTTTGGGTGAGATTTATGGTATATTCCAAGATAGTAGTGGATTGAGAAAACATGTGAAGAGTTTTCGAATTTTTACAGAATTTTTGACTACACGATGTGTTTTCTGAAGAATACACCCCATGTATTACTCGGACTACGGTGACTGGGGTTTTGTGAGAATTAAATATCACACACCATGTAACACATTTCACATGTCATGTGAACCATAGTTATCATCATGGCATGTACATTAGTGGTCTATGGGCATAGACACGACCATAAACCGAGGCACAACCAAAGCACATGTTCACAACCTGATACTCTAACATAGCTAGGTACACGGGCCAGACCAGAGTACACCATCACCTCCTAAAGTACATGGTCACAAACCATAATACATGGAATCCGACATATGACATGCCCAATGATATACCTATCTCTACACATTATGTTTCCAAATGAACATTCTGTGTATTTGGATAAATTCATGCTGTGGGGATAAAGATACACAAGAAGTGATAGACTTAAGGAGACACATAATGTACCCCTAGTACACATTGTGTACTTTTTATAGTGTTGGTTGTGGTCCTATATCTATTCAGTTTAGACAAATAGTAGTTGTTCATTTTCCCTTGGTCTATTCCTATTAGGGTACAACATGGAATTATGTCATGAGTATAGGATTATGACCCCCTCAATGGGAATAGTCTTAGATAGAGAATCAAGAAATCCTCCTTGATCCTTTATCGTATATTTATCTTCCCTAGGTGGGGTTTGAGGAATCATTATTACCAACATACATGGGTGTATAATCCCCTATTTAGTGGCACAATCTAGTTAGGATTTATGGGGTCCACCATATCCTTAGGTGTGATCCCCTATCTGTGTGTGAATATCTTTTTAGTTCCATTTAGTAATTCTTTTTTCAAGGCTCAATGAGCATAACATCTCTGAAGTGCATCATCAGTGATACCATGGATCATGGAGTGAGTTCTCTTGGATGATCATTATCATCAAGCCTTTAGAATAATCCTGTGGATGAAATTATTTTTGAGGCATCTTTATGACTTGGATTCTATTTTGATTATACCTAGGTTACTTTTATTATTACCTTGTATCAAATCCTTTTTTATATTCTTTAATGATGATGATTAGACTACTCTCTTATTGATTTATTTTTATTGATCATGGGGTGTCTTACTATGTATTGTTATAATCACCCCTAAATGGGATCTAATGACACATTTCATGTCTTATACATATGTAAAAACGTTTTACAGAGTCATAGGAGGACTAGGAGCTGGAGAATCATATTGAACTATAAAAAATGTGGTAAAAATTTGGTGTTTCATTTGTTAGCATTCCTTGCCTTCTAGCTAATTGTACTCTTTTTTTAGTTTTGGTGGGATTTTTTGGACCATTATGCATTTAATTTTTTCCATAGTATGTTTTACTCGGATTTTAGGATATATTTTTATGCTTTCATTATGATATCACTTGTGTTTTATCCTTATATGTGGCGTTGGTGTATTGGATATGTGTTAATTTATATAGGTAAATTAGTATAAGGTATCCCATGTGTGTTCTATGCATAATCAGCATTGGTCACCAACCCCTATCCAATTAGAGGTGGTTTTGGGGTATCATACTCAACTTATTACTCTTCAGGTATGCCCTAGTGGTCCGAGTCATGACATAAGTTTTTTCTCCATTCTATATATTTTATAATTATAAATGAAATTGGAGTAACTGGGTGACATGAATAAAATAATGGGATTTATTGAAAGATAAAAATTCATATTTCAATTTATACATATTTAGTGTAATTATAATCTTATTTAATTCTAAATTTAATTTCTCCCAAAAAAAAATTCTTCAATATAATACAGAATGGTATAATAGTTTATGTCCTGGTTTTTCATTCACAACTAATTGTAAATTAATGATAACAATTTTATGTGGACGTCTAATGTATCACCCATTAGTGTCCACTAATGTTTTTCCACACCCTCATGTGATTCTTGTAGTTTTATAATAGTTAGTGGGGACCACAACAGATATAATTTCCATTAATATCACATTAATATGAACAAGTTCCTATAAAACTCTTGAAAATTATCACCAATTAGGATGAATTAATTTTCCATTACTGATTACAAAATTTCTATGGTATAACATTCAATTTTTATATCAAAATTAAACATAATATGATTAATAGGTTTATCTTCATTACCATTAATTAGAAATTATAGATATGTTATTATTTAAATTTATCCACCATTTTATCAAATCATAGTATCCTTAAATTACTAGATTCAAAATACTTAATTTTATGAGTATTATAGTGGAAATTATCCTTAAAATCTCTCCTTATAGTCCAATATATTGATATTCAACTACTAAGATAGATTCATGGTTGGTTTTTGGTTTTTGGTTTTCCAGTCACATTAAATCATAGATCCTTGATCTGTTGAATAAATTTGCATCTCTTACAAATCATAACCATCAATTACTCAATTATTTTCCTCTAAAATTTCACCAAGCTATCTATGTCAATTTATTTGATGCAATTTTTTAATTCAACACACCATACTCATAAGATCACCATAGTAGTCAGAAGCACCCTCAACTAGGGATGATGAGATCCTTAAATTTATTGTTTTTTCATATTCAAGTGATGTAATTAATCAATGAATTAATATTTTATTTGAGGGATATAAATTATTTTCAAAGAATGAAATCCCTTTTTATCATTCTTGTTAAATTTTTTCATGCATTAAACATAAAAATGCATAATAGAAAATATTAATCATATATTAATTAATTTTATCTATGCATGCTTATTTATTATTCTATATGATCACATAAACATAACACATTCACCAAATAATAAACCACATATAGAAAAATAAATAAACAAACTGATCATGAACGTTTATAATTGGTTGAGCCATTGATTGGAAAATGGATCAACTAAGTCCCTAGTGTGACATTATTCAGTTATATCTGACTCAAGTTACATCTCCTACCCAATCCAATGTATCCAAATTTCAAATGGCATTTCTAAAAGTCTCTATGTGGTCCAAAAAATATTTTTTCTACATCATTATACATAAATATACTCACAAAAAGGTGAGGGGTATTAGGGAAGTGATATATAGTTAAATAACTATTATCATGGAAATATAGACCCTCATTCATATAATAAGGGAAAGAGACAATGTGAATACCATAATTTATTAAATAATTATTACAAACATCAAACACAATGTAATAAATAAATAAACAGTGCCAACATACACTAGTTGATCTCAATCATGATCAGTTGTAATGAAATAATATTGGAAAATATAATTATATATTCAGATAATTCATCTTGAAAAAATATATTATAAATTTAAATAAAATTACCTAATTTTAATTCATAACTACCTTGTTACATGGTCTCAAAAATATTTTTTTTTTCAAAATCAATGTTTAAAAAAAAATAGTTTTTTTTGAATTTTTAGGCTTCTATAATATTTAAAATCCCCGAAGGTGTTCGAGGTTGTCACACAATATTTTTTATTTCTTAATTAAATTATTCATTTATCATTATTTATTATTATTTATATGTTTTGGGTTCAACGCTTTTAAATTTTTTAAATTTTTATAATTTTCAGCTTACCACACAATTAGTTCACGATTAATTCTAACAGTGCGACATCCATGCAATAGGGGACTGTAATATGATATATTATTTTTTCATGGTTGATGCATGGATAGTATAATTTTATGAAGCATATATTAAAGTGAAATGTTTTCCCAGTGAAGGGTGCATGGTTAGAACACTATTTTGGTAATTCATACAACAAACATATGATATACCTAGGTTCTAAAAACATTGAAAATTATAAATATTAACTCAATTCATTTTATCCTCATTAAACCTCACCCCTCAACCACTTCTATCTCGTGTGACCCATATTCAAAGGCCCAACCTCCCACATGTGACACTCCCTTGTTCTCCTCCCCTTGGTGATTCCTCATGTGATTTTAAATGGATATCTATCCAGTTAAGACACCTTTCTCTCTTCTTCTCCTTCTTATACTCACCCTCAAATTTTTCTATCCTACCTTACTAAAAATATCCCTAGGTCAAACCCTATATGGGTTTTTGGATCTAAATTTTTTTCCCTTACATTTATAGGGAGTGAAAATGGGTACTCTAAGAATTTATATCATAGTTGTGGAAAGAATAACATCTTCTACACCAACCCTGGGTTTGTGTTTCAATGCTTTAGATTTTCCATAGTATATTGTATATGATTTATCATTTCAATGTAGTTTCTATTAAATTAATTAATACTATTAGGTTCAACTATATTTATAAAACAATGTTTCTTAATTATTTTAATTGGTTTAAATTTATTTCTAAATGGGTTTTATGGTCTTTTCCTTGTTTCCTATTTAAGATCAAATAATCAATTATGATTTTATTTTATAGAATACGTGTGGTGTTTTTAAAGAGTAATTTTGTGTATTAAAATTATTATAGTTTGTTTATATAACATTATTGGGTAACACATTTTTTAAATGGATTCATTAATTGGGACCTTCCTTTATTTTAGAAATTTCATTAAGTTTCCTAATTATATCATCATTTTTTTCTCTTTATGATTGATGTTGCATGTCTCATGTCATATTTGGTTCTTATACAAATATGTATGAGTATAATACATTTGAAAATATTCCCAAGATAATATTTGAACATGTGAATTGATAGATATAATATCCCATGTTTTCCTAGGTGTAATCTTCAAAAAAATTGTTCAAGAACCTTCAATTTTGTTAATAAGCATAGATGATTTATTAAGTCATGTTTTAGAGATGTTTGGGGGATAATAAAAGCTGTGTTAGTTGAAGGCTATAGGTGGGTTGTAGTAATAGGGATGTTGTAGATCCACCATCTAGTTGGTACATTCAACCAACTAGATGGTGGGAAGTAGGAAAAGTAGTTTTCCTACATAAGACCCACAAGCTAGACAATGGTGTCTCAAGCTATGAAATCACACTAGGGGTTACCACCAACTAGTCTTTTCTCCCTATCGACTAGCTGGTGGCATCAGGCCAAGATAGAATAATGGGGTTAAGATTCAAATACCTATATTAAAACCTATTTTTTATCTTTAATTAACACCTCTTTCAACCATAACCTGGTAATAGAAATTTTCAAGGGTTCTTCATGGCCTCGAGGGATTCACCAACACCATTCTTTGTTTCATTAATTCATGGTTTGATCTGATCAGTTTGGATTTTTATGTATCATTTGTTTTTGGTGAAATCCTATTGACTCATCCTTGAGTCCGCTTCTTCTATACTTGATTTATTATGTTAATCACGTTCTATACGGAATCATGGATGGATTTATTAACATATATGTTTGATCTTTGAAGTTCCTTCTTTATTTTATTGAGGTAGGTAGTCTAAAAAATCTCATTAAAGTCCTCCTTTGATTTATAGTATCTAAAACTTGTGTGGTTACGCCAATGCACTATAAAGATGACCTTTCTTAATTGAAATTGTTTACTTCATCAATAATTGAACTCCAATGGATCCTATTCGATCCATTGGCATTAATACTAGTAATTTTGGCCACCATAGAGGTTTTATAACCCTTAAACCTAGGTTGAAACTTGGAATTTTTAATCCTTGAGAACTATATTGAATTGGAAACTGTTTATGGGCTGGGATTAATGTGTGAACTATGGTAATTATCTAGGTATGGAATAACTTGGATTATAAGTGGTTAATTGAAATAAAATTTTAATTTCACTGATGTCATGATGGAAAATGGATATAATGATATGAGAATGGTAATTAGTCTTAATTAGTAAGTGAATTGGAATTACCACAATTTTCTGTGAACCGACATGAAATATATAAAAATGAATTAAATATGATTGAATGGTTAATGGATAACTTGTAATGATTTAAGAAATGGTATAATAATTGGTAATTTGGATGAATTAACCAATATGATATATGTTAAGATATTTGAAATGTTTGGTAAATCAGAATTTATTATGTCTCCTTTAATTTTCTTATGGAATGTTAAATCAATTATAGCATAAGAATTGAAATAGATTTTTTTTACTCTCAGAATATAAGTGGTCTGATAATGAAAATTCACTCAGGGATTAGTGATAATTTTTCCCTAGGAATGGTCTTTCACCCTGAGAACATTTATGTATCTGAAGAATGTGAATTTTCATAGAGCCCACTATTACATAGTTATTTGATTCTTGAGGGTGAGATGTATTATTACTAGATCTATAAGGGAAATATGTATAGTTATATTATGCCTGGAGGAAATATAAATGGTTACATTAATCATGGTTTAAATGATTCATCCTAAATACTAGAATATTCCAATGAATAGAGATATCTAAATTCTTACTAAATCTGGTTTGGATAACCTCAGGTGTAAACTTAGAGCTCAAGGGTTGGAATTTTTATTTTTATTTTAATAATTAATTTATGAACTAATTCCCAAATTTATCATAATATTTTATACACTACTATTCATACTAGATTTATTTAGACCACATGGGTTCCATCGTACTATGTTTTACTCACAAACTCTTTATGCACCATTGGGTACCTGGGTAGGCTTCATGGATGCTAGTTTGGACAAGGGAAAGTGGAAATGTACTTGATTGGTGGATCTCTGGATTGGATTGGGGTGTGGATTTGGGACTTAGCATGGGGTTCAAGATAGGATTTTTTAGTCTTTATTTTAGAGTTGGCCTTTTAGTTTTATTATTATATGCCTTTCTGTATAATATTTAGTTTGGAATACAACACGACATGACATGGTTTATTGTATTTTTATTTCTTGGTTTTCTTTTATTAGCTTCTTGAGTTTTATTATTGGAAGGGATTATATTATTTCCATTTCAATTTACAATCTTTTATATAGGGTAAAATATTCCCTTTATATTTCTTAGAAACTTTCCGCTAGTTTGAAACCCCTAAAATATGAAGAGGCATAGTTAAGGCTATGTAGTAACCTATATTAGTATTGTCAGGGAGACCTAGGCCAACGAAATTAAAAAGTGGTATTAGAGATCAAGTATTTTATGTTTCATTACTATTTGGTAGGTATATAGAAGACTGGGATGTTTTGGGTCTCGGTAATGATCTCATTCATGGGACGAAGTAACCCATGCGTGAGGGAAAAAGAAGTTCCCAAGGGCAGTATTTTTGTTCTTGAGATTCACTTGTAATTGTTGGGATGTTATTTCACCTTAGGTGATTCAATTTTTGTAATACATTTGTATTTTTTTATATTTTGTATTGGTATTGTATGGAAAAAGGTGCATATAGATGCATCATAATAGGCATATATAGAAATTAGTTGGAATGAATTTTTCATGCTAGAGGAATATTTAATGCATATGATATATCTACCTATCTTTTTTTAAATAGAACTATATAGAGTATTTAATAAAGAAGGATAAAGTAAACAATTATAATATGAAAAATCACTTGATAAGACAAGTTTTAGAGTAACCTTGTGTCATTGGTTCCCTATTGTCATCTTGTCCTAATGAGGTTGATCATATTGTGTATCCTATGATTTAAAGGGTGTGTTGACCTTTTTAGATAAAATTACTCTATGTCATCTTTAGTTAAGTGTCTAAATAGTGGTAATTATCATTCAAATCATGTATATTTGATTGATCTTACTAATACTTATGGATGGATAATCAACTTCATGTAATTTTACTACATGTCATTAAATCCATGGAGATGAAGACTTCTCACATCTATCCTTCAATGTACAATCTGAAAAATATAATTCTAGCTACAACATCCACCAATTTTCACTAAGGAGGGAATCCCTCTAATAGTAGGGTTTTAGATCTATTCCATCCATATGATCTCTATTCACATAGAGAAACCCATGGATGTGAAGGTCAATCCTACTTCATATATACCATGAGGAACAACCACGCACTGTTAAGATGTCATAGGGAAAGACAAGCATCAAGATGAACTAACATGGAAGGAAGTTGAGATTATGTTCCTATGTAAATTCTATATAGAGATGTTAATGAATGAGAGAGATAGATAATTAATGTGTCTAATAATGTAGAGTATGTCATTGATATACCACGATGGAATTTTTACTAACCTACAATGTTTTACTCCATCATTGGAAGCTGATGATATTTCCAGGTCAAAGTAATTCTTGGATGAGATTTAGTACGAGATCAAGTCATAATTGAATCTATTTAACATGAGAAACCTCTTTTTCATGATTAATCATGCTCTCATCACTAAAGGGTGATTGAAAGAGGTACAGAGTGGTTGGCATGCAAACTTAGTAAGATGATTAGGTCACTCTTCCTAAAAAATTAAGAGGCATCACATTAAGACATACCATCAGAGAACTGGAAGGTAGAAAGGATAGTGGAGTGGAAATCTACCTCAGGACTATGGCCCAGAGCAGTGCTTTTGATGAGGAAATATTAGACACAAGTGATTTTAGTGTTCTTTCCCTACTTTAAAATTCCAAACATAAATAAGATGGAACATCTATAGAGATTCTATAGGAGAACTCATTAATTGAGTGGTGGTAGAGGATTAGGAAAAGCACCAGTTGTATGATCCCAGGTTTTTCATGGGGTATAAATCCTTATTTTTTTGGTTAAATGTGTTTTTACTTTATTTTTTCTTAGAACCTAGAATGGGCCATGGGTCGGTTGGGTTGTTTTTGGGAAAGAAAGGGAAAACATGCTAAAATTTGGCTGCAGGCCATGTACATGTCGTGTACTTGGACTACATGTTATGTACTTCTAGTACATGCAGTGTACTAGCTAGTCACGACATGTAGCCTTTCTGGTTCATAAAAATAAAGAGGCCAGTACACACAGTTTACTTGAGGTACACGCTGTGTACTTGACCAGTGGTTTTTTTATAAAAGAAGAAGTAGATTAACTTTTGATTGACAAAAGATTTTCCTCTCGTTTTTAAAACCCAAAACACCCCTAATATAGTTTTTCATATATTTAAGCCATCCAGACTCTGGTTTGAGCTCCATATATCAAATTAGAACCACATCGGTAAGTACTCATTTCTTTTATAGTCATTATTGATTCATCAGAATATTGACCATGCTATTTGGATTTAGGATCATATACCCTAATATCCCATTCTTCATCTATTATTCATATTTATTCCAATCCAGAAAAAATATAGACTTGATACTAGAAAATTTGTCTATTACCAAGTTGAGGTAGGCGGTCTATACTTTCTTTTGGCTTTTCTAGTACGTTTTTGGTCGTTCGGCCTTTTTTCCGCCCGTTGAACTTCACGATAAGGCCTCGTTTTTGAGTGATTTGAGTGCCATAGTTGTTGTAAGACCAAGTGAGGATGACCATATGTTCCATTTTGGTGCATTGGCCCCCATTTATCATTTCAAGGTAACCCATGGGGTTTTCCTTTTGTGTTTAACTTGTTTATGTGCATTTAAACCACTAAAGGGGTGTGTTCTTGTGCTTTCCTAGTTATATGAACCCTTTTAATGCTTTGATAGCTTGGATAGCCTATTTATGAGATATAATACCCCCTTTAATAATGTATAGTATGTTATGACTTGTCTATTTTGATAGTTTGTCATTTTAAATGTATAATATGGGTGGGTATACCTATATTAAATGACTAAAGGAATGTTAAATGGTTTGTATAGGAGGGTAGGCCCATATTCTTATTTTGAAAAATGGGTTTCCTGAGTGGGAATACTCATGGCATGGTAGGTTGATATGAGTGGGTATACTCATATGGATTGAATGTTTAATTTAAATACTTTAATGTTTTATTGAATAGTTTTATAGATTTCTTTTACTGCTCTCCTTGGATCGGGAACACGATAGTGGACCCCTTTGGTTGATTCTTCCCCTTGGTTCTTGATTATGTGGGATGCCTCGGTCCATGCTACCTCGTGGATTCAGCTTGCTTGGGCTCACGTAGGACATGCTATTACCATGCTCCTTGTACCCCAACTTGTGCCTAACCGAGTTTCCACCAGGGATGCCCATAGGACTTGATGGGATGCCTTGGGCATGCTCCTTGGATCCATCCCTTCATGGTCTAGATATTATTACACGGATGCCTTAGTCTGCTGACACCTTAGATCTGGCCCTTGCAGTCTACACTTCACTTTATGGTGTGGTGGTTAGATATTTGACTACACTATATGGTATTGCCATGGATTACTTGAATTCTCTATACAATGAGGTTGTTGATTGCTTGATAGAGATGGATATATGGCATGGCCATGTGAAATTCTTGTTTACATGGTTATAGCTTCCATGTTAGGAGGTGACTCTCTTTTATAGGTAGCCTTGAGGGATGTTCAATTTTACTTAATACTGTAGAGTTATGCTATGGACATACAAAATTACTTTACTAATTGTTTACACTTGCTAGCACTATTTGTATATTTCTATTAGAATTGTATAGACTTGGGTGGTTGCTACTAGGATGTTTATCTCACACCCTGTTTGGGAATCCATGGGTACCCATAAAGATTATATGGTTTCAGGTGATGATATTGGCAAGCGCCCTAGTACAGGTTGTTAACCATGGCTTTGGATCAGGGGAGCAAAAGACCAAGATGAGGATTTTGATGTTGGGATACCATTTTGGTCCATTTTTGGGATACTTGTATTGTACTATATATCAATGTAATGTTCTAGATGCTTTCTAGAAACTTGTACGATCTGCATCAGTTTGTATATGAGATACTTATGGCTATTGATATGTATTCCTGTCTTGTCTTACTTTTAGTTTTTTGATATTTTTCTCTCTTCCACTATTGTATATATATTTGACATCCACTGTGATACTCTGGTAATGATGTCATAGTCTCCCCACTAACTCACCTAGGCCCTCGTTACAATTCGACTACCTTTGGCATTTGGGGAGATGCGCTTGAGGTCATGGGACTGACCGGGTTCGAGCACCATTTAAGGTGGCATCTGGGTCCAGGATGTTATGAAGTGGTATCAGTTGGTTTTTATTTTATGGTTTGACTTAATATTTGGAAACAATAGATAGTGATAGGAAGGAAATGTTATTTGTTAAAAAACTATGCCTGGGAGTAGCTACTCCGTGTACAGTGAAAAACCAAATTTCCTCAAATTGTGTTATGATTTTCTAGATTTTGATATTTCAGTTTATTTGATTTCACTATTGGGTGACACCAATGATTTTTTCTATTACTATTGATGTAATTTTGGGTTCTATATCAGTAGAAACTCAGTGATATGAGGGTGTTCCATCTCATGCATTATATAGACACTTGTTAGAATCACATGCCTTGGATTATTCCATGCCATCTAGGATACATTATCTATTGCATGTTGTTGTGATAGTTGAGGAGATAGTTTTTCCCACTGTTGTGTAACATGGGTTCATTTGATAAATGTGTGATGTCATATTTCAATCCATAAGGTGTATGGGCCCGTATGAATTGAGAAATGACACACTAGTGAAATTTAAATGCTGAATGAACTTGTTATATGAATAGTTGAATGGAAGCCATGTTTTGGGTTCATGCAGTGTTATGGGCCCTCATGGATTCAAAAATTAGTAAACCCTTGGTAAAATTTCCTAAATAACTGAAATAGAAATAGAAATGTAACTTGAAGCGGTGAATAGAGACATTACTTAGACCTGGATTTTGAGTGGGAAAGTGGTATAGTTTCAAGTGGTTCGATGGATGTTTTTTATACAGTCCTAGCTTTTGGAGTAGGCTTTGGGTTTGACTTGGTTTCTAGGGGAGTTTTGACATATTCTACACTTTGATATTTGATGTTTTTCTTTCCTGAGGAGTGTGTTTGTAATTGTAGATACATTCCACCATGAAGACCTCCAATGGTACGCCGCGATGGTGGCAATGAACATACTTTAGAGAAGGTGGGACAGGGGCCACCGCTTGATCCTAATATAGTGACGGCTATGGAACCTAAGGTTGTTCTAGACACAGGTGTTGAGGCAAAATTCCGCAAGGTTTTCTTTCACTATATGCAGAAAATGCAGGCAGCACCGTAGCCATCATTAAATATAGATGAGCTAACACAGGTGTTCCAGCAGCAGCACCCTCCTAAATTTTTAGGGGATGATGGACCATATGATGTAGATCTATATCTAGAGACCACATTAGAAATTTTTGATCATTTGGAGATGCCTATGGAGTTCAGGGTCAAGCTCACAACATATATTCTATGTGGAGCGTCAAAGCGCTGGTGAATTGTTTTGAACCATGCTGATGGGAATCAAAATATTGGATGGAATGAGTTCCAAACCTGCTTCAATGACTATTTTTACCCCACGACTCTGCGAGGAGAGCGGGATAGCGAGTTTATGCATCTAAAGTAGGGTGCGATGAAGGTTAAAGAATACTCACCATGACTTATTGAGCTACAACATTTTTCACCAATGTATCTTACTAATGAGATATCAAGGGTTAGGCACTTCGTGGAAGGTCTGGGACATGATATCCAATATTAGGTCAATGTGTTTAGGTTTCCTTATATCACTTAGATTGTGAGTTAGGTGCTGATTACAAAGCGGAACCTGAGGAAAGATGGGTGTACAAAACATGGGAGTGTTGTTTCATGCCCTAGTGGATCTACATCTTCAGGTAAGAAGTTGCATTTTGAGACTTCCCATGATGTGAGTGCTAGTCAGGATGTGGGTGCTGGAAGCTTGGCATTTTTACATTAGTGTAGTATGTGAGGCCACATGGAAAATCTATGTGACCATGTCCAATTAGAGTGCTGAGCTTGGGGCTGGATGGGGAACATGCAATGGTTTTGCAGGACCTTCCATCCAGCTAGGATTGATAGGGGGTTCACCTCTGACATCCGGTTCAGTGAAATGTTATTCAACTCCATGTCAGGATTGAAGTTTGACTAGTGCAGGAAGGTCATTCTAGGTTAGTGGTGGTTATGGATGTGGTTTCCGGACACCTGGTTCTCAGAGGTAGTAGGGTGGATCAGTTCAGTTTTTCAAGGTAGGATCATAGAGTCACGGTGCTGGCCAGACTAACACAGTGTAACAGACCCAACAATAACATGATCACGAACCATCTACAGTGAGAGGAATGATCATAGTACCTTCTACTATTTCATCTTCTCTTTTTAATGTTGGTTCCTCTCACATATTTATCTTTTCAGGAGTGGTAAAGGGGCTTGGTCTTGTGTTTTTTCTTTCTGAGGGTGTTTTGATGCTAGACACAGTGTTGGGAGTTAAAATAGGTGATTTACGCCGATGTATGGAGTGTCCCTTTGAGGTCTGAGGCTGTCACATCATCTAGGATATTTATGTCCTTGAGATGTCAGGTTTTGATGTCATTCTCATAATGGAATGGCTCATTGCTTATCGAAAATATGTTTACTTCTATCGTCGTAGGGTGACCTTCACATCACTAGTGGGTGCAATCTTTATTCAACAGGGTGAATGGGATGTCTAGGAAAGTAGAGCTATACTCGAGCATCGTGGGCTTGGCAAGATGATAGACTAGATTTATAGTTTGTTTCTCAATGATTAGGGAGTGGGTCAGGCGGAATTTCCTCTAGTATTTGAGCGCTTTAGGGATGTCTTTCATAAAAAATATTTTGGTTTACCTCATGAGAGAGAGGTGGAGTTCTCCATCGAGATAATGCCAAGAGCTGTGCCGGTATCCATTCCTCCTTATAGGATGGCTACGATGGAGTTGTAGGAACTCAAGATACAGCAAGAGGGTTTAGAGGAAATTGGGATTATGATACCTAGTACTTATTTATGAGGTTCATTGGTCATTTTTGTTAAAAAGGTGGACAAAAATCATAGACTATGTGTGCACTATTGGAAATTGAACTAGTTGACAGTTAAAAGATGATATCCTTTACCATGGATAGATGACCTGTTTGATAAGATTCGAGGAGCTCAAGTGTTCTCTAAGATCATCATTAGGTTAGGATATCACCAAGTGCTAGTTCGACCTACATACATACCTCGTACAACCATTCATAAGAAGGTATGTGTTATACGAGTATCTGGTCATGCCGTTCAGTCTCATGAACACACCAACAGTTTTCATGGTATCGATGAACTGAGTGTTTCATCCTTATTTGGATTCTTTTGTGGTTGTTTTCGTGGATGATATCATAGTGTATTCTCACAATCGACACGACCATGCCAACCATATTGAGATCGTTCTGAATACAGTAAGATAACATTACTGATATGCTAAACTCAAAAAGTTCCAATTTTGGATGGATTATATTCACATCATAGGCCACCTAATCTCAGAGATAGAAGTGTTAGTGGACCTAGAGAAGGTGAAAGTTGTAGTTTCCTAGGAACAACCCAAGAACTTTTTTTGAAATGCAATGTTTGTTGGGGATAGATTGTTTCTACAAGTGTTTTATACATGACTTATCATCCTTAGAAGTGTTGTTGTTGGGTTGAATATGATGGGTGTTAAGTTTGTGTGATTAGAATATTTTGAGATAGCCTTTCATAAGCTGAAATGGAGGTTTACATCACCACCAGTCCTGATACTACCAGAGTAGGGCCAGCGTTACGTAGTGTACTGTGGTGCTTAAGGTATTGGGTTGGGGGAAGTGATGATTCATGGAGATCTAGTCATGGCATATGAGTCTCGACAATTGATGTCTCACATGATGAAGTACCGTACACATGCTCTCGAGTTAGTAGCGGTTTTCATGCGTTGCGCTGTTGGAGGAACTATTAACTTATAGAGTGTTTTGTGGTGTACACAGACGACAACAGCCTCAAGTATATCTTTACACAACCTGATCTAAATATGAGGTAGTGAATTAGGGTGGAGTACCTATAGGCCTTTTAATTGATGATTTCCTACAAGCCTGGTAAGGGAAATGCAGTAGCCAATGCTATTAGTAGGAGGAATCAGATATAGGTAGTGTAGCAATCTAGTAGTGATTGTAAGCTTATGGAATTGTTTTTTGAGATGTAGCTAGAGGTGCATGAAAGACAGGGGCATACTTTTCTTTAATCCTTATCTGTTACCTCTACCCTACTGTATAGTATTAGGATGATGCAAATATCGGATTTTGAAGGCCTAGTTCTACAAGAAGGTGTGGTAGGTGAGGATCCTCCTCCTGGCTGGACGGTAGGTGATGATGAGATCCTATATATTGGTGGATGCGTTTGGGTTTCAGTAGACATACATGAGGAGTTGATGCGGGAGTTTCATGCTTTAGCTTGGGCAGTGCATCCTGGGGTCACCAAGATGTATAGTGACATGTAACATCTATACTGGTGGCCAGGAATGAGTAGATAGGTGGATGGTTTTGTTACTGGGTGTTCCACCTATTAGCAGGTGAAGCTAGAACATCCGTAGTAGTGGGGATTTTATTACAGTTACCTATCCTAAAGTGGAAATGGCATGATGTCACAATGTATTTCATGATGGGTTTGCCGAGGATGCCTCGAGGTAATGATACTGTGTGGGTTGTCATTGAAAGGCTTATGAAGGACACACATTTCTTGCCGATCAAGGAGACCAATAGTGTTTATGGACTTGTAACTTTGAACATTAGAGAGGTGGTAAGACTTCATGGGGTCCCACAAAAAATCATTTCAGGTAGGGATTCCCACTTTACATCTCATTTCTGGTAGATTTTCTAAAGGGCTCAAGGTACATATGTTCTTATGAGCACAACATACCACCCTTAGATTGATGGCCAGTCAGAGCATATTGTACAAGTTCTAGAGGACATGATATGAGCATGTGTCTTAGATTTTGGGGGATAATGGGAGAGGCACATTCCCCTCATTGAGTCCACCTACAATAATATTTATCAAGAGACTATACAGATTGAACCTTTAAAGGATTTATACAGTAGGCAATTTCATTCTCCCCTGTGCTGGTTAGAGTCAGGTGATGCAGCTTTACTAAGACCACATATCATGCATGAGACTTCTGAGCAGGCCCAGTTGATTCAGAAGTAGATGGCTACTGCACAATTTTTTTTCTCAAAAATCATATGACGATCGCTTTAGATGACCTTTAGTGTTCGAGGTCAGGGATTGGGTTTTATTACATGTTTCACCGAGGTTGGGACATAGACAGATCAGGAGACAGGGTAAACTTTCACCGAGATATGTCCGGTGTTTAGATATCTTGGAGATAGTTGGGTTGGTTGCATTTCAGTTTCAATTACCGCAGAGGTACCAAGCCATGCATGAAGTTTACCATGTATCTCAGCTACTCCAATATCACTTAAACCCATATCATGTTTTCATCCCTAGGAGGTTGCGCTTTAGGTTGATGCATCCTCTGAGGAGAATTTGGTTCGTATCATTGATAGGAGCACAAAGGTTCTTCAAGGACGGTCAGTTCCACTAGTATGAGTGCTATGGAAGCATACCCATTTACATGATGAGACTTGGGAGATGGAGGCCGACGTACATTCTCAGTGACCATAGCCATTTTTAGGTGAATCATGACCACCCTTTGGAGAGAAATTAAAGAATGAATTGCTATAAGGAGGGTAGATTGTAAGATCCCAGGTTTTTCATGAGGTAATGATCCTTCTTTTCGGGTAAAATGTGCAGTTTTATTCCTTTGGGCTTAGAACCTAGGCTGGGTCGTTGGCTGGTTGGTTTTTTTGGAAAGAAAGGGAAAAATAGGCAAAAGTTTTTCTATAGTCCAAGTACACGTATTGTACATGGACTGTACACCGTGTAATTCTATTACATGATGTGTACTAGCATGTCATGATGTGTAGACTTGCTGGTTTATAAAAATAAATATTCCAGTACATGTTGTGTACTTGAGGTACCCGTTGTGTACTTGCCTAGGGGGAATTTTGTTATAAAAGAGGCAGCAGATTATCTTTTTATAGATAGAAGTTTTCCTCTCGTTTTTGAACCCAAAACACCACTAAACTAGTTTTTTAGTTTATTGATGTTGTTTGGACTCCGATTAGAGTGTTTTATATCACATAGGAACCACATAGGTAAGTACTCAATTCATTTTTAGACGTTCTTGATTTTTCGGTACAAAGACTGCGCTATTTGGATTTAGGCTCATATGTCGTAATATCTTATTCTTCATATATTCTTCCGATTTTTTACAAACATCGATGAATCAGGACTTGATACTGGACTAGTTGTCTACTTCCAAGGTGAGGTAGGTGGTCTATACTTTCTTTCATATTTTCTTGTTCTTTTTGGGCATTTTCCCTTTTTTTCCGCCTATTTTACTTTCTGGAAAGGCCTCGTTTTTGAGTGAGTTTCTTGCCGTAGCTATTGTTGGACATAATTAGGATTCATGTTGGTTCCTTTTAGGTGTGTTGGAACTCATTGATCATTTGAAGGTCCCCCATGGGGTGTGAATTTTGGGTTAAACTTTTTTAAGCCAATTTAAACCACCCAAGGTGTCTGTTCATTTGATTTCCATGTTAGAGGAATCCTTTTAATGCTTTGATATATTTGATAGCTTATTTAAGAGATGCACTGCCTCCTTAAATAATGTTTAACAAGTTATGACTTGTCTATTTTGACAGTTTGGCATGTTAAATGGATAATAGGGGTGGGTATACCTATATGAAATGACAAATGGCATGTTAAATGGTTTTTATGGGAGGGTAGGCCCATATGCTTGTTTTGACAAATGGTTTGCATGAGTGGGAATACTCATGTCTTGTGAATGTTGATACGAGTGGGTGTACTCACATGGATTGAATGTTTTAATGCTTGCTTGATTGATTTGATAGATTCCTTGGATTTATCTCCTTGGATCTGGAATGTGGTAGTTGATGACTTCTGTTGATTCTTCCCCTTGGGTGTTGATTCCATGGGATGCCTCAAGCCTTGCTACCTCGTGGATCCGTCTTACTTGGGCTCGCTTAGGACTTGCTATTTCCATGTTCCTAGGACCCCAACCAGTGCCTAGCAATGTTTCAACTAGGGATGCCCATGGGACTCGATGGGATGCCTTGGATACACTCCTTGGATCCAGCCCTCTGTGGTCTAGGTATTATTACATGAATTCCTTAGTCTGTTGAAACCTTTTATATGGCCCTTGTAGTCTACACATCACTTTATGGCGTGGCTATGGGATATTTGACTTCACTATATGGCATGGCCATGGATTACTTGACATCTCTATACAGTGTGGATATATATTTATTGGTACATATGGATGTATGATGTGGCCATGTGACTTTCATGTTTACTTGGATATAGACACCTTGTTAGGAGCTGACTCTTTTTTACATGTAGCCTTGAGGGTTGTTCAGTTTTACCAGATACAATAGACTTATGCCATGGGCATACACACTTACTTTACTGATTGTATACACTTGATATCAATTCTATATATTATTGTTATAATTGTATATACCTGGGTGGTGGCCTAAAGGGATTTTTATCTCACACACTATTTGGGCCTCCTTGGGGACCCAAATAGATTATATGGTTTCAGGTGGTGATTGGGGAAAGCACCCTAGTATTGGTTATTTACTATGTATTTGGAGAAGGGGAGCATATGACCAAGATGAGGATTGTGGTGACAAAATTTATTTTTGGTATTTTGTTATTTTTCAGATAATTATATTATACGTTATTTCCATGTACTGTTCTGGATGCCTTCTAGACACTTGTACCATCTGCATCATTCTGTATATGAGATACTTCTATCTATTGATATGTATTCCAATCTTGTCTTACTTTGAGTTTTTTGATGATTAGTTCACTTCCTCTAATGTATATATATTTGGATTCTGCTGTGATACTCTAGTAATAAGGGAATAATCTCCCTACTAATTCACCAAGGCCATCACATCTAGTCGGTAGCCTCTGTAATTTGGGGAGATGTTCTTGAGGCCATGTGACCAGCTGTGTTTGGGAACATTTCAGGTGGCATTCAGGTCCGAGACATTACACCAGTGACCAAGAAGGAATCAATCAAACTTTAGATGATAGGTAGCTGGAGTTCTACCATATTATTTGGCTGAGGAAGGGGATGTGGTACCCCAATTAATGACTAAAAATTTCCAGAAGAGGGAGAATCACATGGGATTTAGGCTAGAGACCAGGGTTGCAGAGAAAGTAAATTTCACACCATATAGTCTACTCACACTAGTCTGAATGTAATAATTTCAACGTTAATATGTATAATTATTTTCTATATACCCTTGCCTATATGTTTTTGTGATATAGAGGTATCCCATCTCTTTATATATTCTCAATTTACAATATACATGGGTTTGTATTTAAAAACATTTGATGATGTTATGACCATTAACACACCGTTAAGGGTGTGATCAGAGGGTATCATATTTTTTAAGGTGTTTTCTCATAATATTAGAGGTTTCCATTTTATTTGAGAGGTTCTTGTTCTAGAAATTAATTGGTTCGATTTGATTCTTGGTATGGATTGGATAGTTCAAAACCAAGATCATATTGATTACCACCATAGGATATTTAACATCATATCATAAGATGGGGGAAGTTATATCCATCATGGTTAATGAGATCATCAGGCTGGTTATTCCTAAAAAAATTAGTGTAGATTAGATTGTCTCTTGGCCTAGGTTGAAATCCATGTTCTGGATGATGGCGAGTTATAGTAAATTACTTTTCCTCTAGTATTAGAACACCTTTACGATGAATTTCATGAAGAATTATCTAGATTTCAACCAAATTAAGAGATCAAGTTCACTATTGAGTTGATTCTCAGAGCCATACATATTTCTATTCCACCTTACTAGATATCACTAGTAGATCTTCAGGTGCTAAATGTTCAGTTAGAAGATATGAAATCTATGTTTTTAATATATCCTTGTACAATAATATGGGGTTATCCTAGTATTATTCATATGAAGGATGATGAGATTTTTTAATTATGTGTGGATTACTAGAGGCTGAACCAAGTTACAATCAAGAAACAGTATATCGTTCCATGCATTTATGATATATTTTATCAGATGAGAGGTTCCTGAATATTATCCAAGATTGAATTGAGGTTAGTGTACCATCACTTTTGGGTGATACTGACTGATATACCTGGGACAACATGTTGGGGAACCTATGGATTGTGATAGTATAAGGTAATCTCATTTGGTCTGATAAACACACTAATGGTATTAATGGCCTTAATGAATCAGATATTCCATTCATATCTAGATGAATTCATGGAGATTTTAATTGATTTCATCTTAATGTTCTACCAGTCTAGAAATAATAATTACAAACATATTGACATCATACAAAGTATGTTGAGAGAGAATTTACTATACACCTATCTATCAAAATATCATTTTTTATTGAAAAAATACACTTCTTTGGTTATGTTATCTCATAGGATAGATTATTAATCGACCTAGAGAAGGTGGTAACTGTGGTATCTTGGGAATTACCCAATAACTTCTTCAATTTTCATAGAATTATAGGTTTGGAAGGCTATTACAGTCATTTCATTCCATAATTTTATGGTCTGGAATCATTGATGTCTGGACTATCTAAGAAAGAGGTAAAGTGTATTTTCTATGATGCTTGTGTTGTGGATTTCTCATAATTAAAGAGAATATTGAACTCAGTATTGATCCTCACGTTACTTGAGTTGGGTAATGATTATACCATATATTTATATACATTAAGTATCCGACTCTATATAGTTTTGATTCAAGAGAATAGAGTGGTTGTTTATGGATCTTTGCATTTGAGGATGTATGAGTAGAATTATCTGACTCATGATATGGAGTTAGTTTCAGTGCTACACACCCTAATATTATGATGAAATTATCTTTTTGGGGGATAGTGTTTTGGTGTATAATGATCACAACATCCTAAATAATATCTTCTCATAGTTGAACCCGAACCTTCGATATTAGAGGTGGGTTGAGTATCTATATTTTTTCATCTTTGATTTCTTATACACTTTTGGATAGGGAAACATAATTAGAGATTCATTGAGGAAGAAGACATTTTTAGATAAATTATAATAATTTTTTGATTAGGGGAATCTGATGGTTCTCTTTATAGATATCTATTTAGATGTTTAAGAGTTCCATGGGAGAGTGGCTCTAACATCTGCATATATTATTCCCATTCTCCTAGATTGGATCAAGAGAGGGTAGTTATCTAACTAGAAGAATTTAACACCGATGAAAAACATATAAGGTGGGGATCCATCATTTTTTTTATTCTTCTGGAAATAATGATTTAATTCTTATTCATTGATATAAATGTGTTCTTATGGGTCTGTGAATGGAGATGAAGAGGACATTCCATGATTTTAAATTGGTATTACATCCCACTCTAATAAATATATATCATGATCTCTATAGTAAATACATGTGGTTAGGGGTGTATAAACAGATATCATGATTTATAGAATGATTCTTCACCTTCTAAAATGCGATGGTTGACAATTAGAGGAATTTGGGATAACTATAACCTTTGACCATTCCATAATGAATGTGGGATGATATTACTATGGAATTCATGATAAGAATAACCAGAAAATAATGGAAAAAATAATGCATTATGGGTGATCATGGATGGTATAATGATGGTATCCCACTTATTATATATTAGGGTGACCTTTACAATTAATAATTTGGGTAATATCTATGTGCAAGAGATAGTTTTATTGGATAGTGTTCTAATAAGTATTGTTTCTGATGAATATTTTCTTTTCTTGACATGGTTTAAAAAGGTCCTTTATAAGGCACTGGGATCAAATGATCATCTGAGTAAAACCTTTCATCCTTAGAATAATGGCTAATATTATCAAATGATTCAAATTATAGATGATATATTATGAGCTAGTGTTTTGGAATATATTAGTTATTGGTTGTAGTATATAAAACTCATATAGTAATCCTTTAATAATAAATTTAGGAATTAATCGACAAGGTTCCTTTAGAAGATTTCTATGGAAGGCCATGTCATATATATTTATTCTAGTTATAGGTGGTAGAGTTACGCTTTTTGGTACCTCCCCTTGTATAGGATAAATATGAGTAGGTTTAGTTGATAAAAATGTAGTTGATAACCACACAGAGTAGGTAGAAATCTTAAAATGACCATCAAAGATCTCTAATGGAGTTCCAGGTTGGTTGTTAAGTTTCTACTTTGGTGTTTCATAGTATTGTAAATTTTTGTATCAAGAAGTATAGAATGCCAGCACCTAGGATTATCAAGCCACTTGAGATAGTAGAGAGAATCAGTGTAGTGACATATCAATTGGAACTTTCACAGTGCTACAGTTCCATGTATGATGTGTTTTACATTTCAATGATTCATATATATAATTTTAATCTTTATCATTTGATCAATATTGATGATGTTGAACTTTAAACTGCTGCATCTTTTGAGAAGCATCTGATCTGTATCATAGATTGTAGTGAGAAGAATATTCGAGTAAATATTGTACATGCAACACCCCATGTTTTTTTAAAATAAATTGAAATACCTAAAAATATGTTTTATATAGATAGTTATAAGTAGCCTTTAAACCTAATTTTGGCACTTTTAGGATTTTAATTTCAAAAAACGTTCATCGATGATTGTGATTTGTAGGTAATTTGGAGTCTGATAGAACCAACATGATTTTTGGTGAATATTAACACACACTTATGAATAGTAACATCAATAGTAATATGAACATAATGAATAGTGTATTGTATTATTATTTATTTCTTATGGTTATAAGATGATGTTGATTAATTTTTCAATGTGTTAACAAATGAGTTATTTATTTAAAATTTCTATCTTTGAATATATTATAATTTTATTTAAAAATTAAATTAATAATATTTAGAAAATTATTTTCAAGAAATGGAGTTTATTTTTGAATTATACACATCGGAAAATAGTTAGGGTGAATTTTTAGTAATTTTCTGAAATTCATGAATTTTTTGTGAATAGTAAAATACGGTAAAATACCGTATACTCCAATTATCTATTAAATAAACTATTTTTTGCATCATCACTGATGAAATACCACTTGGTTAGAAATAAAAATCACTTATTACTATTTGGGGTCACATGAATCAAGAATATTCAAAAACACGAGCAAAAATATTAAAATAACGTAAAACCCCTCCTCTCCTCCACTATATATACGACCCTCATTCCCATCTTCCTCCCAACCTCTGAAGCCTTTATAATTTTTTATGTTATGAAAAATCTACTCCCAAAGGATCTTCCCCACTTCTAAGGACTTTTGGTCTCACAAAAATACCAAAACCAAATGCCTTAAAAAGGATCTCAAGGAGAAGAGATTAAGAGGTAAGAATCCTCTTCCTTCTTCATGTGGTTTCTTTTCAATTCCATTATTTTCTTATATGATCTTCCCATACCTTTATCAATGAGGTATTAAATCTCTAAAATCATATATACTCTGTATGTTATCATGTTCATATAAAAAAATTATCATCTTTCTTCCTCTCCTCTCCCTCTTATTCGAAAAATAAAAACACTGTCTCTAATGTGCCAATTTACAAAAATTGTGGATGATGTTTTTGAAATTTACATTACATACAAAAAATCTCATCATAATACCTTTTTAATGGTTGAAAAATAATTTAATTTGTATTTTGTGACCTATTTTATGTTCTATAATGATCTTCTATGCATGACATTAAATTATATAATGAAACAAGTTCATGATTATTGAAGAACAACCAAAACGATCTAAACAAATATCATTAATGTTTTATCTAATGATTCATCATAATATATGATAAAAATTTATTTATGGTATCATTATATATTCTGGATACATATTAATACCATTTCACTCCATTTATATAATTTCATTTCTATAAAACAATAAAATTAAATACAAATTTCCCATGGAAATAAGGTAAAGAACCCACCTGAAACAATGCAAGAAACAAAATACTAATAATTTAAAGGTAAAATGATGTTATAAAATGATAATATAAGGTGTTATAAACAAGGAAATGTTTCTATAATATATTAATAACACTATTTTAAACATTATAAATGGGGTTTAAACAAGTTTTATTTAAGACAAACTCAAGGTAAGGGAATTCTTAACCCAATTTCCATTCTTTGGGTTAACCTTCTACATAATTGTTTATGTGGTATTAAATATTTTATTGTGATGTATTTGGTTTATAATATATTTAATTATGTGTATTTATAGTTTATATACATATTCCATCCACTCTATAAAGTTTCATTTCAATTATATAACATTTTTAAGGGTATTTTCTTCTAAAATCCTCCATTAAAATTATATTTTACAAAATTCAAAAGTTATATATTTATAAAATTATTCATGTTGTATGATTATGTTTTAGTTAATGGGAATAGTTTATGATGAATTTTGGGACATATATCTCCCTCCAATTATTTGGGTATGTGTAATTTCGAGGTTGGCCATATGGTTACTCCAAGTGTAACTACGATGGTTACACAATAAGGTAGTCGTGAGGGTAACATTATAAGGTAGTCGTGAGGGTAAGAAATTAAAACGGTAACAGAGATGGTTACAAGATTATGTCCCCAAGATACCTTTATGGTTCTATTTATATTCTATATGTTTTTTGGAAATATCATGGAATTCTAAAGATTCACAAAGTATGTTTGTATGGGTAACAAGTATGTCTTTTTGAAAATGATTTTGTATGTTACAAGTATTAATGGACTAATGTTTTATTTTCTTCTTCTTATATCCCTTACTGAGATTTTTGTGCTCATTCCATGTTTTTAAATGATTTTCACAGGTTATATGAATGTGTAAGACAAATAAGTAATCCATGTTAAATGTTATGAATATTTTTTGAATAAATCATGTTTTATTTCGGAAGTTTAATATTTTGGAAGAAATGAATACTCTTTTTATGGTATCCATTCTATATTAATGTGAAATTTTATGGATGTATTACGTAAAAATTATATAAATATCTAAACATGAAAAGATCCTCATTGTGAAAGAATGTGAGTTCTTGACTAAATTCATGATTATGCGATTTAATAAGGCCATTTCCTTATAGTTGGTATTAGAGGATGGTTTAGATAACTTTATAGGTTAGAATGATTTTAATAGAATAACATAAATAATTTTTAGTTTATTGTTAATTTGAAATGATATATCATCTAAATATTACTATGTTTCTTAGACTATGATATGTTTTTTAGGAATGATTTTCTATAGAATAGATAGGGATGTTGAAGATGAGAGGCACCAAAGGAATGATATCCTTAGGAATCTGCAACCTGGAATGGTAGGGACCAGAACATAGCAGTTTATGAAAGTAATGGCTAAGATGAAGAAGAAAATAAATGGCATTGTAATCCATGTAATAGAAAAAGTATAGGTACCATAATTCATCATGATGATAGTGGAACATTTTATGAGAAAACACCCTCTTACATTTAGTGGATCTTCGAACCTGGTAGCGGCTGAAGGATGGATTAATTCCCTTAAAAAGATATTCAATGTTATGGGATGTTCATATAATGAAAAGGTAAGACTTTAAATTTATTTTTTTAAGGTAAATCAGATCAGTGGTGATCAATGGTCAAGAATATCGAGGACATAGATGAGATTGATGCTTTAGAGCGGGATGAATTTAAAATTTTTTTCTGGAAAAATATTTTCTATAGGTGGTTAGACATAGGATGTAGAAGAAATTCCTTTAGTTGAAGAAAAGGGAAGAATATTTAGTGTATTATTATAAAGAAAACATCTCCTGACTAGCGAGGTATGCTCCAAATCTTATTCTAGATCTTTATAACAGAATCAACATATTTAACATATGATTTAAGCTAAGATATCGAAGGGAATTAGCCTCCTGTGAATTCAAATGTTATGAGAAACTTGTTCGATATGCTAAGGTGGTAGACATAGAGTTTGATGATGATAACATTCAATTTGAAAACAAGGAGAATAATAGGTCCAAATGGAAAGCTATGGGTAAAAATAAACCAAAGAAACTTGATTTTATGAATTTTCGGTTTCAAGTTTGTGAAAAGTGTGGAAAAAATAACCCTAGGAAATGCCTTACCAAAACTGGTATGTTTTTTAGATCTGTTATGTTTGGATATATAGAAGAAGACTATAATGAAAATGATCTTAAGACTAATCCTGATAAGCAAACTATAATGTCCTCTAAAGGTTGTGAGATGGGTCATTATGTAAGTGCCTTCCCAAAGTGAGATCTGAATGATGCAAATAATCCATATTATAAACATAAAAGTATAATGACATCCTTTGACACTACATTAGAGAACTTCAATAAATCCAATGAAGTAGTATCAAGTACCTTGTTTTTACTCAGATTTTGATAAAGTTTTTATTGATACAAGGTCTACACCTTCATTTATTTCTGAGGAATTTTCTGGTAAATTGGAAATATCACCTCAATAAATGAGAACATAACTTATTTTTAAAATGCCTAGGGAAATATTTTAGAAAAGATTAATGATAAGAATATTTATATTGTGGTCTTTTGAAATAATTTACCTACAATCCGGGTCATTTTTCCCTTAATAGAGTTCGATTCCATTCTGATAATGGAATGGATTTCTGTTAAGCATGCTAAGATTTATTGTAGTGATAAAGAAGTTATTTTTGAGAAAGAGTTTTAGTTTATATACAATAATGAATCTATACAATTGATAACATATCAGGAATCTGAGAAACTGCTGAAAGATGAAAATAAAAGTTATCTTTCTCATATTTTTGAAAAGAAGGGAACTATTCAGATTAATGATGTGCCAATGGTAAATGAATACCTTGATGTTTTTCTGATGAGCTACCCTATGTCATACCTGATTGGGAAGTATAATTTACAATTGACTTAGTTCCTAATGCTAATCCAATTACAAAACCCCCATATCAAATAGATCAAATGGAACTTATTGAATTGAAAAATCAATTGCAGTAGTTTTTTGATAAAGGCTTCATTCATCCTAGATCTTCACTAGGGGGTGCTTCTATTTTTTCGTTGAAAGGATAGATGGTTCAATGAGAATTTTCATTTATTATAGAGCCTTGAATAACATAACTATTAAAAACAAGTATCCTTTGCCTCATATCGATGACTTGTTTGATCAGCTATAGGGAGCACAATACTTTTCTAATATTTACTTGAGATCTGAATACCATCAGCTGACGGTGAAGGAGGATGACATCCTGAAAATAGATCTTCGTACTGGATATGTGAATTATAAATTTTTTGTTATGCCATTTGTGTTAACTAATGCACCTATTATATTAATGAATATTATGAATAGAATATTTCATGTGTTTTTGGATAAATATGTGGTTATTTTTATTGATTAAATTCTGGTAATTTCTAAGAGTAATTAGAAGTATGAAAAATATATAAGGGTTTTTTTCTAACCTTAATGAAAAAAACTATATGGAAAATTCAGAATGTGTGATTTTTGGTTGCAAAATATTTCATTTCTTGGAAGCATTGTAAACAATTATGGAATAACAGTTGATCCTTCCAAAACCAAAGTGTTAGATGAATGAACAAGATCTAAAAATGTTACAGAGATAAGTAGATTTCATGGATTAATATGTTATTACTGATGGTTTGTTAAAAAACTTTCACTGTTATCTTGTGCACTAACAATGTTAACATGAAAAGGGGTTAAATTTATTTATACAAAAGAATGTGAATTTTTTTTAGGAAGTGAAGAAGAGATTGATGAATTCTTCGGTTTTGTCCTTGACTTCCCAAAATAGGGAGTCTGTCATCTTCATTAATTATTCATTGAATGGACTTGGTTGTGTTTTGAATTATAATGATAAGGTAATTACTTATGATTAAATAATCCTAAAACCTCATAAGTTAAATTATCTCACACATGATTTGGAATTGGAAGTTGTGATTTTTGATTTGAAAATTTAGAGGAATAATTTATACAGAGCCAAATGTCAAATATATAATGATCATAAAATCCTGAAGTATATATTTTCTCAAAAGGAATTATACATGAGGCTGAGAATATATCTTGAAATAATAAAGGATTATGATTTCATGATCAATTACCATCTGAGAAATGAAAAAAATGTGGTATATTCCTTGATTCAAAATGATCATGCATCATTAATGTTGTTACATTTGGAACATGATCCATTTACTAATGATTTGATGAGTTTTGTCATAGAAGTTGTTAGTGTAGGAAATACCTTTGTTTTGTTTCAGGATTTAGTCCATTAATAATTATTAGATAGAATTAAGAAGGCGTAGAAGGAAGACCATAAGCTATATAAAAATCTATAATTAGTTAAAATGGGTAAGTTTCTAGAATTTCACCTTAATATAAATCATGTTTTAGGAATTGGTAAAAGGTTGTGTGTGCCTTGTGACTCCCAGTTGCTGAGATATTTTTCATGTTAAGCTAATAGTTCTCCATTTTCATTTTATCTTGGTATTACTATGATTTACAGAGTCTTTCAGGAAAATTATTGGTGGGATGGAATGAAAATAGATATTACAGATTTTACCGTGAAATGTTTGACATGTCAACAGGTTAAAGTAGAGCATCAGTTACCAAAGGGGATGCATCATCCACTGCCAGTGACATATGGTAAATGATAGAATATATCCATGGACATCATGGTGGGACTGCCTAATCATTCATGAGGTAAAAATGTGATTTGGGTTATTGTTGATCATCTGAATAAATTTGAACATTTTCTTTCTATTCAAAATTTAATGTCTTTGGATCCACTTTCTAAATTATAATTCAAAGAGATTGTCAGGTTATGTGGAGTTTTTATTTCCATTTTATTTGACTGGGATCCCAGGTTCACATCTAATTATTGAAAAGGACTTCCGAATTTGTTGGGAAAAATAAATTAAATTTTAGTACAACTTTTCATCCTCAATTTGATGGGAAATTAGAATGAATGATTTATACTTTGGAGATATGCTTTGAGATTCTTCAATTGACTACCAAGGAAGTTGAGATCATCATATTTCTTTAGTTGAGTTCTCTTATAATAAAAATTTTCATTACAATATACAGATCAAACATTTTGGAGATTTTTTTGGGAAGTGGTTTCTACTATATATTTTTGGGATGATGTTGGGGTAAGGAATTTGATGGGATCAGAATTAGTAGAGGAAGTCACTGAGAAAGTGAAGATGATCCAGCAACACATGGGGATAGCTCAGATCATGCAGAAAAGTTATGCAGAAAATATGAGGAAAGACCATTCTTTTGATGTAGTTGATCATGTTTTTCTTAGAATGTCACCATGGAAAAGTGTTATGTGTTTTGGTATGAATGAAAAGCTATGTTCATGGTTCCTTAGACCTTATGAAATCCTAGATAAAGTTGGACTAGTCACCTGCTGAGTAGATTTGATTCTGAGTTTATCTCAGGTACATAATTTTTTTCGTGTTTCAGTGTAGAGAAACTATGTTCCATATTAATCTCATGTTTTGAGCCCAGAAGCAGTTTAGCTAGAAGAGAACACTTTTTATGAAGAGAAAAATGTTGAAATTCTTGATCGAATAGAATAAGTATTGCAGAATAAGGTAATCCACTATGTAATGGTTATTTGGAGAAACCACATGGTTGATGAAGCAACATGGGAATCTGAAAATTCTATGAGGGAATGAAACCCTCATTTGTTTAAAAAGTAAATAAAATTGCGAGGGATCAATTTCTAGAAGGTGGGGATAATGTAGCACCCCATGTTTTTAAAAATAAATTGAACTGCATTAAACATTGTTTTAATTAGATAGTTATGACTAGCCTTTAAATAGAATTCTGGCACTTCTATGATTTGAATTTCAAAAAATGGTCCTCTAAAGTTGTGATCAGTAAGTTATTTGGTTTTTCATAGAACGAACATGATTTTTTTTGAATAGTAAAATACCGTTATGAATAGTAATATGACTTTAATGTATAGTATATTGTAATTTTTTATGGTTATAAGATAATGAGATGTTAATTAATTAGTTATGGTGTTAAAAAAAGAGTTATATATTTAAAATATTTATTTTTGAATAAATTATGATTTTATTTAAGAATATAATTTATAATATTTAGAAAATTATTTTTTGAAAATAGAGTTCATTTTTAAATTCTACATGTTGAAAAATGGCTAGGGTGATTTTTTTTGGGATTTTTTGGAAATTCATGAATTTTTTATGAATACTAAAATACGATAAAAAAACTGTATATTCAAATTATCAGTGAAATACCCTATTTTTTACATCATTGCTGATGTAAGACCACTTGGTTCAAAATCACATCCACATTTTAATATTTTTTATCACATTAATCAATAGTATTCATATTCTTGAGAAAAAAATATTAAAATAATGATTAAAATATTGTACACCCCCTCATATCATCCACTATAAATACCACCCTCATTCCTCTCTTCCTATCACACCACTCAAGCCATGATAATTTTATAAGTTCTTCCAAATATACTCCCCAAGGATCACCCCGACGTTCGAGACCTTCTGGTCTCACCAAAATTCCAAAACCAATGGTCTTAAGGAGGATCTCAAGGAGAAGAGATCATGAGGTATGAATCCTCTTCCATTTTCATGGGTTTTCTTTTCAATTCTTTAATTTTATTATACTCTCATCCAATCCCCTTATAAAGGAGATATGAAATATCCAAAATATTATATATTCTGTATGTTATCATGTTCATGTATAACATTCATCATCTTTCTTTCTCTCCAATTCCACTTATTCTAAAAATAAAAACACCATCTGTGATGTGCCAGTTTACCAAAATCATGGATGATGTGTTTGAAATTTCAATTAATCCTTCAAATATGATCATAAAAACTTTTTAATGGTTGAAAGTGAATTTAATGGGTATATTGTGACCTATTTTATATTTTTTAATGAACTTATATTCATGATTTTAAATTATATAATGGAAAAAGTTGATGATTATCGAGGAACCGCAAAAAAACAATCAAAACAAATATCATTAATCCCTATCTAATGATTAATCGTCATATATGAGAAAAAAATCATTCAGGGTATTATTATATATTATGGAAACACATGAATACCATTTCATTCGACATATGGAATTTTATTTCCATATGAAAATAAAATAAAATACAAAACAACCATGGAAATCATGTAAATAACGGACCAAAAAAATGGAAGGAACAAAATAATAATAAATAAATGGTGAAATGCTATTACAAAATGACCATTTAAGGTGTTATTAACTTGAAAATGTTTCTATAATATTTAAATAACACTTTTTTATCCATTATAAATGAGGATTAAACATTTTTTATAAAAGGAAAACCCAAGGAAAGGGAATTCTTAACCCAATTTCTATTCTTTTTGCTAACCTTCTACTTCGTTATTTATGTGGTATTAAAATAGTTTGTTTGATGTATTTTGTTTATATTATGTTTAATTGTGTGTATTTACACTGTATATACATATTCCATCCACTATATTATGTCTCACTTCAAATATATGATATTGGTAAGGGTATTTTCTTTTAAAATCATTTGTTAAAATTCTGTTATACAAAATTCAATAGAAATATTTTTATGCAATTATTCATGTTTTATGATTATGTTTTGTTTTTTTGGAAATGTTTATAATGAATAGTAGAACCCATATCTCCCTCAAATTCATTGGGTGTGTGTATGTTGTATTTCATCTATATGGTTACTCAAAGTGTAACTACAATCAATACATAATAAGGTAATCATAAGGGTTATATTGTAAGGTACCCATGAGGGTTACAATTATAAGGTAGACAAGTTGGTTACAAGATTATGTAAGTAATTCCCCAAGATACATTTATGATTATTTTAATTCTCTATATGTTTTTTTTGAAAATATCAAAGAATTATCATGTTTCACAAAGTAAGTTTATATGGGTAATAATTATGTCTTTTTGAAAATAATTTCATACGTTACAAGTATTCATGGACTATTGTTTTCTTTCCTTCTTTTTATATCCCTTACTAAGATTTTGGTGCTCATACCATGTTTTTAAATGCTTTTTCACAAGTTATAAGGATGTGTAAGACAAAGAAAGTATCCAAGATAAATATTATGAGGATTTTCCATAAAAACATGTTTTATTTTTAAAGTTTAATATTTTGAAAGAAATGAATAATGTTTTTATGGTATCCACTATGTATTAATGTGAAATGTTATGGATTTATTATGTCCCAATTATCAAAAGATCTGAACTTGATAAGATCCTCAATATGAAAGGTAGTGAGTTATTGACTAAATTCAAGATTATGTAATGTAATAAGGCCGAGCCCTTATAGTACCCCTAATGTGAGTGTAATGGTCTTATGAGAATGTGTAAGAGGAGACCATGAAGAGGGAGTATGATGTGTGGTAATAGTGTGATTAGATATTTTATAATACCTCTTAATGATTCTTGGGAGAAAAACATGGGGATGAACTATTATATGGTAGTAGGATCCCATATTTTCCCAAATTCATTATTATTTAATTTCTTTTTTTAACCTCTGTAATTTTTTAAATGATCCCAATTAATAAATTAAATAATATTTCATAGGTGTTTGGGGAATAGATAATCCAATTTATCATAATACTAGAGGTTTCTGGTAGTATTAGGGATTCTACAGAGCCACCGAAAAGTCAGTGAAATCCACTAGCAAGTCGATGGGATATCTAGTAGCTTGGAAAAGTAATAAGAGTCTGACTGGCTAGTTGATTGGATATTTGGTGAGACCCACTAGCTAGATAGGGAGAAGTAGGCATAGAGTGTCTCCTACTTAAGAGACACCAATCATCTGGTGGCAAACCCCCATCCATTCAGTGGGGTGTCCAACTATGTAGGCGCACTAGTGGGCACCATAGTCTAGCATGTGGTGTTAGGATGGAACAAAATTAGGTGAAAAAATCATATTTATGCCCCCAAAACAGCTTTTAAGTCTAATTAACCCTTATTTCAACCCTAAAATGGAATTAAAAATTGTGAAGGGTTATTAAATGCTCATAGGGATTCTCCAACACCTTTCCTTAGTTTTTAAATATGAAGTTCAATATGATCACCTTAAATCAATATATCTCATTTTTTTGGTGAAATCATATTTTTTACTCCTTAAATCCTCTTCATCCATCAAAGACAGAGTGTTTCAATAATTTTCCATTGTGGATCATGGTGGGATTATTTGATTCGTTTGTTTGATCCTTGGATTTAATTATTTTTTTCTTGAAGTGGATGTTTTGAAACATCTTCATAAGGTCTAATTTTGATTCAATGAACGTGAAACCTAAGTGATCACATCAGAACACCATCTGTGTGAACATTCATAATTTTAATTGATTAATATTCATGAATATACCTACCATGGATACTATTGGGTCTGCTGGCAGTGATACAAAGACTTTTGGACACTGGAGATGTGTGCCAACACTTGACCCTTGGTTGGAACATGGACTGTATGAATCTTGAGAACTAATTTTATTTGGAAATTTTTTATTGTTTTATATTATCTTATATATTTATCTTGTTAAGGAATAATTTGGATTATAAGTGTTTAGTTGGTATGAAATAGGAATCAGAATGATGACATGTTGAAAAATAGATATAATGATATAGGAATTCTAATTGTGACTAACTGGTATATGAATTGGAATTGTCACAATGTTTTGTGAAATGGCATGAAAAAAATAACTGTTAATTTATTATGATTGACCATAAAATGGAAAACATGGAATGATTGAATAAATGGTATAATAATTGGTAATTTTTATTAATTAACCAATATGGTTTTTAACATGTTTTTGAATATTTGGTAAATTGGAATGGATTGGATCATGAACAATTTGTTTTGAAAAATGTTCAATCAACTCTGTAATAGGAATTTACATAATTTTTGATGTACTATTAGAATGTATGTGGACCTAGAATATGAATTCACACTGGTTCTAGTGGTACTTTTTCCAAAGGCATGGTATTGTGCCCTATGAACATGTAAGTAACTCTATCATGGAAATTCACATTGAGTCCTATAGTTCAGGGTTACTTCATGCCGTAGGGTCATATATATCATTAGTTGATACTTGAGGTTGATCTGAATAGTTTATTGATGACTTAAGGGGAAGATATATGGTTTCATGATACACGATATTGAGGATTCATCTTAAGAAAAGGAACATCCAATGAGTAGAGATATTTGACATCATGCTGAAGAAGGTTTGGTAGATGATGAAGCACACATATTCATATATTTTATACTGTAAATAATTGTTTATAATCCCACCATATTGTTATTGTATTTGAAATTTTCAAGATTTTAGGTTTTGCTGGTAATTTGTGCTTAAATGCAAAAAAGCAGTTAAATATAAAATTTTGAAAGATTTTTATCATAAGAGTATTTTGGTCATTAATTTTTAAATATATTTCCAAATTGCATAAATCTAATATTTTTAAAAATATTATTTAATTTCATCTATCTTTTTCTTCTGGACCATGAGCTCATTTGGCCATCTAAAGGGCATAAAAATCAATTAAGTTAAATAGTTTTTCGGGCGGACAGCGTGGACCCCACCCCTGTAACAGAACCACATGTCATCCTAAATACCATAAATTTAGGGGATTCCACCAGAGATAACCATAGGAAACATAGTGTCAGCTATAAATAAAATTTGGGGGAGTTTTTAAGTCATTAATGTTTCCTTTGTATGTAATATTTTTAAAGGAAGCGTCCTGGAACCTGCGTCCAGAAAACAAAATAGCTAATACAAACTTCAAAACTCCTTTATAAGGTGTCCAAATGAGCTTAAATTATTAGGGTGAACAACCAAAACATTATAGAACAACCTTTATGAAGGGTTCCACACATGAATTTACCATTTATTGGGAAAACAATGCAAAAATTTTTGAGTACAAATTTTATCCTATAAAAGGAGGCCCTCACCTCCTTCCCAAATCATCTCATTCTCCATCCCATTCCTTCAAGGCACCAAGGAGGAGATATCCACCAAGGGAGGCTGGCCACAAATCTTCCCCATTTTTTTTAATTTATTTACTTCATTTATTATTGATTTATTTTTCTATTTTATTTTAGATTTATAATAAATCCATGAATTGTTTTTATTCTTGTGTCCACATTCCACACTCTTTTCTTCTTCTCATCTTACCATCGTGAACTATAATACTCATGATCATGAGGAACTAATAGAATAAATATCCCAAGGGTGTAATCAGGTTCTTGAACTCATGGCCATTATTTTAATATTCTTTGATTTAATTATAAGGATAATTTATAGTGGGTGTAATCCTCATTGTGGTTGTCTAAATTTTAGCTTCTTAATATACAACCATTTTACCTCGATTGAGGTGGTGGATGGAGGGTGTGCTTGGAAATCACTAAGTGTGATTTTCATTCATAATTGGGATAGAATAAGGTGTTCACACATATGATGTAGTGTGTTCATTAAGAATATTTGAAGCTGGTCAATGAAGGTGCTCTATGAAAGTTCTCTCGGGAGAACTTCTTTTCTTCATTAATTCCATTTTGATTAGAATTTCATGTTAATTTGAATTGATTTTTTTGTTTAATTTATTTTCCTAAATTACATTCCATATATATATATTAAATAAAAACATCCAAAATAATGTAGTTAATGTGAATTATATTATCTGAGTGAACGAACTGAAAAAGCTCCTCAAGTGAGATGCCCCTCTTCAGCCACTATCCAACACTAGGAAAACAAAAAATAATGCTTTTTTCCATGCCCTATGACAGGCGTGCGTACAAAATGGCACCTTTTCAAGGAATATAATTATTAGTTTACTTATATTTTAATATTTTTATATTCTATAAATATTTTCATTTAAAAAAACAAAAAATATTCAAAAATTTCAAAAAAAAAACATAAAAAACTATTCCTTCTTGACGTCTTTCATTTCAAATTATTATTCATGGAAAAAACAATCTCAGGTTAAAAAAATGTTTGTAAAGATCTTGATACTCAATTTCAAAGGATTATTGATAAAGGGAAAAACTTGGAGATCCCAAAACAATTTATTTTTGAATATTTACGTGCATCCCAAGAACAACCCGAACCTGAGCCGGAACCAAAACCAGAACGAGTGGTTGAAGAGATTTCACCAAGAATTTATTATACTAAAGAACCTGAGACAGGTGAGAAAGAAATTCTAATAGAACTAATAACATCACTCTGCACTCAACCATTGCTCAAGGAGGTACCAGAAGTACACATTTCTAGTAATACACTAATGAGAGATCAACATTTTTTGGAAGAATCTTGGAATAGATTTGTTGAAGATAACATGAAACATGATATTCCAATTAATTAAATGAAACATCAAACAATTTCTACATATGTCTTTATTTAGAATATAAGGAAGAATATGAACCTATTGAGATTGAGTTTCCAATGGTCATGCCTGAAGAGATAAATTACCATCTTGAATTACATGAAATGAAAGATTTCTTTATTAGTTATTCATGTGTTAATATTATTCAGTATGAATTGACTTCTGATTTCTCCTTTTCTAATATTTATGATACCAATAAAATGTATCATACCTTTAATGTTAACTAAAAGACTACCCATGTAGTGGTGATAGGAGAAGAAGAGCTAGAGAATATGGTGGTGTGACTAACTCCTCAACAAAAATTCGCATACCATATGAAGGTGGGAACCATATAAGTCAATAGGAATCACCCCTATATTCCATTACCTCCAACTCTAGACCATAATTTCCATCTTTATTATTTTTATGAGGATGGGAACTATCTTATCTTCATTGGGGTTATCTACTTTCAGTGTTTAGTCATAGACATCAATTAAAATCACATGTGGTGGTTCATCTCAAAGAAACCACACCCACCTTCCGATTGGGGATAATCTATAGAAATTTTTTAACTAGGGGTAGGAAAAACCTAGAACCAACTTGGGGTGTCTAAACCAAGCATTATCTCTTCCCTATTCCCTTTCTCTTTTATTTATTTATTTTTATGATGTATTTTTATTACTTTCTTATAGTCTTAAAGTGGTAGATTCTAGGAGCATAACTCAAGGAATCCACTTCAAAAATAATATTAGGTTGTATCTTTCCTTCCCTTTTTTGTTCTAACTTTATATTTATATTTTGTTGAATTTAAACAAGGGGTAGTAAAATTCAAGTGCGGGGGAGTGTCAACCTCCTTAGTACTTATTATGTTCTCTTCATTTTTGTTTATCATGTTTTTAGGATTTTTGATCTTTAGTGAATATTCTTATCACTTTTCACACATCAATTTATTTTGAAAGAGTTGAACTAATTTTTGAAATAATGGATTTTAAATGATTGTTGATGTGAATTGTTTTTCCTTGAAAAGGATTTTCAAGAATTGTTATGAGTTTGACTGATTTTTGAAATCCATGCCCATGAAACACTGAATCAAAATATATTCCAATAATGTGAGGTTTTCTAAACAACATTTACATATTCTTCATAATACCCACACTTTCTTGAGAAAATCTTGGATTTTGTGTGAGAACCAGAATTTTTTAATATTCTCTTTCAAAGCACTGGATTTCATGAAAATGTTTTTGATATGATATATGCATCTCTTTGGATAGCCACATTTTATCTTGAGACCACCTTTATATTTATCCTTCATAATCCCTTAGATTCTATGAATTATCTTGTAGGTTTAAGCCACATTAAAAGCCTATTTTTCCTTACCTACCTGCACTTTTATTATTTTTGCATGGATATTTCAAGTTTGAGTGTTGGGGAATGACCTTTCATGAGTGTTCATTCGTATTTTTATCATTTATTGGTGGTGCAAGGTGTTTGTTAATATTTTGGGCAGTAGATAATAAGAGAAATGGTCATGTTTTTTCATTTCATTTTTCTTAATGTTTTTTATCCATTACTCCTTAAAAAAAAGAAAAAAAGAAAGAAAATAAAGATGTGCCTTTTTTGAGTTTTTCAAAAAAAAGGGAGAAATTAGATAATATCATTCATTATAATCACGGAATAGATCATTTGATATGTCATAAAATAGGGGTGGTGTTGTTTTTAATATTTTCAAGTGGATAGAGTGAGGAATTTCTTGTGTTTTTACTTGAATTAATCATGCATTGTATTTAAGAGTCCCACCTCCTCTTTCTGGCTTGAAAATTTTTCAATCATTTTCCCACCAACCCTAAGCCATAGAATCATTTTAACCATTAATTAAATGCCCCAATGATTGAATTAATTTTCATGTTTAAAACTATAGAGAAATGATAATTTTCATAAACCTATGGTGAAACAAGCAATTTTCAAGTATGATCATAACTCTAGATTCAATTTCTCTTAAGTGAATAGTGACAAAAAATTCAATGTGAGGTAGGTTATGATTGGTCCATGGATTGATTTATGAATTTTAACAAATTTAAATGATTAAAATAAAAATTATAGAGGCTTTTTTTCATATATTACACATGGTGGATTTCTATTTTGGATAAGATCATTGATATTTTCTCATTTTTGATTGTTGTGTGGATTTTGATTTGGATTTAAGATGATTGCCCAGGAGTGAAATGTTTAAGTGTGCGGGAGTGATGAAGAATAAATTTTAATATATTTTTTTACTGTAAATCAATGTTTATAATCCCAGCATAGTGTTATTGTATGGCTAATTGTCATGTTTTTTATGTTTTAGTGGTAATTTGAGGTTAAATGCAAAAAACAGTTAAATCGGGAATTTTGACAGATTTTTATCATAGGTTTAGTTTGGTCATTAATTTTAAAATTTAATTCAATATTTCGTGAATAATATTTTTTTGGAATAATTATTTTATTTCTTCCAATTTTATCTTCTGGACCAAGAGCTGATTTGACCATCTAAAGGGCCAAAAAAATCCATTATGTTAAATATTTTTCCAAACAGACAGCATGGACCACACCACTGTAATAGAACCACATCATGGCCTAAACACCTTAAATTGAGGGTATTATACCTGGTATATCACTAGGACACATTAAGATGGCTATAAATAAAATTTGGTGGAGTTTTTATGTCCATAATTTTTCCATTGGATGTTATATTTTTGAAGGAAGCTTTCTGGATCCTGTGTCCCTAAAAAAACCACGAATGAAAAATTCATAAATCCTTCATCTGGTGTCCAAATAAGCCGAAATTTGGAGTGTGAAAGAAAAAAAATTAAAAAAAACTTTTAAAAAGGGGTGAACATGTGAATCATCCATTTATTGGGACAACAACGTGCAAAATTTTGGAGTACAATATTCTGCCTATAAAATGAGGCCCTCATCTCCTTCCCAAATCATCCCATTATCCATCACATTATTTCAAAGAACCAAGGAGGAGATCTACAACAAGGAATCCTATCAAAAACTCTGCCCCATTTATTTTTAATTAATTTATTTTTCTATTTTTTTATTTTTCAATTATAAGTTAGATTTCAAATAAATTCATGCATTGTTTTTATTATTGTGTCCACCCATCCACCCTCTTGTTATCTTCTCATCTTACCACTGTGAACTATAACCCTCATGATCATGAGTAACTAATCTGAGGAATATCCTAAGGGAGTAATCATGTTCTTTAACCCAAGACCATTCTTTAAATATTCTTTGATTTAATTCTAAGGATAATTTATAGTGGGTGTAATCCTCATTGTGGTTATTAAAAGATTATCTTTTTAATCTACAACCATTTTCCCTCGATTGAGGAGGTGGATAGAGGGTATGATTGGAGAATGATAAGTGAACTTTTCATTCATAACCGGGGTAAAATAAGGTGTTCCCACAAACGATGAAGTGTGTTCACTAAGAATATTTTAATCTGGTCAATAAAGGTGCTCCATAAAAGTTCTCTCAGGAGAACGTCCTTTCTATACTAATTCCATTTTGTTTAGAATTTCTTATTAATTTGATTTGAATTATTTCATTTTATTTATTTTCATAAATTACATTTCTATAATAGATTAAATAAAAACATCTAAAATAAAGTAGTTAAAGTAAATTAGATTCAGTGAGTGAACGAATTAATAAAGCTCCTCAAGTGAGATGATCGTAGTCAGCCTTTATGATGCACTATGAGAACATAAAAAATACACTTTTCCATGCCCTACGATAGGAATGTGTCAGCATACCCCAAATTCTAATAAAGATATTATGGTTGAAAAATATTATTTTGAAGTTTTGTATTAATTTATCAATTACATCATCTATTTATTGTACTTTTTCCTGAAGTATTATCAAGACTAGATTTTTCTAGAAACTAAGGGTGTTTTTCTACTGAGTTTTAATCACTCTTTATTCGTACACCATTGGGTACCTAAGAAGAATTCAGGGATACAGTTTTGGAAAATTTAAAGAGGCCCTATACAATATTAGATAATTTTATTGATGGAATTGGAGAATGGATATTAAACCATGCATGGTGTTTTGGATTAAACATTTACAGTATTTTTATTATTATATGTTTTAGTTAATTTTTTTGAATGAATTTCAACACTAAATTTAATTGGTATATAGTTTTATATGAAATGGTTTGTTATGTTTGAGTTGTTTTGTATTTAGATACTATATTCTTAAATTATATGATTAGAATGGTTTATGTTATATCCATTGTGATTTCAACTATGTTCCATAGGGTATAGTCTCCCCACTATATTCGTAGACCCTCACGACTATTAGGAGACCAATAGTATAAAGGGAGGCATGCTTGAGGTTATATTGAAACAAATCTAAATCATGTGAGAGAGAACAAGGCCCTGGACATTATAAGAGATGTTTATAAATATATATGTAATTATATATTGGTATAAGGTTAAGAAAAGAGGCTTTGAAATTTGAACTTTATAATTGTATATGGTTTTTAAATATTCCCACAAAGAGGGGTTTAAAATAGTCTTTTCATTTAAAAATAGATTTAAGACATTCAAGTGTTTTTTAAATGATCTCAAAGAGAGTATTAGGTTTCAATTGAGTTTTAAAAAAGGAGTTTGAAAAAGTTATCATGGTTCTAATTTGTGATTTGATTTTGGTAATGATTTAGAATGTGATTGTGTTTGTGATGGAATGTGGTTATGGGTTGGTTGTTGATTTCACAAGGGTGGAGTTAGGTATAAATGTGAGGAGATGGGTGTTTCCCTAGATTAGTGTTTATACTATCCCAGTTCTATTCCAATTATACTTTGAGAGATACCTTGTTGAATTACTAGTTTAGTCTAAATAGCTAGATAATGTTCTATGAGCGTGTCCTAGATCCTTTTCATCCTATAGGTTTAAGCTCCACCATATTTCATGTGTTTTGATGGTGATGATGTGATTTTTGTTTTTGAGTGAGATATTATACTTATTATTACTATGATTTTATAGTTTTTATTTTACACCAAAAACTGGCACTTTAGTTTTGATTCATACCTATCAATGTTTCATTATGATGTACCTTGTTATTATTAATATTGATTATCATTTATTTATTAAAATATTTTTCAAAAAGTATTTGAGAATTTTTTTTCTAAAATGAATTAGAAAATGGTTTTGAAATTGACATTTTTCAATAAAAGTGGCATTGGATGATGAAATATTTCATATCTGATTTTCCTCATTTAAAAATAAAAATAAATGGAAATTTATAAATATATTTGATATGATATTGGGTTTGATTATAAAAATTTAATACTCGTTTTCTATTCATATTTTTTAAACATATTTTTTGGTTTATTTTGGAAAATTAAAACATGGTATCTATAGTGATTAGCTATTGGAATGTGAGATCAATCACTACACAGAACACATGATGAATATCGAAAAAAATGGATTTATAGGTTTTGGATTTTATTCTAAGAGTGGGATATGAGTTTTGGATGGAGAATTCCCTCAGGTCTCATGAGATAGTTCGATCAGTTATGTTAGTATTTACTTCTATCATTTTAGTACCTTTGAACATGTTTTCCTTTACTACTATTCGTTATGGATGTGGGAGGTGTACTTGAATATGGATTTGTAGAATTAGAATAGAAGGGATTATTTCTATTGTGGTCATTGAAGGGTGAGATGAGAGATTTATTTCTCATCTATTATAATAGCTATTTATTTAAATTATTTATGTTTATTTTAAACTGCAATTTTTTTATAGCATGGAAGTCTGACTAAAGGATGTGTATGGATATAATTATGGTAGAGGTTAACTATAGTTTAAATCTTATTAATCCATGAGAAATCACCCCAATGATTTATTTTCATGCCAATGTGCTTGTTTTTAGCCAAGGTAGATCCAGGATTCCCCTTAGGGATGTGGTGGGCCAGGCTGGGTGCTGGTTAAGGTGGAATCCTAGGCAATTTCATTATAAATGGTTCTAGAGCTATGTTCCTTCAAGGGATAGGTTCTAGAGTTACCCTTTTATTTCAGATTTCTAATAGATTAAAGTAGGATCAATAGGTCTAGAGAAGAAGATACATGAAGAGTATGGCTAACTCTTGCTCACACAAAAACTTGGGAAACCATGAGAAGCTTGGTTTTGGGAGTTGAATTTTTTATTTATGGATTATTTCTGGTATTTTAGACTATTTTAAGGATTCGTGTGTATTGAGGGATGAAATAGGATTTGAGATGGTGGTATATGGTGAGCTCACGTGGCATGGTAACCCATGTAAACCCACATACATGGTCCTATGTTACTCTCTAAATTTTTTTTTGATTATCCCATGTTCAAACAAGATATGTATCCAATTAACACATGATCAATTATCCCATTTATTTTAGCCACATGTTGTTTGATATTGAGAAATTTAATTGTTATTGATGTTTGATGAAGAGATTCTAGAAATTAAATATTTTAAGTGATGTTTATAGATTTTAAAATGTACGCGTGCATTTTTAAATATATTTAAAAGTAAAATAATAATGTTTTATATAAAATGTATAAGGTGAATTTTGAATTTAATGAATTGGGTTTTTTTGATTGATTGTTTCCTTATAAAGGTATTATTTTATCTTTTTATGTTGGAAAAACATTATTTTAGGTAAAGAAGTTGGTTTCAAAACCAGTAAGGTGGTTTTTGAAATTAATTTAGAATGGAGTTGGAGTTTGGGGAATTTAAAAATGTTCATCATTAGTGAAACTTTTGGGTCTAAAATGTGTTTTTGTAATACTGATATAATATTTTAAAATTTTTTGTAATGGTTTTGAAATGGTTCAAAAATTGTCCATTAATTATTTTAATGATGTGATTATATTTATTGGTGTTCTTGGTCGGGTTCTTCAATGTTTTTATTTTTAATTTATATAATATTTTTTATGTGAGTGTATAATTATTTTAATGTAATTCAATTAGGTCTTTTTCTATTTTGATATTTCAAGAATGCTCCCTATAATAGACTTGAGTGCTGTTGGGTTTTGGTGATAGTCAATTTTGTGGGTATAGTCGATTGAGTTTTTTAGGTAAAAATACATGGATCATTTCTTATTTGGTTTTATTGAATGAAATTATTTTGGGTTTCTATGTCTCTTTGGATTTTTCAATGTAGTTATCATAGGTTAGGCTGATTTTGGTTTCTTGATTATTGGGGAAAAACATAGGTGTGCTTTGGGTACCTAAGAAGGATATTGAACTAGTTGATATTGTGTACCTAATGGTGTTGGATTTATTTTGTGGCACTATTTAGAGGGGTGTCCTTGGTATGAGGTCCTAGGTCACAAATTCCTTATTCATTTCTTAGGGTTTGAACCCTTGTTTTTTAAAGAGGCATGATTATGGGTCATGCCTTATTTTCTTTGTTCCTAGTAAGATTATGATGGTATCTTGATTTATTATAAACATTATAGAATCATTTTATTATTTTAATTCTTTTTACCTTCTTGGGGAATAGTTACTTGGGACTTTTGAGGTATCTTTTCTTCCATTATTTTCCCAACTAGTGACTCATTTGTTTTTTTATTTTTCTAGATTCCATTGACTGTTTTTATTTAAGCCTACACAGAGGGTATATAGTTTAATATATAAATATTATAATGTTTAACATATTTAGTGTTTTTTATTCCCTTTGGAGAAAGGTTCGAGTTTTAGTTCATACAAATATTTTTTAAATTCTTTCACTCCATTTGATCTACTATGAAAGTTAGGTTCTTAAATGGTGGGGAGACCCTCTCTAGGTCTCCATTTATTGATTCCATTTTAGTGGTTAGGTGTGAGTTGTTAATGGAATATTTATGTATTCTTTGACCTTTTAGATATTTTTCTAGTGTTTTTAGTTAAATTTTATTTCATTTATCATGAATATCATCTTGTATATTTTCCCTATTTCTTATTAATATTCTTCTTTATGTCTTCTTATTCTGTTTGAGGGTTCTCTAGGGGTAGAAATTATTATGGAGGGGATGATTTTTAAAACCTAATAATTATTTCCTAGATTATTTATTTATTTATTGGGAATTATTGTTTACACATAAATTTACGTCCAAATGTTTTGAATTTTCTAAATTTAATATTTTTCAATCTAACACTCATTTATCGCACATTTAGTACTAACTGTATGGTGACCATTCAAGATATGTTTTTAAAGATAAAGATATTCTTTACATGGTTTGTGTATGGTTGTTCAAATCATTTTATTTAACCATAACGGTACCTTGTTTTCCTATTGAAGGGTGTATAGTTTGGGAAAACTATGTAAGGACTGTGCGATATGCCCAAACCCTAAAAAAAACTAAATATTATAAATTTACCTTTATTATATTCCTGAACATGAAATGTCAATACCCTTATGCTATCTCATTTGAACCATGATAAAAGGATCTCTTCCACATGTTCTTCTCCTTTGGCCTCCTCCCCTTGGTTATTCCTCATGTGATTTAAAACTGATCTCTATCTGGGTAGGGATCATTCTTCTTATCTAAATTCTTCACCCCACCTCTCGAATTTTTCTATCTTCCCCATTCATATATCAGCCTAGGATAAAACCTAAGTTATTATTGTTTCTAAAATCATGTTTTTTTTATTTCTATCTTGTGCGATAGGTCCTACAAGACTTTACGAAGCCATTGAGGAATGATTCACATCATCTACCCTAGCCCTATGTAGGTGCTTCAGGTTATTTGATACTCCTTAAGATGTATTGTGAGCTCAAGAATTTCAAATTGGTTTCTTTTAAATTTATATAATCTATTAGGCTCAATTGGACTTATAAAAATGTTTTTCTTAACTTTTTAAGTGGTTTCGATTTATTTTCAAATGAGTTTCTAGGGACTTTGTCTTATTTTCTGTCTGCACTCAAAGAATAAATTTTAATTTTGATTGATAAAATACTTGTGGTGGTTTTCATAGAAGAAATTTTTTCTTTAAAATATTTTTCCATTTGTTTATAAAACATTATATTATGATGAATGAGTTTAATGGACTCATAATTTTTATGTTCCCCATATCTAAGTAATTTCAATAAGTTTCTTTGTTTTATCATTATTTTGTTCACATATGATTGATGTTTTATGTGTAAAAAATAATATTTAATGATTATAAATGTCTGTTTGGATATATATATATATATATATATATTTATAAATTTCAACATATTCACATGAGTATATGTCAACATGTGCATTGATAAATTTTTACAAATATATATGTAATTTCATATGAGTATAAAGTTTAAAAATATAATATTTTAAATATGTAATTCATGTTTTAATTTAGTTGGTAAACATTTTTCCAAAAAGGGTTTTAAATGTTTTTTTATATAATAAAAATACTTATTTCTCTCAAATGTTTGTGAAATGATTCAATGATAGTGTTGGTGTTCAATTGAATTTTAAAAATTGAGTTTCAAAATGATAGAATGGTTCCGATTTGTGTTTTGATTATGGGAATGATTTTGAATGTGATTGTGTTTGTGATGGAATGTTGTTATGGGTTGGTTGTGGATTTTAAATGGGTGGCCTTAGTTATGGATTCAATAGGATGGGTACTGCTATAACATGTTGTGTAGACTATCTCAGGATCATTTCTGGTTAGACTGCAAGAGCTACCAAGGAATATTACATGTTTAGGTAAGAAATATGGATAGTATTCCATGAGTGTGTCCTAGTTCCAATAGCACTAATATGTAAAATATTTTCCATGTTTCATGTAATATTATGAAAATGATGATAATTTGGTTTTTTATTGAGATATGATACCAATTATTACCAATGACTACATATAATGTATTTCCCACTGATCACATGTACTTTAGATTCAATGCATATTTATCATTGTTCCATTATGACATGCCTTATTATTATTATTATTATTATTATTATTATAGATTCTAATTTTATTATTTAAATTATTTTAAAAAATATTTGAGAAAGTTATGTTTCTAAAATGGTTTAATGATTTTTTTTTCATATTTTTATTTTTCAATAACAATTGTGAAATTCGATGAAATATTTTCTAAGTTAATGTTTTCATTTTAATAGAAAAATAAAATCAAATTTAAAAATATTTTTGAATTATCATGGATTTGATTATAAAAATGGAAACCTGATTTTCTATTTATATTTTGAAACAATAATTTTTGGTTTTCTTTGTAAAATAATGTCATAGAATCTATGATGATTGCCTACTTGGCTCTCATCATCACACCATACTCACACGACTTGTTGTTTATAGAGTATGGGGCTTTGAAAGTTTTGGATTTAATAATTGAAGTGGGATTTCAGTTTTGGATGAATCTTGTCTTGTGGTCACATGAGATAGTTTGATAAGGGTAAGTATTTAATTTTATCATTTTAGTAGCATCAACATAGTTTAAAATTTTTTCATTCAGTTTTGGTTATGTGAGGTGTACCTTCATGTGGTGTTATGTAAGTGTAATAGATGAGACCATATCTATAGAGATCATAAGAGGTAGATTTGATAAATTTATTTTTTATTTATTATATCTAATATTTGTTTAAATTATTTATTTTTATTTTAAAATATTAATTTTTTTGTCGTGTATAATTGAATTATAAAAGATTCATTCTAGAATTCTAAAAGAATTCAATTACTATTTAAATCTTATTAATTTTGGTGAAATCACCCCCAATGATTTCTTTTTTATTCTTATAATGATTTTTGTCAACCTAGTAGGATTGAGGACGCCCCATGGTTTAGCGTTGTTCCATATTGAGTGCCATTTCTAGTGGTGGCCTTGGCCGGTTCGTTATATGAGCACTATTCACAGGTATTATCAACAAGGAACAATTCATAAGTTTCTATTCACCCATGAATTACAATTCCCATTGATTATATGTTTGTATGTTTATATATATATATATATATGTGTGTGTGTGTGTGTGTGTGTGTGTTTGTGTGTGTCAAAAGTCATGGAAGACCCTCCACCGACACCCTTTAAAATTATAGGTGCTGGATGAATAACAACCAGATTTTACTATTGATCTAGATTAAAATATTATATATATATACCTAAAATCATTTTTTATCCAAGTAAAATACTTCTTTGATCTTAATGTATCCATAACTCGGAAGTTCGACTTTATATTGAAGTTTCATCATTAGCTTTGATACCATATCAACACCCTATACTTGAATTTAGGAATGTTTAATTCTAATTCAGCTTAAGTAACTAGAAGGTTACTCTAATACCTCTTGTTGGTACCAAGTATGCAACGACAATCAACAAATTTTTATTTTAAAATTTTATCACTTGAATAATGTTGTGATGATTTTTTCCTAGTGAAACACCACCCAATTTTATACATAAGGATATCTTGTAAATTAGATTTATAATGAAAAATCAAATTCAAAACCACACCACAATTCATTGTGATTGAATGAGTGTCTGCTTAATACTGGAGATATTTGATTAACGGAATAGAAGTAAGAACCCTATATATTATCCCTATACACTGTAGAAGCTTATAAGTTCATCAATTGTCAATTTCTCAGTGCTATCATAATGAATAAATTAAAATTTCAATGTCTCAACAATCACCACAATACCATTCCTTCAATTAAATAAAGAGAATTCATATTGATATTCTTGGAACATTCCCTTATCTATCTATGAATTGAAGGAGATAACAAAGGAGATCTGAAATTCACATGTTGAATAGTGATCCAAACTTAGTATTTCTATAGCTTAAATAGACAAGAGAATACATACCAAAATTATTCTATTTCTTGAAAGAAGGTATAATATTCTAATTTAGCCATAAAATATAGCTAGTACCCATGTCCCAAATGGAATAAATATTAAATCACACATTTGTCATATATATAAAATATATTACATGATAAAATGATAGTCATTAATTGAACTCACTTCTACTGAAATATTTTAACGAACCATGAAGAAAAATATTATTCTATTAGAAAGTCATTTCCATAATATTGACATTAAATCATGAATACCATGAGTAAATAAATTTAACCCCTATTATTATAGACTCTAATAATAATGAATTTATTTATTTCTCAGTGATTGTTCAAACTTGTACATCAACCGAACTCCACTACGGATCCCACCATGTCCTATACTAAAATTCACAAGAATTGGGGAAGCTTTGAATGTTATTTGTGTATGAGCCTTTAGGATATAATCTAAATAACAATGAATATTACCCACAAAGTAATAGTAGTATCTAAAAACACATCATCTCTACAGAGGATATATTTTTTAGTGAAAATAATTATAAACTCATATGAACACAATCTTTACAATATAATCCATTTTTTCCATGATATATCATAAATCAGGACTCACAGTTTGTTTCAAAATCCATTTTTGATTTATTATTTTTTCATCTTGCTAAATAGGCTTAAATTTTTCTAACATGTACATGAATTTAGTGATGTTATTACCATCCTGTTCAACTGGGCCTGAGATATCTCTTTCCTTTAGAATCGATAAATCCTGTGTTGACAATTAAATAAATGGCATACCACCAATGATGTACTGAACACAAGCTAACTTGAAATGATATAAATACCATAGTATTAAACTTATGTCAATATATATGATAACATTGTACACATTGAGAATGATCTATACTCTAGAGACCAATACCCATGATCATAAATAAGAACAACCAATGACACATAATACATGTGGTGTTCTTATTGGTTGTCTAGTCCTCTTGATCTCCTTTACTCAAGATCAAAAAGTGTGAACAGTATTATAATAAGTCTCAATACCTATGAACCCACATCACCAAATAATAAAACATCATATGTGTCCCATATATATGATATATCTAATCCGTATGACATATGTTTAAGATCATTATCATAATTTAAAAAGTTTCAAATTATAGATGGGAACTGTTATATCCTTTTTAAATGAAAAATAATATAGGAACATGCAAATTAAAATAGTGAATAAACAAGTTTCATCATGATTATGATAAAAATTCATCATTTGTTACTTAATTTATACATAATATGACAGTCAAGAAGTATTGTCTTTGTTTGGTCTATGAAACCAAATTTTACAATAGTGTCTTCTTAAATTTAGAAGAAAAAAGTAGTTTCTTTATTTTTCTCTTGATTATTCTTCTTATACTCTTCCAATTAATCTATCCACATAATAATATATTGATTTTTTACATGCCCAGTCATACTTTTTTTGTTGAAACTTCTTCTTCACAACAGTTTTCAGGGTTTTAGGAACAAGGTGTTTAATAAACATGTTCTTCATTTGACTAGGAAGAATAGATATAAAATTTATAGCTATATTTACATTCCATTTTCACTTTCCAAATTTTTTTATCATTATTTACATTTCATTTGTATTGATACATTTCATGTAATTCACTTGGAATGTCAACTATTATGTCGATTCATCCATCTCTCTCTTAATCGAGTTTTTTCTTATTTTTCCATCATTCTCCCTTTCTACATGATGTTCATGAAAATTTTACAATGGTACATGATGAAGAATATTATAACACAATAGAATAATATATTTCCAGTTACTGTGAAATCATTCTCCTCATTCTTCTAGGGTGTACGCTTCACAATATCATCCATTTATTTATTTTTAAAGAAAAATGTTTCTTTTTTGATTTGTTTCTAGAAATTCTATCATGGAAATATCATTTCATAAATATATAATTTTTGTCTGGATGGTAAATTCCAACAATATTTAAAACAATGGATATATATGATTTAAAAATCATAGAACCCTTATATGCATTCGAATTATTTTTTATGTATAATGTATTCCTTTTATATGAGATCAACTACTGTCTAGCAGGTTTTATTTGAAATTTAGCTATATTCATCCTTAATTTTTTCCTTCTAAAATTATTTTATACAAATATATTATTCAATAAATAAATTTAAATGTGTCTAAACCATTAGCATCCCCAACAGTAGCCTACAAAATTCTTCCTTTTTCTTGAACATATAGTTTGTCTAAATAGTTTTGCTATTGTACCCTACTATTTTTGGACCAAAAACCCAGATTTTTGGGTTAATAAATGGAAAAAAATATTCTTGGATATACTCACACACATATATGACACATTTTTTGGTTTATTGGATTGTTTCACCCTAATATATATAGTTTTTGAATTTAAATACATAAAATAGTAAAGACACAATTAATACTTCAAGATCTAATTGATTTGTGGGTTACCTTTATTTATGAACTATTAGAGGATTATTCTATAGATGACCCTAAACACAATTTTATTCCATCATGAATTCCTTCTAAGGGAATGAATCTCAATAAAATTAGTTTCAATATTTCTCTTATCAGTTGTTTGGAACGACACAAATTGCATAACTTCCATATTTTTTAATTTTACTTAAAACTCTAGGAACTTCATGTTTAGTGTATACTCTTCATCCTTAAATAAACTCAATTAATATACCAATTTTTTATTTAGATTTGTAAGTTTATCATCATGTATTCTATTTTCCTCTTCAAACTAGTTTCTAAGCATATATACATTATTTATATTAATTTCTAGTTGAGTATTTTTCACATATATAATAACATTATGTAGTTTCTAAAACGCATGGATCACCTCACAAAACATATTTTTGAAAAAATATTTCTCAAAAGTATTACATTTAATTTCATTTTTAAATAATTATATTATTTTCTTTTAAAGTAATTTATATTCTTCTTTAACATTCAGAAGTTTTGTAAGGGTGTTGTAACACTCATCTTTTTTGATAATGCATCTTTCGTTTCATAAATATTGTTCTATAGCTTTGACTAATCATCATGATGTCCCTTGATATGTGAAAATATATATGTGAAAACATTAATGAGGAAAATTTTCCTATAGTCCTATACTTTAGAATATAATTAATTTAGAGATTCATTAATTTACTATTCCTTAAAAAATTGAACATAATTCATTAGAGGAATCATAATCATTAAGTTTATAAATTCACTTACCACTATAACTATCTTTATATAGTGATTGTTACTAATTATTCTTGGATAATTTTCTATAATTATTGGAATATTTATTCTTTATGTTTTATAGTATTTGATAAAACTTCTAAATTAGTATTAATAGGGTTGAAAAAATATTTTCCATATGAGGATTTTCATAAAACATTACAAATCCTAATATGATGTAATATCAGTATAATAACCAAGGGAAATTTTTTTAGAACCAATCGTAGGTAAATAATTGTTATATAATTTCAATTATTATAAAAAATAGATCCACCAACAAGGAACATATGCTATGATACCAATTTTGATCTCTATATGATCTGTCTAATCACACACGATAGGGATGGGGGGTGGAATCAAGAATGGTCAATTTTTTAAAAAATATAATATATTATTTTTTTATCCTTTTACAACTTTGGTCATTGAGCTACTGATTCTAATTAATGAAAAATTTTCTTTTATAATTTAACCTAGAATAAACCTATTTTAATTTTAGATAAAAAAGATAATATAGATCATATTTTTTTATAAAGTTTGTCCCATCTTGTGAATCCAACTCCTTAAAGTGCTTTCAATTCCCAAGTCACAGATTCTCTATTACATTAGTTTTATCAATTAAAGTGTATTTTTCAATGTATTTTATTGAATAAAATAACCCCATATCTCAAATGGGTGAATTAAAAATATTAAACACGTGACCTTAAGTTTCATCCCAAAACACAATATTCTATTTTCTTATTTATAGAAAAAATTTCAAAATTTAACACTTTATGCACCACAAAATTATTTATAAAGTGATAATTTATATCAATGAGATTTAATCTAAAATGTTTAACACTATTTACTAATATATTAGTAGTACTCTAATTATCATATACTATAATAAGTTTAAACTTTACTTCCACTATGAGATATTCAAAAAGATTCCTTATCCACATTAATTGGGTTATGGGTTGAGTTATAGTAACATATTTTTCTTTAGATGCATTAATGGTCACAAAAAGTTTTTTCATTCTGTACCAACACACACACCTTTCAACTAGGGAAGAAACTCCACTAGATGTAGAAATTGTATCATCTACATTAAACATATTCAAATTTATTAAATCATTATAATTAAACACATAATCTATCATTCCTTTTATATTCCAAAAAATTACATTTACAACCATTAAATTAGTCTACTTTGGATATATTTTAATCCTTAAACATAATGTAACAAAATATGAAATGTTCGGTCTTAAAATAGGTATATATAGAAAACATTTAATTAACTTTTATAATCTTTTATGATCATTGTAAAAAAAATTCCCAATAAAATTACATTAGAAATAAATATTTAATCGACCAAACCACAATTATTTATAAGTTCATAATCATAATTTTCTAAAGAAATATTAATATAATATCCCTATTGTTCAATTATAATGATAGAAAATATTTCAATTCCTAGAGCATGGAAATTTCAAATAACTTATTCATTTACATGAAAAAATATATTAATTAGCCCTCATCATTTATATCAAATATAATATTATATATATAAATAATAATAATAATAGATACCATGTTCTTATGTTTCCTATAGATTTTATTGTCCACTATTCCTTTTTTAAATTTTAAATTCTTAAAAAAAATATCATATTGGGAATACCAAGATATTATTTTTGAGTGGATCCTTTAACCATTTTTTTGATAACTAAAAATATTTATTTGTTATATGTATTTTAAAGTCCTTAATACCAATAATTTTGTATTGATTAAAGTATGTTTAATAATGATCATATCATAATATTTATGTTCATAAAAAATATATTGATTTTATGTTTTTATTACTCCAAACATGTTCTAATAGTTTTATATTGACTAACAAGGAAAAATATAGTATTTCAGACCTTAAAATATCATTTAATAGGTTTTTAATTATTTCTTTTTATCTAATTCATATAGACAATTCTCCAACATAGCCCAACCATGTAGATGCATTTCTATAGTAATTTAACTTTTGTATTCTAGTCAAAATATGGGAGAAAAAACTCTAAATAGAATGATTATTGATTATTTTGAAATATAATATAATTATATATGTAAAATTATAAGAAATAAAATAATTAATAGATATTTATTAGGTCCTAAATTATTCTAGGTGTTACTATGTGATTTTATTTTGAATTATGATGTTTTTTCGCAACGAATTTTATAGTGTATATTAATGATTAGAAGAGATATAGGATTTTTATTAATGTGATTCTTGATTATTTAGTAATATATTTAAATTTTATAAATATAATTCATCTAGACAAACATATAATTTTATAATTTATAAGGCCTTATTTATTTCTTAAATGTGATAAGTCAAGTTGTTTATATATTTTATAAAATCAGTTACAAGAATCACCTATGTAAATTTACCTACATGAATTATCCTATATGAATTATATTATTTGAATCACATACATGAATTTGATTATATGAAATCATCTATGTGATTAATCCACCTATGTGAAACAAATTGTTGTAAACAAAATTCCATACGAACAATTCTTTTAGATGAAATTTATTTTCTCTGAAAATGATAATTCAGTGACCATATATCAATGTTTTTATGGATATGAATTATTTTTATCTTTTTCATATATATCATGAATTTATTTTGGATTAAAAATAATTTTATTATGTTTTAAAAAACTCATACTCAATTTTATATATATATACATACATAAATCTTGAAATCAACTTTTTATAATATAATATTTCACATTTCAATCAGTTGTAAGTTTTTTTAATATTATTAAATTTTTCGTTTTTCTAAATTTTTTCATTATTTATTTATAATACATGAAAACATATTTATATTTATTTATAATTAATTAAATGAGTTTCACATAGGATTAACTGTGTATTGATATTTATGCTGAAATTTATAGAAATTGAAATACTCAAATTCAAAATGAGTAGAATATAAATATTCTATGTTGAATATTATTAGGGTGGATCTGTAGGTTATTAAAACATATTATATAATAATGTATTATTTTTTCTAATTAATTACATATTTTATATTTTATTTTTTATAGAATACTGAGTAAGACATACAATTTTTATCTTTTATACTTACTCATGGATTGTTGATTAAGAAACAAGAATGGAATAATATAAAGTAGTTCATTGAAAAAATAAAGATATATCAAACATTAGTTTTTTGGATACTATGAATATAGAAAATATATATAAAAACAGATTCTATAGAAGTATAAATAAGGTGGCGATATATAAAAGTTTGAGGATAATATTGTACTATAGAAGTGCTACATTATTTGGTGATGAACTGTTGGCTCCCAACCAAACTAAATATATTTGATCCCTTGTTGCTGGATATTTTCATGCAACATCAACTATCAGACTCTAAATCATTCAACATGTTCTATAATTTCACTTCTTCCTATTAATATTTAAAATGTATAATTGTACAGGATTATATATCCTATTAAAATATAAGATTGTGGGGGTGTGAATACCAAAAAACAATTAGGTATTGGTTTGTGTTGCTAGGAGGGAAAATGAATGTGGTTTTGGTTGTGCCTCTATGTGGGAAAAATATAATCTATTTGGGTATAATCCAATTGGGTTAAAATTATTTTTAATTGGGTTATGAATTGATGTAGGAAAAATTCATTGTATTATTCCATTATAGTGGTTATAGTACATTATATCTCTCTCAATTCATGAGAGGGGTGAAGAGTGAATAGATATCATTTAGACCCAAACCACTATAAAAATCTCTATGTCCATCTCATTTTATTTTTACACTATATTAACTTAATAACTCTAACATAATAACCATAAATGTAAAATTCATTTTAAAAAGGATAATTAAACCCCCTTTGGAATATTTACATCTTCCAATAGGAAAAAACAATTGCCATATAAGAAGTATCCCTAGATCAATATATATATTATTTATTTGTGTTAGCCATTTTATAAATTAATCATCAAGGGGAATGATCTATTTAAGATAGCAAGAAAAGGTTCAAATTAGGGATGGATACATCAAAACAACCCATTTTGATGGTATTGACTTTGGATATTATCAATCCTATATGGAAGCATTCTTAATGAAACATAGAATTGATCATTAAATGATCATGGAAAAACAAAAAAATATTCATGAAAGTGAACCTAAATCATTAGTTGGAAACGATGTGGTTACGTATGTGTTGAATTAAAAGGAATTGAATAATTTATATTTTGAAATAAATATAAATGTGTATAGTCATGTATATGCATGTAAAACTGAAAATGAAATCTACAAAAATTTTCAAGGTACATCCCTTGGCTTGAATAAGACTATTAGAATTATGTCAGGCATGTTATTAGTTGAATATCCAAAACATAAAATAGGTGATGATGAAACTATTAGTCAAATATTCCATAGATTTACTATTATTTTAAATATTATGATTTATTTAAGAAAATCTCTATAAAATATTGTTATTGTTAAAAGACTACTTAGATAACTTCTTAAGAAGCAACACGATGAAAAGGTTTATATATATGAATGAAAAAACTTCACAGAATACACTCTTGATTTGTTTATTGGTTCACTATTATAGTATGATTTAGATCATACAAATATCATTGAAGGAGATAATTAGAATGAGAAGGGAATTTCATTAATATTTAATGTTTCTAATTAAACTTATGATTTCACATTTCAATGTAGTGAAATTATTAACACTAAATATGTTAAAAAGGGTAGTATAGATAAAATAAATTCTAGTCAAGTAGATCCCAGAAATATTATCCTGAAGTGGATTACATGGATATGAAGAAAGTTAATATTAATTCTAATGATTCTCATGATGTAATTTGTTATGGGTATAGGAAACGAGACACATAAACCTTTTTTTCCCATGATTATAAAAAAATAATAATCAAAATAAGAATAAAATATGGAAATAACAACTAAATAGTGTTTCATTGAAGATTCAAGTACTTTTGAAGAATCTGGATTAGAAAATGACACAGAAAACCTCTGCTTAATTGATTAATAAAATCATGTAAGTGCCTATACTTATTATTCTTCTTATTCTATATTTGATTCTAAAAATACTGATGTTGAGTAATTTCTTAAATAGGTTGAAAAACATGATCATAAAGTTAAAAAATCACTGGTATATATAAGAACCTTTAGATCCATCATAAGTTTGTTCTTAAGGATAATGAAAATATGATGAAATATATAAAAAATAAAAAACTTATTTACATTCATATTTATAAAATACATTATAAAATATAAATTATACTCATGCTTAAAATGAAAAATTACATAGATAATTTTCTTTCATGTCAAAAACTCATGAATTTATTATTTTTTGATAATGGTATTAAATAGAATTAAAATATTAAAAATTAATTTTAATTTTAAATTCAAATCTATCCATTATTTTTCAAGGTAAATAAAAATTTGATTAAATGATGAGTTTAAATAAAATGAGCAATCCATTCACGGTTATGATGAAAATTTAAAAAAAAATTGTAGGACTTTATTTGCTAATATCATAATGGAAATACATATTCTACTATATGTTTTAGATTTCATATGAAAAAATGACAATTCTTTTATATTTCAACAATCTCTTGGAAAAATTAAGGCTTTCATTTTTAAATCATTATATTTATGATTACTTGTGAATAAGTGTTTGAAATCAGTTTGGGCTCCCAAGATATCATAAGATTATCATATCAAATCCAATTTTTGATGGGTACCAAAACATTATTAAATCTTTTTTATATGAAAATTTACTTAGGTGAATTAGAAAGTGTGTTTGGGGTATAGATAGTGGATTCTCAATACACATGACTGGTGATAAATCAAATTTTCTATCACTAAGTAAATTTGATGAAATCAATGCTGATTTTGATAATAATTATAAAGTAAAGGTAAAAGTTTTTGGTGAGAATGGAATTTCAAGTGCTATTATTATTTATAAGGTTTTGTATGTTGATGTATCAAAGCATAATTTACCAAGAAATTTAAAATTATTTGATGATAGATTTTTTATTAAATTTCAAAATTATAAATAAATTATTTTCAATGATACATCTATTTTATTTTATTAAAATTGAAAATAAAATATTTAATAAATAAATATTTATAGATTAAATGATTAAAATCTCAAATATTTAAATTTCATACATTCGGATAACGTTTTTTGGTATATGAGGTTGGGACATACTAATTTCATGTTGATGTACAAGCTGTCCAAGAACCAAATAGTTCTACAGTTACCAAAACATAAAGATCACAATACCATTGTTTTTGAATATTGATTGGAAGGTAAAAAATACAGAACCAATTTCAAATTATTTAAATAGGTAAAAACTACCAAATGAATTCTAAATTTGATATAATTATGATGGGAAATTTAAATACTTCTTTATTCTTCTAATATTTCAAAGAAATAAAGGTATTTTTTTAGTCAATTCATGTATGATAAAGAGTTAGTTAATAGATTTTGTTTAGGCTCATCTAAATGTGAAAAATACTATAATGTGTACAACGTTAAAATTATATTTGGATAAATCTATGAAATCTATTGATATTAAAATTTATAGGGGAATGCTTTTAATTTTTTTAAACATAACTACATTTAGGAATGATTTTATGTTTCTAGTTTTCATTTTTAAAGGATTTTAAGGTAACCCATAGTAAAGTTACATTAAATATGTTAAGTGGATTATTAGATATGTTAAAGGATATTTTAATATTGTTTTTTCATCCTACTAAAAATAATTTTTATTTGAGAAGCTATTAAGGTTCCAATTTTAGTGGAAATATGATAGATAGAAAAATAAACACAGATATCTGTCATTTACTTAGTTACTATTTATATTTTTGGTCCTCAAATAAACAAAATTATGTTTCTGTTTTAATATAAAAATACGAATATATAGTTATTTCATCATGTTTTTCTCTATAATTATATATTAAGACAAAAAATTATGATTTTAGTTTTTTTTATTCATGTTTTATATGAAACTTATTCTACTATTTATATTCCCAAAAATCCCTTACAAAACACTAAAATTATTCACATTGATGCTAAATTTCATTTTATTAGAGATCATGTTTAAATAAGAAATATAAGTTTGGAATTTAGATATATATAATATCATCTTGATATTATATTTTCTATGACCTTATACCATTCTAAGATTGGTAAAATCAAATATGAATATGGTATTTAGAAACATAAATTTTTATGGCATGGATTTAGGGGTATTTTGAGTGTGTTTATATATGGGAATTATCAGATTTAAATGAAATATTTTAATTTTGAATTTTTATTTCTAGTTTATTATTTCCAATTTCTGTATATATTTTTAATTATATTACTATTATAAATATTTTCATATATACTATAATATTTCAACTTACTATTTAATCTCATAATTTTTATAAAAGGATATTTTAGGAAGGTATTGTCATTATTTTTCAAAAACAAGTTTTAAAATTATGCCCAAAGTATAGTGGCTCCTTGACACATGTTTTAAAAAATGGAAGAATTTATAGTGCATCCTTGACATATCTTTTTATATATGATTGTATAGGAACATTTTACACACTATTTACATTCATTTTAGAGAGTGAATTTATCAATTAGAACATTATCTTTTTTATAATTTCAAAAAGGGGGAGAAGTTTTATAGTTATACTTGATTTTGAAATTATAAAAAAAGGATAATGTTTAGTGTCTCTTTGAATCACTTTATGTTTTAATAATTAAAAATATTTATTTATTTTATTTTATTTAAAATTATTAATACATAAATTTTTTTATTGATTATAATTTGATTAATCTTGATCATATGTGAATAGTTCTTTTTTTTATGATATTTTTTACATGTTTTTATTGGTAATAACTTATTATAAAAGTTTTATATTAAGTTACTAGGATAAATACATCAATTTATACCTTAAGATATTATTCATACATGTTTTTTACTATTCTCACGTATCCAATTCATTTAGTCAATTCCCACATGTTATTGAAATTCATGTAACCAAATATCTCATGTAGCCAAGCCATGGGGCCGAATTTCCATGTTGAATTACCATATGTACTTATACCATAACATGGGCTATGAATCTCCCAATTTGGAAATAATTAATTATTTTGAAATATAAGACAATTTTTTATATTTAATTAGAATATATAAATTTTTGTATATATCTTTATATAGTCATAAATTAGGTTAGAAGTAAGTGTTGGTTTTTAGTCTATATTCTGTAGTTTTTCAGAACTATTTTGCAACTACATTTTAGTGATAACATAAGCTATAGTAGTATGGATAAGGTGAATGTTGATTATATATAAATACACCAAAATTATATCAATACAAGTATACTGGACCCAAAGTAGATTATGTAATTTATTATGTCATATTTAGGTCTGAAATTTGATATGTCAAACTGATTATAAACTTCCAAAACTGACTACGTAATTAGACTATGTGAATTAAATTATGTGAATTATTATATATGAATTCACTTATGTGATTCACCAATGTTAATTTTATTACATGAAATTTAATATGTGATCAATTTTCTTATGTGGAAATCATTTATGTAGATAAATTTTCCAACATGGTATAATTCAGGTAGGTGAAATATATTATCTCTCAATATAATATTTCAATCATGGTAAATCAATGTTTACAGAGATCTAAAGTATCTTGATCATTTTTATATATATCAAAAATTTATTTTGGAGAAAAATACATTTTACCATGCTTTAAAAAACTCATATTTTATCTTTAATTTATAAACATATAAAAATATTGAAATATTCTTTGTTTTATGTAATGTTTTACATTTCAATTTCCTATAAGATAATTTTAAATATTTTAATTATCATAAAATTAATGATTAATTATTTTTATTCCATGAAAGTAGGTTATATATTGTCATATAATGAATTAATAATATTCACATGGTATTAAGCATGTATTGATATTCATGCATAAAATTTTGGAAATTGAAATACTAGAACTCAAACTAGTTTGAATTAGAAGGGAATGTCTTAAATATTATTAGTGAAGTCTCAATAAGTTATTAATACTTATTATTTAATAGTATATTAATTGTTCAAATAAATTCCATTGGGAATTTAATATTTTTTTATAGAATAATTAGTATGACACGCTTAATTATTATCTCCTCATTTACTCATCGAATGTTATTAGGGAAACATGGGTGATAAAATCTAAAGGAGTTCCTTTGAAAAATTGAGATGTAAGGGAATTAAATTAATTATGATTATATGCATAGAGAACCTCTATATAAAATATTATTTACAAAACCAATAAAAATGTGGATATATTAAAGAGGTTGAGGATTCTCAAAAACTGTAAAAGTATTGCATTATTTGGTCAACAGACATGAGTCATGGTGGGAGATAATAGAGTCTTACATAAGTTAATTTGAAGTATGTTTCTTCTATAGAGAATTAATAACAAGACAATTATGGATCATTCCTAGTAGTTCATGTAATTATTGTAGGGTTTTATGTTTTTTTCAATATATTCTGCTTAGTTTATGTATATACTTCACTTTTCTCATTTGTTGGTTGGGAATGAGGTGTAGTGGGATCATATGTTCAAGATGAGATTTCAAATGGAGATCATAATTTAGGTTAGAGCATTTAATCTCATGATACACACTTAGGTTCTTGTCAAGGACCTAACCTTTTAGAAGAGGCTAGAGGAAGACATGGTTACATGTTTAATTCAAACCCACAATGGGCTACAGGCCAATCATTCTCTCACAACTATGGGAGTTTCTTTTGGAAAAATATGTAGGAAGGAGGATTATTCATGTTAGAGTAGTGAATGTTTACTAGAGGTGAGTAGGGTCTCTTAAACACTTTCTTTTGGATAATGGGGTCCTTAGTTCAATAAATAGGGTCAATGGGGGTATTATCATAATTCATTCCCTAGGCCTGAGACCAAGTGTCATTAGTGTGTAAAGATAGTGAATATATAAAGTTTATTCTCAAATGAATAATGAATTTGGTTTCAGAGAGGTTTAATATGGACTTATACATCAATCCATGGGGTAGGTCTGGGTTTTTAGAATTAGGGATAAACATTGAAGGCTTAGGAAAATCATACTTACCAGGTAATGAGTTATATATTTGAGACATTCCATATTTTTATAGGGTATTATACTACAAAATACGATGGTTAGGGATCATCTACTATTAAAAGTTTTATTTTTATAATGTTGACATTATCTACTATATTGATTGATACTAGTTCATTCCATTACTTTTATATGTAAAATTAGTTTTTGTAATTGACTTACTGACCATGTTATTCTTTGAGTTACTTTTATTTGATACATTAGGAACAAATGTGGACCATATCATGTGATTCCCAAAGTGTCCTATATTCATTTTCGGCTATAGAAATATGTGGGACATTATGATTTTAGAGGTGATAAAATTTTATGTGATTCTCAATATAAAGAGTTTGACCAGATTCTGAGATCATATTGATAGCTATCAGAGACGTGTTTCCGTCATTTCAATAAAGGGAGAGAGGTATGTAACAACTACAAAATGTGAACTAGGAGAAGGTAGAGTCGGTATAGACTTGAGTCACATTGATACAATCATAGTGAAGATATTGGTACCGGTATTTTAATAGGACTAGTGAGAGGCCCCTCAAATTTTACTCCAGTCCTGGATCTCAATCAAGATATCTTTCTAAGTGAATTTATTAGACTTCCTCTTAATAGTTGTTTTGAAATTGATATAGATCTCATGTATGGTGTGAAACCCATTTTAATACCCCCTAATCACATAACACCAACCAATATGGAGTAGATCTAGGTGGAAATTGGTGACTTAGAGTAGAATGGATCTTTTAGGATGATTAATTCACTATTGGGTGCACCACTGTTGTTCTATAAAAATGAGGAAGGTAGTCATAAAATATATTTTTATTATAGAAATTTGAACTAGTTTATATTGAGGTATAGATGTCCTTCACCTAGGATGAACGATATTTTTTACTCATTATATAGATCTGAATTTTTTTTTCACGATTGTACTTAGATCAGACAATCATGAATATTTTGTTAGAGAGGAGGAAATACCAAAGAAAGTTTTTTAGAGAAGGAATGGATTGTATGAATATGTGGTGATGTTGATCAGATTGACTAATGCACCGAAAATGTTCATCAATATCATGAACAAGTTATTATAACCTTACCTAGACTCATTCATTATGGTGTTAATTGAAGATATCCTCATCTACTCACTAACATTAGAGAAGCATGCCATACATCTTGAGATAGTTAAGAGTAAGATTTGATCAAATTGAATTTATGACGATTTATCTATGTGTACCATTTAGATCAATAAGGTTATGTTCTTGTGTCATTTGGTGTCTAATGTTGGTAAATCTATTGACCTAGAGAAGGTAAAGGTAGTGATGTCCTAGATAAGTCCCATGAATATGTTTGAAATCAATATCCTTCTAGGATTAGAGGGATTTTACTATTGTTTTATCCATGACCACTCATAACTATTAGAACACATGAATGGACTGATAAATATTTTAGTGAAGTCATAGTGTCCGAATTATTGTGATGTGTTATTTATTGAGATCAATATATGGTTGACTATAACTCTTGTTTGGATACTTCATGATCTAAGTGTTAATATGTTGTATACTGTGATGCATAAATAATTTAACTGGGAGTAGTGGTGATATAGTTGAATATGGAAGTGGCTAATGGGTCAAATTAGTTATAACACACTGAGCAGAACATCCATAATCAAAAATTTTATCTTTCATTCATGGTACACACTTTGAAGTGTTGGAGATACTATCTCTTTAGCGGGTGATTTTTAGTCTACAATGAAAACATGATCATTCTTCATATCATCACATAGTGGGAACAATACCTGTATCCAATTCATTTATTAGAGTATCTACATATGTTTGAGTCAGTACGGATCGTGCACTAGGGAAGGGGAATTTTATTTTATATTATCTTCAACTTTAGATGTTGTTTTGGAATAATCATGGTGAGTGGCCATTATCGGGGCAGTGACACTTGATGAGATTTTTTTCTGATTGAAGGATGAATGATTATGAGGATCATATATCAATGAAATGTTCTCCATTGGTGGTTACATCTTCTTTGGTAGACTAGGTAAAGGCTTGATAGTATACTAACTCAGTGTGTGAGGTCATGCAGGAATAACAAGTTGGAGGTTTCCTGCTACTAGGGTGGTCATTGGGTAGCAACAATATGATCCATATGCATGGGCATGTTGTAGTCCCTATTTCTATCAGAAATTAATATAATAGGTACTTCCATACTCTATATGGTTAGTACATATGGGTGTGGAAAATTTATACCATGACATCAGGCGATAGTTCTGGTGGTAAGGGATGAAGTGGGATATTGATTGGTTTCTTTTCCAATGTCATACCATCCATAGGGTAAAGGGAAAGCACCAATTTCCTATTGGTTTGTTCCCATCACTTCCAATTCCCATGTAGATGAGGGAGGAAGCTAGGATGGACAATGTAATGTGGTTACCTAGGACCCTAAGCAGTCAAGAAATTATCCAAATGATTGTTTATAGACTAACAATAGTTTCCCACTTCTTACCAATCATATTTAATCACTCAATGGATAATATGGGAATGTAGTATGTGAGAATTTTATCTTATAGGAACACATGTTTCACCTAATTATTTTTGTAGGGTATGCATAAATCCCGAGGGAATCAACTATAATTGATCACAACATGCCATCCATAACTAGACAAAAGGTCAAAGAAAAAATTTATATACTAGAGGATATTCTTCAATATTACATTATACAATTTAGTATAGATGGGGATGATCATGTAAAATAGGTATTTTTTAATAAAATAATAACTATTTGAGGATCTCAATGGATGTTCATTCCACACACCGCTATGCTAGAATGAGGTGGATGAGGTATTAATTTTTTGGAATAGTATGATCTATGAGACCTTATAGAGAGTGTAGTTAATAACAAAATGGTTGGTGACCCATTCTATATGGTAGTGATCATAGGAAGACCCCAAGAGATAACCATTTTAGTTCACTATTGGTGAATAGGTTTTCTTGTGAATGTCATTTCAATTGGGGAATATTAATTTGAATAAGTAAGGAATGTTTCTACAATGGTTTGTTGGAACATTGAAGATCATTGTATAGGTTGGTACAATGGTGTAACATCTGGTCCATCCTAAGAATTATCAAGGAATGCATGATGTATTACACATTTTTCAGTTTTGAAGGTACACACTTGATCCAGATCATGTTATATATTGCGAGGATGTTGAGATGGATCCAGATGAATCTTATATGGAGAACCCAATATAGATTATGAACTAAAGTGAGATGATGGTATGGGGGAATATAGTGACACTTGTTTAGATCTAGTGGCAGAATGGACAGATCCAAGAAGAGATCTGGGAGTGGGAGTTTCACATTTGAGATTAGTGGTATGAGTTTTTCAGGAAAGACCACTGGTGATACTTCTTAGTGATGAGAAGTTATTAGGGAGGGCCAAATTTTAATATTCTCAATTCTTAATTATACCTAAAAACTATATTTTGGATTAATTTTTAATTATTTTTATGTAAAAATATATTTTCAATAAAAGTAAACCTCACACATTATTTAGGAGGTTTAGTAAAGGTAAAAAAAGATTTATAAGGCTTGAATAAGGGAAATGTTACTTTTTAGGGCTTCTGGAAGAGTAAGTGGGCTATAAAAGTCTATTGATAAGCATAAAATACAGTTTATATGTGTTGTGTAAAGGTACATGAGGCACTAAATAATGGTAAAGGGAATTACTGGCATTTCGTAAAGGTAAGGCTGCTTCTATATGGGCTATGTAAGGGTAATGAATTATATATATACACTATGTAAGGGTAAGGTAGGAATTGGGTATGGGTAAGGTAGGAACATCCTAAGGGTAACATTGGAGTTGTGTAAGGGTACCTTGGATCTAGATAATGGTAAAAAGGATCCATGTAAGGGTATTTCTATTTTTTTTAAGATTAAATAAGGTTAACCTATGACCTGTGTAAGGGTAACCCTTACTTCCTAAAGGACATTTAAGGGTAAGCATGAGTTTTACAAGGGTAGTTCCTACCCCATGTAATGGTAACATCTAAATATTAAGGTATACATAAGGAAAAACCAGAGTTTACATAGGTTGCGTAAGGGTATTTCCCTACCCTTACATGAAATTTAGGAGGTGTGTAAAGGTAACTCCATGTCACCCTTATATGGTTCCCTTTATAAGAGGAATATTTTAAAAACCCTATTTTATGCTCTTTCAACCATAAATCACACATGCAACCAGTTTTAATAGTTTTTAATGCCAAAAATATTAGAATTAAATTATTTCGAATCATTTTAGCATAACTAAATTTTTATGAATACATAAATTCTCCACATTTAGGAAATAATATGAAGAAAAATTAAATTGTTAATTTAATTTTTGACACTAATGGTACAACTCTAAATTAAATTTTGATATTTTAAAAATACCCGACTCTTTATACATTAAATTTTTATGATCATTTTGAGTCTATATATCCTAGAATTTCCTTTACATAAGATCTTTGAAGTCGTCCTTGAAAAAACTTATTTCATCTTATGGTTTTCCATGTGTTTCTAAACCTCTCACTCTCTTATGTTCTTAAGAGAATTATTCTTCAAAGAATAAATTTCTTTTATCATATTTCTGATTTTGTTTTGAAAAATCATTTCTAATTTTTTTAAATTGTTAAAATTATTCATATGCGATAAATAATCTAGATATAATAGATTAATAAGAAAATAACTATTAAATAGGATTATATAATTATAATAAAATAATTATTATTATGGATTTTATAAAGGAGATAATGATAGTGTCACACGTAAGTGTTTATTTGTTTTTGATGAAAAATGATATAATAGGTTATAAGAATACTTAGTAATAATATTGATTTGAATAATTCATTGGCTTGTTAAAAACTGTGATATAATATGTAAGAGGAGGTGTTCTTGTTTGTAGAGGTTTCGACTACAACTTTCAAGCCACATAGGATGTTTTATTTTTTGAATTAACATTCTTAACCATGAGGTAGTAATTTCCACACCTTTTTAGGCCATGCTTTTTTTCCTATTAGAATAATATATAGAGGTGTGTTGATGTGGTTAGACTATGATGAGTTTTATCAATTATTTTAATGTTTGGATTTGTTCACACTCATGATATAATATGTGAAATTTAATTTAATACCACAATTTTCTTATGTTATATTTTTGGTATATTCTACGTTGTTGCATACTATTCATGTGAAAAAAGTGACAAGTGGACTCATCATGGCTCGGTATGTCTTATACGGGGAGATTATTTAGACACTACACATGATTGATAAAAATGTTGAGATAGACGATGGGGTATGATGGCATAGTGTCATCTAAACTTGGGTTATGACAATCATTTGTGATTTGACCTATATTGCAGTAGTGGGGTATAATGGTCCATGTAACCTTACCTAAGAGACACCAACAAGGTATGATGGTCTAGTGTGGCATGACCTGGAGGACCATAGATTATATGGGTATTGATTCATTTTTAGGATGAAGCCTTCATTTTTGATATATCCTTGACAGTTTTGATATCTATTTTCAATGAGATGAAGTAGGTACAACTACAGTTTTTTGGAACCATGGATAGAAAAAGAATGATTGATATGTTTAGTTACTTGTGTGTACCATTATTTATAATCATTTGATGAACTCTTATGAATGAGAACACTTATTAATGATACATTTGTGGTGTACTACATAGTGTCATACTCATACCCCATACATGAATCTCTATGTGCAAGAAGATTTCATGCATTGGTATCAAAGAAATGGAAAGTGGCCAATGAAAGATGATTGATCCATGGATAATGAGCTAGAGGTGGCACTTTGATAGACTATGGGGATTACTATAGAATTATTTCATTATTTAACTCCTATAATTTATACTCTTATTTTATATTCCTATTTAAGAAAATATTGATTATATGTATGACATGTTTAATTTTTGGTTTTTTCCCGCATGATTACTCTAGTTTTTCATTATATTGTTGATTATTATTATCTTCTATATGACATGATACTAATGGTATATTCTTCCCATTGATGGACTAATATCCTTACTGCTAGTTAAAAACATCCTACATATGGAGAGGCACAAATCAGGCCATATAGAACCTAGAATCAAACATTATGATTCAATATGGTATGTTACATAAGGGTTTTCAAAATGTAATGTGGGGTGGAAGATAAAATATTTTATTTAGAAAGGACAGAATTTTTTTTCAATATTTTTGAATTTTTTTTAAAAGCTCCCATCCTAAAAATAGATAACAAAAAATAATTTTTAAAAGAAGAGAATATAAATATTAATGTCAAATGAGATAGTACATAATCGAGTGTTCCACGTTTAAAATAAAACATTTACATGACGGAACATATGGATAGTGATAGAAACCCATTTCTAAAGAGGATGAGAATATTTTTTGAGAAATAAATTTATCAAGGTAAAGTATTGGAATTAAAATTTCATTTCCCACTAAATATAAAGGGATAATACCATGAAATAAAATCTTAGGGTGTATGAAATAAATCTTGGGAGAAATAAATTAATGAAGAATATTTTTAACTGAATTAATAAAGATATGTGAACAAAAATGATTATAAATTCAGAATTGAAACTCATTTGAATAAATAACATGACATGGGTGTTAAAAAAGAATTAATTATTTAAATATGTTAAAATAATTTAATATTAAATTAATCAAACCATATTAATGAGATTATGGAGCATAATTAAAATTATATCTTAAGAAATTTTATTTGAGACAAAGAACACCTTATGATAGTAGAAACCTTCGAATAAAAACCCATTGAAGGTTTTGATTTCAAATGAAATAATAAATTACCTAAATAATTATAGTATCATGAATAAAATATAAAATTTTAATTATATATATCATTTCAAATATAACATGGTGTATAATAAGAAATATTTGTCAAGGGGTGAAATTGAAACACGAAAACCTTACCTAGTTCTATATTTATTTTGTGCATGAACCTAACTACCAGAAAAATAAAATTATGTTTATTATATACATTATTAGAAACTATATTCATCCATATTTCAATTAATAGTTACCATTTATTTTCATATACTATTTATTTGTTATATAGTTTTTGAAAATGTTGGTTATTTGAGGTGGTTCATCCAATTTCTACGTATCTTTTTTGGTATGTAGACCATGGTTAATGTTTCTGTATAAAAAAATTGCAATTAACAATATTGTAGGAAATTATTTCATTTATAATGATATTATAAAATATTTTAAACATAAATATAGATTTTTATAAAATGAACTCAAATTAGGAAAGGTACTCTGATATTTTCATTTTAGGTGGTTAAGCTTACTATGTATGTTTAATATTAATATCACATATATAATGTACACAATTGACTTTATATAATATTAATAATTTCATAAAAATAATTTTTTTGACTTATATGAACTTTTAATTTCATCCATTTTAAGTGGTGAAGAAAAATAAAGATTTCAACTTCATAGTGGCTGTAGTTCGGACAAATGCACAATGGACATTATTTTGTTTTTATAAGTGTATAAAAAAATAAATAATCGATGTTACATTAATATAATAAATATTTATCCTTAAAATGATTCTTATATCCTTATATTACTAGGTATGGGATAATTTTTTAAGAGAAATATTAATAATAAAAGGACCAGTACTAAGTAATACTGTTAGGGCCAATAGGGGCCTATATACCCTGAGAGGGGGGGTGAATCAGGGTATGGATATTCTTTTTCAAGTTCTTCCTGCCCCACTGGATCTTGACCACTTTGTTACAAGGGTCACTTTGTTTGAACTTGTGTGGTTACTATGATCACTTGTCTCCTTTACCTGATGATGATGCTTTGAATGCAATGCAGGAATGTAAGCAGGCAGACACAGAGATTTTTACTTGGTTCACCGCTAAGGGCTACGTCCAAGGAGCATACGCCGACAAGTTTCCGGTTCGTACCAAATTCCACTAGTCTTCACTAGCTGTGGATTACAATGTTCGGACTAGATCACTTCTATGCCCAGGCTCACTGCCTATACAAGGTTTAGGGTCAGCTCACTGCTTTCCCAAGGGTCACTCCCTGTTTCTCTCTCTCTGGCTCACTGCCGGTGGAGAGGATCACCTTCTTCCTCTTCCTAAGCTCACTGCTCTTGGAAGGGATTCACTCACAGTTTATAGACCTGTAGGTCTCTTCATTTTCATGAAGGAATGCATCTTCCTCTGTATGTAGATGCTCTGTTGAAGTCCAACTTTCACCCGTAGATGAATCTCACTTTGCACCGGATGTACCGGGCAACCTCAATTTTTACGCGCAACCCTTACGGTGCCTTGCACGCAATTTCTATGATTTGCGCGAAATTCCTTTTTCGCGCAACCTCCAAATATTACGCGCAGCCTGGAAACTGCCTTGCGCGCAATTCACTACCTTTGCGAGAAATCCACTTTTCGTGCAACCTTCCTTTTACGCGCCAGCCCAAACTTTCTGCGCAATTGCTGACTTTACGCGCAAACGATTAAGTTTACGCGCAACACCCTTTCTCACTTCAATTTCGCGCACCAGAGCTCGGGTATTTTCTATGTCTTGAGCTCACTGAATGGAGGAGGGTCACTTCATATTTATAGGAAAAATCGACCCCGCGCGAAAAACCCTCCTTGAGCGCGTAATCCGCTTTGATCGCGAAATACAAATCTTCCGCATACAACCATTTTCCGCGCACTGCTCCATTATTTCGCGCACCTCATGCCTTTGCCATTTTACGAGCTTCGGACCTCGTAACACTTCTTGCGCGAAATACTTCATCCGCTATTTCGCGCGCCACTTCATTTTTTCGCGCACGCCTCCAAAATTTCGCGCACCTCATGCCTTTACCGATTTTCAAGCTTTCGGCCTTGAAGCATCTTTTGCGCGAAATACAATTTCGCGCAACCCGCTGTTTTGCGCGCCACACTTCAAGATTTCGCGCAACCCTCTAATTTTGCACGCCACGCTTAATTTTTCCGCACACCTCCTTCATTTCTCTCTCCTCAACCTTCGCCAACAACATATCACTCCATTTTCCATTGGCGATTTTCAGGCCCAAAAATTTGGCAAACACTGGAAAACGGCGCCACCTTGTACTGCTCTTTTGTACCGCCTCCAGATCGTCCTTTTCTTTGTCAAAGTTCTTTGTCAACATGGAATGTCAACAACTTCTCGGGAACTCGACAATTCTCCATGGAAACCTGCTTTGTCAACAAACACAATCAACCCAAAAATACTGCAATGTTACCTTGAGGGATTTTTGCCCAACAATCTCCCCCTTTGGGTTTGTTGACAACTCTTCACAACTCTGCTCAGAAATATTTTCTGCACTTTGATACCTCACTGAGTCTTCTTCCAGCTGCTACCACCATTCGCCTCTTGCGATTATGACAGCGTTCAAGGATTCACTTAACATGTACTCTAAGACCACATGAGCAATGCTCGGCGTGAGAAACAAGAGTAGTATGAAAAGTTCATCAATGAATCACTTCATGTCAGACCACAGTTGTCGATTCCACCCTGATACCAGTTCTTAAAATAAAACCAGTTGTTGAACCACACTGATACCAATTGGTGAATTCTTATGTTGATACCAATTGTTGATAGCTGGACACCATCTCACACCATTCCAACACCACTGTTCTGCTTTTATCACGATCCTCAGTTATCGTGATTTCTATGATTTGATCGATCACTTCTAGCATCGTCAGATTTCATACACTCCCCCTTTCTCATTGCTCCCCCTTTCTGGCTGCTCCACCTGTCAGCTTCTCCCCGTATCAATTATGATTTATCAAATCTCCGCACTATTTTCTCTCTTGAACTAACACTTTTCTCCCCCTTTGTCAAGCACTTGTCAAGCACTTTTCTCCCCCTTTGTCAACGAACCCAAAGGTCACGCCTTTGTAGTCTGTAACATAGTAGAGAACACATATTAGCACATTAGGGAAAAACACACCATACCTCGGGGAGAGGGGGGTGGTGTCCCACATCCACTCTATTTCAAGTGTGGGGAATCGACTGAACTCTCAGAGCCAGTCGATGCCTCTCAAAAGATTCCTTGGGTAAGGCCTTTGTCAGAATGTCTGCAACCTATAGCTCTGTAGGCACATACTCCAACTTCACGATTCCCTGCTCAACCTACTCCTTGATGAAATGATACTTGATCTCAATGTGCTTTGTCCTTGAGTGATGGACGGGATTTTTGCTGAGATTTATAGCACTTGAGTTATCGCACTGGATTCCGATCGGAGACTTCACTTCAACTCCCATATCTTCAAGCTGCTGCTTCATCCACAATAACTGTGTGCATGCTTGAGTGGCCGCAATAGACTCAGCTTCTGCGGTGCTTAATGAAATGCAATTCTGCTTCTTGATTAACCAAGCAATACATAGTCCGCCAAGATAAAATGCACCACCTGACGTTGATTTTCTATCATCTGCTGAACCGGCCATGTCTGCATCAGTATATCCCAATAACTCTTTCTGAGATTTGTCGTTGTAGGTCAAGCCGAAGTCCACCGTGCCCTTCATATACCGAAGTATTCTTTTCACTGCAAGCATGTGACTTTCCTTGGGATTACTCTGATATCTCACTGCTTGGCATGTGGCGAAAACAATATCAGGACTTGTTGCGGTTAAGTACAACAGACTTCCAATGATTTTCCTGTATTCTGTGATATTAACTGCCCTGCCACTGTCATCTTTTGATGATTTCATCCAGGTAGAAACTGGAGTCTTCATCTCCTTGGAATTTTCCATTCCAAATCATTCCAAAGCATCCTTGGAATACTCGGATTCAGAAATTAATGTTCTATTCCTGCCTTGTGTAACTATGCTTCATCTGATCTTCCTAATATTATGTCTTCTTCCTTGACCAGCCTCACTATCCTTTGATTACTATTGTTGTTGAAATAAAGATTGTAATCAAATCCCCCACACTGAAAACCAATCTTCTTCAAATACTGATATAGCCTTCAGTACCATTCTCTTGGGGTGTATTCTTTGCACACCAGTCGTGCTTTGTTTCGAATCATTGTGCCATCTTCATTCGTCTTGTCTAAATAGACCCATTTTGTCCTGATGATGTTTTTATCATCTGGCCTTGAAACAATTTTCCATGTCTGATTCTTCTCAATTCTGACATATCTCCTCATTCATGGCATGATCCCAGTTCTCATCTTCAGCTGCATCAGCAAAGAACTTCGACTCAACCTGAGATAGTAATGATATCTGCTGTAGTGATTTCATTCTCTTTGTCTGAACTGGATCTCACTGATCACTGATGATAGTCTGCCTGTCAATTTCAGCTCGATTCTTTGTATTTTGTGCAGATAAGGATTTTACATCCTTGTACTCATCATCAGTATCTTATTCTGAGTCACCCTCAGCCACTTCTTCACCCCCTGTGTTGATTTCTTCCTCAACACTTTCGTCAGGAAATTGTTCACTGACTCATTTTTCAGTGGCTTCATTTCTTTCAGCTACTTTTCGCAGCTTCTTGGTATCCTGAAAAACAGTCAGCTGATACCACAATGTTAGATCAAAATAAATAAGCATGAAATGCTTGATCACTGCTGCTTCTCTCATAGTATGTCTTCTCTCGATAGACAACTCTTGAGCTGGGTCATCCAATTATTTCCTTGATGGATCTGCCATCTGATTTTGTTGTTGAATGCTCCCCCTCTTTTATGCAACACTTCCTGGGGTTAGGCCCAACAGTTTAGACCCATAACACGTATTTTCCTCCTACATCATTCGTTCTCATCTTCCAATCAGATTTGAGCCACTAACAAAATCTCTAAGCCTACGAAGTTGAAACTCGGTGTAGGAAACAAGAGATAAAGTTAATAACACAATCACTTCCTATTGTGCTCTGTTTCTCTCCTTCTTCTTCAACTCTAGTATCTGATTTGAATCAATTGAAACTCTAGAGCATATCATTTCTCCACTTCGAATCCTTAGATGCCACTTCCCCTTGGATTGTATCTCCCTAAAACCTGAAACACAAGAATCATCAGTTAATAGCATTTATATACATAGGGAGAGGGGAGTTCTTCTGGAATCCTCAATATGAGGATGATGGTTGATCCTGATGGATCAACCCTTTGATTCTTTCTTGGAGCGCATCACACTCCTTTCTTGCTTCCTCCAACTGCCTAGTCAACTTCAACTGTTCTGGCCATATTACTAGGCATTCTTTGCTCAAATTCTGAGCCTTTTTCTGATATGAAGATTCTGCAGACTTGGCCTTTCTCACAATCTGGGGTTTATACCCACTGGTATACAATTTGGTCTTTGATGTTCTACCGAAATTCCATTTCCCTTGATTGTTTCTCGGTGCAGGAATCTCCTTTCTTATCATCTTCCCTGTCTTCTTTGTCCATTTTAGGGATCTGCCTTTTTCTTCCACTTCTCGTTGCGGGGAGAATTTTGCAATGCATTCTTTGCTTATCTGCCTTTTATCAGATTTATGAGTCGCCACCCTATTTTTCATTGGTGGTGGGTCCTCCACTGAACGTTCATTCTTCTTTATCACAACTGGAGTAGATCTTCCCTTAATCTTCCAGGTTTGTTCACATTCTCTCCTTGAGAGCTGTTGTGAGTACGATAGAGGAGGTGACTGATACACCTTTCGTTCAGCTCCATGTGACTTCCCCGAGGCTCTAAGCCAATTATTCTTCTTACCACTTTGTCTCCCAGTACATGCTTCTTTCTTGTACACTTCCTGTGGTGGAGATCTTTTTTCTTGTTCCTTTCCCTTTCCTGCTTTCTTCTTACTACAATGTCTCACCATGTGCCCATAGTGAGAACATATAAAACATTTTCCCTCAAAGGAATACCTCATTTCATCATCTCTCTGCTGAGATTTTGATGCACCTTGAGTTCTTCTTTTGATATTGGGCTCCTGAGCTTCCTGACACGTACTCATTGTGTGTCCCATTCTTCCACAGTAATAGCATCGAACATATGCTTTCCTCTGAGAGACTCTTCTCTCTGATTTGTCATTGTACGTCTTCATGTTCTCAGATTTATTGATGTTTCTATTTTCACAGCCTGAGATGTACTCCAGAGCCTCTGTACAGAAGCCTGATGTGTGGCCATGAACTCCGCAGAAGTAGCACATATCATCACTCCTTGAAACTATCCTCATAGGCCTATCTCCAGCACCTACAGGATTTTTCTTACCTTTGGAATTTTTCACTACATTTTTCTTATCGGCCATAGGAGTGGTATTATCATATCCAATTACAGATTTTCCCAAAAAGGATGACCTTTGGGAAGATACAATCCTTTCATGCTTCTCCTCTGATGCAGCATATTTGGACTTCATTTTATCATCACCTGCTGAAGGATAATCAAATAATAGGTGCAAGGCATCCTTCATTCTAGGCTTTCCTTCAGCATTGCCTTTCTCCATTTCCTTCTTCATTGATTTTAGATCCTCTTCCAACTTTTGAATTTTCATATCCCTTGATTCAAGTTTGAAATCATTTTCTTCCTTGAGAAGCTTCCCTCTACTCATCTCATCTTCCAGTTCATGCTTCAACTCATCGACCATGTCATTTTTCTCCTTCACCTTCAATTTTTCTTGAGCAACAGAATCAGAGCAACATGCATTCTCTTTCTGTAGTCTTTGATGCTTCTGAACTAGTTCAGATAGTTGGGTAGCCAAATCATCACTCTTGGATTTCAGATTCCGAACTTCATCGGACTCTTGATTCTCTTCATAATCACCAGCCTTTTGTTTTCCTTTCATTTTAGACAGCTTTTGTAGTTTCTCACCTTGAGAATCATTCTTCTCCGTTAGGTCAGTAACTATATCAATAAGCCTTTGATTTAAGCCTCTTAGCTTGTTGATCTCAGTTTCCAAATCATGGATCCGAATGCCTTTATATTTAATTTCCTCAGTGGATTTCTGATCCACTTCTTTAGCCCCATGGACAAATTCCACCTTTTTGTTCAGGCCATCGATCTCTCTTTTCTGTTCTTCAACCTTCAGCTTATACTTACTAACTGATTCTGAGTTCTCTGATGTTGATAACTTATGTTTCTCAATTTCTTCCATCAGCTCAGACTTCTCTTCTTCTTGCTGCTGCATATAGAGTCTGGCATCGCGAACAATTTTGTTAGCTTTCTTGGTTTTGGCCCTCCAAACATCTATCTCTTCAAGAGCAGCCTCCAACTCAGCTCGCATATCAATTCTTCCTTCAATTTCTTCTTCTTCACCGTCAGTGGTTCCAACGTCACTTGGAAAGTCAGGTTCTTCACTCATTCCATCAGCATCATTGACTGAGTAAGTATTTTTGTGGTATGATTTATCCAAATCATTTTTCTGTTCACTGCATGATTCCTTCAGTAAGCTGTTTGATTCTTTTAGTTGAATCACACTTTTTCCGAAAACACTTCCACACTGAGGGAATTTACCTGACTTCTGAGTCTTCTTTGATGCTTTTCCTTTTCCCATGGCAGATTGAGAGATAATAGAAAAATGTATCTTCAACCACACAGATCGACTACACTATATCGAAGCAAACAAATCTGATAAAAGCAACCTATCGCTCTGATACCAATTGTTAGGGCCAATAGGGGCCTATATACCCTGAGAGGGGGGGTGAATCAGGGTATGGATATTCTTTTTCAAGTTCTTCCTGCCCCACTGGATCTTGACCACTTTGTTACAAGGGTCACTTTGTTTGAACTTGTGTGGTTACTATGATCACTTGTCTCCTTTACCTGATGATGATGCTTTGAATGCAATGCAGGAATGTAAGCAGGCAGACACAGAGATTTTTACTTGGTTCACCGCTAAGGGCTACGTCCAAGGAGCATACGCCGACAAGTTTCCGGTTCGTACCAAATTCCACTAGTCTTCACTAGCTGTGGATTACAATGTTCGGACTAGATCACTTCTATGCCCAGGCTCACTGCCTATACAAGGTTTAGGGTCAGCTCACTGCTTTCCCAAGGGTCACTCCCTGTTTCTCTCTCTCTGGCTCACTGCCGGTGGAGAGGATCACCTTCTTCCTCTTCCTAAGCTCACTGCTCTTGGAAGGGATTCACTCACAGTTTATAGACCTGTAGGTCTCTTCATTTTCATGAAGGAATGCATCTTCCTCTGTATGTAGATGCTCTGTTGAAGTCCAACTTTCACCCGTAGATGAATCTCACTTTGCACCGGATGTACCGGGCAACCTCAATTTTTACGCGCAACCCTTACGGTGCCTTGCACGCAATTTCTATGATTTGCGCGAAATTCCTTTTTCGCGCAACCTCCAAATATTACGCGCAGCCTGGAAACTGCCTTGCGCGCAATTCACTACCTTTGCGAGAAATCCACTTTTCGCGCAACCTTCCTTTTACGCGCCAGCCCAAACTTTCTGCGCAATTGCTGACTTTACGCGCAAACGATTAAGTTTACGCGCAACACCCTTTCTCACTTCAATTTCGCGCACCAGAGCTCGGGTATTTTCTATGTCTTGAGCTCACTGAATGGAGGAGGGTCACTTCATATTTATAGGAAAAATCGACCCCGCGCGAAAAACCCTCCTTGAGCGCGTAATCCGCTTTGATCGCGAAATACAAATCTTCCGCATACAACCATTTTCCGCGCACTGCTCCATTATTTCGCGCACCTCATGCCTTTGCCATTTTACGAGCTTCGGACCTCGTAACACTTCTTGCGCGAAATACTTCATCCGCTATTTCGCGCGCCACTTCATTTTTTCGCGCACGCCTCCAAAATTTCGCGCACCTCATGCCTTTACCGATTTTCAAGCTTTCGGCCTTGAAGCATCTTTTGCGCGAAATACAATTTCGCGCAACCCGCTGTTTTGCGCGCCACACTTCAAGATTTCGCGCAACCCTCTAATTTTGCACGCCACGCTTAATTTTTCCGCACACCTCCTTCATTTCTCTCTCCTCAACCTTCACCAACAACATATCACTCCATTTTCCATTGGCGATTTTCAGGCCCAAAAATTTGGCAAACACTGGAAAACGGCGCCACCTTGTACTGCTCTTTTGTACCGCCTCCAGATCGTCCTTTTCTTTGTCAAAGTTCTTTGTCAACATGGAATGTCAACAACTTCTCGGGAACTCGACAATTCTCCATGGAAACCTGCTTTGTCAACAAACACAATCAACCCAAAAATACTGCAATGTTACCTTGAGGGATTTTTGCCCAACAAATACTCACATTGAGACCTTGAAATTTCTAAATAAAGTCTCCTTATAAATGAATGATTTAATATAACATATGGTTCTCCAAGGTTATAAATCATTAATTTCATGAAATGGAGAGTATAATTGAGTAGGATTTCATGGAATGTTCTCATAGGATGTGTAATTTTGAGTGGGTGGAATTAATCCCCTTTTATAAGTGAGGAAATGGGGACTTTAATGAACACCCGTTATGTTTTCATAAAGGAATTACACTATTTAGGGTCAACAGTTCCAAAATAATGAATTAATGGATTTTTGGTTGATATAAGGGTGATAAAATATCTAAAACTCATTTTAACACATTATTTAGACATTTTTCAAGATTTCTACTACTTGTTTTTTACATTATTCCATTTTGGATTTTTCCTTGGTAACTAGGTTTTACCCAAATATCATATATTTTACTAGAAAATATAAGGTAACCCATATTACAAAATTTGGGTTTTTATACCTAAATTAATCCCTTTATAATCTAATTAAATTTATAAATATATTAAAATTAACATTTACACAAAAACCTTTAGTATTTATATTAAAATTGTTTTGTAGAAAAAGGTTATTTTAACTATTTTGTGTTCTTAATATTATTTAGTATTGATTAAAAAGTGGATGAGTGAAAATATATTTGTATATTTAGGTTTAAAATAATATTATAGTATTTTGTACATGAAATTAATTTATTAGGTAGATAAAAATTATACAATGCTAATAAGACAATTCTATTAAAATAATAGTTTTACCATTATCATGATAATTATCTTTTATCATAGTAATCATATTATTAGGACTAAAAATGAAATTGAAATTATAAACTAACATGGATATGTTTATATCAATTATCAAATCCATTATGTTAGATTTAATTTTCTATAAGTGAAGAAATATAATTTTTAATGTAAGCACATAAAAACAGGTTTTCAATGAGAAATATTGCTTGACTTCACATAATGGTAAACATGTGCTTTATAATTTATAAAAAATGTCTTTAAATTATTAATATTACTTATTAAATATATATCCTTTATATAAATACCTTTCATATGCTTTTAATTCAATCTTGTGTTAATATAATTTTATAAAAGTGACATTTTTTTCGAAAACTCTATTTTTTATTAACCTCAAAATAAATTATTCTAGAAAAATATAAAATTTAATCCAATGATAACATTGAAATTTTTAATTAAAAATGAATTTTACTTTTTCAAATTAAAATTATAATATATATATATATATAGAATTTAAATGAAAAAAATATATAAAGAAAAATTGATTTTAAGAAAATTAATTTTTTATTCTTTACATGTATTTAATATTGTTTTTATAAATTTATAAATAACAGAATGTAGAAATATTAGTTTATAGATATAAATATTAACTATACTTATTTAATTTTAATCATTATAAATTTAATATATTGACGTAAAATACAATACATTTTTTAATGGTTCTTCCAAAGGAATCATTTTTAAAATATTAATCAATAATAATATGTAATTATTTTAGTTAATTATTATCATTTTTGTCTACTAATGATTATATAATTCATTTAAAATGTCACAAATCCTTTTATTTAGTTTAAGTTAATTCTATGTTTCATGTGAAACAAGATATTGAAGATAATTTTAATTTAATAGGTCCACAATCTCATGTTATTATATTCTACCCTCATAAATAAATTTTGTCCTCACTATTTTAATTATTACTTTATAATGAATGCAGGTGAGATTTTTCATAACATATTCATTATTTGAGATAAAACTTCATATATAACATATACAATACTCACTTATACTATATCAAGTTACTTATCGCTCCTCAAACAACATTAATTATTGATAAACTCATGTAACCCAATATGTATATGCCATAATCATATATTCTCCATTACATACCTTTTTGAAAACCATTTGAATCTCCACATCATTAAACCTGACTGAATTCTTATATTCCTCAAAAAATTAACTCCAACATTAAAACTTCTATGTATTAACAAGTAGTTCATAAATCCACTCCCTGGTCAACATATATCATAATCCAAAAAATGAGATAAACTTCAAAAAAATAATCATAGATCACCCTTTTATTAAATCAATAATCCGATCTATGGCTATCAATACTATTTTAGGGTCATGAAAACCACGTAAAGGGAAGGAAAATACTCCCACCAATTTCATGAAAAAATAATAAATATGTTTGATTAAAAATTTTAGGATATTTAAGAAATCAAATTTGGGAAGGATCAAATTTGTCTGCATACTAATTTTTAGGAATGGTATGAAGATGGAATTTCTTGCTAACTGAATGGTGCATGGAACACCTATGAAATTCTAGCCCATGATGAATTGACCATTGAACCAATATGTTCATAGAATAAATGAAGAACAACACTGGTCCCCCACGAATCATGTCGTTGGAATCAAAATTCCACCCATGAACCACAACCCCATAAACCATGTCATTGGAAAAAAAGTGATGGAGTGGTATGCCCCTTCCCACTGTCCCCCCAATCTCAGTTCATGAATGAGGAAATCCCAAAAACGCCTTGTTAACTACATCATTCTTGGGATCAATGCGGTGATTTCCACCAGCACGAACCACGACCCAAGCAATATCTATTGATCGAGTCGTCTGTGGGCCGAGAGATTTTTCATGGGCTTCCACAAAAGGTTCCACATGACCCAAATATATAGCTTCCCCTGGACTCTATAAAATGAAACATATGGGGAATTAAAAAATGATTAGATTGTCAATGATATTGGATTTTACGGATGAAATATTTAAATGGAAAATGATTGATGAAGTAGGGATACATGAACAATTTAGAACATGTATAAAACTTCCCCAAACTATAAAAATATAGAAGAAAAATAATATGGGCTAACCAAGATCCTAATCGAAAAACTGAAAACCATACTCTATTTGCGGATGATTCTCCCATGAACTAGAGGACCAATACCCCTTTTTGAATCTAGCATACCACATAGCAGATCGCTATACTGATGAAACCCTACCCCACATAGGGTTCCACCAAACGAATGGACTCCAGTGCCATATACCACAATTGTATGCGGACGGAACGTCAGACCACATACCACTACAGTAGGCGGACCACACTCAGGTCTGCGTACCACTTCAGTATACTGATGACCCATCTACTTGCATAACAGTACGCTATGAAGAGGGATCCCTATCCAGCATAAAGAAAAATTATGTGGAATGGGGTTTCTTTGGGAGTTCCACCTTCCAATTCTAATCATGTCCTTCCATACCCATCCCACCCTCCATGGATCCTCCACAGAACAGTCCAAAGACATCAGGCCAATGCCTTTTTCAAATCCACCAAACCCTTATTAATAGACTTTTTGGCACGTCAGTGTGACCTTTTATGTCTTCATGCCAATGGTAAACAAGGATATGTGGGTAATCCATACTATGGTATGGGCCCTTGGAGTGTTCCTAAGTATACATTCTCGTGGTAACCCAGAGTCATTCATTGGGATGATCACATTTACCTCCCTATTCTAGGGATTAAGGGTAATAAAATGTGTTTTATTTTTATGATAGCCAATGAAAAGTCAATGGAATCATGATTTCCTTCCCCTTTGATGAGTAAAACTACACCTCTCCTTTCCCAGAACCCATTTCAGGGCTCTCCTACTGAGTAATGTCCATAACCTTCTTACAGAAGGGATGGGGGATCTTTCTCTTCTTCACCTTGGATCAGGATATGTATGGATAGATCACTATATGTGAAAATACTAGATATCATCATCGGTGGTAGTTGGCACATTCAAAGACCCCACTCTCTTCCAGTCACAACCTCATCTACTATCATCCTCTATTTCCATTATAGGAGAAGGGAATGTGTGTGGTATGTCAGATATACGAATTACTCTTGATTATCACACCAAGCATGAGTCACATTGGATTAGAGGTTAATGATGATCCCAAAATACACACCATCTATAATTAAACTATGAGAATTTTGATTCCTACTTTGATCAATATATGTTGGACACCTGCTTAAGACCTATGCTGAAATTACATTCTCCTTAAAATTATACTCCAATAAAACCCCCTTGATAATTTAGAAATCGTCTTTAGGTATAACCCCCAACATGAATCTTCTTGAAAGTCCTCCTATGTAGTGTAATTCCAAACCATACCCCCTTAAGTGGGAGGCTTCCACATATAAGCCCCACCCAAATGAACTATGAGGGCTTTGATTCGTAACAAAATGGGATACATAAAAAGCCTCCCTGAGGTCCACACCCAACAACTGAGTCACCCTAATGTTCAAAAGGACATAGCCCGATATTTCCATATTCACCCATGAGACTCTATATTTTCTAGACATCCTAGAACAACTCAGTGTAAGGCCCACATAGAATCTTTACAAGGATCTTTTCTCCTAGAAATCCTCATTGCATGATGTTAAACTACATGGATGGGCCCCTATCACACAACCCAAAAAGTTGATGTGTCTAGTTAAGCAGCACCGAACTACATAGGGTATGATTCCTCTATTGAGGATACATAGAAAGCCCAACTTATGTGTTCAAACATAACATCACAATAGTTTTCATCCCCACTGTATGATGATAAACTCTAAAGCACCTAATCATATGACTTAATCTAGTGGTTTCTCAGTAATTCCCAACCCATGCATATATATGGTTAATCTTGAAACCCAGGGGATACCGATTGACACATGCTTAGGAAATAACCAAGGATTCACAAAAATATGTAAATATCTTAAATCCATAAGAGAGTCCCAGAGAGGTAAAAAAGTTTCACAAAAAGGGTGTGTTGAGACCGATCTCACATCCTATTGACCAATGGAGTTATTATGTGTCGTTGAAAAAATAGTTATCCAATGGGAACCTACAATTGGAAAATAGGTCCATAAATCATGGATACAGGGATCATTGGGTGTTTCTGGCCCCACTAATAAACCCGTTGGAGACCATCCTAGAACATCATACTAGACATGAATCCTTTAATAATAATGGACAATTGGTTTCTAAATATTAGTCCATTTTGTTTTCCTTATCACGATGTGAATCGGGTTGAAATAAAAAATGGTTAAGAAGACATGAATCCTTAACTAAGGTGGCAGTATTATCCTACCACCAGCCCCTTTTAGTTAAAAGGAAGTGGTCCAAGCAAGGTTTTCAATAACACATGTGATCATGAGATTCTAATTTGAATATGTTTTGTTATATTTATATGTCATATTAATATAGCAGGATTTTCGCAAAGCTCTCAAAGATCTAAATAGATTCTTGAAAAATTTTCTAGAAACACGCATCAACGTCCACACATGTGACTATATCACCAACGAATAGGACCCTGTCTCCTACCCAACATCTTCAATACTGGGTCTCAAACACACTGATCAAAGTGTACCACCAAAATGGTATGCTCCCCATGGTGGGGGATATAAGAAAGGCCCTCTAATCAGTAAAATTTTACCAACTGCATCTTCAGTAGTGACCATAATCCCAACACAGGATGGCCCCACTTTCCATCTCCAACTTCTTTAAGAGTCTTTCCCTGGAGTGTGATAACAAGTACCTCCCTTATATTAGGAAGGTAGATGAAGTTGACATAGATTAATTCATCCCAGCTACATGGGAACCTTACATGAGGGTTTCTACCTGAAGATTCCTCCAGCAGTGACATACAATCTAACATCCCCGCTATGAAGAGGATCTCATGTAGAGGGAACCTCTTGAAGTCCAACAGACATGGTCTCCTCGGGCTTCCCGCTGACGGTGGAAAATTCACAATCTGGAGAAGGTTATCACCTTGTTACCTGAGGAGGAGATCTTCCGCACAAACACGACAACAAAAAATGAGAATATATACAACTATAACCCATATTATCAAGCCCAACATAGAAATCTAGTGGAAAACAATGAGAATATTCATATTCCTACTCAATCTTATGAATCCCTCCATGGATACATGGGGGAACATCAGGAGCCAGTGCAAATTCCCTCCAACGCTTGCTGGTCCCGCAACACAGAAAAAGAGGGAAATTATAGAAAGATACAAATCTCTACCTATGTGCAAGAATCCCATCATAAAAATAAAACAAAACCTAGATATATAAAGGCAAACAACCCTACTAATGCACACTAATCCTTCTATACAATAGGGTGGAAAACCATGGGTAGTCATATAACACTAGTGATGCATATGAATACCACCAGTCAAATACAGTGGAAAGAAAATATGAGCAGAGTAAAATTCATGTATATGAATACAAATCCCACTAGCTTAATACTATGGAAATTAGAGATGATAGATAGTGGAAAACTCATTCCTCTATCCCAACATAGGAGAACCGCTCATACCCACTAACAACCCATGGAGGAATGGAGAAGGGAAAATGTCCATCTTCGACCTCGAAATGAGCATTAATACCCATTGAATCAAAATATGTATCACAAAACATATTGGACATGATGGAGGATCACCCATTGATCCCAAAATATATCCTCCAGATGTGTTAAAATGTCATTGCATATGTAAAAAAAGCGAGGATTTGGGACAATGACATGTTCTAGTCAAGTGGGGTGATTCTTCAAAAAATCATATAGTCACCCCGAAGTAGACCTGCATCCCTCCTCCAGTCTAGGATGGTAGAAGACTGTATTCAATTATATAAGGACCAATGGATTAGGAACTAAAACTGATTCCAACTTGGGGGCACTGATCCAACGTTGTGGCCACTATAGGGTTGGCATATATCATTGCAAGAATTCAAGATGTCTGTCAGGGTATCCTAGCGATATCATGGGAACCAACCAAACATGGACCTGTATATAAATTCAATAACCAAAAGTAGGTGGCCTCAGTTACCCACAAGATAACACACAAAAATAAGATTCACAAAAGGAAACTAGAAAATTAAGAGCTTAATCATGGGTTTTCTCTTCTGGAAGATTGAATTCTTAACTTTATCAAAAATTTATTAATATAGGAATAAGATTATGTATCTCCATTACCAAATTATGGAAGTTTCAGTAGTAGTTGAAAATGTCCTCCCGACAATGTTTCTACCAACATCTCTGAAGGTCCTTCCCCGAGCACCCAAGGGGACTTACTCTGTGTGCTAGAAATGATCGATCATGAGATAATATATTTTGATATGGGTTAGGCTATCCATCCCCTTGACAAGAATATAAAACAACAAGAATGTAGTCCCCATTCATTCATCCACCGTGATGGTCCTTATGATGGTATATGCTGCAGATATGTTTCTACCTATAGTTGAATGTCATGCTGTGATGGTAGTCTTTCCATGATGACAATTGCTACGAAGACTATCCCCAAAAGTGACATCAAGAAACGAGAAGGTTATCCCCAGACCACAATACATACTAAAGGACCTCCCTAGAATGTACACTACAAATAATCTCCCTAATTTTATATTTATGATAGTAGTCCTCTCCATGATAGCAGTCATTGTGAAGGCCTTATCCTAAATGATGTAAAGAAAGAAAAAGGTTCTCCCCTTACTGCGGTTTTACCAGAAGGTCCTCTATAATTTATACACTATAGAAGACCTCTCTATGGTTATACATAATGCACCGATGGTAGTCTTCTCCATAATAGAACAACTATGAAGGTCCTCCTCATAGTCAAAATCTTCACCGGCATGAAGGTACTCCCCTCATCGGGTCAAATGTGAGAACACCCTCATATGTTGAGTTGATTAGAAAAATGGAGTACAATGTGATGGATACTCTATCCATGATAAGAGATATAATTTATTAACCAGAGGATGACCTAGGGTCACGATCATCATCTGAGTCACCCTAAAAACATTCACATGGTATCGAAACTCCCGCCAGCCCCACTGCTTGGAATGAAATCATTCATGAACAGTAAAACCTGGTTGATCAACGAAAATATTCTCTGGAAGAACAATAATAAAGTACACTACTTGTGGGAAACAACTAGATAGTTATAAAATACCATTAATGTATTGGACCAAAGCTATATCTCAGTTCAACATACCAATAGAGTTGTTAGAAGTATGTATTCATAAAATTCTCCTCAATATATGAGAAACTCTCTACCAGTTAATAGTAGAATTTTTCCCTATGATGGGGTGTAGAACACGTTAATGTCGCGAGTGATATTCACCATAAAATAGACATAGAATAACTTCCAACAACAAGGTGACCACAATTATAAAGGTGAAACAAATTCCTTGATCTGGTTTTCCTCCATGAATTGCACAAGTTGCACTACAGTATCAGCAAATCCCTATTTGGTGTTCAAATATGAGGATGGGGAGAACATGGATCCATAAAATCCACCCCACTTCATATCTAGTATAACACACTAAAACTGAAATCCCGCAATTTCATCATTAATAGGTGACCGTCAAATGAAGTCCCTGCTCAAGAAAGGTGTAATTCTTGATAAGAATCGACCTTGAGTAGATCTCGAAAACATCAGGCCTGACGAGATCATTCCATCGAGATGTTCTTGAATGAGGCTACTAAAAAAATCCACCAGGACTCCCTTATAATGGAATCCAATCAAAGAACATTTCCTATGTCCTCAAAATCAAGTAATTCACAAGAAATCCTGACACCATTTTCGACTCACACCTATATGAGAATGTGTGAGATCACGAAGGTGGAAATAGAAGTAGCATCCACTGCAATATAGAACTATACCCACACTATAGATATTTTGTTAATTTTTAACACAAAATTCTTCTTCAATTCTAGCATATTCGAACTGAGGCACACCAATAAAAGAACGGTAGAAACCACAACTCATAGGGCTGGGGGAATTTTTAACTCAAATTCCTGTCTAGCTGACGTCCTTCTTCTCCTGTCTAGGTAGAACAATCGATAGAGGGTCACCTATTCTGTACCATCCTATGACTGAAATACCCTGGAATAAATTCATACTGAAAGTTTATATAAGCTCTCCCTCCAATTCACTCTTCTGCAAAAAATATGAATAGTGTCACTGAATGGACAGAGATGATGCAATAAAGGATGCAAGAAGATCCTCTTCCATTAAGCACTGAGTATGCCACACCTTATATGGTATTCATCAGTGAACACCATGGAAATAATCTCCACAAATATCACTAAAAATTTTAGAAATAATGAGGATATATAAGAAGAGGGTTCACTCTTGGACACAGTCCACTACGAGCCTAGAGGAGTACATGCCCGAAACCAAAGAGTTTCCCTAAATTTATGACCCCTTAGTTAATCCCCATTACCTACCATGTGGATCCCCAATGAGGATTTGAATAAGAGAATGGTCTACGACCCACCTCTTCTTCCTCATGATGATGATTCCCCCACACTTGATGAGAGATTTGCTCGATAAGAAAATGAAATGAAATCACAAAGGCGAATAAAAAATGACTCCTTACGAGAATGTCATTCTATTGGGTATGTTCCTCATGTGGAGAGTCAACACACACTTCCATCAGATGTACCACTACCCCACGAGTTCATCCCAAAGGACGAAGTAAGGTTGGAAGGATCATTCAAGGTAGTTTCAGGACCATCAATGTACCCAAACCCAATAAAAACAAGATATCAAGATTTACCTCCATTGGGGAAGTAACTGAAACAAATTTTAGAGTATCCATAATGGATTCCCCTGACTGGCTATCTTTTTCAAGTCCCAGTAGCACCAACATATGTAATATTTCCCTCTACTGCACCCGATCATGCTCCGGTGCAATATGACATGAATCAAGGAATCCTGAATACCATCAAGTTATTAACAACTCAAATGGAAGTAATGGAGGGGTGGAACACTCTAATACTACCATAACATAAACCATACCCCAATTGGGTGAGCAACTTCCTACTTCCATAAAATTTCTAGAATCTCATATTCCCAATGTTTAATGGATCAAGGGATCTTAAGCAACATATAATTCACTACACTTCTTATTTTGACCCCATGATGGGCACCCCTGAGCAATAAGAAGCAGTAAAACTCATATGATTCATGTGTACTCTACAAGGCTCCGTCTTTGTGTGGAATACCATTCTACCTACTAATTCAATCACATTCTCGGAAGACCTACATGGGAGGTTTATCTTCTACTTTAGTTCAACATTGACAAATAAAATAATCAGTGATCTCATGAACTATAAAGAACAAGAAAATGAGAGAGTCTCAAACTTCATTACAAGATGGAAGGGTATGATTTACTCATCGAAATGAACACTCCCCCAAAATTATATTCTTTCCATGTGCATTAATAATATCTATGATGAGATAAAAATTCTACTCATTCTTGTGAAATATACAAATGGGTTCCGAGTTTTCTTTACTATTTCTCATAGGATATACGATTCGTTGTAATAGACTAATCATAAGTCCTAGGCAGACCCATCTGCCCTAGAGAAAAGGGTAAGGAGAGATGAATGAGCTTAAATTATGCTTAGGCAACCCCATCCATCAGCTCAAGCACTAAGATCCACACAAAACCATGTAGGGAACTTTGGAAACCTTCATCTACCCCCGCCGTGATAATAAAATATAAGGGGGTGGGATAAATTAATTTATGGAACAGAGAAATAACATGTATTTTTTCTGGGATGAGCATGTCCATGGCTAGTTTGTAGCTGCCATGAATTGTAACTTTCTTATAATACCAAATTCAAAGAGGGATGATGAAGTATGTCTTGATGAATGTCTTGAATATTATCCATATCACTGGATATTAGGACATACCATCCATGAATGTTTTGTTTTCAAAGATTTCATGAAAATAATGATTGATTACATAATTATTATGCTGGGACCAAAACCATCACAAGTGGCATATGTTTCCACCACTAACCTGAATGGAGGTGGGGAGTGGAAAAAGGACATTATCAAGAAGGAGAAGAAGTTTGATAGTTGGATGACTCGGAATACAATCAACTGAGCACATAGCATACTACAGGAGGAGTTGAAGCAACTTAATATGCCTCTAATAGCTCCTGATGCAATGCAGAAAATATCCTTGGTCCCACAATCTTTTATGTCCTGAGAAGGAATGGAATAATTGAAAGAATACGAGCTTGAAAAAAGTCCCAATATGGATTTTAAACTCTAAAATTTCATTCCAATGGATCTAAAGCAATGAGAACCACCCGAGGAAATGAAACATCGAGCACCCCCCAAACAACGCCATCAAGAGAAGTCAATCCGGAAGAGTCATTATCAAATTAGGAACTAATTTTAGGCTCTACATATGTCATACACTTATAGTATCTCTTCCCTAATGATGAATATGGTTATGAACCTGAGTCCCCCCATCCAATTGAGTAATTATAGTAAGAAGACGTAGAAGATGAGGTTACCCTAGAAGACACAATCATGATAGAAAGCACATCCCTAGCCAGACTCCTTCTCAAACCGTCAATGTTGCATAGACTTGTGGAAGATACCTTTAGAGGACCCAACATGAATAGGAAATATTATATACGCCCATCAGAAGAAACTCTAGACCAATCATCCTGAAGTACCCATCTAAATAGGAACAAATGTCTAACCTCTCAGGACATACCGATAGACATGCTCAAACAAGTCCACAAGGAATAGAATCCCCAATAGCCCTTTTTTCAGAGTCCAAACCATCTATATCCAAGGTTCAAGTCCCTAAAACACCAGTGAAAGAGGACCCCTAAGTAAGGAATCACCGTAATTTAGACCATAAATATGATATCTGGAAATAGATAGCCTCAGTACAAGATATGATGTCAACCTAGGATGCAATGAACCTATTAGTGGATCTCAGTGAGGCACTCATAGAAGCATTGTTGAGTCCCCTTTAATTTGAAGCCATGGTAAACACTGCTGATGTCTATCGGGTAGAGAATGGTCCCAACGAATGTCATGCATTCATTTACATCATGTATTAAGAAGAATAAACCATTATGAAAGGACACATCAAACCCCTATATGTTTCCCACATGATAAATGGTGTCGATATTGAAAAAATCATCATTGATATTGCTTCCAGATTTGATCTTATACCACGACGGACACTTCATCATCTAGATTTAAATGAAGATAATATAACACCCTACACCACAAACTTGTTGGGGTATGATAAAAGTGAGTAGGAGGTGTTGCTCCAAATCAATCTCAGAACCTGGTTAGGTGACCTTGTGGCCGACACATAATTTCTGGTGGTCCAGAAAAATATCACCTTCAATGTCCTTCTAGGATGTCCCTAAATGCATCATCATGTGGAAATTCCCTCATCATACCATCAATGCATCAAATATATCATCAGTGGAAAAATGGAATTTTGTACGGTGATAAATCCCTATTTCAATATTGAAAATTTCACTACATTGGTGAAGAATTATATGGGAAAACATTGAAGAAGACTTTAGTCAATGATGAAAATTGTGTCGCTACACCAAATGGACTGGAAATAGCCCCCACTAACCCTCATAGGAATCTCAGAGAATAATAAGTACTCCCCATCAATTAGGTGGAGTTCATGAGTCCAAAATCATACTCAGATTCAGCCATCTTCATGATCTCAGTCTTGGATACTGAGCTGGATAGTGTTGAAAAGTGTGATATCCCTTGATACGATGGTGACTTCTCAAAAACAAATTCCCCAAACCTATCCACGGGGATCCAAACATTTCAAGCCATGACCACTAAGGCAGAAGAGAATGTCTCACTACTAATATCAAGTGAGTAAACTCTTCCACCCCTCATTCCATATCCTCTAGAAAATTCCCCATAATCATCCAGGATAGAAAAAGATGATTCAAACTCCAGATACCTGAATTATGATTTCCTTCCTAATTATGAAGATCTCGTCTCGATAATTGCATCCCCATTAGAAGAAGAAGAGGATGATGATGCGATTTGGTAGAAGAAAATAATAACTTCTTAGGGATCCCCATATTCTACTTCAGTAAGGGGTCTCTACTACCATTGATGAACTCAAGGAAATAATCTTCAGTACTATTGTGGACCCACAACCCACTCTGATTAGTGTGACCATGTATTTTAAAGAGAAAGATATATAAACCTCATTCTTAAAGATAATTGATATGTTTTCACCTATAACTACACATAAATTATGGGCCTCGATCTCGAGGTAGACACTCACCGCCTAGGACTACTTGAGGAGCATTGTGGTTACAAGAAACCCACTAGAAGGACTCACCAGATACATGACATGAAGATAGAGGTTGATGCTGACAAGTTCATTAGATATAAAGTCATTAAATAGGTCCAATATCCCATATGGATTGAAAATATAGTCCATATGAAAAATAATAATGGGAAGATCAGGATCTACATCTTTTTTTGGGACATTAACCAGCACTTCCCAAAAGATGATTTCCAAGTCCTGATCACAGAATTGTTGATTGATGCAAATTTCGTATATGAGGCCCTCTCATTCATGGAATATTATTTAGGGTATAACAATATATGAATGTCCTATGAAGTTGAATAAGCCACCACCTTTAGGGCCACAAGGAGTGTTTTTCTAAAAGTTAATGCCTTTTGGTTTGAAAAATCTAAACACCACATATCAGCATGTAATGCATCTCATTATCCATTCATTCCTAGGAATGATCATCAAATGTTATGTTGATGATTTGGTAGTTAATTCAAGAGAACACTTGGAAAACCTGTCAAATATTGAATCTATTTATAGAAAATTATGAAACATGGTTTGAAAATGAACCCCCTAAAATGTTCTTTTAGTGTCACCTTAGGGAAATTCCTCAGCTTCATTGTATGCCATCATCACATCGAAGTCGGCCTCGAGAAGACAAAATCCATCCATGAAATGTCACCTCCTTACAATCTCACTGATTTGAGAGGACCCCAAGGCCATTTTCCCTATATTCGGGGCTTTATAGCCTACCTTGTAGGAAAATGTTTTCCATTTACAAGGTTAATGAAGAAAGGGGATACGTATCACTAGACTGATGATTGTTCGGAGGCATTCAACAATCTCAAGAAATATCACTTAAGCCTATCAGTGAAAATGACTCCTATTGAATAAAAACCACTCATTCTATACATAACCACCTTAGAGTAATTAAAAGGTAGCTTCTTGTCACAGAGGAATGATGCACATAGTGAGAATAAACTATATTATCTAAAAAACCATGATTTATGCTAAGTCTTAGAATTAAAATATTGAGAAGAGCTTTTTGGACTTGATCTTTATGGTTTAAAATATGAGGAATTATATATACAACCATTAGGTATATATGGTCTCTTATAGAAACCCGATCAAGTATATTCTTAGTCATACATTATTGAATGGATGGTTGTCACGGTGGGCCGTCATCCTATAGTAGTTCGATATATGATTCATACCATATACGACTGTCAAATGCCAAGAATTAGCAAACATCCTAGAAGAAAACCCCTCATCATAAGTGGCCCCATTGGATGTAGAATTACATAATGTTGAGGTGTTCTCTGTTTAAGAGGATCCTCGTATATTGTTGATGAATTTTGATGATGCATCGAGAAGAATGACAGGAAAAATAATGGAAGACCCCATACTCAAAAAATTGGGTATTGGAGTCATAATCATATCTCTAGAAAAGTCATTCCTACCTTTTTCAATTCTTATGTAAGAAGGATGATAAAAAAATGATGTAGAATACCAAGACCTCATTACAGGCATGTAACTAGTACTCAAAGCACAGGAAGAACACCTCAAAGTAAAAGGATACTTAGAACTGGTCATCAATAAATTCAATAGTGACTATGCTATCAAGAAAGAGGAGATGATCCCTTTGATGAACCATTTACAAGAATTGATGGTAGAATTCCCATCAAAGCTGACATTCACTTATGTCGCTCGGACACCGAATGTTCATGCTGATGCATTAAAAAATACCTCCACAACCCTATAAGATCTGGATTAGAATGAAATAGTCATCACTCCTAGATGGTTATACCATATATTCAGGCCAAGATGGATGAAATCAATGAGATGTATCCCATCCCCTACCCATACGGTCATACTGCCAGTTGGATGTCCCCTATTTTAGACTATCTTCAAAAGAGATAACTCCCAATAGATAGGAGTGGAGGGGAATAGATCTGAAGATGAGTATTCAATTTCATGTTGTACAATGGTACATATCAACGAAATATTCTCTACAAGTTAGGCATTGATGGATTCCTTATCAAGTGCATTAATGGAGAAGATAATACTTCCATCATGAAAAAAGTGCATGCCGAAACATGTTGGGAACACCAATTAGCATCCAAAATCTCTCATCAAATTTGAAGACTTGGGTAATGTAGGCCCACCATGATAACGGATTGTTCTGATTTCATCAGAAAGTTTCGTTCCTATCATGTCCATGTTAATTTCATCCATTAACCCCCAAAGATTATTCATAAGGCTAAGTACTCCTGGTCATTCTCTATATGGGTAATGGGCATCATGGGACCATATCCTCCCACAATGGACAAAAAATTCAAGTTTATTCTCATAGAAAATAACTTATATTCAAAATGGGCTGAAGTTGTATCCCCTAATGAAGTCAGAGAAAAACGAATTTTCAGCTTTGTAGAATCCAATATCATCACCAGTTTTAGTATCCCTAAAATAATACTAATGGAAAAAAACACCAATTTTTACTCTGTTTAATTAGAAAAAATCTACCAGGAGCATGGTATCAAATCCAACTATTCATCCTGCTACCATGCAGTGGCCCAAAGATAGATTGTGGATTTCAACAAGATCTAATCCTACACACTCCAAAAAATGGTAGACAGGGATAATAAATCATCACTAGATAAGCCCCTAAATCCTCTTTTAGATTACCAGACTACGACCCTCACCACCACCCAAGAAACCCCGTACCCATCAGTAAACGGTATTGACATGGTCCTACCATTGATGTTCAACTACCATCATCCCAAGTCACTGTATGTAATATACTATTTGCAGATGAGGAATCCAGAAAATAGTTTGATGAACTCATACAGTTGGATGAGAAATGATTTCACACATTTCACTATTTGGGAGTCTACCAAAACTTGATTACATGAGCCCTCTACAGAAATGTTCACATCTGCTCATTCCTTGAAGGAGAAATGGGGTTGGTCATCAGAACACCAATGATACTTAGGTTGAAACCTCCAATGTTGGATCCTAAATGGGAAGGACCATATGTCATACACAAAGTTTACTATAATGGACAATATTATATGATTTCCGAGGAAGGTAACCTCGGAAAATCTCCCACCAATTCAAGGTTTATAAAGAAATAATTCATGTATCCAAAAGCACGACAATACATCTGGATCACATGACATAAAACAGTACGATAAAGTATTCCTTGATGCACGATTTTAAACTACTTAACATCATCATCCTTACCACATGAAATTAAACTACATGGAACCAACAATGTTATCAACTGAGGGGATGTTTATCTAGGCAACGATCACATACCATTCCACACTACAGAACTATGTATGGCTTGATTCCAATCTGCCAATAGGATACATAGTTACACCTGGATCTTTCATCCTAGTCTATCCACCATAAAAAATGACCCCATTCCTATTCATGGGTAAGACCGGTACATGGAACATATTGTCTTAGAAGTAAATACAGCTTGATTCCCATATACCTATGGGATACATTGAGAATCTTTTATCCTATATCTTAGACCAACCACCATATGGTAAAAAATGCCTCAATTATACTCTTAAATACCTCTGTATCATAAGAGGAGACCCTGAATATTCCTTTTTCTCTCACCGAGCATATATCATGTGAGCTTAGGAATGGTGGTAAATGATTCCCCATAGATAAACATATGATATAGTTACACTATAGGCCCATTAAAAAATAGGTAAAAATTCCTCCTCCCTATGTATGAGCCAAACTTATATAGGGAGGAAGATCTTGAAATATGTGTGGCTACATTATTACCCCTATGAGATACATTATGATACCCGCATCTTCCATCCCGATCCAGCCACCATCAAGAATAGAAAAATGTAAAATGACCTTTCTATGAGCAAAGATCCAACTAGAAGAGAGAGATTATATAACTACATGAGGATTCATTCCTACCCTCACAAGATACATAGAGACACCCAGATTCTTTATCTTGGTCTATCTACCACCCAAAAAAATTCCACCTTTTAATGCCCAAGGTCCATACCTATACAAGGATTTTCTTCATAGAGCCACATATGGGTTTAATAATTCTTCTCCAACATACATAAGTAGCACTTGGATCTTCAAACATAGGCCAGGATGCAACAAATATTGAATTCAAATTCCTCACTCCTTCTTCATAGCCCCCCTATAAGGAAATGAAATCCCTTTATAGCCCTCATTTCTCATATTTAGTGTTACTCAAGTTGGCCTTGGAGTCTCAGTAGATGATTCCACTCAGGCATACCAACTCACTACTGGCCCAAGTGCTTACCAGAAGACATAAAACCATAGTTCCAAAGTCCTCACTACATGATGTAAAACTAAAATGTACCCCGAGAACTACATGTTGCTTGATTCCTATATTTTTAGGACACATAGTGATGCCCAAATAATAGATCCTAGTCCATCCACCACCTAAAAAAGAAAAAAAAACTCCTCTTCCCTATTTATGGATCAAACATAAGCAGAGAATTTCCCCCAAGAACTACCTATGGCTTGATACTTACCCCTGAAGGATACGTAGTAACACCCGAGATCCATATAACTTGGTCAAAACATGAAAAACAAGAAAATAAAAATTACCTTAAATCCCAAGAAATAATGAAACACCATGAAAGGTATTCTAAACCTTATTTCCCACAATAAGGGTTTGAAAATGGATCATTCTCTCCCTCGTGAATAGTTCAAATCTGGGTGGGGTACTTCATGTTTCATGGATAATCAAAGTCTATACACTCCCCTTGTTTCCAAACATATCCTTTTAATCCATAAAAATCCATAAACCGAGCAATTTCCGATCCCCATAATCATACAGGGCCATCAGAAATAAATGGCTAGTATTCTACATACACCATTTTTTTACTATGACGTAACGCCCCGACCCCTATTACCCAGAGTCAGTGCATTATTACATAACATTGTCATGATCACAAGAAAGATCAAATCTCGAAAGACCGATTGGTTTAGTATCCTTGGAAACACTAGATATATTCATAAAGTTTTACATTACATCATAAAGTGAAAAACTACTACTACAACATAGTCTCCATATTCCACACTCATATCCCCATATAAAATCCCTGCAGGTCATTCATAACTTACTTCTTCACATCCTGGGAAAAATAAAACATAGAAAATGGGTGAGCTCAAATGCCCAGTAAGGATAACAATATAGCGGAAACTTTCAAAAATAAGCATAAACATTTAAGGCAATTTATAACTAAAACAAAATCCTTTTAAACTTGAGCTTCAACATAGTATGGAAAAAGTAAAATTAAATAATTCCATTTACTTATTCACATGGATATTCTAGTAATCGAATAATCACATGCTATATCAACAACCACTTTCATAATGATGGAATGAATAATGCCAGACTATCATAACCACATATCCAAGGCCTCGTGCCAAGACTACAAATAAGATTTTGTCAAGGCCTTGTGCCAAGACACTAGTTTGTCTCATGAGACCTACCGATGCATCGAGGAGCTATAGCGGGCTCCACCCATCACATATTAAGTCCAATGCATTTTCATATGAAAAGGTTTAAACATAACATAAACATTCGTATTAAAACTAGCATACAAAATGTCAATACTTTCACCATAAACTATGAATGGTATAAAAATAGCACATCCATAGTAAAACTTATCACAAAACTTTCAATACAATATAGAAGTTTTGTATCATAATAAATCAACTTCAAATAAGCGTAAAATCCATAAAAGGATGTTGACATAGATGAAATCAAAACTCTTTTTAAAGAAATATCTCTTTCTATTTTTGAAATCATTTAAGTGTCATATATTTATAAAATAAAACATTTTCTTTGAAAATATTCTTATAATCTTGTAAGGGAAGCTTCGATGATTTTATAACGGTGGAAAATAACCGCACCCGCCGTATAAGTTAAAAAAAACATTCTAACCTTAATTCTGTCGAAAAGGTTAAAAGCACCTTGTTTGGAAAACGGAGGAAAGATTCCTTTATAAAACTCTTATAAAAAGTCAAACAAGGTTATAAATGACTTTAACCCATATTATTTTAAATAGTAAAAATGTTTTGAAATACATTTTTAAGAAACATGGATGTGGATGATAAAGAGATCCTAGTAGATTATTACGTATAAACAACCTCAGACAATGAAGAGATTGGGAAATAACCCTTACCTTGTACTTTTCCTTGGTTGGGGTATGTTAAACTCCTGTATAATGGTGAAATAATTGTTATTAAATTATACAATAATCATATACATTCATATGATATCATATATGATCTTTTAACATTGCTTTGTTAACAATATCTTAGTATTATCGACGTTTCGGGTGTTAACTTACTCGTTTTCTTTTATATGTTTTGTTACATAAGCCATGTTTGTCATGGATAGGTTGTATATTATTCATATACAGAATGATATCAAGTCCTTAAACATCATTTTTAAATCATCAAATGATACTTATACTTGAATGGATACGATGGAGAATGAATCTCATCGCGTTCGTGGAGACGGTAGTCCGTACGTACGCACGAGCGACAATATCGTTCTTTTGATATTAAAATAATATATAAATGGATGGTATATCATATATACAGAATCATTAACATGTTATATTTATTATTTACATTAGTTACACATCATTATTATACCCATCCAAATAATAATATATTGAATAACAATTACACCACGACGTGGAGACGGTAATCCGTACGTACGCACGTATGGTGACATGTTATTAAAAGGGTGGATAGAATACTGAATATGGTTGTACCATATTTATAATAACATCAAAGTATATATATGATACTGGAGTTATTATTTTTGAATGGTAATAACAAAGAAAGAAGAAGTGGAAAAAGAAAGGAACTTGGAAAAGGGTGGCGAAATCATTACCTCTTCTTCGGGTTCTTCCTTTTGATTTGATCAAAAGGGCTCCTTAGGTTGGCTTTCTAATCACACTAAGGCCTCTAGGTTGTAGTGTGGGATTTTGGGAGAGTATTTGGGCAGAGTTTGGCCGAACCAAAAGGCTTTTAAGGTGTGAATAAATGAGAAGGAGGAGTGCCCTTTTATAAGAGGGGTGAGGGGAACCTTTGGAAAAGCTAGAAATATTAATTTATAATAAATTCATATTCGGTTTCTAATGGCTCAAAAGTGGATTATTTAAATGTTAAGGTGGGTATGGGTTGAAAAATACTCAACCAATAGAATTTAGACAGGTTTGGGTACTTATATTAACCTTATCTTTAAGTATTAACTCTAAGTTAATTAGTTTCACTTTTACAATGTCTCTTTGTATTTTTATATTATATGGTTAATAAACATACTATATACATAAAATAGATCCCAAAGTGGTCCATTAATGATATAAAAATCATGATATAAGTCTCTTGGCCTAAACATAGATTTTTAGGAATTTAATATCAATTAATAATATAATATTTGTTTTAAAAACTCTTTTATGTCAATTTTGACACTATTCAATAGTTGATTTTTGTGAAACTCATAACAGAATTAATACTTCTAAAAAAGTTAATTAAATCAATACTAATATGTCATGTTATCCTATAAAATTATTTTAATTCATTAAAAGTCTCAAATTATATTTATTTGAGTATTTATAATATCAATTATTTTAAATTTTCACTATTATGGTAATTACTGCATCATAATTGTTTCATAAATAAATTACATTATGTAATATCTAAAAATTATAAATAAAATATAATTATGTAGGAAATCTTGTTAGATTTCTAACTAATATTTATAGTCTAAAATCCAATATATATGACCCTATTTAAAAGTTTTTTTCCAAAAGATATATGCTTATGTCATTTTTGTACTTATTTTAACTTAATTAAAATTAAGTGTCCCTATCACCTACAAGTGGCTCCATGGGGTCCCAAAATCGACCCAAAGATTCCTATGGTCGAACATGTATCAACCAATGATGCAAGGACACATTTTAAGGTAGTTTAGTATTATTATAATATTATTTTTATCCCTTATTTACCGGATTTACCCTTTAACAATGGTAAATAAAATATTTACCGAAGTAATTATTCAAAATGTCTAAAAATAAAAGTTACAAACTTACACAATTTAAACATACTGATTCCATATATGGAATCCATTTTTCCAAATTCAACACACAGAAGTGGCAGAAATTAATTTAAAATTAATTCCTGTTGTTAAAACAAAAAGCGTGTTTTTAAGAGATAATAACTATCAAAAGATTGACACTTGTTTATGTCCGGTTTAATTGTAAAAATATGTCCAATTCCCAACATTGAATTAAATGGTAAAAATATATTATGAATATACTTTAAAACCACTGAAATTAATAATTTATCACTATTAATTATTTTGATTAAAAAAGTTGTTTTTAATTAAAATTTAGTAATTTTCACTATTCATCAAAATATTAAAGTTATCCGAAAATTACCAAAATTTCACCTTAGGCTAAATTAGATATTCCTAATCCCAAAATGAAGTCCATTTTGAAATATAAAATATATATAATTTCAAAAAGTAGGTATTACTATTCATAATGGCTAGTTTGATTGGTTATGGTGTGTTAGAACTCGGTGTTGCGTACAAAACACGCTATCACATTATTCAAAGAGAAGCGTACCGTAGAAGCTTGGGGTGTTACATTCTCCCCTCCTTCAAGTAATTTCTTCCTCGAAATTTCTAGAATACTTATCACATGAAAAGAATCGGGTGGTTCTTCATCATAAGTTCCTCAGGTTCCCACGTTGCCTCTTCCATCTTATGGTTTCTCCATAAAACTTTTACCAGACGCGTCGTCTGGTTTCTCAGTACTTGTTCTCTCATATCAAGAATCCTGACGGGCTCTTCACAATAAGACAGATTGGGTTCCAGTTCTAACTCCTCATAGGTGAGTACATGCGTTGGGTCAGGCATGTATTTCCTCAACAGAGATACGTGGAACACATCGTTAACTTTGGAGAGACTTGGCGGCATTGCCAATCGGTAAGCTACAACCCCAATTCGTTCTAGAATTTCGAAAGGTCCGATGTACCTGGGACTCAATTTACCTTTCTTACCAAAACGTATGACTCCCTTACATGGAGATACCTTCATGAAAACATGATCACCGACTTGAAATTCCAAATCCATCCTTTCAATTATCGGTATAGATCTTCTGCGTACTTTGAGCCCCTTTGATGTGATTTTGGATTACCTTCACCTTTTACAACGTTTCCTCCACCAGTTCTAGACCTACAAGTTTTCTTTCACCAACGTCATCCCAAAAGGTTGGTGTGCGACATCTATTTCCGTATAACGCTTCAAATGGTGCCATCTGAACACTCTAATGGAAGCTATTGTTATAGGAAAATTCTACCAGAGGTAAATACTGATCCGACATACCCTGAAAGTCAAGTGAGCAGGATTTCAACATGTCTTCTAAGGTTTGAATAGTCCGTTCTGATTTTCTGTCTGTCTAAGGGTGTTAGGCAGTGCTCAAATGAAGTTCAGTATCCAGGTATTTCTGAAGACTCTTCCAGAATCTTGAAGTAAAACGAGGATCACGATCAGAAACAATCGATAGGGGTACTCCATGAAGTCTCACAACTTCATTAATATATAGTCTTGCTAGACGTTCTAGTGGCAGATCTTCTCTTATAGCAAGAAAATGTGCTGACTTGGTAAGACGATCAACAATAACCCATATTTCATCATTCCTTGTAGGAGTCTTTGGTATCCTCATGACAAAGTCCATCGTAATATTGTCCCATTTCCACTCCGGTATGGGAAGAGGTTGCATGACTCCTCCAAGGTGTTTCCTTATAGCTTTCACTTGATGACAAACCATACATCTTGACACAAAATCATCAGTCTCCCTCTTCATATTATCCTACCAAAAATGTTCCTTCAAATCTCTATACATTTTGGTCCTCCTAGGGAGTATAGGGAAATTGGAACTATGAGCATCATCCAACAATTCCCTTTTTAGATCAGGTATATCGGGAACACAATGTCTCTTCCCGAATTTCAAAATTCCATCTTCATACACTAAGTCTCTCAGTCTCCCATCATTCACAGCTTTAATATTCTTTTGAAATTCTCTATCATTAGTCCGAGAACTGTTAATCCTTTCTAGTAAAGATGGTTTGGCAACCATTTGAAAAAGCATTGATGTTTCTCCTTCCCTGGTTATTCCCATGTCCATCTTCACTAGATCCATGAAAATTGGATCCCTTTCAATTCTCATATTGTTCAAAACTCTATGATCTTCTCTGCTCAAAGTATATTCCATCTTGTTTGCCTTCCCCGAGTGGTAGTGTATCGTGCAATCATAATCCTTGAGTAATTCAAGCCATCTCCTTTGCCTCATGTTGAGTTCTTTTTGTGAGAAAATATACTTCAAACTCTTGTGATCAGTATAAATCTCACATTTTCACCATAGAGGTAGTACCTCCATATCTTCCAAGAAAAGATCACAGATGCTAACTCAAGATCATGAGTAGGATAGTTTTGTTCATGAATTTTCAACTGTCGTGATGCATAGGCAATATCTCTATCATTCTACATAAGGACACAACCAAGTCCTTTCTTCGATGCATCACTATAAATAACGAACCCATCATTCCCCGATGGTAGAGTCAATATAAGAGAATTGACTAATTGTCTCTTCAGTTCTTCGAAACATTCTTCACACTCTTTTTTTTCAAACAAATTTAACCCCTTTACATGTGATCTTCGTTAATGGGTTAGCCAATCAGGCAAAATTCTGGACGAAACGTCGATAATAACCTGCCAAACCAATAAAACTACGTACCTCAGTTATACTTGTAGGTGGTGGCCATTCATGGATTGCCTTGGTCTTAGAAGGATCAACAGAGATTCCATCTTTAGAGACAATATGGCCATGAAAAGAAATCTCATGATTCCAGAATTCACACTTGCTAAACTTTCCATATAATTCATGTCTTCTCAGAGTCTTCAGGATAATGCGCAAGTGATTTTCATGATCTTCGTAGCTTTTGGAGTATACCAAGATATCATCAATAAATACCACCACAAATTCATCGAGATACTCCTTGAAAACTCTATTCATCAGATCCATGAATACAGAGGGTGCATTAGTCAATCCAAAAGGCATTATAGTAAACTTGTAATGCCCTTACCTGGTTCGAAATGTTGTCATTGGAATGTCTTCCTTCTTCACACACAAATGATGGTATCCAGATCGAAGGTCAATCTTTGAAAAGTATTGAGCTCCATGAAGTTGGTCAAACAAATCATCAATCCGTGGTAGGGGATACTTGTTCTTTATTGTTATAGCATTGATCTCCCTACAGTCGATACATAACCTCATTGATCCATATTTCTTTTTAACAAAAAGAACAGGGGCTCCCCATAGAGAAACACTAGGGCGAATAAATCCCTTATTACTCAATTCCTCTAGTTGTTTCTTTAGATCAACTAATTCTACAGTGGCCATTCTATAAGGGGTCTTTGATATAGGCCTTGATCCAGTAATTAAATCAATGGAAAACTCAACTTCTCGTTCTAGAGGATGTCCAGGTAAATCTTCCTGAAATACACCTACAAATTCTTTCACAACAAGTACATCCTCTATTTGAATATTCCTTTCCTCACCCACAGTTATTTCATTCTCTTCCTACCCAATAATTGAATTTAGTTGAGCTACTGAGGGTGGATCTAAATAAGAATTAGGTGGTGAAGATTCTGCTCTAAAGATAAGGTGTTCCTTATCATCATCATCAAGAATCGTAACATCTTTCTTCTTACAATAAATCTTCGCATCATAGTCTAAAATCCAGTCTATACCATGGATTATATCAAACTCAATCATAGGTATGATGATGAGATCAGCAGATAAATAACATTTATGTGCTCTAATGGGGACTGATTCACAAAACTTTATTGCAATTATACTTCCCTTAGGAGTTTTAACTGACAACTCCCTTGTTAAATCAAATTGGAAATATCTAATTTTCTTATCAAATTGGGAAGATATGAAACAATGCGATGATCCATAATCAAATAATGCATTTGCTAAACTTGAGGAAACCATTAAATTACCTGACACCACGTCTTTCGGAGCTTCTACCTCAGCAGTAGTGATAGCATAAGCTTGGCTTTGATCCCTTGGCATTTCTTAGGCAAGTTATCTTGACGCTTAGGACATTCATTTGCATAATTCCCCATCTCCCTACAATTGTACCACTGAATGTTGGTAGCTTCCTTCTTCCCCTTGCAATCACGAGATTGGTGGCCTTTTTCACAACACTTGTAACAGACTCCCATTCCCTTCAAGCAAGTACCAGGGTGTTTCTTCCCACATTTACCATAGGATGGATATTCAACCTTTCCCTTCTTCCCCTTATTTCCATTCCCATATTGATCAACAGGTCTCTTCTTCTCTTGCTTTTCTTTAAAGTCATAAGACTTAGAGAATTCCTTTTCGGTCTTGATAGCACATGAGACAATGTCTTCATATGATGAAAAGGATTGTGAGACTAATGCTTGATGGAGAAATGGTTTTAACCCATCAATGAAATGATCAATCTTACTTCTTGGGTTACGTATATAATCTCCTGCATACCTCGCTAACCTTGTAAAGTTATCCTCAAATTTGCGACATTCTCATCCTCCTTCTGTCTCAGACTCAGAAACTGCCTTTCCATATCTGCTCGATGGTCATGAGAAAAGTATTTTTCTAAAAACAGATCTTTGAACTCCCTCCATTCCATATTTGATACTTCATCATCTTCTTTCATATTTTGAATCAATGAACACCATTGATCAGCATCTCCAGTGAGGCGGTAAACTGCCATGATAACTTTTTCCCTTTCACTACTCCCCAAAGCTTGAAATATTTTCTCTAGGGAAAATATCCATTGCTCATCTACTAAGGGATTTGTACTCCCATTGAACATTGGTGGTTGTTGCCTCATGAATCGATCTAACATTGATCCTCCACACTGCGGATCAGGGTGCTCCATACGGGTAAGGTTATTATTCATAACCTGAGTGATTTGTCCCAGTATGGTGATTAGATGATCTGCACCAGTTGTATCACCAGCTCCACTATAATTATCTTGAGCATGAGGGAAATCCCTACATGGAGTGCATGCATTGATACGGTTTCCATTTCTTCCACTAGGCACCATTTCTAAACAATGGCATAAACTAGATTAGTTAGTGAATCAAAATACATAATCCCATACTTATAAAACACTTAACATAAATTAAACTATTTATGGATATAATCCATAATCATAAGAATGTTTTCTTTGAGGAAGTATATACTCATAAACCCTTCATAATGATTTGTAAAGAAAATGAGAGTTATCCTAAGCATATCCCCCGGGAGTGTCATAACCAAGAGTGCAGTAAGGCCCGTTGTTGTGCACCAGTTCCCGTTCGAGTCTAGCTCAAATAGGTGTTTTTGGGTTTTACCCCTAGGTACATCTGTTCCAGAGCCGCCTCTACCTGCTCGTATCTAGACAGGGATGTATTTCTTAGAAAACTCACAAAATCTCTACAATACCAAAATTCTAGGAAGTTCTTCTATAATAATCCTCAAAGTTTATCGTAGGTCTACGTGTTCTAATCAGAGTTTATCTAAATCTAGCTTCCAAGGTTTGTAATAATCTTTTTCTGATACCAACTGTAACGCCCCGACCCCAGTTACCCAGAGTTGGTGCATTATTACATAACATTGGAATGATCACAAGAAAGATCAAATCTCGAAAGACCGATTGGTTTAATAGCCTTGGAAACACTAGATATATTCATAAAGTTTTACATTACATCATAAAATGAAAAACTACTACAACAACATAGTATCCATATTCCACACTCATATCCCCACATAAAATCCCTACAGGTCATTCATAACTTACTTCTTCACATCCTGGGAAAAATAAATCATAGAAAAGGGGTGAGCTCAAATTCCCATTAAGGATAACAATATAGAGGAATCTTTCAAAAATAAGAATAAACATTTAAGGCAATGTATAACTAAAACAAAAGACTTTTAAACTTGAACTTCAACATAGTATGAAAAATGTAAAATGAAATAATGCCATTTACTTATTCACATGGATATTCTACTAATCGAATAATCACATGCAATATCAATAACCACTTTCATAATGATGGAATGCATAATGACAGACTATCATAACCACATAGCCAAGGACTCGTTCCAAGACTACAAATAAGATTTTGTCAAGGCCTTGTGCCAAGATAGTAGTTTGTCTCATGAGACCTACCGATGCATCGAGGAGCTATAGCGGGCTCCACACATCACATATTAAGTCCAATGCATTCCCATATGAAAAGGTTTAAACATAACATAAACATTCGTATTAATACTAGCATACGAAATGTCAATACTTTCACCATAAACTATGAATGGTATAAAAATAGCACAGCCACAGTCAAACATATCACAAAACTTTCAATAAAATATATATGTTTTGTATCATAATAAATTAACTTCAAATAAGCGTAAAATCCATCAAAGGATGTTGACATAGATGAAATCAAAACTCTTTTTAGAGAAATATCTCTTTCTATTTTTGAAATCATTTAAGAGTCATATATTTATAAAATAAAACATTTTATTTTAAAATATTCTTATAAGCTTGTAAGGTAATATTCGACGATTTTATAACGGCGGAAAATAACCGCACCCACCGTATAAGTTAAAAAAACATTCTTACCTTAATTCTGTCGAAAAGGTTAAAAGAACCTTGTCTGGAAAATGACGGAAAGATTCCTTTATAAAACTCTTATAAAAAGTCAAAAAAGGGTATAAATGAGTTTAACCCATATTCTTTTAAATAGTAATTTTTTTTTAAATACATTTTTAAGAAACATGGATGTGGATGATAAAGAGATCCCAGTAGATTATTACATATAAACAACCTCGAATAATGAAGAGATTGTGAAATAAACCTTACCTTGTACTTTTCCTTGGTTGGGGTAGGTTAACCTTCTGTATAATGGTGAAATAATTTTTATTAAATTATACAATAATCATATACATTCATATGATATCTTATATGATCTTTTAACAATTCTTTGTTAATAATATCTTAGTATTATCGTCGTTTCGGGTGTTAACTTACTCATTTTCTTTTATATGTTTTGTTACAGAAGACATGTTTGTCATGGATAGGTTGTATATTATTCATATACAGAATGATATAATGTCCTTAAACATAATTTTTAAATCATCAAATGATACTTATACTTGAATGGATACGATGGAGAATGAATCTCATCGCGTTCGTGGAGACGGTAGTCCATACGTACGCACGAGTGACAATATCATTCTTTTGATATTAAAATAATATATAAATGGATGGTATATCATATATAAAGAATCATTAACATGTTATATTTATTATTTACATGAGTTACACATCATTATTATACCCATCCAAATAATAATATATTGAATAACAATTACACCACGACGTGGAGACGGTAAGCCGTACGTACGCACATATGGTGACATGTTATTCAAAGGGTGGATAGAATAATGAATATGGTTGTACCATATTTATAATAATATCACAGTATATATATGATACTGGATTTATTTTTTTATAATTGTAATAACAAAGAAATAATAAGTGGAAGAAGAAAGGAACTTGGAAAAGGGTGGTGAAATCATTACCTCTTCTTCGGGTTCTTCCTTTTGATTTGATCAAAAGGACTCCTTATGTTGGATTTATGATCCCACTAAGGCCTCTAGGTTGTATTGAGGGATGTTGTAAGAGTATTTGGGAAGATTTTGGCCGAACCAAAAGGCTTTGAAGGTGTAAAGAAATGAGAAGGAGGAGCGCCCTTTTATAAGAGGGGTGAGGGGCACCTTTGGAAAAGCTAGAAATATTAATTTATAATAAATTCATATTCGGTTTCTAATGGCTCAAAAGTGGATTATTTAAATTTTAAGGTGGTGATGGGTCGAAAAATACTCAACCAATATAATTTAGACAGGTTTGGGTACTTATATTAACCTTATCTTTAAGTATTAACTCTAAGTTAATTAGTTTCACTTTTACAATGTCTCTTTGTATTTTTATATCATATGGTTAATAAACTTACTATATACATATAATAGACCCAAAAGTGTCCCATTAATGATATAAATATCATGATATAAGTATCTTGGCCGAACCTTAGATTTTTAGGAATTTAATATCAATTATTAATATAATATTTGTTTTAAAAACTCTTTTATGTCAATTTTGACAGTATTCAATAGTTTATTTTTGTGAAACTCATAACAGAATTATTACTTCGAAAAAAGTTAATTAAATCAATTATAATATGTCATATTATCCTATAAAATTATTTTAATTCATTAAAAGTCTCAAATTATATTTATTTGGGTATTTATAATATCAATTATTTTAAATTTTCACTATTATGGTAATTAATGCATCATCATTGTGTCATTAATAAATTAAATTATGTAATCTCTAAAAATTATAAATAAAATATCATTATGTAATAAATCCTTTTATCTTTATAACTAATATTTATAGTCTAAAACCCAATATATATAACCCTATGTAAAAATTGTTTTTCTGAAAGATATATGCTTATGTCATTTTTGTACTTATTTTTACTTAATTAAAATTAAGTGTCCCTATCACCTAAAAGTGGCTCCATGGGGTCCCAAAATCGACCCAAAGATGCCTATGGTCGAACATGTATCAACCAATGAGGCTAGGACACGTTTTAGGGTAATTTAGTATTATTATAATATTATTTTTTAACCCTTATTTACCGGATTTACCCTTTAACAATGGTAAATAAATTTTTTACCGAAGTAATTATTCAAAATGTCTAAAAATAAAAGTTACCTATTTAAAAAATTTGAACATCCTGATTTAAAATATGGAATTAATTTTTCCAAATTCAACAATATAAGTGGCAGAAATTAATTTAAAATTAATTCCCGTTGTTAAAACAAAAGCTTGTTTTTAAGAGATAATAACTATCAAAAGATTGACACGTGTTTATGTCCGGTTTAATTGTGAAATTATGTCCAATGACCAAAATTAAATTAAATGGTAAAAATATATTCTGAATATACTTTAAAACCACTCAAATTAATAATTTATCACTATTAATTATTTTGATTAAAAAAGTTGTTTTTAATTAAAATTTAGTAATTTTCACTATTCATCAAAATATTAAAGTTATCCGAAAAGTACCAAAATTTCACCTTAGGATAAATTAGATATTCCAAATCCAAAAATGAAGTCCATTTTGAAATATAAAATATATACAATTTCAAAAAGTAGGTATTACTATTCATAACAGCTAGTTTTATTGGTTATGGTGTGTTAGAACTCGGTGTTGCGTACAACACACGCTATCACATTATTCAAAGAGAAGCGTATCGTAGAAGATTGGGGTGTTACAATGATCACAATTCTTTGATGAATCTACATATTTTTCCAACAATAATGGCCTATAAACCAAGGGAAAATTTTTCCTCTTGAGAGGCATTTCATTCTTTAATATTCCTAATGTATTCTATGCTCCGCATCATTCATCTTGAATCGAGGGTCCTTGGGATCTTGGTTCACAACTTCTCTCCCCTCACATTCGTAGAATTATCAAATATACTAAATTGATTATCCCATACATAGCCATGATTACTATAATTATTCATCCCCACAACATAATGCTAAATTGTACCGCCAACGTCTTTTCCAAACGATGTTAGAATACATGGCCCAACATTGTTCTCATCTAAAAAGACATTTCTATTGGCATCGATCACCTAATATATCATGAATGAATACTATGACCAGCTTGATCATTGACGTCATAGGATATACAGATATTCCCATATATTCATCCTAGCACAACCACCCCAAAGTAAGCAAAAGAAAATTCTTCCCCTCTGTGAATGGAATAGATTTTCACAAGTGGAATTATATAAAGTATCAGAGGAGGTTTGAACCCCGATCTAGTGGATACTTAGTGACATATGAATCCAATGTGCTAGACCCCAACACAAAACACTAGAAGTGTACCCTCATCTTCTTGAGTTCTAATTCCAATCCAGGGACTCCAAGGCAAGTTCTATTTGCAAGACCATCTTGAGAATAATCATGTGTTCCTTCTTTCACATCTGTCCACCTACGCCCTTTACACATGATGTTAAAATGTATGGAAGTCATCCTAATAACATGATGTTAAACTATATGATGAAACATCCTAATTTCATGATAATAAATTTCCCAATAATACTTCTTTATTTTATGACGAAAAAGTACACACCATCACTCATAAGTATAGAATTTTCCCTAATATTGATCAAGCCATACATAGGTTGTGATGTGAAATCCTTTTCCTCCCTTTTTTCTCACATTGATCATAACTCACTTGGACTTGGGGAACTCATTAAGGAATTCATCATGACATTATGGTACCTCAATCCACAATTTTGGTCCTAGATGTATGAATATAAAAGGAACTTATTTGTTCTTCCCCCCCGCAATGGTGAGACCAAGGACCTAACCATATGATGTTAAACTACAAGGTATCCCTAATATAGAAAAATTACCCCTCACCTACCTATGTATCAAACCCAGGTAGGGTGAATAATATTTGTGTTCCAGGATCTCAAATCTTGGACACAACCCCATCGAGGGAATCTAAATGCATCACCCTACGTACAAGTTAGATCTATGAAGGGGAGTTCCCAACTCTATGGTTAAATCATTTCCTAAATGTTTCTAATGTATCCAAGAAAACTCATTACATGTATCAAACACTATGCTATGAGTGATCTTGGATCCTCATAATCAACCAAGACCATCGAAAATGGAGGGGAAATGTCCTATAGGCACCTTTGTTTGACTATGCACACAATTCCCTGAAATCTCTTCATATGTTTCCAACAAAAAAACGGTCTGTCAACCAAGGAATTTTTTCCTCAGAAGATGATTTTCCTACCAAAAAATTCCTAATGACTTCCAAGAACCATATCATATCCCCTAATCCATGAACATTTAAAACAATGGATTACATTTTCCTTCCTACCCACATCCTGAACATATTAGAACATTCCAACTCGATTACACTTCATTTACCCAGTGATTCTATATCAATGTCCTAATCACAGAACATTTAAAGTGTATGATACATGATACCCTGTATTCACCCATACGCCATGCCACATTAATGGATACATCCCCTTATGTCCTAATGCATGAAATAAATCCACACAGGCATCAGAGATGATCCTTAAAATAACTAAATATGGCTTGGTTCATGTCATCATATGAAATGTAGTGACATCCAAATTCTATATCTCAGGTCTAACCATTAAACAAAAGTGTCCCAGCCCTACCTATGCAAGGGTCAGACCTATATAAAGAAAAATATCATGCAGATAAGATAAGAATGACTCAAATTATTTCTAGATTCCCCCTTTCATGTTTAGGGAACACTTATCCAAAAAATATACTCTTGGTTTAGAATGTTCCGAATCCCTAGAATTTTATGGCCATCAGAGATGGACGGCCAATGTTCTTTGGACACCTTTGTTTGACTATGCACACAATTCCCCCATAGCTATGTATATGTTTCCCAAAATCAATCCTAACAACCAAGAGTAAATTCGTTCTCATGAGAGTAATTTCCTACGTCTATACACCCTTATGGTATTTATGTTCCTCATAAATCCCTAGACATAGAAAACCCTTATATTTCAGTTTATATATTCCCCATTTTTAATTCCTGAAGAAAAAAGAAATTTCTGGTCAAACTAATGTATAAAAGATGAATCATTTTCCATTCTCTAGTCGGAGTAAAATGATTTCGAAAAACTAATCTCAAATGTCCCAGTTGTACAATATTAAAATACCCCATTCATTAACCCTCATTTAAACTAGTCAAATTCATGTGGGGTCTTTTTATCATCCAAATACAATAAAAATATCCCTATTACTTCCATACATCATTCCTTTAATAGGTCATCCACTATGGCCCTCCATATAAAAATAAATCCCAAATTCTATACAAATTTCCTAGTCATCCGAAATAGACAATGAATGTCCAACAGAAACCATTGATTGAATATGTACACAATGCCGTGACAGATCTATATATGTTTCCCAAAACAATTTCCTATAAACCAAGGGAAACTTTGTCCTCAAGAGAGGTCTTTCACAATTCCGTATTCTCCCGGAATTCTATTCCCCATATCTATAAATAATGAAATTAGGGTTAAGAAAAATCTCTTATCTTTGTATGAAATTTATTAGGATATCCTCGGTCCATGAGTCCTAAATTGGGGCCCTCACCCTGCAAATCATGGTCAAAGATATATGAATAAAAACACTAGTAATGATAATCCTACTTTCAAGACTATAAACTACTAGTTCAAAAATGATAGGGGACTCACTGGGATGAAAAAAAATGAAAAGTTCAACTTAGAAAAAAAGTCAAGTGATGACTCAATAAACCTACATTACATACCGTTTAGGCAAAAGATCAAGCAATCACCAAATCATCTAGAGAGTCAAATATTGGTAGGTTGAAAACCCATAAAGGGTGGCCTAATAAAAAGTCAAGTTATACATGCTGATCCCAATCAAAATTGGGTTTAGAAAGAAAAACATGGTAATAACTAAAAATAAAAAAATTTTGTTGGTATTTTAGTTTTAACCTAGAAATAGTCAAAATACATTTGTTGAATCCCTTTTCTTAGGAAAAAATTAGAGCATGATTTTATCAGTTCACTTATCTTGGATTAGGAATTATGTTTATATCTGGTTCAAAATATTTTTTAAAATACAGTTAATCATGATTGATTGACACTAAAGGAAAATATTAAGGAGAAACAATAGAGAGAAAAATATTTTTATTTTATGAAAAAATGTATGGATGGAATCCACAACATGGATCCTCCCACCAATTATAAATTAGAATAATTATGCAAGGTAACCTAAAATATTACAATGGATCATGACCGACGCTTCCCAATATATCAATAATTGTGTGACATGGTCCATCAAGAGCCTACTCTAAATTAGTATGTTGTGTAGATTTAGCTTTAACATAAGGATGCACTCCCTTCAAAATAGCACCACGATCCCACTTCTTCTATTTGATGACTTCGAAATTTTCACTTGATGATGCCAATTGTACCTCTATATTTTCTATAGGAGCTTCATACTATTGTATCTCATCTGTTTGGGAAATCACCTGGTCATTATCATTTTCCTCCTCAGCTGCTATGTGATGTGGATGTTCAGTGAGGTCCTGAATTATTTTGGTTTTCTTATGCAAATAATTGAATTGAGTGAGGATGTCTTTATAAGAAATTTTATCCTCTTGAGATATGAAAATTTGGTACATAAGGAGATGAAGTTTTTGGCAGTCAAATAAAACTAAACCCACGTTAATGAATAATCATCTAAAGGTCTCTCCCTCATTAGAAAAATAATCCAAGGTAGTTTCTATATAAGTGTACAGATTTGACACCATGTCTGTCCTCGCATGACTGAACACAATTTAATAGCGTCAATGTTTTAGGTTTTCCCATCCCCCCAAATGAGAATATAATCAGGAATGATCATTGTAGTAGATGTAAGTGACCTGAGTTGAGTCACCCATGTAGGAGGACATTCCATCCTGCTAGACAATTCACTCTGTAGAATGAGGTGTGAGGGATGTCCACAACTTTGAGAACACTTGGTGGTGTTCCACCTGGACCAAATTTAGTAGGTCCATGAAACATATTATCAGATTATATAAGGTTTGAATCACTATCCACAAGTATCGACTGAGCAGATGAAGCCCCCTCAGAATGGATGCAGTGATGAATGGAACATCTTCTTACAACCAGAATAGAAGAAGATAACGTAGTTGACACTGTAGAAAGGGGACTAGAATCAATAAAAGACCTCTTCACCCATCATATTGGTCTAGCTAGAACCCTATTAGTATATTATGTTATCGATAGTTGGGAATAATCCAATGATAAATAAGTGGAGGATGTTATGGGAGGAATAAAGAGATGAATTCCAGAGTCCTCCCATATCACCACAAACCATAGTCCACGAAGGATTTTTATGTGATATTCCCTCTTAACTAGGGTATCTGGGGGAAGTGTGAATCACTACAAACATTTGAATTGCCAAGAAAACTGGTAGAGCACATAGTGTTTACAGATGGTTATCCTATATATATGATCAGTTAAGATTATATCCCAAAGTGACATGTGGTTTGAATGTTTTTCCTAATAACCATTCACATCATCCTCTATTATTCTATAAGTCACAGGATAAGGTCTAAAAGAAAATTGATAAACATCACTCAGTAGTTTGAACACTCCATAAACACTCAAATATCGGTGGTGAATGGTGGTAATACTGAGAAGGGTTGGGTGGAAGTTAGAATAAGGAACCAATATGGTATGACGATACTCATAGTATAAAAAATGATATATTATCAAATCGTACAAAAAATTAAATGGACCCCTATGATGATGTAGAGGTCTCCTTTATTGTATCTACCCCAATAGCTCCTAAATTCGAGAAAGGGTAGGGATGAATAAGTTGATAGGCTGCCCCTCCACCAATGTGCCCTCCATAATCAGAGTCAAATATCTAACACTATTATATACATCGCAAATAGGGGAAAAGACATCTACTCAGGAACATGGAAAACCAACCAGCTAATCTGAGCTCAAATGATATGTTTGACCAGATCTCATAACTCCAGGTTGTGTACCGACCCACCTCAGGGGTAGCACAATGTGAGACATGAATTTTCCGATACTATTGAGTAATATAAGTTCATTTATGATGGAATTTCAGCTTTGGACCACTCACCTATAGGAAAAATCTTACATAATCATCAAATGAAATAAAAAATCAGGTATGAAGAGAATGGCCAAGAAATCCCTCTGCTAGGACCAATAAATTCTTCACCAATGGAAATACTAGTTCATCATTCTCCCAAGTATTGGATGCAGGAAGAAACCCATCATACATATCAACAAGGACGGGAAGTCCCCAGAGTTGTTAGATATCCCATAAGTTGATCCCCACCTCACTGTAGGACAAGTGAAAGGTGGTAGTGCTCAATCACCAGTGACTAAGCATCTTAGTATGCATGTTTCCTTGTAGATATATGGAAAATTGGGAGGCCCACACCACTTGGTGTAGATTGAAAACTTCCAGTGACATAAAGGATTACAAAAAAGTTCTAATAAACCCAAAACACCATGTACCACATGTCAAAAATCATAAACTAGATCGAAGATCCCATTTGGAGATCCCCCTTCTGTTGGGATTGATTATTGGTAGGTTAACAATGGTCGGTTAGTCCTGAATAACTAATTCATAAGATGTAGTGTGGCGGGGTTGATTGTTCTATATCTATATAGATCCTTTTAGAACAAATATTCCATCATGTCTTGAGGGAAACATGATTTTATCCCATGATAATAATATTCATCTGGTTATACTCTCAAAAAGTATCAAGGAGAATATTGAAGCTACTCTGGTCAACTGGTGGAAATGGAATGTTTTCCTGAAGTCAAATTTTTTAAATTGGCAATTAGATATATAATGGATAAGCCATAAGATCTGGTGAGAGTAGATATTCGAGGATACCATATTGTGGAACAATTTAGGCACCACTGATGTCTTTATAATTCTCAACCATAGCTTCCCTCACACTAGTCTCTTCTATTCAGATAAGTGGTAGAGACATCCCATTTATGAATCAAAAAGACCCTTAAAAAGGTCATTACAATGAAATATTTGATCAAAAGACTAGTAAAAAAGTATTAAAGAAGTTAGCATAGTATGTCTCCATGTACTGAACATTTTAAATGGTTCATGGAATGTGTTCCTTATCAGTTTAAAGTTCACGGAATGCTGTGCACGACGTTGTCCTGCGAAGCGATCACCTACTAACAGAATTGTTTTTTGACTAGGTGTGTTGCGTACCGAGCCTTTCTAAGTGGCCATCTGAAGTGAAGACATAAAAGTATATGTTATAAATTTAAATTTCAGTTCACAAATTTTATAGTTTTGTATTTAGATCACGGTGACTATGAATTATTTTGGTTTGTATAAGGCGATGCACAGTTCATTGTCAAAGGAGTCTGCGAAGGAGTCGGAACACGAAAGCAACAAAAGATGAGAGAAAATGTGGAGATATTCTCTCTAAAATGTATGTTAAATTACAAATGTCTTGGACCCACAATATATAGGTGTGGTACCCCATTGCTTAGACATTTCTACTAAAAACTAGTTTTGTTCAACACCACATTCTACATCCAAATAACCTCTTCCTCTTCATTCCGATCGGATCCCATTCTGATGGGGGGAATTTGTAAGGCCCAAAAAACTCTTCTAAGGGATGTAAAATAATCCCAAAAACTTTATGATGGAATAATACACAAGTTTTATTGAAAATTTTAGATAGAGACTAAAGAAATTGAATTTGTAAATGCACGAGAGTTATCAGCATACTAATTTCTGGGAATGGTACATGGATGGTATTTCCCGTGAACCGAATAGTACACAGACATCCCGCAAAATGATAAACTATAAAGAGTTTTATTCGGAACTAGGGAGTTTGAAAATAAATGAAGAATGGCATCAGTCCCCCATGAACCACGTCATTGGAGGAATGGAGGCAGAGATATTTCACTAGCTAACTACAGCCCCACGAACAATGTCATTGGAGAGAAGATGATAGAGAGGTAGAACCCTACACACAATCTCCACAAACTCTATTTTTGGAAGAGGTGAGGTCTGAGGAATACCACAAACTATTTCATTCAAGGGATAAAGGTATTGATTTCCTCATCCATGAACCATAGCCCCGTAAATCTCTCTTGATAGAGTCATCTGCAGGCTGGGTGATTTCTTCATGGTATTCCGCAAATGGTTCCACATGACCCAAAAATATATCTTCCCAAGTACTCTATAAAAGGGACTACATGGGAAATTGAAAAAGGATCTGATTTTTGGAGAGCTTGGAGTTTACATACGAAAGATATTGAAGGAAATTTATTTGACAAATTTTGGAACTATGAATGGTTTCCAATAGGTTTAAATGCTCCACAAACCATAAAAAGGAAGAAGCATAATAATATAGGAAAATTGAAAACCAAATTGGAGAACCATGAACCATAATTCCTTCACATATAACCTTCTTAAAAACCACATGACTAATTCCACTTATTAAATATACCGTAACACATAACACATTTCTATACAGATGAAAAACTACCCACCATATCATTCCACCACACATATAGAATCTAGCGCCGCATACTAACACAGTATGTGATGGAACCTCAGGCCACATGCCACTACAGTACATGGACCACACCCAAGTACGCGTGCCACTTCGGTATGCATATAGCCCCTCTACCCACATAACAGTACGCTATGAGGAGAGATCCCCATCCCACAGAAAGAATAATTATGGGAAATGGGGATCCTTTCGGCATTCAAACATCCAGATCTAACCATGTCCTTCCATACCTATCATTACCTCCATGGATCCTCTGTAAACCAGTTCAAAGGAATCAGGCCAAAGCCACTTCCCAAGCCACCTGACCCGTATGAGCAGACCATTGGGCGCATCAACGTGCCATTATGAGTCTACATACCCATGGTACACAGAAGAATATGGTTAATCCCCACAATGTTATTCCCTCAGAGTGTTCCTAAATCAACATTCCCATAGTAACCTAGGGTCCATCCTTGGGATGATCGTATATACCTCTTGTTCTAGTGATTATGGGTAATTACTTGTAATTCTTTTTGATGAGGTCCAGTGATAAGACTAAGGGATTAAGATTTCCTTCCCCTTTGACGAGGAACACTGCTCCTCTACTTTCTCAGAACCGATTTCAGGTCACTCCAACTAAGGTGAGTCCTTAAACTTCTTGCGATGGGGGGGGGGGGTCTCCTGCTCCTCTTTGCCTCATCTAGAGATGTGTCTGGATAGATCACCACATGTGACTATTCTGGATATCAACATGGGTGAGCACTGAAACATTCATAGCCCCGCATTCTACCTTTGGGCTAGTAGTACTAGTATCTCCCCCCATCGTCCTCCTTTTCCATTATATAATGAGGTAAAATGTGAGTTTTTTTGAATATGTGGATTCCTCTTATTTGTCACACTGATCAAGACTCACATGGGATTAGTGTTTAATGATGATCACCACATTCAAACCATACATAATAAAACTATGATAACTTTGATTTTGTATTTGATTAGGATATGTAGGAATATTACCTAAGGCTGGAGCTAAAGGGACTTTTTACGTAAATGTTTTTCTCAAGAAAATTCACATTGCATTATTAAGAAATCCTATTTTTGTATAAGCCCCATCGTGACTCTTCTAGAAAGGACTCAACTACGATGTAAGTACCAACCATAACCCCTCACATGGGAAGCTTCCACATGGTAGCCCCACTCAACCGAACAATGAGGTCTTTCATTCCTAACCAATTCAAAAACATAAGAAACCTACCTAAGATTTAAACCGACACCCGACTCACCCTAATGTTCACCAGGACATACCCCCGACAGGGCCATATTCACCTAGGAGACCGTATCACTTATGAACATCCTGGGCCACCATGGCGGAAGCCCTATATTGAATAATGAATAGGATATTTTCTCCTAGACGCCCTCACCACTTGATGTTAAACTGCATGGATGGGTCCTTGTTACATGACACTAAAATGAGATGTGTCTAGTTATGTGAACCGAACTTCATGGGGTCTAATTCCTCTCATGAGGATGAATATAAAGACTATCTTATGGGTCCGACCTCATAATCAAAACTGTTTTCATCCCCTATATAATGATAAACTGAAAAAAATCCTCATAATAGGGATTAAACTAGCACTGTCTCAATAATTCCTCACCAATGCATATATATGGTTGATCTTGTTACCTAGGGGTAACCTATAGACACATGATTGGGAAAGAAAAAAGTATTCACAAAAATTTGAACATCGCTTAAATATATAATAGAGTCCCAAAGTAGAAAATAATTCCCCCAAAATGAAATGATGAGGTGGACTATTCATCCTCTCGACCAATGGAGTCCATAAGTGTTGTTGGCCAATCATCATCCAATAAGAACTTACCTTCAGAAAGAAGGTCTATGAATTATGGATACATGATCCATTGGATGTTTCTATATCCATTAATAAACCCATTAAAGACCATCCTGGTACATTATACCCAATGTGAAACCACCTTATAATAACATGCAGTTGGTTACAATCCATCTTCCCATTTTGTTTTCCTTGGTACAATGTGAATCGGGTCGAAATAACTATCTAAGTTAATTTTCTAAAAATCAATCAACCGTTCATTACCTTAATATCAAGAATATATTAAACCAAAGTGCAGTCCATACCTCAATCATATATTCTCAAATAGTTGTCACAAAAATATAACCTTATCATAAAATATATTTTCAAAGTTATTGATACCATTTAATATAAATTTCCAAACCATTAAAGAAAAAATACTATATAGGAATCCTTATATGTGTACAATAATCTTCCTAACAGTTAAAATATATTAGAATATCATTTATAAATATAACTCCGTAATGAAAATAGCCAAGAGTTTCAAATATTTAATTTCTATTATGATACCAACCTCACTAACATATTTAAGACTAGGATACTCACCTTTTCTATCATAAGAGAAATATATTAATATTCTCAACCATTTAGTTATAAACATAGTGGTTTCTAGATACATAACTTTCTCAATATCATTTTTTTATCCTATTTAAACCAAATACTAAACCCAAAATTATTAAGACAATATCAAAAATATAAATTTAAATACATTAATCCGAAGATAAATTCCCCACCCACACCATAATTTGTATCATATGACACTGTTGTTTCATCCTAAAACACTATTTGTTCCTTCCTTGGTTATGAATTGTATTTTTACAATTATATTGTCTAACATAATTAGTTAATAAAGCACTATAATCTTCCATAATGGTTCATTAGATAAATTGTGAACTAATAATTGAAAATTCCCTTGGAGTGTATCCATGTGTGAAGTATTAGGCCCAGTCATCCAGACCTAGATAAGAGATTCGGTTGATAAACAACAAACCTTTTATAGGGTGATTACCCATAAGTTCATCTATTCCATAACTGTATCCAATTTATAGTATCTTAATAGAGAGGTGAGAACCACAAAATCCCTAATTTACCAAAAATTTAGGATATTATCATATACATGGACTTATATCTAGGGTTTCTACTAATCATCTCTTATCATAATCCATAAAATATTCAATATTACCTCAATAATCCTAAAGGGTTATCTGTAGATTTTCAATTATGATAAACCATAACTTAGGAACCCTAATATTATACTCAACTAACATCCTAAAAAAATGTTATGTAAACCCTGCTCTTATACCAAATATAGATCAACATAGATGTGACCATCTAATTATATGACTTAATGAAAATATTTTATGTCAATACATTCCCATGATATTTTCAGTTTATAGTTGCAAAGAACTAGAGAAAATCAATAAATAAAAAAACCATGTCTTTTTCAATGAATTAATATTTTCCCCACTATATAAGAAATCATTTAATTTATTAAAAGTGTTTAACAAATACTAATAATTATCATCACATGATACTCTTCTATATAAACCATATTTTTCTTATCTTCATAACCTATGGAAATATTAATTTTAAGAAAGGTGTGATATAAAATTCTTAATAAGGGTAAACATAAGTGATAATTACCAATGATCATAAGTGAGAAAAATATGGTAAAATTTGGTTAATTAAAGTAAAAAATTAAATCATACCAAAGAATGAATAGATATAAGAATTCATGAGTCATAGAATAAATCTTGTCATAATATAAGAAATGAATAATACTAGTGTGAAAAAATATACCAATAACCATAATATATGATAGAGTAACACATGCATATGAATAAGAATAAAACAATGGAACCCACATAAGAACTGGGTATCATTATATTATGTGTATATTCAAAAAGTAAATACATTTAGTTTATTAGAATATCCAATAATAATCAACCATTAATTTGTGAATATATCCAAGAATTTCAAAGATACATTATCTCATGAGATATAACACACTAACTAATGAATTAAAGGGTGATATAGGACCCTACACATTATCATCCATATGTTTAAGTACCACTTAAAATAAATTCCGCCATCATATCACAAATAAAACATAAAAATAGAATGAATTATATAACCTCTTAAAATATAATCATGTAGGAAAAAACATAATTCCATGAAATAATCATAACATGATTTACCTATGAAAAAAAGGGTATCTAAACATATTCATTATATATATATATATTTAATATAAAATCACAAAAATATAGAATATTGTTTTTACACCATATATATAAAGGGTATACAGTTAAGTAAATAATTTACAGAATCAATTAATGTCTGGAATCTAAGTGAGCACCCTTAAATTAAATGGAGTAAATATAGTGTTTTCATAAAGGAAAATTATTGGAATAAAAATCAAAAGCATTCAATGACTGGGATAGATAAAGGTATTAATGTATTTCTATAAGTTTAATTCCCCAAAATAGTATGTGATAATTTTTAGGGTAATTAATGATATAAAAATTAAAAGGAAATAAGTATTTTTTTTAAAAATATGAAAATAGAAGCGAGACCATAAAAGAGATTTTAGAAAACACTTTTACTCTTATCATAAAAGAACCGACTACATTCCATATTCCAAATACATTTTAAAACAACAGAAGTGAACACATTGAAAAAAATTTACTTTTAAAAATAAACATAAAAAATATATCCTTGAAAATATATAATGGTTATCAAAAGGTAATGTAGGGTGTAAGATAAAAAATTTGATTTTGAAAAGATGGGAAATGTTTTTAATATTTAAATGCATTTATTAAAAATATTCATTATAAAAAGAGATAATGAAAAATAATTTTGAAAATAATATAAGATAAATATTAAGATAACATGAGATAATACATAAATGGGTTTCTAGTTATAATAGATTATTTTGGAAAGAAGAAAAATATGGAAAAATATGGGAAACCATCATTAATGAGCATGTAAATTATTCTTAACAATGGTATAACATTTGAAAAAAATTATAAAGTCAAATAATAGGAATTAAAATTTCATTCTCTACAAGGGATTAAGAGTACATAGCATGAAAGGAAATATTATGGTGAATGAAAAGAATCTATAGAGAAAGAAAATAAAGAAGAAAAACTTTAACTCAACAAAAGAAGTTTATTTAACGAAAACCCTTACAACTTTTAAATTTAAACCCATTTAAAGAAAGAATATGATATAGATTTTTAAACCTAGTGAATTAAATAAATATGGTAAAATAAATTCATTAGGTAGTAATAGCACCATATTACAAATATCATGGTGTGCAATAAGAATTAAGACTCAAGAAATTGAATTTGTGACAAAGAGCCGATTATAACATTAAAAACATCCGAATGAAAACTCTTTAAAGGATGTGATTTTAAATGAAACAAGAAATTAATTGAATAATGGAAGTCTAAATATAAAAAACTTCAATGGTGAAATAGATAAATCATTCTAAATAATATATGATCTATAACAAAAAATATGTATGTTGTGGTGAAAATTGAGATAAAACGCACTTATCTTGTTTTCCAATCACTCTGCGCATCCACCTGACATCCTAAATAATAAAATCATGTTTATTAGATACCTTATTAGGAAACATATTCATATATATTTCATTCAATATGGTCCATTTATTATCATATATCATTTTTTTTATTTTATTGTATTTTCTTTTGTTAGTTATTTGAGGTGGTTTGGACAATTTTTATGCAACTCTTTTGGTCTATCGAACATGGTTAAAGGATTTTGAGAATAAATTAATAATATAAATAAATTTAAGGGTTTATTTAATTTATTATTATACTAGAATAAAATTTATAAATTCATATAGGATCTTATAAAATGAACTCATATTAGAAAAGGCACTCTAATATGTTAATTTTAGTTTGTTAAGTTTACTATGATAATTTAAAACTAATATCACTTATAGAATTTAAAATGTTAAATTATTATAATATAAATAGTGTTATAAATATAATATTTTTATGATAAATTAATTTTTAATTTCATACACATTATATAGTGATGTAAAAAAACACGCCAGTTCATGGAGGGGGTAGTCCTCACAAATGAATGATCAATGTTATTTTGTATTTCTAAGTGGATGAGAAGGAATAAATAATGGTTGTTAAATTAATATAATAACAATTTAGTATAATAATTATAATGAGGTCATTATATTAATATTTATTGGGTAGGTTTGTAAGATAAATATTAAGAAGGTAAAGACAAGGATTAGGTAATACTCACTTCGAGACATCAAACTTTTCATTAAACTCACCTTGGAAATGTAGGTATTAGGATAAATCATAGTGAATATAGGAATTGGGTAGTGAAACTTACGTCTAATAAAGGAAAAATTGGAATGGATTTAATGATATTTTCAAGGTTATTTGAAACTTTTAGTGGTTGGAAATGAACCCCTTTTATTATTGAAGAAAAGAGAACTTTTGTGACACCCATTATTTTTTAATAATGAAATGAATCTTCATGGGTCAATAGTTTAAATATTGATAAATTATGTGGTCTTGGGTGATATAAGGTATATAAATTCTCTACCAATCATATTTAATCCTGTTTTAAATGAGTTTCAATCGTTTTACCTCTTTGTTTTTTTCTTTTGCTATTTTGGTTTTTACCTTGGAACTAATTTTTACCCAAGTAACACATATTTCATTAAAAAATATAAGTCAATAACTATTAATTAATTTTATTGTGATGATATAATATATAATATTTATATAAAATTATTAAAATTACAAATATGAAAAAAATTTAACCGTTGAACTATAAAATTTGATATATAGGCACATTGTTTTGTAGAAAAAATATTGTTTTCACCATTAATTGTTCTCAATGTTATTTTTTATAGATTATCAATTATATGGGTGATAATATATTTATATATATTTTTAATATAATATCATATTCATTGTTGAAATTATATTAATTTCTTTATTTGAAAAAAATTAAAAAAATTAATAAAATAAATATTAGAACATAAATATTTTACTATTATCACAATAGATAAATTTAATACTATAAATCATATTTTTATGATTAGAAATGACATAGGATTTTCCAACTAATATGTACATATTTATATCAAATATGAAATAAACTTTTTTTGTTTTAATTTTATAAAATTTATAAATATTTTTTAATTTAAGCCTATAAAGTCTATTTTTATTATGAAATATTACTTGAGTTTAAAAATGTTAAACATGAATTTTGTAAATTCGGAATATTATTTAGGATTCGAACTTCTGGCCAATCAGCTTATGCAATGTCTCCTATAAGATTTTCTCCATGATTTTGGTCAATAATTTGTGCATGTGGTAACCTGTTATTATCTCTAAAATGAAAGTGAATTCGTTGTGATAAAGATTATCACAGATAATGCCATTATATCCCATGATGTTTTTCATTCTATGAAAACATGATCAGCTTTGAATAGAGGTACTATGTCCGGGAAACTATATATGACCAAGGCTTATGATAGAGTGGAATGACACTTTCTTCAGTTTGTTATGACTAAAATGCGATTCTTCTCAAAATAGTTAGATATGATCATGCAATGTGTTTCTACAGTCTCTTTTAAGATAGATGATAATGGTGTACTTACCCAAGGCTTCTGACCCACCTGAGACCTTCTCTTGGGGGATACCCTCTCCCCCTTTCTCTTCATCTTAGTGGCTGATGTTTTTTTCTAAACTACTTTCGTTGGAAGATTCCTCTAAGTTGATTCATGGCGAAAAGTTTTTCTGGATTTGACCAACTATTTATCATCTTTTCTTTGAAGATGCGTATCTTTTATTTTCAAGGGATACAGATGATGAATGTTGTGCTATCTAAAATGTGATTGTTTTTATGAGAGGTCTTCTTGGCTATCGATCAATCTGGGGAAATCAAGAAATTTCTTTCAGTATTGGTGTCCCACCAACCAAGAGAGCAGATCTTTGTCTCAATATAAGTATTCAAATGGTCGACAATCATAAAAAATACCTTTGACTACCCACGATTGTTGGCCGAAAAAAAACGAAATTTTCTCATCCATAGTGGATCGAATCAAGAGAAACATCCACAGATGGACTCTGGAAATAATTTCTAAAGCGGGTAAGGAAACACTCACAAGGAAACCCTTCAGTCTATCCCCAACAATATTAAGTCCCTATTAAAGCTTCTTGGTGAAATTTTTGGCTAAATACACTCCCTCATCATAAACATCTGGTGGGGTCATAATAATGGAAGGTATTAAATTCATCATATTGCATGGAAATCTCTCTGTGCCCCTAAAACAGGTGGTAGAATGGGTTTTCGGGACCTTCGTCTTTTTAGCGATGCTGTTTTATCCAAACAAGGGTGGTACCTCATGATTCTCCATTCTTCTGTCTTTGCTTAGATCATTCATTCAAAATATTTCCCCCACTCGGATTTATAGAAATCTTCCCTTGGCCCCCCATCCCAACTTTCTTTGGAGAAGTATTTAAGGAACATTAAAATTAGTTGATAAGGGTTTGGTTTGGAGAATCAAGGATGGATTTAAAGTCAATATTTGTAATGATTCCTAGTGAATTGATAAAGATAGTCTGCTAGCTAATTCCCCAACCATTCCTTGATTTTAGAATGCCACTATCCGCTGCCTTTTTGATGACTTTGGGAGTGGTTGGTGTGTGAAGAAAATTAATTCATGGTTTAGTGAAAGGGATAAAATAATTATTCTTAGAATCCCATGTGTGATGGATGTGGGACATTACTGTAATTATGGTGAAATGAAATTTATGGATCCTATATGGTTAAATCAGGTCACTGGTTCGATCTTGATTCCCACTTTGAAGAAATAGAGGGACTTTGGAAAATAATATGTCATCTGAAGTTCCCCCAAAAAATATTCTATTTCTGGCGGAAGGTGTGCACTAGTATACTTCCCACTCTGGAATTCCTCTCTTTTCACTATGTTACAAATGAAATGAAATATCCCCTTTGTTTTGGTATCCTATAATCTCTTGTACATTCTATCATCTAGTGCCCTGGGGTGTAGGATTTTCAGCAAGCTTGGGGATATCCTATAGAACTTTTGCGGGATAAATCGTCGGACCTCCCAACACTACTGATAATGTCATATTCTTCATTTACTACTGATAATGTTTCTTCATTGAGAATCATGGCTTGGATCATCTGGATTCGATGAAATGAATTCGTCTTTAACCATACATCAAATCAGTCTGGATTTTGGATTAAATGAGAAACCCACTAGATTGAGGGGTGGAATCAAGATCTTGATCAGAATGGGATCTTTAGATCTCACACATCTATTACAAGATGGTTTTCCCTGGAAGGAATCCTTAAGATTAATGTTGATGCCTCTCTCTCTCCAGGGATTTAACTGATGGAATTGGTTTGATGGTCCAAAACCACTGGGGCTAAGTCATTGTTGTAGATAATAGTCTCACCACACACTTTGGGAGCCCTCTATTGCTGAGGCATACATTGTCCTTTCTAGGATGACTTTTGCAAAATATTTTGGATGGTATGCTATTCAAATTGAATCAAACTATCTCACTATCATCAATTCTATCATGTTTGATGATGGAGACATCCAATCCTTTTTATTTCTCATTAGAAAAATCTGGTCTCTCAATCAATTCATCACAACCTTCTCTTTCTCCATCATTAAACGAGATGGAAATGAAGCAGCCCATCATTTAGCTTCATCGGGTCATTTTGGCATGAACTATATCTGGATCGATCATTTCCCTTCATGAATTCATTACTTTGTAACTGCTGATCTCTTAGATTAATATATCATCATTCCATGTAAAAAAAATAGATTTTTTAATTGATTGTAATATTTTTATATATTAATAATTATATCATTATTGTAATAATCTACAGTTCATTTTAATCACAGGTTGTGTCAATTTAACATGGTTCAAGACACAATATCTTGAAGATAATATTATTTTTATGTGTAAAAAATTTTGGGACATTACATAATATATCATGGAATTTTTTATTTTGGTCATCCATGTAAAACAAAATATTCAACATATTATTAATTTAAAAGGAGAATTACATATTCCAATACCAGGGTGTTATATAAAAACTCTACATCTTTCTTGTTTTCACCTTCCACAAACTTCTTTTTTATATATTGATTTTACCTTCTTAGGAAACCTATAATTCTAAAAATTTAAGACCTCTTCCACTATAATAATATTCTTATGATTCTCCTGGATTATGTTATTATTTTTTTTTCCAAATTTAATCTTATAGATCAAATTTATAAGGATTAATTACAAAATTGTATGGAGTGGAACCACTTAACCTAATATAAGTATCTTATTATAATTGGTGTGACTTCCTACTCAACTTTAATCTTGGGTGAACTTTGTACATCCTTCTATTTCTAATTTTTATCCAAGGAAAACATATCTTACAATATTTTCTTCATGACATTCTTTTGTGTAATTATATTCAAATAATAATATGATTTGTCGATGGATGGATTATAATTGAAAATATAATAATTGTGACATAATTTTTTTCAATAATAATATAAATGTTCTAGATTATGAATTTATTTTTGTTTGATAGATTTCCTTTGTTCTGTGAATTAAATCATGCTGGTTGGTTCATAGATTAATCTCTTATCGACATTTATTATAGATTCCTACAACTTGAATAAGTTTACATATTATGATAAAAGTTAATGGACATGTTTCCAATCCTTAAAAAACACCAATATATTCTAATAAATCTCATTATTTAATCTTTGGAAACTAGTTGTCATGATTTTTTAGTTTTACATAGTTGCTAATTTTCAATTATAAATCTACTATTTTGAGCTGAAATTTGGGGAATAGTCTTTGAAAATATTTTAAATTAAGCCCTTTAAATATTAGTGGGTTTTGTGTAATTTTATTTACTAATTTTTTTTATAAAATTTTAACTTTATCCAGCACTTATAGATCCAATAGATATAACACTCCTAACTTTATCAAGGTAGTGGGGTGCATTATTCTATGAGGATGTGGTAGTGGATTATCTATTAGTTAAAGGATCCCTTTACTACTTGAATGATTCCATTTTATGGAAAAACCATATTTGAGATTGGTGTTATAGAATTGTTATTATAATATATTTATGAAGATATTATAGGAACTGATTCTAGATCTTTTAGTTTTATATCTAGCCAAGACAATTCAGGTTGAGGGTGATCTTTTCACATTACACTATTCTGAACCTGAATTCCCAATCACTCTCTTTATTTTTATCTTGTTCATCATGCATCTTTCTTTTATATTAAAGTGAATTTTTATGCTATTTGACCTTCTAATCTTTCAATTCTATTCATGCCTCTTAGATAATCACTATAAAATTATAAAACATTTAAAAAACATGGAATCATACACACTTATACCTCAATAATTTTTCTTTTCATATTTTCATCATTAAAAGACATGTTATCATTACAAAGTGAGTCTATTTGTCCTACATCATATACGGGTTTTTTGAGGGTGTTACATCTTACAACCATTTTATCCAATATATTCTCTAGGGATTTATATTCTTCCACTTGCTATGATATTTAATAAATATTTCTTTAATAATACCAAGTACAAATACAATAACTTAATCATGAACATTATTCAGATAACCTTAGACATGATAGTAAAAATCATTCAATATTTTTATCTCCTCTTTCTCTCAACAACTTGAACTAGATCCATAAATTGATATATATATATATATCAATATATTTAATACATGAGAACTTAAATATTTTTAAAAATTCATGAATTAGATGATCCCTTTCATTATTCATTTTTTCCTTGATTTCTTTTCCTATTTCTTTTCAAAATTTTACATAGTATTGTTAGAAACTTACATATTAGTAACAGTAAGAATAGATTTCAACATTTCAATATAATTATATTTAAACATCTCAAATAGGGTTTTTAATAAATAAAATATAATTTATTGAGTCCAAAAAATAGATCCAGACATAGGTAACCTCACCTTTATACTAATATTATTTCCAAATTGGATTAGTAAAGACACCCGAGGGGGGGGGGGTGAATTAGGTGTTTCCTATTGTTTCACCAGATTCCAATGTGTGTTGGAATATTTTTACACATTTTTATTTTAAAATATTCAATAGGATAGTTTACAAGGATACATTTAGGTTTAACAAAGAAATTATCAACCACATACACGATAGTAAATTAAATAAATAACCTGAACTATTTCAAAATGGTTTGATTAAAATACATAATCCTTTTTTATTGGTTATTAACCCAAATAAAGGATTCACTACTATAATAAAGATAAGAATAAAATGGTTGGTGATTCACAAACATAATAAAATTCTCAACATGTATAAACTTTTTTTCTTATCAAATGGATTATTCATAATAGCTTCTCTCTACTTTCAGAGAGTCAAAAATTGATTTACCTGTAAACATTGAGTCCCACATGTTCTATGGATTCCCACTAATAATATGAAAGTTTTACTTTCAAATCATTATTATAAATATAAAAATAGGTCCATATAGGATGATTTTTCATCAATAATATAGATATAATTCTTCTAAATAGTATATAATATTAATTCTAGTAAGTCTTAAGGAATACTTTTCAACTCATTCACCACACACAACTCAAATTCACAATCTTTCACAAAATATGATCATATTTTTATCTCACTCAATTTTTGAAAGGTTTGAATCCAAGTAACAATTAAATATATATTAGGTTGGTTTCTCATCAGCTCCTCTTTCTTCTTTGAATAATTTCTACACACTCATCTAATCTCAGTATGAAAAAACCTTTTTTCATCTTCATCTTTAATACCCTAGAGATATTCACTTTAGTTCATTATTTGAGACTCTTTGGTCTTATTATTTTAGAATGTTATTTATGATATCATAAAATTTGAAATATATTAAATCAATCACCTATAACTCTATTTCCATCATTTTATTTTTATATAGAGGTCACCCAAAAATTATATTTCCTATATTTAAAATATATAGAATACCATGAAATATTTTAGTACATATAATACTTGTAACACCGTAAGTTTTTATGAATTATTTTTTAAATGAATTAAATTTCTTTGATAGATTGTGTTATATAAAACTCTATGTTAATATTGTGCTACATGAAATACTCGGTTATCTTGTGTTATGCATGCCACTATTTTTTAACAAAATGATGATGTACTATTAATATTATTATTAATAAATGACTATTATAACCTAACAATAAAACAAAAGGGAAATGAATAGTAATAAATAATTTATAGATATTAATTATAATAGTTTTATATAGTGGAAAAATATTAAAAATTTAACTTAATTTTAGTAAAGTATATATATGTTTCAAAGATAATATTTCCACAAAAAAAATCGTTTTACAGCTTTTTATGAATTATAAAAAAATTTATTATTAAATTTTTTAAAAAATAAATTTAATATAATAAACTTATTATAGAAATAATAATGTAAAAATTATATTAGGGTGATTTTTTCGGATTTTGTTTGAAAATTTACAATTTTTTTTGATGAATAGCGAAAAATATTGAATTTTAATTGAAAAATGCATTTTATTTAAATCTATTTTAAAATTTTAATTATATTAAAATTATTTTTATTGTAAAATTATTTCAATTATACATATAATAATATACTTTATGTAAATTTATTCAATTTCATATTGAATTTCGATATTAAGACTTTATAAACATTTGAACATTCTCTATTTAAAAAATCCATTTCTCGTCGCATTATTGAGATCAATTTTAAATTATATTTCTCTATTTATGTTAATGGAAATTGAAAAACTAGATTCCAAATTTTGAATTAGAATTATTTAAATTTTATAATAAGGTCAAATTATTATTTTTCCCAATAATAATAATAAAAAAATTAAAAATTATTTACCGTGTTTAAGGTCGAAATGGTTTTATCAGGGGTTAATAATAAAAAATAAGGGCTCAAAATAATAAAAAACTTGTTCAAGACCAATTAAATAGAAATATTTAGACCTTTAAGCGTATAATATAAATAATGATCCATTATTAGTGCCTTGTGAGTTGAAAAAATGTTGGTGGAGTTCTTTCTTTTAAAAAATTACAAAAGTGCCACTCACCTCAATTATTAATGGCCACCCTTTATCCTACCATATTCACACCTTTAAATAATTTTTATTTGTAAATTTCTACCCAAATAAATTAAAAAATTAAATCCAATCATTTCAGAAGAAATATTTTATATATAAATCAAAATAAATTTGGGTTTGGGTGGAATCTTAAGGAGGATACCTGAATAGGAGGTAACATTCATTCAAAGAATTTTTGTTTTACTTCTTCCATCACATCCTTAAATTATTATTATAAAAAATTAAATAATAAAATCAATATAATAAATATATTTTGATATTTTTAGGTTAAATTATTCACCTAAAACCATTTACACTTCCATCAAATGGGTTACAAAATCATTATTTGTGTGTACAACAAACTACCTCCTCACAAACTAATATCATTCATTTTTCTATTACTACCTATAACAGTTTAGTATGATGATGGATATAAATTACATACAATACATATATAACATATTAATACCTATATTTTACCATTTTTTATATACCATTTCATAGAGTATATGATAACATCACTTGTGTGTACTACAGACTACAACCTCATGAAGTGATGTAATTAATTTTGACTAAACCTATACTTGTAATATAATAAGGATAAAAACATTTCATATAGATGAATTAATTATGATATTCATTATAGGGGTCCTAGCCTTTTACACATTACATTACATGATTTTATAAATAATTATACATCAGAATACAAGATGAGGATCACGAAGTCTAGTGTCTTTAGAGACTATGTACATAAAAATAAAAACATAAATCATTTCATCATATAATATTCATATTGTCCTCCTAACATTCATTGTGTTCATACATCAATAGAAGTTATCCTGGGGATAAAACAGACATATGTATGATCTAAAAACTCTAGTAAGGGAATAAGAATAAGAATAAATCTTTAGCAAATTTGTTAAGAAGAATGAAATAATGAAAATAAAATGCATGGAACATATGGTATCATAACATATAAACATGGGATCATATAAATATTAATTCATTGTAACGTGGAAGAAACATAAAAAATGACTTTAGCACAAGTAAAGGCTCATTGAACATGGATGAGAAAAATTCAAGGGTAACTACTAAGACCGATTCACAGGGTAGCACAAGCCAAGGTTAACCATCAAGACTGTTTCACATGGTAGCACAAGTCAAGGAAAACCACCCAGACCATTGCACATGACATCTCATGTGACTTAACTTTACCTAATTCATTAGAGAGATATCTATCCACAACCATATTAACATGTTCATCAATATTTTTGATACATATAGAATCATACACAATCAATCATATAAAAATTTCAGGGTTACCCATGGAATGAATTGGGTATCATAATCACATCATAAAGAATAACAAATGGGCATATCATAAAAGTATCAATAAAGGAAATTAATTAGATAAATAATTAAAATTCATAATGTATTATAGACATATATCATAATTATTAATGTCAAATTTTAGAGATAACATGTAAAAGTGTTTTAAGAAACATTAAAATTAAAACATTTTAGTGTGGTTTAAGGAAAATTTCAAAGATAATATAAAAGATAAAAATGAATAATCTTTTATATTAAACCAGAAGTGAACCATGATCTTTTTCATAATAAAAATACACATTTCTTAAAAACAATGGGGGTTTAAAATATATTATTTATTGTACAATAAATTGGGTAATAATTCAAGAAGTTCCCATAAAATGAGTTGCTTATCAGGAAGAATTGAGGAGGGGATAATTTAGAAACATGCATATCCTAGAAAGAGAATAATTAAAAGATCGTTATACATGAGTTTTTATATATAATATGAAGTTATAATTTTTAAATAAATAGAATATAGGATTTCATTTGTGTAAAAAGAGATTAAGAATAACTCGAAGGAGTAATGGAGGTTTGGGTAGAACCCCTTATCGTAAGTTTTTTGGTGTTCTCAACTGCATATTAATGACCTGAATAATCAAATTAAGTTCATTTATTATTAATACTTGAACGTCTATTACATTTAATCAATTTATTATAATATTTTTTTGTTCTTTCAAAACCTTTTTTATTGGTTATGAGGATAAATTTCATGGTTCGGGTCCGTTTGTTTCATAATTGTTTTATTTATATACATGAATGTATAATCATGTAAAATGAGGATAGTTGTCTAGAATTGGATTTATACTTTATTATTGAACATCCATAAGGTTACAAGGTTGCGAATTTTATTTGGTTACATGGAGTGATGATGAATCATTATGTAAAACTTTAGTGATAACTGTTTGGGTTAATTAGAGATTTTTATAAAAAAACCCATTTTGTTTTATATATAAAAACAATGTGTAAAAAAATATTTTATAACCAAACATGAGAAATAATTCCTATATTATAGTGGGGTTCAACCATGAAAATGGTTAAATGACCATAATTAAAGATGGTAAGAGATTTTTAAAAACTATCATCCTTGAATGTGATGAATTAACACATTCGAGATGGTGTTTTCATTTCTATCATAAAAGAAGGGTAAATGAGAGATGATAATAACATATTACATTATCATAACAACATTATAGTAATTTTAAGGTACTGTATTTGTCTTAATATTTGGATTAGGAGAGGTATGGATAGAGAAGAATACCAAGGAATATAAAAATAATTTAAATGAATTGAAAAAGAGGAATTTACCTCTTGAGTTAATATTTCTTGAGAGCCTCCTCTGGGGAGATGATTTTGTATTTTGAGGAGACCAACGGATTTTGGATGTGGGGTAGGAACTTGGGGAGTGATTTTTTAGAATTTAGGCAGGGCACAAGGCTTGAGATGAGTGAAGAGAAGAGGGGAGTGTGGGTGATTTTTATAGTGGTGGGGAGGAAGGTTTTATTAATTTTTTAATCACTAGTTTACTATTTCCTTATAAGACAAAAAATAGTAATGATTCCATGACCAAAAAAAGTAATGAGTGCATGTGATTTTTCACCAAAGTTTCTTACATTGGTATAACATCCCCCACGAATCAAATATTAATTTATTTATCTTATTTAGAAAATTATTGCATTTCACTATTCATAAAAAATTCATGTATTTCAAAAAAAATTCCAAAAAATCACACTAACAATTTTTTGACATGCAGAATGAAAAAATTAAATTAATTTTTTAAAAATAATTATCTAAATATTATTAATTTAATATTAAATTAAAATAAAAATTTACTTGAAAAAAATATTTCAAAACAATAACCATTTTTATAATGATTTTAAAAATTACATATACTGTTATTAAATTATCATAAAACTGGAAGACATAAAATGGTTAATTTATTAACTAATTTAGAGAAAATACGTTTTATTTTAAATTAATTAAATAATTTTTAGTAATTATTTATGACTTCTAAAAATACCAACACTTTTACTATTGTCATATTAGCATTTATCTGATGCCTAAATTTTATTTATACATTCAAGGGTGAGGTTACTATTCTTTTGGATGATTTATTATTCATAAGGGACATATTAATATTTATAAAGGTAGGTTACTTTTGATAAGGGTAGGTTTCTATTCACCAAAAATCAAGTTTGTTCCATCGAACTCCAAACATCTTCCTGATCACAACCATGTATGTCAGATTGTCAAAATTTAATACATTAAAGTGACAATATTATGTTTAAATTTCACATAGTACATAATAATTCGTTGAGTTGTGATTTCATGTGATTATATGAAATAATTATAAGAAGTTAATTTTCATTGACAAAACATTAGGTCATTAAATTATTCCCCCTTATGAAATTTCTCCCTCAATTTTTTTTACATTCTAAGCCATAAATAGGTGAGGGTTTGAATTCTTATCTAATAAGAATAAAATTTAAATTTAAACATAAAAATATAAAATCATAAAGGAAATGTATATCCTAACTTGTTATTCCATAGGGTTAAATTTTCTTTATCCATGATCTATTTTATAAGTTATATTCATATGGGATATTTTTTTATTCCCTTGATAATATTTTATACCAATCACATGAATTTACCAATGCATATCCCCCGGTAGTGTCAAACCAAAAGTGAAACAAGGCCTATTGTCATTCACCAGTTCTTGTTTGAGTCTATCCCAAGGCCGTGTTTTCGAGATTTACCCATAGATACATCTAGGCCAAATATACCTCTACCTGTTTATATCCAGTCAAGGATATATTTTCTTGATAAACAACATACTCTATAATTACCAAAATTTAGGGATGTTTTCTTATACTTAGTCTCATCCTTAATGTTCCAACTAAAGTGATCTATTTATAATATTCAAAAAACAACTAGACGTTTCCTATGATTCCAACTCTAATGACCCTATCCATTTACACATAACATTAAATGATTTTATGCATAATTATATATTAGAATACAATATAAGTATTTTTAAGTCTAGTGTCTTTCAAGATGAGGTACATAATACTAAAAACATAAAACATTTATTTATTTTATCATCATATTGATCTTCTAACATCCATTGTGATCATACATCAGCATAAGATGTCCTGGGGATAACACGAACACGGGGTGATCTTAAAATCCCAAAAAGAGAATAAGCATAAGAATAAAGCTTTAGCACATTTGTTATGAAGCCTGAAATAATGAAAATGGAAGGAAATAATCATATGGAATCAAAACATATAAACATGCGATAATATAAAAATGGATTCATAGTAATGTTGTAGAAGCATAAAACATGACTTGAGCATGATTCAAGGCTTGTTATACATGGGGGAGCACAAGTAAAGGCTAACCACCAAGACTGCTACACATGGTAGCACAAGCTAAGGATAACCACCAAAATTGTTTCACATGGTAGCACAAGCTAAGGCTAACCGCCAAAATTGTTTCACATGGTAGCACAATTGAAGGAAAACATCCAATACCATTGCACATAACATCTCATGAGTCTCAAAATTACCCAATGAAGTAGAGATCTATCTGGGCACACCCATCATAACATTTTAATGAATATTCTTGCACCATATAAAATCATACATAATCAATAATACATAATTATAAGGGTTTTCCATGGAATGAATTGGGTATCACAATCATATCATAAAGAGAAAAATGGGAATATCATAAAATTTTCAATGAAGAAAACGAATTAGATCAATAATAAACATTCATATGGTATAATTGACATATATCATAATATGTGATGTCAAATTGACGACATAACATGTAAAATAATTTTTAAGAAACCCTAAAATTGAAACATTATAGTGCAGCTTAATGAAAATATCAAAGATCATTTAAAAGAGAAAGGGGAAACAATATTTTATATAAAATAATAAGTGAAAAAAATAAGGTTTTAATAAAAAATACCAATTTCATAAAATATATTTTGGCTTAAAATATATGACATATTCTACTTTAAATTGGGTAATAAATTGGGAAGTTCCATTCAAATGGCTTGCTTATTGGGAAGAATTGAGGAGTATATATTTTATAAGTATATATATCCATGAAAGAGAAGGATTAATGGATCTTGTTACATGAATTTGGATAAAATAAATATAAAATATAATATTTAAATAAACAGAATATAGGATTTTATTTGGGTAAAAAGGGAGTAAGAATAACTTGAAGGAATAATGGAGGTTCGGGTAGAATCCCATACCTTAAGTCTGATGGTGCTATCCACATGATATTAATGATATGAATAGTAAAATCAGGTTAATTAATTAATAATTATAGAACCTATTTTACTTGTAACAAATTTATTATAACCTTTTTGAGTTCTATGATAACCTTTTTGATCGGTTATGAGGTTCAATTTCATTTTTCGGGTTCGTTTGATTCCTGATCGATTTACTTATATACATGAATGGATAACTATATTAAATTAGGATGGTTTTCTAGAATTGTAGTTATATTGTATTATTGAACATCCAAAATTTACATGGTTGTAAATTTTGTTTGGTAATATGGAGTGAATATGAATCACTATATAAAACATTAGTGATAGCCTTTTGGGTTAATTGGCAGTTTTTAATCACAATGAACACATTTTGTTTCATAAATCAAAAAAATGTGTAGAAAGAGATTCCAGAACCATATATGATAAATAATACATATATTATAGTTTTGATCATCCCTAAATATGGTTTCATGACCATAATTTAAGACGATAAAGGAAATTGAAAACCCATAATCCTTGAATGTGATTAATTAGCACATCTAAGATGGTGTTTTCATTTCTTGTATAACATAAGGGTAAATGAGAGGCAATAATATATTATTCAAATAATAATAATAAAAATTATAGTAAATGTAAGGTACTAGAGTATTCATAATATTAGGAATAGGATAGGTATGTATAGAAAGGAAAATAATGGAACATGAAAAGAAAGTAAAATAATTGAAAAGTCGAATTTACCTCTTGAGGTAATCTTCCTTGAGAGCCTCTTAAAGGGAGAAGATTTTTTATTTTGAGGAGAACATGGGCTTTCAGATTTGAGGGATGATCTTGGAGAGATATTTGAGTAGAATTAAGGTAAGGTACAAGGCATGATGGGAGTGAAGAGAAGAGGGGTGTGTAGTTGGTTTTTATAGTGGAGGGGAGGAGGGTTTTCTTAATATTTTAAACATTAGATTATTATTTATCCATAAGAAGATAAATAATAATGATTCCATGCCCAAAAATAGTAATTTTTACATGTGTGTTTTTACCAAATGTGCTTACATCAACAGAACACCACACATGATTCATAAATTAATGTTTTTAGCTTACTTTGTAAATTATCGTATTTCACTATTCACAAAAAATTCAAGTACTTCATATAAATCACAAAATGTCAACCTAACAATTTTTCAACATAATGAATCAAAAAATGAAATAAATTTTTTAAAAATAATTTTGAAAATATTAATAATTTTAATTTCAATGAAAATCATAATTTACTTCGAAAAAACAGATTTCAAAACTATAACTGATTTTATAATCCTTTCAAAAATTACATAAGGTCTTATAAAATTATTTGAAAACTAGAAGACATAAAATTGTTAATTTATAACAAATTTTAGGAAAATAAATTTTCTTTTATATTAATTAATTAATTTTAATTATTTATTTATTACATACAAAAATCCCAATACTTTTACTATGGTTATATTAACACTTATAAGATGCCTAAATTTTATTAATCCATTCACGGGTGAGGTTACTATTCTTATGGACTATTTACAATTCATAAGGGTCATATTACTCTTCATAAAGGTAGGTTACTATTCATAAGTGTTGGTTACTATTCCATAAAAATTATGTTTATTCCACCAGACTCCAAACAACTTACTAATCGCAACCATGTTTGTCAGATTTTCGAAATTCAAAACACAGAAGTGAAAATATTATGTTTAAAGGTCACATAACACTTAGTAGATCATTAAGTTGTGATTTCATATGATTATATGAAATAACTATAAGAAGAGAATTTACATTGATAAAATAATGGTTTATTACATTCATGACATATTAATCATTTTTAAAATATAATATATTGTTTTATTTCTTACCTTGTTAGTAACTGGAAGATGATAATGTCATTCATGTACGTGTAGACTACCACCCTCATAAAACGATGTGATTCTTTTTTCATCACCACATAATATGTATAATTTGTTTAAATATATTTAAATAAATAATATGGTATTTATGATATTATTATAATTATTTAATGACAAGATAATACCTACCTCATTTTCATAATGATCATTGAAAAATTGGAACATTACTCATGTGTACGTATGATCTATCATCTATATGATCGCAATGTACTTCACTTCACAAAAAAAATTATTTCATGATTGGTATTAAAAGAGTATTTGATTTATAAATATTATAATTATTTCATTATTATTATTTCGGAGATGATGGAAGCATTATCAAATTAATATGACCAAAAATAACAAATCAAAACATACATGAAATACAATGCAATCCTTACCCAAAATATGACTTTAACATGGAATTATTAATGAATATGTAATAAAAGGACATAAGTAAATAAATCATTCTATGATAAATGTAATTAATCTTTTTTAATATATTTATAATAAAATAATATTTATAATATAAGAGGTTAAAACTTGTACGAAGTAAATTGAGACATAAGGTAAGAGATTTCCATCTCACTTTTTACTCTTGTAAGACACATGCCATATTCAAAACCTATTTTATTTTAGGTGGTTTATATACTATCTATTAATGTATTTTATGGTTATTATCCTTACAATTATTTGTATTTATATATCTAATCAAGGATCTCTCTTTCATGGGGTTTACGGTTCATGAGTAGCCAAAGTGGTAAGATATTTTTGTCTCAAATATCCTTCATGGAGGAATATGTTATGTTATTCACCTATATTATTTTATGAGGTATATATAATTCCATTTGAAAAGGAAATTAATTAATATCATTCTTTTAATTATATGACATGTATCATTTAATGATATTCATGCATGGGGATTATGATTCAATGTTTCCAAAATAGAAAAGATTTTATAATAGAATTCACCGTTTATCAGTATTGTTTTTGAATTTGTTCCCAATGATAAAATATTTTGATTAATCTCTCAATAAAACAAATTATTTTATTGTTATATGGATATTCATTATATTTTATAGTAATCATACAATTTATCCAACACTTTGGTAATTAAAATAATTAAGAAAATATTTTTTAGAAAATATAACCTTATTTATCTCTTTTGTCGGAAATCTATTTTCTTACAAAACCATGTTTTCAAATTTTTTATTATTAATATATTATTATATTTAAAAGAATATTGTACCCATGTTTTAGTTTTATTCAAGTTTTTTGAAGGTAATCTTATTTCATTTTCCAAACAGTGTCTATTTTTCTTTTACCAAGAATGTGAAAAGAATATTTGTTTTTAACATGCATTAAATAAATATTATTTCACACTATCATAATCACTCAAAAATTTCATAATTAAAATATAATTTTCAGATATATTTTAAAATAAAATGTTTTCATTAATATTTTGGAAATTTTTAGATTAAAAAATAGTGATTTCAAAATGAAAAGAATTTTCATAATGTTTTATATTTTAAAATGTATTCTTCAATGAAGAAAGGATATTTTCCTGAAGAAGTGTATTAAAATATTATTAAATATCCCTTTAAATTTTAAATTTATTTTAAAATAAAAAGTTTTTTAATTTTTTTATGTTTTAATAATTGATTTTCAATGAAATTTTAATTTTTGTAAGAAATATTCGAAGTGATATTTCAATATACATCTCTATCTATGAATAAAAAAATTGGTGTAACTTATTAAATGAAAGGTATATGAACCAAGGGTACCATTATTATTAATTTTCTAAATAGTTTATCATGATATGTTTTATATTAAACACACTTTTCTTCCACAATCTTCGCCATGATAAAATTATTATGAAACCCACTTATTTTATCGAATTATGTTATGATGAAATTAATAATTTTTTTGATACCTATGTGTTTTAAATAGGTTATTAAAAGATGAAATTTTTATGAATCCCATATCATTTCATAGGATATGATATCATGAATTTTTTATGTTCTCCTGGAAAACATATGTATTATTTTCATTATGTGACTAGTGGGACTTATATCTGCCTCCAATTCAATGGGTAATGGAAACTGTTTTCTGATCACTGATGATATACATATGGATATTCAATCCCAAATATTACGGTACACAATTGGTTAGTTTAACTCTAAAATATATGGTACATGACTGGTTTTTCCAGGCCTAAAAAAGGTACATGGGTGGTTAGACCAACCCTAACATGTTATGAATGTCTTCGTTTGTATCCGTGACATAATATTTTCTATGATTATTTTTATGCAAAAACTTTATACCTTATGAAAATGTTATAATCAAATTTATCATTCTATTTTATTTATTTATGATTCATTTCTTATGAACTACTAATCTTCATGACAGAAGTCGTGATTCTGATTTTTGATATGTAGGTTATGTTTTTAATATGTTATTATTATGTTCCCATACCATTAAGTTCATGTTCTCCTTACATATCACCATTGTTTACCATTATTGATCATTTGAGATCACCCTTTATTATGTTTCTATTACCTAAGTTATGAAGAGATTTTTATGTATGGTATGTTTTTGAAAATTACTAAATGATAAGTTCTTTGGGGGAGACATTGAAGGCTGTTCACCAAGTTAAGAAGAATGTGGTCCAAGATACAAAATGCACTAAATTTTTTTGACCCTTAAGGTTTTTATGTAATTTATCTAATATTTATTTAAGAAGAAGAAATATTTATGTATTAAAAAACTGATTCATTATTATTGATATCAAAGGAATGATTTAGTTAACCTTTAAAAACCAGAATGAGAAAACATTAGGGAATCCATAGAGACATCTATAAAGATATGTATAGGGATGTATCTATGATTAAGTCTAAAAAAGATTCAAAGTATAAGAAAATGTCCTTGAATTTTGGTAAATTATAGAGAAAGGGATTTCTAAGTGATTAAATCCATTATTAAATACAATAATTACACGAGGCTTTGGAATAGAGGTACCTATATGTAATAACTCTTAAAAGGGTGAATTAAATTGGACTCAATAATAACCGAGTTTATAATAATGGTTAATTCTGAACACTAGGTTGGACACTCCTAAAGGGTTATTCTTTGTAAATCCACAATGTCTTTAGGAACCATCCTGATGTATTTATATAGATTATGATCAAACATAACATAGGTTAAGCCTAATGTGTCATATATTTAAAGGAAGGTGTCATAACTTAGACATACTATATGTGAATTTTTAGTATTATATGGTTATACACTATGATTAGTGTTTCCAATACTATGATTTTTGGTTTTATTCAATGGATGGAACCTAAAATAGACATATTAATGTTGAGTGTGATGGAAAATTCAATGATTTTCATCATGAGCATCCTAAATTTATGAGAGATGGAATGAGAAATATTGTTTCTATGACCAAACAACTTTATCAAGCGATTAATCATGCTGGGATTCCAAATTAACAAAGGTGGGAACCACATTATATTAATTATATAATAGTTAAATATCCACCTTCTTTTAAGGGGGCTTCTAATCCACTAGTTTCAAAATAATTGATCATGACCACTGAAAAGATATTTTTAATTTTCTAGTGTCCAAAACATGAAAATTTGATTTTTTTTCCCTACCATTTGAAAGGTGATTTATATCAAGGGTTTAATCTTATTAATAATATGAGGTAATAAAAATAAATTGACTTCATGGATTAAGACATGTTCATGAACATATTTTTCAATAATTATGTTCCATGTATTATTCATATGAAGATGGAGATGGATTTCCTTAAGCAAAAAAAAAAGGATGACGAGTCCATTGGTACCTACAAGGAAAATTTAAAAAGAATCACATATTATGCTTATGGTATTTTCATCCAACATGAATGTAATGCCGATCATTACTTCAGTGGAATAAAACTATGTCTCCTATGGTAATTATCTATATGATACATCAGTAGCTATGGATAGATTTGTTGACATGATATCAAGGTGGAGATGGGGGTTAGAGTTATGTATAGATATCGTAGGTTTGATAGGAAGAAAAAATGGAATTAAATGGATAATATAAAGATCATGGAGAAAAGAAGTTGTGATATCATTTATTGTCAATGTTTTAGAAGAATCATGGAAGAAAATTTTTATGAGGGGAATAGTAAAAGTTTTAAGTGTATAATGGAAGGTCATTTTGTGACTGAATGCTAGAGTGATGGGAATAAGTTAGCTAATGATGATAAAAATCAACAGTATATACCTCTCACACTTTAGTTTTTGAATCAAAATAAGTTTTCGAATTATTCTGACAATTTCTCAAATCTAATGGTTAATAATTATGATAAAATCTAACAACCTCTAAAGACAAAGGATAAAGGTAAATATTATTCCATCATGATGGTTGAAATTGAATCTTTACAATTAGGACACATTAATCCTCCATTATTTATTTCTGAATTTCATGTTTGATTTTATATGAATGAGACATATGAAAATATTATTGTTTATGATTTAATAAAATTTCATTTGATTACCTCAGTCTACATGAATTATAGAATAATGAAATCATATTTTATATTCTATTATCAATATGTTTAACCCAAGCATCCAATGAAAATGATTTTGTATAATATAAGAGGATATTTATGGAATAAAGGCTAAATTATATTTTGGTAGATAGTATTTTTCTATGTAATAATTACTTATGAGTTATAGATACCATAATGGTTTTAGGAGTTTAAGGTTTCTTATAAGTTTAAATTCATTGAAACCACTTTTGAGGTTTTATGTGATGGTATTTTATTAATATTAAATACATTTCAAGAAATTTTAATTCTAATGTAGCTTATTGGTTTTATATGAGGTGAAAATGATATTTGAGGAATATTTCCTTTAAAATTTTTGGGTATATGATTAATGATAATAGTAAAATTCATGGATTATATTATCTTTGACGTTGAGATAATTTTGGGTTACATTCAACCACCTTAAAAATTCAACACAATTTATTGATGTCAGAGAATACTTCTCTTTGAATCTACTTGACAGAATACAAATTAAGGAAGTTGTAAGGTTTCATGGTGTGCCAATTTAATTTGTATTTCATCAAAAACCAAGATTTTACCTCAAATTAATGGAAAAGTAATCAATAATTTATTTGTATATAGTTTATCTTCATCACTGCATATCATTCTTAGATATATGGTGAGTTTGAGAGAATAATTCAAACCCTAAAGGGTACTCTATGATCTTGTCCTATAGATTTAAAATGTGTTTGGGATCAACACATTCCTCATGTTTAGTTTTCTTATAATGATATATTTCACTTGGAATTAATATGGATCTTTATGAATATTTTTATGTATGTAAATGGAAAAATACACTGTATGAAGTTATAGAAATAAAAGTGTTGGGACCTATGAAAGATGATTAAAAGGAATATAAGGTAATAGACATTCAACAAGATGTCCTGGAAGCATAGATTTAGTATAAAAGTCTTATTGATAATCACTGGTATGATCTATAATTTTAAGTTAATAATAAGGTGGTTCAATGAATTTCTCCATGGTAGAAGGTTATAAGAGTCACGAATAAAGGAAATCTAATCCCAATGTATATCAGTCCATATGAAAGTATTGATCATATTAGGTCCATAGCCTATTTGTTGGTGATTATAGAAAACATCTCTCAAGTCCATTATGTGTTACATGTATCTCTCTTGAGGAAGTATATACCTGACCCTTCACATGTACTAAACTTAGAGGCCATACCAATAAAGTAAGATCATTCTTATGAGGAAAACCCAATTTTATTTGGGACTGTATAGATAAAGTTAGAAGAAAAAAAACCACTCACCTAGTCAATGATTTATTGTGAAACCACCAGTTTGAGTAAGATATATTAGAAATTTAGGATATGATGAGGCATAAGTTTACCCATTTTTTGTATCAGAGTGATGAATTTTGAGGCTGAAATTCATTTTAAGGGGGGTGGAATGTAACAACATGGGGTTTTATGATTTATTATTTCTAAATAAATTAAATTTATTTGATATCTTACATTACACATAACACTAATTTACGATTTCTCTTCATGAAACACTATGTTATCTTATGTTACATGTGAAACTATGTTATCACAAAACTGTGATATTCTACTAATATTATTATTCCAACACGATTGTTATAACCATGATTTTAAACAGATATATATTAATAGTAATAATTAAATTTTAAAAATTAATTCTAATGGTTTTATATAATGGAAACATATTTATAAAATAATTATTATTTTTTGGTAAAGTCATTATATGTTTCAAAAATACTGTTTTATAAAAAATGCTCTTTATGTATTTTGTGGAAAAGAATAAATATAAATTTTGAAACCATTTGAAAATAAATTTTATAAAATAGAATTAACATTCAAAATCATAATGTAAATATTATCTTAGGGAGATTATTTAGGTATTTTAATGAAAATATTCAATTTTTGGTGAATAGTGAAATTAATGAATTTTAATCAAAAAAATAATTTCATATAATTTATTGATAAAGAAAAATTATAATATAAAATGGTTTAAAAGAAAAAATAGCTCAATTATATATCTATTAATCTAAATTTGATCATTTAGATTACTTTAATATTGAATTTTTATTTAAAAACATTCTTTACTTTTGATCATTTTCTCGTTAATACCCCACTTTTTCATGTCATTTACAGGATTAATTTTAAATAATAATTTTATTTCTATATGAATGAGTTTTAGAAAAATGTTTTCCATATTTAAAATTATATTAATTTATATTATCATCTATGTAAACATTAATTTTTTAAGATAATTAATTGTAAAAGATGTAAATTTTTTTATTTCAGATAAGGTACAAATGGTTTTTTCTAAGGCTAAACTAAAAAAATACATATTAAGAACAACACAGAACTTGTAAAAAATCAATTCAATATCGTTATTTAAAAATTATCTCTTCTATTATTGATAAATTTCCATTATTGGATAATTTTGATAGGAAAAAATGTAGGTATAATTATTTTTTAAAAAATTAGAAGTGTGCCACTCACCTCACTTATAAAAGGCCACCCTTATCATCTTTTCATAACACCTTCAAACCATTTTTTTAGAAAATACAAACCCAAATCACTTCCCAAGTTCTCTCCTACCATAATATAAGTATTATTTTATAAATAAATACAACCAAGGTTGGATTTTGGTGTAAAACTAAGAAGGGTTCCTGAAGAATTGGTGACATTCATCAATGTGGGTTTCTATATCTTTTCATCATCAACATCATTGAATTATTATTATACCATGTTGGATGTAATGAACCATAATTTTATTAATGAAAATTACTCATGATCTAATTAAATGTCTTATTATTTAAATGGTTATAAACAATCTTGGTTTTAAGTTTTTTGATTTCAAAATACCATTAAGAATTGTTATCATTGCTTATATAGCTGTTGAATAGTGATCACATGATTAGTATGATTATAGGGCTTTAACACATCCAATTTACGTAGAAAAAGGAATTTATGTCCTTATCTAGAGGAATTTCTATATACGAAGCCTGTTTTTTGAATATATAAAAGAAGGTGGCGTCACTGGGATTTTCTCTTAACCAATTCCAAGCTGAGCTTCAACATGTTAAGCTTACGCAAATCTACCAATGAGAGAAGTGGTAGTTAATATAGATTACCACTCGAGCGATGTTATCCAAGCCACCCCAAGAGTCTATCACCATCAAAGAACTTACCCTCAGGTCCTATATGGGTGTTATAAGGGGTTATGATACATGACCCTATCATTATATTTATGTTCATTATTTTTGTATAAATAATATAAATTCATTTTATTATTATTAATTTATAAATAGTTTTTAAAGAACAAATAGTATTTTTAGTCAATATTCAATTAAGAAATCTATTCTGATTAATTAATAGATTTTAGAATTAAATAATATTTTAATAAAATATTTTTACTAAATTACTTTTTATAAAATATAAATGATTTTATAATTATTATGAATATAATTGTAATTTGTATTAATGTTTGAGAACTATTTTTTTCATAACCCATGAATTTTCAATAAATGTATATTTTTATTTTAAAAGTAAAAATGAAAATATTTATAAAATTATTTAGATAATATGTATATAATTTTTCAATCAGAACGTCGAAATTATATAATGGTGAATTTCTTATAACTTTCTGAGATAGTTGAATATTTGGGAAAAAAATAAATATCATTTAAATATATAATGTGTTTTATGACATCATAAATACCCAATAGTGGTGTAAAAAATACTATAAATGGTATGACCCAAAAATATATGTTTTACCTTTATAGTAATGATATTTCAGGTTTGTTTTATTTATTTGACAAAGATTTAGTGGACCCTCTATGGCTTATAAAACATTTTATCTTTCAAAATGATTTTCCTTGAGAGTGTGACTCATATCTACATAATCAAGCCAAATATTTTAATATGTTCGTCCATTGGACTTATAGATTTCTTTTTTCCACTCCCTAATGGGATTTTTTGTTAAAAACCATGGATTGGATTATGTTTTTGATTAGTTTAATGTGTAGTGTCCAAAACGAAAATAATTAAGACTTCTCTCTTCCCATATAAACCCACCAAAGATCCTACTTAGTCATCACTCAAAAACATTTGATGCTCGACCAACCTCTACCCTCATCTCTCTATAACACTCCCATTGTGACCCAAGCTCCATAAAATCCTCTCTCAAGTGCCTCCCAATCCTTTGAGATCACACTTCCATGCAAGGGATTTATTCTCCTCTCATTTTTGTCCAAGTTTCCTTATGTTTCTATACCCATGTATTTTCAATTAAAAATGTTGGGGTATTATTTATAACATCCCATATACTTCCATAATTATTATTTAATGATGCAATACAACTTTATCTCTCATTAATGCCTCCAATGTATAACTGTTACCATGTCAGAATTCCGTAATGAATTTCTCTCTTATCATTTACATTCACGCAATTATTTTATATTATGCATCTAAATTTCATTACATACATTGGAAAATAGATCTATATGAACTAATTAGTGTCCATTTCATGTAAATATGATTAGATACCCTTTTCTATCTCATAATCATTTTTTATGAATTATTATGTGTTGTTGTTATGTTGCCGAAATTGCAGTGTGATTTTCCAAGCTAAAGTCATTGTGTAGTAAATACCATGAAAATTTCTCTATCAAGGGTATTCACATTTAAATACATTTTCACATTTATTATAGGGTTTCATGATTGTATTTATCATTCCATTATCATGGAATAAATTATGATTTTGAATGATTCTGTGTTGTATGATCCATATGGCACACTTTGCATGAAAATAAATAATTAAGAAGGGTTCACCCTGATTTCCCTCCAATGAATTGGGTAAGGTCTAGTATCAGGATAAGTCAAGTTAAATGAGGGTTTACTCATAATAATTCAAAATAAATGAGTGTTTACTCATGATTCATGTGAAATGATCCGTTACTTATGCTAATATCATGTTAAATGTTATTGCCACATTTCCATGTTATGATAATCATGTTATACCGTGCCTTTATGTTCATGTTTCTCTGATGATCCATTAATGTGACTATTTAATAACAAGTATTATATTATTCATTTTATTCTTTGTTTACTTCCTTTATGGGCTTTATAGATCACCCTTTTTTAGAAGGTCCTTAGGTTATCTCAGGCAATGCTAAGTATGAAGGAATGGGTGTGGTCATGTAAAATAAGTTTTAAATAACGATGCGTATTCTATGTTTTAAGTTGTTATTTAATGTTCCTAATCCACAATAACACCATAAATCATGATCTTATATGTTGTATCATGTGAATAATTTATGTAATAAATCATGTTTATGTGTGAAATAAAAAATAGGGTTGTTTTACTTGGTATGATATGATAGGTTTAGTTATTTTTGGTATTAGGATTAGAAAACCTTAGTGAAATCTATATAGAGAAGACTAAGAATAATAAAAACATCCCTAATTTTTTTGACTATTGGGTAAGTGGTTTATCATGAAAATACATCCCTGTCTGGATATGAGTAGTTAGAGGCGGCTCAAGAAAAAATATATCTGTGGTTAAAACATAATAACACTGATTTGAGCTGGACTCGAATGAAAACTGGTGAACAACAAAAGGGCTTGACTTAATCTTGGTTACAACACTCCTAGGGGATTTTCTTTGAGAAATTAATAAGCTCAGTATGAAAATTATTAAGGGAATTAAAAAATTACCCCTAAGAATATATGTTGGGAAGTAGATCATGGATAACATATATTGAAGCATATATATATTTATAAGTTATGGAAATAAAAGTAATTTATAATCTTCATTTTTTTTGGATTAACCTGTATGTGTTACCCCTAAAATTCCTTTTACTCTAGCCAATACCGAGTAATAGGAGGACCGAGCTAACAACTAATTTGAAGATAAATGTGATGACTATTCTAATGAGATACCCAATCCGATGGGAGTAGGAATCAAAATATTTATCAAGATACTATCTTCTTTAACATATGTTTTTAATAGAAACATGAATAAAGGGGAACGACTATCCCCCCTAAGAAATAACAAGTCACAATCAAGAGCTTCATGAGACAGTCACCTCCTTCTTTTAGTGGATCATATGATCCCTCAATCACCGAAAAATGGATCGACTCCCTTTAGATGATTTTCTCTATCCTTAAATGTTCTAAACAAGAGAAGGTATTAGTGGGTGTGTATCGCATGAAGGGTGAAGATGATAAATATTGTACATTGGTAAAAAATATGAAGCATGAGGGGGAGATCGAGGTGTTTTAATGGAAGGATTTCCAAGAAAGAAGTTTTTTGATAAATATTTTCCTTACACCCTCCGACTTAAGATTGAAAGGGACTTCCTTTCCCTTAATAAAAAAATGATGATTCCATCATATCATATGAGGAAAACATCACAATGCTTGCACAATATGCCTCTAGCTTTGTCATTACCCTGAATGAATGGTTGACCACTTCTTTCATGGGCTAAAACCTAGCCTATAGAAAGTCCTAGAAATCCATAACATTGAGAGCTATAAGGAAATTGTCTGGTGTTTCCTCAATGTTGAAATGGGAATCATAAAATCATAGGTGTGTCATGGGGATAAGAAGATTAAGGTGGACTTTAATTCTGGTGGTCCAATGGATAAATATAACTATGCTAAGAAAATACATCACACCACTTGCCAAAGGAGAAGAAAGAAGAACCCTGGAAATTTTCTGAAGGGGATGATGAAATGCTTTCGATGTGGAAGAGAAAAGCACATGGCTATTAACTATGGAAAAGAGAAACATGCAGCTATGACAGAGGAGAGAAATTCTACATTAAACCCTCAATTAATTTTCATTACATCGATTATAAATAACCAGGGATCTTTGCAAACCAGTTCCCTAAAAAAATGGGTTTTTGAGGCAACCAACAACCTCCAAGGCAGCAAGGGCAAGCATCTACCATCAATTCCACCAAAGTGAATCCCAAAAACGATAAGGTTATAGGTATTCTAGTTATTTATTCAAGACTATCAAAAATAATTATTGATTCTAGTCCTATTCATTATTTTATATCTAAAAATATTAGTAGAACAGTCCCAACACCAGCAAAAATCGTGGATGTAAATATGTCATTGAGAAGAGAAAATGGGGAAATCATTACTTTCCATGAATATAACTCTTCCCCTATCATAATTTGTGGATTGAACTTCTTGGGGAACCTAATAATACTCCATTTGGTGTAGTTTTATTCAATTTTTATCATCAATTAGATTTACATATATAGATCCATTTTCAACTTCCGTGAGAGAGAAATCACTCACCATATAGTGAATCGACCCCTGATTCTGTACAAGTGCTAGGAGGAGCATGAATCTTATTTTTCACGATCATCTCAAGCGGGGATATTATTACCATATGAGCATTCATATCTAGCTTATATGATTGAGCCTAAGGAAACAACCATCTTTGAAGACATGTCTATTGTGAGGGAATTCACTGATGTGTTTCCCGAGGAATTGCATGGTCTTCCTCCTATAAGAGATGTTGAATTCTCAATTGATCGTATACCTGGGGAGTTTCCAATATCCAATACTCCATATAGAATTTCTATTATAGATTTAGAGGATCTGAATAAACAACAACAGGGGAATCAGGATAAAGGTTTTATATTCCAAAGTTCTTTCCAATGGGGTGTACTAGTCCTCTGTATCATGAATAAGGATGGGTCAATGTGCCTTTGCATTGATTATCGTGAGATCAAAAAAATCACAATAAGGAACATGTATCCTCTACTAAAAATTTTAGGCTTGCTTGACCAGCTACATGGAGAAAAATACTTCTCCAAGGTGGATAGACGGTCAGGATATTATCAAGTAAGGGTGAAGGAGGATATCTCCAAGACGACTTTTCTTACAATATAAGAGGACTATGAATTCATTTTAATGCATTTCAGACTCAATAATTCTTCATAAATCATTAATTACTTGATGGATAACGTCTTTTGATATTACCACAAAATATTTATTTAAGTCTTTATAGACGATATTCTAATATACACCAAAACCAAGGAGGAGAATGAGAAGCATCTAAGAACTCTATTAGAGGCCTTGAGAACAGAGAAGATCTATGAAAAGTACATAAAGTGTGAGTTCCTGTTGAAGGAGGTCTCATTATTAGGTCAAATCATCACAATTAATGGTATATATGTGGATCCCTCCACGATAGCTGCAATTGAAGGATGGATGAGGAAAACCTTGGTGACAGATATCCATAGCTTCTTGGGGTTAGCTAGATATTATGAATGATTTGTGAAAAATTTCTCACCACTATCAAACCCTCTTACAAACCTCGTGTGGAAGGGAGTCAAGTTTACCTTGAGTGATTAATGTGAAGAGTGCTTCAAGGATTTGAAAAGGAGGCTTATCACTATGCCCGTGCTCACTCTACCCACATGTGGAGAAACTTTTGTGGTATATAGCGATGAGTCGAAGAAGATCATGTGATGTTTGTTGATGAAAAATGACATAGTAATTTCTTATGCTTCAATGAAATTTAATTTTCGTTGGAAAAACTATCCAACACATGATCTAGAGTTGGCTACAGTAATCTTTGCATTGAAAATTTGGTGGCATCACCACTTTGGGGAGAATTTTGAAATATATACGGACCACAGAAGCCTCAACTATATATTCACATAGAAAGAGTTGAACATGCGCCAATGAATATGGTTAGATATTTTCAAAGACTATGACTATTCAATACATTACAACCATGGGAAAGCGAACAAGGTGGGAGATGGTATATGTAGAAAGGATCCATCGATTCTATCATTGATGAGAATTGAAAAGGATATAATATTATCAAATTTGATGAAATTGGTCCTAAGAATCATTAGAAAGGGAAAATCATCAATATTTTTTCAAATGACTTCTCAATTATCATTTTTGGAATGATTAAAGGATTCTAAAATGGATGATGTGGGAATTCAGAAGAACGTAGAAACCATTAGAAAAGGGAAATCATCGGAGTTCAATGCTAATGAAGAAGGAATTGTGAGATTTGGGAAAACACTATGTGTTCCATAAAGTATGGAGTTGGAGAAATAACTTTTGGATGATGCACATAGTTCAAATTTATCCATTCACCTAGGAAAACAATAATATATCGAGATCTCAGAGAGCATTATTGGTGGGATAAAATGAAGAAGGAGATTTCTAAGTATACATCAAAGTTCCTAGTATGTCAGAAAGTGAAGGATTAGAGGTATAATTCCAAGTGGATGATGCAACGATTACCCATACCAACATGTAAATGGAGGAAAATCACCAAGGACTTTGTCACCAGACTTATGAAGACATCTAAATGAAACAATGCTATCTAGGTTGTTGTGGATCGTTATATAAAGACTACCCACATCATTATTGTAACAACCCAGGTATATAAAGAATATGAAATTTTTATATTTATCCATATTTGTGAATAAAATATTAATATAACTTTAAAAGGGACTCTATGCTCGATGGCGAACCCAATACACAACAATGAGTTTCTTGGGAATCTTACGTTGCACTCTAATAATAAAATAATATTATTTTAAATGGTAGTTAACACATAGCCGTTGTGTTGGCGGGATTGGATATAAATAACTAGAATATGATTATATATGTTTTTTAAATGTTTTTACTTTTATCTAATAAAAGATAAAGTCTTAAAATACGGAAAGAATTCAATTTTAGGCGTATATGCCCTAGTTTTCACTAAAGGTTCACTTATCGCCTATTGATGGAGAACCATAATTAAATATAGTTTTGTTCACTCTTATACATTCTATTGGACCAAATAAAACTCTTCTTTAGAATCAGGACATCAAAATTTACTTTGTGTAAAGTTTTGGTATTTTTCCGATAAAGTACGTTTTTCAATGAATAGTGTAAAATGTTTTATTTTAATTCAAAACCTCTTTTTAATATAATTTATTTATATGATCAGATTATCTTTTGAATTGGTTTTAAAGTGAAATTATATTATATTTTTACCATGTAATCCAATGATGGTCATTGGGATTAATTTCACTTTTTAATTGGGCATAAACAAGTGCCAAACTTTTCATAAATATTGTTTCTAAAAAACCCGTGATTTGTTTTGACAATGGGAATTATTTTTAAATTAATTTTTGCAATTTATGTGTTTGGAATTTCGTAAAATGGAGTACATATTTGGAATCAGAAAGTCAAAATTATGTATTTAGGACTCTTTTATTTGTGGACATTGTGAATAGTAACGACAATTATTATCTTTAATTATCTTGATTAATGAGTAATCAGGTAGTTAAAGATAATAAAAATAATATCATAATAATAAAAAATGACTACAACATGTGTCATAAGGCTACTAGTTGTCTCATGGCTGACCATGGGATGCCTTGTACCAAACATGGGGGCCCCATGGAATCACTTTTGTGAGAAAGTGACTTTTTATCTTTTTATTTTTAAAGAATGTTAAATGTAACAAAGAATGTATCACCTAAGTAAAATATTTTTAATTTTGTATACATAAATGATCTTTTGGACTATAAATATTAATTAGAAATCTAAATAGATTTCCTACATCATGATATTTGTTTATAATTTTTATACATTAAATTTAGAAAATTATTTATGACATCATGATGATGCAGCGATTACCTCATTAATAAAGGATTTAAATAAAATGGGAAGATAATGTAAAATCTAAGACCTACACATGTTAAAAACCTATTGTATGGGTGTATTTAAAACCCTTATCACCTTATCCTCGAAATACATAAATGTGGGACCATTAAAATCCGAAACTCATTCTAAAATAAAGTAACATTTCTTTACTTTCCAAGAGTGCCCCTCCTCTCCTCTTGTAAAAGGCCTCCACCCCTACCTCCATACCCACACTTCCAAAGCCTTTGGATCTGCCAACCCCTACCCATTTGTTCTCTCCACATCCCTCCCTAACTCCTAGAAGCCTCACATTGGGCAGAAGTCTTCCCAAGGAAGCCTTTGAGCTCAAACCAAAGGGAGTTACCCGATTTTAAGGTAATGTCTTCACTTGTGTCCTTTTGTTTTATTTTGATTCTCCAACCCACTAAACTCTTTTTATTCATTTATTTTGTAACAAATACAGTATCTAAAATATACTAGGATGTTTTTATAATAATTATTCGAGCTACACTTACACACACATACATATAATGGTTAAAGAACATACTGTTTCTGTGGATGGCGAATTTCTGCCTCACGAAACGATGATTGTTCAACATTATTCTAACACCTTAAAAGGTGGCCATTAAGATGAAACTATATTTATATATGATATATAATATGTTTATGTTTTACTTAAGCTTCTGTATTTTTCATTTATTTCATACCTTTATGGTTTCCATTATGGGTAAACGCGATATCTTCATTTAAGGAAGTGCTGACTACCGCCCCCTCAAAGTGATTTGATTCGTTAATACCATATGTGGTACGTATAAAGGATATATTTAATGATATTATATATGATACAATAAAAGAATTAAAATACTATTACGTATCATTATGTTTTAATTCCATTAAATATGAAATAGAAATGGAAGTAGCGTTCATGCGTACGTACGACTTACCGTCTCCATGAACGGTACATTTCATTTCATATCTCAAAATGTTATGTACTATTATAAGTACATATATATAATGGATATATATGTAATATATTACATCTAAATGATGTATATCATTCTGGAATTATAACATATATATATCTCTCTCATTTTGTTTTAATTCCATTAATATGACAAAAAAATTAAAGTAGCGTTCATTCGTACGTACGGCCTACCATCTCCATGAACGGTGGATTTAATTTTTATCTCAAAATGCTATGGAATAGTATAAAATGAATATATACTGGATATTTATGATATTTAAAATATAAATACTATTATGGCTATGATGTACCTATAACTATATGGAAAATTATTTTCCAACAAGTTCAATTTTTGACTCATGTACCAAACATCGACAAAAACGTCAGATATGAACTCATATTATAAACCAATTATTATAACATTAAAATATGTGATATGTACTGAATAATAATATTTATAGGAGGTCCTTAAGAAATTATAAATTTACCAATGTTTATTATTCAGGAATATAAAGAAACGAACAAGACAAGTTGGACTTGAGTTAAGGGACCCTACCCCTCTCTTTCTTTTTAAGTACACTCTTTTATGTAATTCCTTTTAAATCTCATATTTCATGTTATTGGGATATTATTTTATATTACTATTACTGTAATTTTTATGTTCATATGATGAGATACCCTATTCTCTCTCATCAATCCATTTTGGAAGTTTTGATTGGCGCCGTTAGGCTGCCGAATTTTCATAAGAGATCTTACCTATCTCTTTATCTTTAAGTACTCTCCTTTATGTCACTTCTTTTAAGCTCCTCTTTGTTATGATAGGGTATGTTATTTTATATTCCTATTTCTATAAACGTTATGTTAATATTATGATAGACCCTATGTGATCTCATCAATCAATTTTGGGTGTTTTATGTGGCGTCGTTAGGCTGCCGAGTTTTCATATGGGATTTCTCATCTCACTTTTATTCCCGTGAGATTTATGATACATTTGCCACAATTTAATTTGAGTGGTGTATGTACTGCCCATTTTTATACACTTTTTTTAGTATAATTTCATTTATGGGTATTCACATATTCATTGTATGACCCTTCTTCCATGGGGTGTACGTTTCGAAAGTTACCCAACTCGGTAAGGGGACCTTTCACCCTCTTCTTTTTAAAAGACTTCTTTTGTTATGTCTTTTAATTATGTTGGGATATGTTATTTTATATCCTTATTGATATAAATTTTATGTCCAAGTGATGAGATTCCCTTTTTATCTCTCATGTACTCATTTTCTGAATTTTGAAGTGACGCCGTTAGGCTGTCGAATCTTACCAAGGGAACTTTTTAACCCAATTTCGATTTCTTTGGGTTCAACATCTAGTTATTGAATATGTCATCCTTTGAATATGTGTGAATAAAATTTGATTGTTTTACACTTAATATACACTTATATTGGGTGTATTTATATTTTTCAGACATAATTATGAGATTGATTTATCCTTAATTTAAGGATACCTTCTTTATAATGGATTTCATCTCATTTTACATTTCTTTTGAGACTTCATTGTTGTTATGAACCAATTCACTCTTACATGGTGTGTATACTATCCATTTACATATTATATCATGAATCCCTTTATTCTCATGATATTATAAAATTTAGATTAAATGTTATTCCGCTATTATTTTTATTCAAGAGTCTCTCATTTTGTTAAAAACTATTTAACAAAAATATCATTTTAAATGTTTTAAAGATTTATTATTCTAAATATTTATCTTTAATGTCCATGTTTTCAAAATGGTTTTCAGTATTTATTTATATGGACATTAATTTTTTAAAATTATAATTCCATTAAAAGCTTCAAAGTGTTATGAGACACTTTGATTCAAAAATCTCTTTTAAATAGTTTTTGAAAATGGATTGATTAATTCAATATCTGGGAATTACTTATTGTGATTGAAAATGAAATTTTGTTATTGAAGTGTTTATATTATCAATATTTTATGTGTAATGATGGTACTTTGAAATTTTATGGGTGGTTACGTGATAAATCATATGACGGGTGGTGCCGTGAATACCAGGACGGGTGGTTATGTTATAACCACCAATGCATTCGGTATGGAAGTCGGCCGTATGGATATTCCATTAAGTATGTATGGAAGTTGTCCGAATGGCTATTTCATTAAGTGATATGTGTAGAAGTTGACCTTATGGTTATTCCACTTAAGTATGTTTATGTCCCAAGTTACCTTTATATGTTATGTGTTCTTTATATGGGTTTTATGGTAATCTTTTGGTTACAAAATGGTAAGTAATGATCTTTTATTCAGTGAAGAGTTTTTACTACTTCATAAAGGTGAAAAGTATTACTTTGGTAAAGTACTCATGGTTTACTGGTTGTTTTTGAAAAACTAACAATTTTCCTTCTTTGTGTATCCTTTACTGAGATTTTTATGCTCGTCCCAAGTTTTTTTGAAATGTTTTTCGCAGGTCAAGGGAAAGGTACATGATGTGATGATAGTGTCAAGGATGTGTCAAGAAAGAATCCATGCTTTCTTTTTAAATATGTTTCCGTTGATGAAAAAAATTAATACTATCTTTTATGTAACCACTTTGTTTAAATGTGGAATGTAATGCAAGTTTTATGATCTAATTCTCTAAAAATCTAAACCTGAAAATATCCTCAATGTGTAATCTTGTAGTAACTCAAGATTAAGTAAGGTTTAAGGCTGGGGCCTTATAGTTGGTATCAGAGCTAGGTTTAGATAACATTAGAGGTTAGGGTATTCTTTATGCATAAGTGACATTACCATAATGGTTAGGATTTTAGAAAGAGTCCTAGTTTTAGATAAAGTGAATGAGTAAGTATATCTTAGTGTTTACCGTCCTCATTAGTACATTATGGTTTTGTTGATATACTCACACTGACATTTCTGTTTTTAGTGAATGGATGGATATAGCAGGAACCAAAGAGACAACAGGTTTGAAGGAAACTGTGGTGGTTCTCTGATTAAGATACTAGATAAAATGGGGGATTCAATGAGGAAACTCGTGGTTGTTCTAAACCAACTATCAAGGAGTCATGATCAACCACTTGAACCTTGGTATGTTCTGTAATGCATCATATATGAGATGGCCAATCTATGTGGAAGTTCAGGTAATAATTATAAAGGTAACCATTAGAGTTTATATGATCCTTACTTTTGAGGTAATTATGGGTTATTATATGATATGATGGAAAATGAAAGGAATGAGATAAACTTGAGGTTAGAATATGTTATGATTATTTTTGAATATTTTGTCTCGTTTTGGGGAATGTTTTCAGAATTATATAGTTTTGGAAAAAGGAAAACACACAGACCTTGTGATAACCCGTCGCGTCGGACAAAGCTGTGGGAATCAAAACCATAACAAAAGTGAAACTGGTATTTATCACCTACCACTGGACTACGTGAAGTCCCTGGTTAGTTTGACTGATTATTTTTAGTTAGATGATTTTATGAATTAAGAGTAAGTTGATTTTGGGTTATCTATGGATATTTATTAACCTATCCTAGAGGATATGTGATTAGGTTAATTACTTTTCAATACGAGACATTAAGAGCAACTGATGTTGTTTGGATATAAATGTTACAATTTAAATTGGAAGACAATTTGACTAAATCCTTCAAATATTTGGGTTTCAATCTTAGTTTGTTTTACTTTTAATAATTTTATGGACAAATTGATTATCGAATGGTCCTTGTTGAACTTTGGGGTTTGTTGGACAAATTTTGGAGATTAAGAAAAGATTTTCTTTTTATAAAGGGTTATCCTTTTCTGGATTATCTGATCTTGTACTAACCTTTTTGGTTTTGGTCTTGGTTAAAGTATAAAGACATGGGAAGTATATAGTTCTCTTTTTTGTATTAGGTGATTCTCTAGAAGTTGATTATAGTACTCTTAATGTGAACAAGTCTTCCTAAATACTCGTCTTTTGGAGAAAATATGAGTTTGTGTAAGGAATATAATAAAAGTTGAAAGACAACATGATAAGGGATTATGTTTCCTTATGAATAAATTCCTCAATAAAAAGTAACTTAAATTTTTTTTGTCTATTAACTTTTCCTACTGGGGAATCAAATACCGTTTAACCCATCACAAGTTTGTGATTTTCTTATGGTTAACGTTCTCCTAGACATGTTTACTATCACTCTCCATCAGAAAATTACCCTTTTTTTCCTCCATGTCCATATTTTCATACTTGGAATCCTAGTATGGGTTAACTCGGGTGACCTCTGTAGTTATCTTTCTTTATTTTAAAGTGATTTTTTACCGACACTTGTTCTGATGTGGGACTTTCAAGGATGTTTCCAATCTCAATTTTAAAATTGCGAGGACGCAATTCCCAAAAGGGGGGGAAGGATGTAACAACCCAGGTAAATAAAGAATATGAAATTTTTATATTTATCCATATTTGTGAATAAAATATTAATATAACTTTAAAGGGGACGCTATGCTCGATGGCGAACCCAATACGCAATAACGAGTTTCTTGGGAATCTTACGTTGCACTCTAATAGTAAAATAACATTATTTTAAATGGTAGTTAACACATAGTAATTGTGTTGGCGGGAATGGATATAAATAACTATAATATGATTATATATGTTTTTAAATGTTCTTACTTTTATCTAATAAAATATAAAGGCTTAAAATACGGAAAGAATTCAATTTTAGGCGTATATGCCCTAGTTTTCACTAAAGGTTCACTTATCACCTTTTGATGGCGAACCGTCATTAAATATAGTTTTGTTCACTTTTATACATTCTATTGGACCAAATAAAACACTTCTTTAGAATCAGGTAATCAAAATTTAATTTGTGTAAATTTTTGGTATTTTTCCGATAAAGTTAATTTTTTAATGAATAGTGTAAAATGTTTTATTTTAATTCAAAACCTCTTTTTAATCTAATTTATTTATATGATTAGATTGTCTGTATAATTGGTTTTAAAGTGAAATTAGATTATATTTTTACCATTTAATCCAATGATGGTCATTGGGATTAATTTCACTTTTTAATTGGGCATAAACAAGTGCCAAACTTTTCATAAATATTGTTTCTAAAAAACCCGCTATTTGTTTTGACAACGAGAATTATTTTTAAATTAATTTTTGAAATTTATGTTTTTGGAATTTGGTAAAATGGAGTACATATTTGTAATCATAAGGTCAAAATTATGTATTTAAGAATATTTTATTTTTGGACATTATGAATAGTAATGATGGTTATTATCTTTAATTATCTTGATTAATGAGTAATCATGTAGTTAAAGATAATAAAATAATATCATAATAATAAAAAATGACCACAAAATGTGTCCTAAGGATAATGCTTGTCTCATGGCCGACCATGGGATGCCTTGTGCCAAACTTGGGGGCCCCATGGAATCACGTTTTTGAGAAAGTGACTTTTTATCTTTTTATTTTTAAATAATGTATCACCTAAGTAAAATATTTTTAGTTTTGTATACATAAATGATCTTTTAGACTATAAATATTCATTAGAAATCTAAAGATATTTACAACATCATGATATTTGTTTTATAATTTTTAGACATTATATTTATTAAATTATATTTGATATCATGATGATGCAACAATTACCTCATTAATAAAGGATTTAAATAAAATGGTAAGATAATGTAAAATCTAAGACCTACACATGTACAAAACCTATTGGATGGGTGGATTTAAAACCCTTATCACATTATCCTTGAAACACATAAATGTGGGACCATTAAAATCCGAAACTCATTCTAAAATAAAGTAACATTTCTTTACTTTCCAAGAGTGCCCCTCCTCTCCTCTTATAAAAGGCCCCCACCCCTACCTCCTTACCCACACTTCCAAAGCCTTTGTCTTGGCCAACCCCTGCCCATTTTGTCTCTCCACATATCTCCCTAACTCCTTGAAGCCTCACTTTGGGCAGAAGTCTTCCCAAGGAAGCCTTTGAGCTCAAACCAAAGGGAGTTACCCGATTTTAAAGTAATGTCTTCACTTGTGTACTTTTGATTTAATTTGCTTCTCCAACCCCCTAAACTATTTTTATTCATTTATTTTTTAACAAATACAGTATCTTAAATATACTATGATGTTGTTATAAGAAGGATTCGAGCTACACTTACACAAACCTACATCTAATGGTTAAAGAACATACTGTTACTGTGGATGGCGAATTTCTGCCTCACGAAACAATGATTGTTCAACATTCTTCTAACACCTTCAAAGGTGGCCATTATGATGACACTATATTTATATATGATATATAATATGTTTATGTTTTACTTAAGCTTCTATATTTTTCATTTTCGGCATACCTTTATGGTTTCCATTATGGGTAAACGCGATATCTTCATTTAAGGAAGTGCGGACTACCGCCCCCTCAAAGTGATTTGATTCGTTAATACCATATGTGGTACGTATAAAAGATATTTTTAATGATATTATATATGATACCATAATGGAATTAAAATACTATTATGTATCATTATGTTTTAATTCCATTAAATATGAAATAGAAATGGAAGTAGCGTTCATGCGTACGTACGGCTTACCGTCCCCATTAACGGTACATTTCATTTCTTATCTCAAAATGTTATGTACTATTATAAGTACATATATATAATGGATATATATGTAATATATTACATCTAAATGATGGATATAATTCTTGAATTATAACATATATATATCTCTCATTTTGTTTTAATTCTATTAATATGACAAAAAATTGAAAGTAGCGTTCATGCGTACGTACGGCCTACCGTCTCCATGAACGGTGATTTTAATTTTTATCTCAAAATGCTATGGAATAGTATAAAATGAATATATAATGGATATTTATGATATTTAAAACATCAATAATATTCTGGATATGATGTACCTATAACTACATGGAAAAATATTTTCCAACAAGTTCAATTTTTGACTCATGTACCAAACATCGACAAAAACGTCTGATATGAACTCATATTATTAACCAATTATTATAACATTAAAATATGTGATATGTACTGAATAATAATATTTATAGTAGGTCCTTAAGAAATTATAAATTGACCAAAGTTTATTATTCAGGAATATAAAGAAACGAACAAGACAAGTTGGACTTGAGGTAAGGGACCCTACCCCTCTCTTTCTTTTTAAGTACACTCTTTTATGTCATTCCTTTTATAGCTCATATTTATTTTTAATGGGATATTATTTTATATTAATATTACTGTAATTTTTATGCTCATATGATGAGAGACCCTATTATCTCTCATCAATCCATTTTGGAAGTTTTGATTGGCGCCGTTAGGCTGCTGAATTTTCGTAAGAGATCTTACCTCTCTCTTTCTCTTTAAGTACTCTCCTTTATGTCACTTCTTTTAAGCTCCTATTTGTTATGATGGGGGATGTTATTTTATATTCCTCTCTCTGTAAACATTATTTTAATATGATGATATAGTCTATTTTATCCCATCAATCCATTTTGGAAGTTTTAAGTGGCGTCGTTAGGCTGCTGAGTTTTCGTATGGGATTTTTCATCTCACTTTTATTCCTGTGAGATTTATGCTACATTTGCCAAAATTTCCTTTGAGTGGTGTATGTACTGCCCATTTTTATACACTTTTTGTAGTATAATTTCATTTATGGGTATTCACATATTCATTGTATGACCCTTCTTCATGGGTTGTACGTTTCAAAAGTTACCCAACTCGGTAAGGGGACCTTTCACCCTCCTCTTTTTAAAAGACTTCTTTTGTTATGTCTTTTAATTATGTTGGGATATGTTCTTTTATATCCTTATTGTTGTAAATTTTATGTCCAAGTGATTAGATTCCTTTTTATTCTCTCATCAACTCATTTTCTGAATTTTGAAGTGACGCCGTTAGGCTGTCGAATCTTACCAAGGGAACTTTTTAACCCAATTTCGATTTCTTTGGGTTCAACATGTAGTTATTGAATATGTCATCCTTTGAATATGTGTGAATAACTTTTGATTGTTTTAAACTTAATATCCACTTATATTGGGTGTATTTATGTTTGTTACACATAATTGTGAGATTGATTTATCCTTAATTTAAGGATACCTTCTTTATAATGTATTTCATCTCATTTTAAATTTCTTTTCAGACTTAATTGTTGTTATGCACCAATTCACTCTTATATGGAATGTATACTATCCTTTGACATATTATATCATGAATCCCTTTATTCTCATGATATTATAAAATTCAGATTAAATGTTATTCCGCTATTATTTGTATTCAAGAGTCTCTCATTTTGTTAAAAACTATTTAACAAAAATATCGTTTTAAATGTTTTAAAGATTTATTATTCTAAATCGTTATCTTTAATATCCATTTTTTAAAAATGGTTTTTATTATTTATTTATATGGACATTAATGTTTTAAAATTATAATTCCATTAAAAGCTTCAAAGTGTTATGGGACACTTTGATTCAAAAATCTCTTTTAAATGGTTTTTGAAAATGGATTGATTAATTCAATATTTGGGAATTACTTATTGTGATTGCAAATGAAATGTTGTTATTGAAGTGTTTATATTATCAATATTTTATGTGTAATGATGGTACTTGGAAATTTTACGGGTGGTTACGTGATAAACCATATGACGGGTGGTGCCGTGAATACCAGGACGAGTGGTTACGTTATAACCTCCAATGCATTGGGTATGTAAGTTGACCGTATGGCTATTCCATTAAGTATGTATGGAAGTTAGACGAATGGCTATTCCATTAAGTGATATGTGTGGAAGTCAACCTTATGGTTATACCACTTATGTATGTTTATGTCCCAAGTTACGTTTATATGTTATGTGTTCTTTATATGGGTTTTATGGTAATCTTTTGGTTACAAAAGGGTAAGTAATGATCTTTTATTCAGTGAAGAGTATTTACTACTTCATAAAGGTGAAAGGTATTACTTTAGTAAAGTACTCATGGTTTACTTGTTGTTTTTGAAAAACTAACAGTTTTCCTTCTTTGTGTATCCTTTACTGAGCTTTTTATGCTCATCCTAAGTTTTTTTGAAATGTTTTTCACAGGTCAATGGAGAGGTACATGATGTGATGATAGTGCCAAAGATGTGTCAAGAAAGAATCCATGCTTTCTTTTTAAATATGTTTCCGTTGATGAAAAAAAAATTATTACTATCTTTTATGTAACCACTTTGTTTAAATGTGGAATGTAATGAAAGTTTTATGATCTAATTCTCTAAAACTCTAAACCTGAAAAGATCCTCAATGTGTAATCTTGTAGTAACTCAAGATTAAGTAAGGTTTAAGGCTGGGGCCTTATAATTATAATTCGAGAGGATCTCTCATTAGATAAACTGGAATGAATATATATCAGAGAAGTGGTAAGGCTGAATGGAGTACCAATATCTATTTTATTCGATCGAGATGCATGATTGACCTCTATGTTCTGGAAGATTCTTTAACATGCTCATAATACTAAGATGAACTTCAGTACTACTTATCATCCTCAAAATGATTTTCAATTTGAGTTGACTATCCAAATACATGAGGACATGTTGAGATAATTTTTGATGGAATTCAAAGAAGGATGGGATCAACATATTCCCCCTGTTGAGTAATCTTAAAAAAACGTTTCTACTCAAGTATCAAAATGGATCCTTATGAAGCCCTGTATGGGAAGAGATGTAGATCACCGGTATGTTGGAATGAATTTGGGGAAAAACTCCTAGGTCAAGAAATGGTCAAAGAAATGGTGGATAAGGTTAAGACCATCTGGAAGAACATTAATTCTTCTCAGAGTCCACAAAATAGTTATGCTAATAATTTTGGACGAGACCAAGAGGTTGATGTTGGAGACATGGTATATTTCTGCATATCACCAGGGAAGAGAGTTATGATATTTTAGAAGAAGGGAAATCTTAGTCCATGGTACATAATCACTCTTTAGATCTTTGATCACATTGGAGTAGTTGCCTATCAACTAGAACTCCCACCGAACCTATCTCAAGTACATGATATATTCCATGTACCAGTCTTGAGGAAGTACATACCTGACCTATCACATGTACTCAATCTAAAGGTGGTACAATTGGAGAATAAAATCTCTTATGAAATTAATCTGGTAAAGATCTTAGATTTTAGAGAAAAATAATACAATGCCCCTCATGAAAGTATTGTGGAGAAACTACAAGTTTGGAGAAGAAACGTGGGAACCAGAGGAAATGATGAGGTGGAGATACCCACATCTTTTTTAGTGCGGGAAGAATAAATTTCAATGGAAAATTTTTTTAAGGGGGAAGATTGTAATGACCCAAAATTTTATTAATGAAAATTCATCTTGATCTAATTAAACATATTATTATGTAAAATGGTTATAAAATTTCTTGGTTTTATGTTTTTTTATTTCAAAATACTGTTAAGAATTTTTACGATTTATAATATAGACATTGAAAAGTGATCACATGATTAGTATAAATATAGGGCCTTAAAATATCTAATTTTCATAGAAAACAGAAGTGATGGCCTCATCCAGTAGAATTATTCTGTATGTAGCCCATTTTTTGGAGCTCCAAAAGGATGTGGCTTCATTGGGCTTTGATCTCAACCAAGCCCAATCCGATCTTCAACTCATTAAGCTTGAGTGGAACTGCCTACAAGAGAAGTAGATGTTAATAGAGATTACCACTCGAGAGATGTTATCCAAGCCACCCCAAGAGTTTTACACCATTGCACACCTTACCCTTAGGTCTTATGTGGGTGTTATAAGGGGTTATCTAAAAAGTCCCTAACAATATGATTATGTGCATTATTTTTTATAAAGAATATACATTTTTTTATTATCGCTACTTTGTAAATAGTTTTTAAAGAACAAATAAGATTTTTAGTTAATATTAAATTAACAAATATATTTTGATGAATTAATATATTTTTGAATTAAATAATATTTTAAAAAATATTATTAATAAATTTCTTTTTATTAAATATAAATGATCGTTTACTTTTTACCAATACAATTGTAATCTGTATTAAGGTTTTAAATCTGTTTCTGTCAAAACCCATTAATTTTCAATAAATGTCTGTTTTTATTTTAATAGTGAAAATTCAAATATTTGTAAAATTATTTAGATAAAATGAATATTATTTTTGTAATCATGGTGTCGAAATTATTAAATGGTGAATTTTTCATAATTTTTAGAGACAGTCAAATTTTTGGGTAAAAATTAAATAACGTTTAAATATATAATGTGTTTTATAACATCATAATGACCCAAGAGTGATGTAATAAAATACTAAAAATGGGTTGTTCAGAAAATATATGTTTTAAGTTAAAAATAATGATATTTTTGGTTTTTTCAATTTATTTCACAATGACTTAGTGGACCCTCCAAGACTTATAAAACATTTTATCTTTTAAAATGATTTTCCCTAAGTGTGTGACTCACATCTACATAGGAAATCCTGATATTTTAATACTTTAAGACATTGCACATATAAAATAATGTTTTCCACTCCCCTTTGGAAAAAACCATGGGAAAAAATCATGGATTGGTTTGTGGTATTGATTAGTTTAATGTGCAGTGTCAAAAACCTAAATAATAAATAATTCCCTCCATTTTACAATATAAACCCACACAAGCTCCCACTTTCTCTTAAAAAAAAACTTCTTAAGATCATAAAAAATCTTCCCTCCTATATCTAGAATCCTTCAAAGTTTCCCCAATCTCCAAATAAGCCTCTCTGAAGCCCCTCCCAAGTCTTTGGGATCAGACTTCCATGTATGGGATTTCTTCCTCTCTAATTTTTTGCCCAAGTAACCTTATCTTAGAATACCCTTGTATTTTCAATTAAAAATGTTAGGGTATTATTTCACAACACCCCAATATTTACCTAATTATGTTTGAGTGATGAGATACCCCTTTAGCTCTCATTAATGACTCCCATGTACACCCGTTACCATCCTGATATTTTGTTTGGAATTTCTCTTTTCTCATTTACATTCACGCAATTCTTTTATATTATGCATCTAAATTCCATTAAATTTGTTGGGAAATGTACCTAAATGAACCCCTTAATTTCCATTTCATTTAAATATTATTATATACCCCTTTATATCTAATTAGGAATTTTTATGAATGATTATTTCACGTCGTTATACTACCGAAATGGGTCCACAATTTTCCAAGACAAAGTCATTGTGTAGTGAATACCATGCCCATTTCTCTATCAAGGGTATTCACCTTACATAATTTTTATTATTTATTATAGAGTTTCATGAATTTATTCCACATTTCTTTATCATTGAATAATTGATGATGTTTAATTATTATATTTTTTATGATCCTTGTTGCACACTTATGCATGAAAATAAATGATTAAGAACGATGCACCCAGATTGCACTCCACTGCATTGGGTAAAGACTACTATCATGATACATGAAGTGAAATGAGGTTTTACTCATGATAATTCATGTTAAATGATGGTTCACTCATGCTCCATGTGAAATTATCCTTGGCTCATGCTAATATCATGTTAAATGATACTTCCACATTTCCATGTTATGAAAATCATGCTATACCATGCCTTGATGTTCATGTTTCTCTTATGCTCCATTGATATGCATATTTGTTATCATGTACTATTATCTTCTTATTATGCCTTGATTAATCACTAACTAGGCTTTATAGCTCACCCTTTCTTATCCATGTCCTGATGTTATCCCATGCAATGCTAAGTAAGAAGGAATGTGTGCAGTCATGTTAAATAAGATTCAAATAAATATGATAATTCCACGATTTAAGTTGTTATGTAATGTTCATAAGCCCCAAAGACACTAGAAATCCCAATCTTCTATGTTTTATTAAGTGGAAATTTTATGTAATAAATCTTGTTTAAGTGTGAAATAAAAAAGAAGGGTTGTTATCATGGTATAATAAAAAAAATATCTTCCATATAATTATATGTATTTATTTTAGGTTCATAATCTAAAACCATCTTCACTTCCATAAAATGGGTTATTAAATCATCATTTCTGTGTACATCAGACTACAGTTGGGAGAACTGATGTCATTTTTTCCATTACCTACTCTCACAGTTTGGTATTCTAATTGATATAAATAAAATATATATATATATATATGATATGATATTTATAACATAATTATACGTGTTTATTAATTATGTCATATATACATTTTTACATTCCATTCCATAGGGGATATGATAACATCGCTCGTGGGTACGACAGACGACCCCTATGCGAATCAACGAGATTTATTTTCACTAAATCTTTTTAAAGAAGATAATTTGAATAAATTTATGTTATATACATGGAATAATTATAATATTAATGACATATTTATCATTATTAAAATATAATATATCATTTTATATCTTACATTTTCACTCATTGAAAGATGATAACATCATTCATGTACATGTGGACTGCCAACTTCACAAAGTGACATGACTCTATTTTCATCACCACACCATATGGATGATTTGTATATGTCCATTTAATTAAATTATATGGTATTTTTAATATTATAATAATTTATTATGTATAATTTAATACATACCCTCTTTCAGTAATGATTGTTGAAAAATGGAAATGTTACTCATGCGTATGTATGACCTACTGTCTCCATGATCACCACAGACTTAATTTATGAAAACAATATTTATTGATTGGTATCAAAAGTATAATTTATTTATAAATATGATAATTAGTCAATTATTATTATTATTATTATTATTATTATTGTGATGATGGAACCATGATCAAAATAAGACGACCAAAAATGATAAATCAAAATTTATACAAAAAACAATGTGGATATTACCCGAAATGCAAGGTTAACAAGGAATTGTTAATAAATAGATAAAAAAATAAGATATATAAATAATATATCGTATTATATATGTATTTATGTTTTTTAAATATATGTATAACAATTTTATATTTATTATACATGATATTTGAACATGTACAATTGTAGTCAAGACATAAGGCAAGGGATTTCTGTCTCACATTTTACTCCTGTGAGAAAAATTTCATATTCAACACATATATTATTTTATTTGGTGTATATAATGAACATAAATATAATTTATTATTTTTATAATTAAAATATTTTATATTTACATATCCTTTTTCAGATCTCCTTTTCACGAGGCTTACAGTTAAAGAGTTACCAAAGAAGTAAGGGATTTTGTCTAAATTTTCCTTATTTAAGGCATACTTTATGTTATGCATCTATATTCTTCTATGAGGTGTATATAAATCCCCTGGACAACATATATCATGAATATAATAATTTTAATTATATTATAATAATCATTTAATGATATTCTTTCATTGAGATTATGATCCAATGTAACCAAAGTGGTAAAGATTTCATATTACAATCTCTTTGTTTACTATGATTATGCCTTTGATGATAAAATATTAAGAAAAATATCCAAATAAAATAAATTATTATATTATACTTTGGAAATTTATTATATTTTCATGTAATATTACTATTTTATATTACTTAAAATAATTGAGATAATTAGTTCAATAAAATCTAACATAATTTTTCTCTTTGTTTGGAAATCTGTTTTCTTTCAAAACAATGTATTCTAAAAAAATATCAATTTTTTTATTTTTATCATATGATTTTAAAATACATTTTACTGATGTTTTACTTTTAATTTTTTTTAAATTACTCTTTATGTCATTTTACAAAAAAATTATCGTTTGGATTTTACAAAAAATTTGAAAAGAATATTTTTTTTTTGAATTCAAAACATCAAAAATATTTCTCATTTCCATAAATGAGAAATGATTTTAGGAATTCATTAATATTTTTTATTTTTTTTCTAATAATACGTTTTCCTTAATATATGGGAGATTTTTAGATTTTGTATTAATTTTTTCAAAATGAAAAGTATTTTGAAAATGTTTTATGTTTTAAAATATGTTTTCCAAAGTGGAAAAGATATTTTACTCAAGAAGTGTTTAAATAATTTTTAAATATTACTTTTTAATTTATTTTTTTTTATTTTAAAATAAAATTAATTTGAAATTGATATTTTTAAAAGGTTATTTTCAATGAAAGGTTATTTTCTTTATAATACGCTCTATGTGGTCTTTCAAAATCCTTTTATATTTAAGATGACATCCTTTTTTGTAACTTATTATTTTATAGGGACATGAAACAAGGATACCATTATTATTATTATTTATATGAATGGTTTATAATGAATTTTTTTTTTATGAAACCCGCTTTTCATCCATGTGTTGTACCATATCAACATTTTTATGAAACTTGATTATTTTTTATGATTTATGTTCTGATGAAATGTTGAAATGATTTTATAACATTTCTCTTTTACACATGTTATGATAAGATGAAATTTTTATGAATCTTATTTAATATCATGGGTTATGATATAATTAATGTTTAATTATCTTTTGGTACATATATGTATGATTTTCATTATATGGTGGGTGGGACCATTATATCCCACCAATTAATTGGGTAATGTTAAATTTTCTATAACATCATAGGGCACATGAGTGGATATAAAATCCCAAAAGGAGGGTATATAGTTGGTTAGCCTATATCCGAAATGTAGGGAAGACTGGGGGTTATCCAATATTGAATTAGGTCCATGAGTGATTAGGTCAATCAAAATCTATAATGAATGTCATAGTGGGTATCCTTGACATAAAAGTTTACATGAGTATATATATACTAAAAAATTGGATCTTATAAATATTTTATACCCTCATTATTTATGTTATTTTGTTTCATTGCATTTCATGTCTTATGAAGTTCTAATATTTATGACCTAACTCAAGATTCTGATCTTTGATCTAAAATGTATATTTTTCATATATTATGCTAATTTTCTCATACCCTTATGTTTTTGTTATAATAATTTATATCACCTGCTTACCATTAATTATAATCTGATCTTAACCTTTATTTTGTTTGTTTCCCTAGTTTATGATGAAATGTTTAAGTAGGGTATGTTTTTGAATATTACTAAAGGGCAAGATATTTGTGGGAGATAGTGAATATATTTAACAAAATTAAGAATACTGTGTTCCAAAGTTACAAATGTAATAAACTATTATGGTCCTCAGTTGAATGATGGGGTAATGTATAGAATATGCATCTAAAAAGGTGTGATATACATGTTTGAAAATACTAGGATGCTATAATAATCATCACTTTTTTCACTTATGCCTTACATAAGTGTTTCCATGATCTCCAAAATAATTTTTCATGTAAGTCTTTTGTCTCCCAGAAAATTATTGGAATGACCTTTCATTTTCTTTTTCATTTATTTTCTAATTTATGTTGTGTTAATGTAGAATTATATAATCATATTATTTAACATGCCTTGATATCCTTTTTATCCACTCATTCTAAAAAACTCCATGAGATCTAAAACACACCTTCAAATCATGATCAACTTTCTTGTGTTATGGGGAAATTATTTGGGCCGTAACCCTCATCCTTTTATTGAATGAGATTTCTGATATTTTAGTGTGATCTATAAATTTTATATTCACCATATTAAACACGAAAATATTTAAATTCTTATTTTATATATTGAATCAAAAATCTATTTTTGGTATTTTAAGTTATAAATATTTTCACTTGTGTCTTAATATTTGATTCTCTTATTTGTCAGAAACTAATTCTAAGAACATATCATACCATTACAAAGGTATTGAGATTTAGAGTGATAATTATGTATGTCCTAGATCACCTTTATGTATGTATGAATGAACTTTACATATCTCATTGTGTTAATTAATTACTTTTATATAGGATTAAAGTTTACCATTATAAAGTACACTTCACTTTAACTTCAAATTTACAAAAATCAAATTTAACCCCTTCACTAGTTTGTTGAATGATGGAATTTCCTGTCTCATCTTAGTGATGAATTTTATGTATATTAGGTTTATTTATTTCATATATCACATTGAAATATTATTCTAATAACCTTTATATAGGTTCCTTTACATAATTTCTCAATCTCTTAGTAATCACACATATGTTACCATCAATGAAACTTATGATGATCGACAATGATATATATAAAAAACACTTGGGCACCCACACTGATCTCATTGAAACATATGATCTCTCATTTAACACTTACATATAGGTGGATAACGCCCAAATAGTATGAAATGAATGTAATATTAGCTTCAATCCCATTTACATTGTTGTAGGATGATGCATAAGTGTTGAAATCCTAAAGTGTAGCAAGAAGTGTTACAAAATCCATTTCATAATACTCTAAAATTTAAATGAAGTCATCATTTCAAAATTCATATCATATATTATTATAAAGTCATACGTTTTATTCCTTTTCCATATTTCATGAAAAAAGTCGTTTTTGTTTGACTTGTAAAGTCATATGAAATCTCTAAATCCAAATATTTTGTAACTAAAAGTCATATACTTGTAAGGAAAGTCATAGAAATAAGTGAAGTCATACAAAAACTCACTGAAGTCATATAAAATGTGATGTATTATGAAAATACACATGAATTCATATGATTTGTGTAAAGTCATATGAAATAGTCACAATGACGTATAAAAGTACATGTCATATAAAATATCCAAGACATAGACATTTTTTAGATCCAACTCCAAAATGTAGACTTCTTATAAATGACCTCAAAGATTCTTTAACCCAACTATAAACCCTATAAATCTTCTCAAAACATCATTGAAGTTGTTTTCAAACTAATTTTAGTATCTTCAACCAAAATAACCATTGGATGATTTTATCTTTACTTTAGCTAGACATAATAATTCTTTAAATCTATTTTACATATTGAATCATAATATTAATAAGTTTTACACCATGAATATATTAGTATATATCCCATTCTCAACCTAGAAATTATCAAATAATCATCCGTAAATCCTTTAAGGGATTTTTAAACATCTCTGGTTTTCAATCTACCTAATCAAACTAGAATTTAAAACTAATAATAATAATTTATTTATGATATTTACTGAATCGATAAAATTACAACATATTTTTCATAGAGTAAAAAACATTTACAACATAATCACATGCCTTAAATTTTTTTAGAAGATCAATAACTCATCATATGTATAAGATGATACTAAAATATATCTGTCCATGTATTTAAGTGACAGTAAGTCTAATTTTATTACCCAATAAGTATGGGAAAAAAATTCTTAATATATTTGGTAGATACTCTAATCCAAAACCTATCCAACTCTATAGTAATTAAATTTCATCTAGCAAATATATTAATAATAAATAAAATACATGAATAAAAATTTCACAATGTCACATTATATATTTTTTGAAAATCCACGTCCACTCATGTTGAAATATTATACCATTTGAACTTTTTGTATTAAATTATATTAGAAAGTTTTAATTTTAGTTTACATAAGTATGGATTAACTTATTTTTATAATTACTTTTAATATATCTTAGAATACATGTTATAATTGTTAGATGAAGTTGATTGAATGATAGAGTTAATGTCAATGGAATATATGAAGCTTATTTTGATGTAGTTAATACTATACCAAAAAATTATACATCGGATAGAAGATATAAAGATACTGAACAAAAACAAATTTCTATACTATGATGTTTCAATGATTCATTTCATTTCCTTTTGAGATATTAATATTATAGTAGTATTTTAGTGTATTCTAAGAGATATGTTTTGTTGGGGACTTAATTATATAGCTCTATTTTTTCTTTAAATTATTTTCCTTCTTTCTAATCCCATGTGATAGAGTTTCTTATAGGTCATGGAGGATGTTCTTTTTTTATCTTGTTAATCATTGAGCATATGTGAATAATAATATTTGTATCATCAGAAAGGGTTGTAAGAATAGACCCTGGTGAGGATATATTATCAATCGTCTAATCAAATAGGATCTCAATGGTGAGCTTCCTAGTACCTTATAATGGGTTATAATTGAGGAAGTTACTATGAAAACTTGGATACATAGGTTGAGTTCATGAACCACCATAAATTCTTCATTAATGAAAAGTGTTCATTTATAGGAATTTGATTGTGGAAATCAAATCTTTTTAGGTATTTGGATTTTTATTGGATTCATAATTTTTTTAGGTTTTATTGTTAACATATTATTTATTGGATAGTGTTTATCTTATGATATATTATTTACTAAAATTTAATTTATGTTTCAGTAAAACATGCTTAATTAAAGAACCATTATTTTTTATTATGATTATTACCTCAATTGGACTCTATTTAACTTCGAAAATTGTAATTTCTATTTATTTTACAACTTATTTTGATATTTATTATAACTAACTAACTTTTAAATAACTAAATATTTTAGCTGGAAAATCTTTTAGTTCCCTTTAGAAAAAAATTCACCCCTTATTACAGTTCCATTTATTCTATATTTTTAGGCCAAATTTTTCAATTTTCCTAACCAATGTTGAAGCACCTCTTTAGAGATTCCCATTTCTTTTTTTTTATGAAAAAATAAATATGAATTATATTTAATGTAATCTTACTTAAACTTAGGGAGGTTGGTGGTGTTGTTGAGATGTCCTCCTAAGCTTCAATTTGGTATTCATAGCCACTGGACACTTCATTCTGGACCTCTTATCCTTCATCATCATTATATAAATCCTTTTATATGGTCATCACATTCATTGTGGTCTTGGTAAGTAGAGATTAACTCCTTAGGTTTGATCATTCAAAATGATAAAATGGATTACTAATGTGGTTACAGGTTCTAAAAATATTCTCAAGAATATGATTCTACCAAAAAATATATATTTCCATAAAAATTATATATATCAGTGAAATAAAACTTACGTGAAGTTATAAATGATATAAAACAAATGATATAATCATGATATGATAATTAGTTATGTTAAAAAAATTTTTTAGTGAAATTTGTTATCATTTTTTTTGTGTTTTTTGAATTTTATATTTTTTATAGTTTAATGATTTTTAAATTCTTTAATTTTTTTCCCTAACAACAAAAATAACTTTAAATCCTATCCTAGAAAAAAAATTAAATTATTTTTGATTTAATTGTTTAGAGGTTAACTAGACACTCTCATGTAAAGTAACAGAGTCACCATAACTTAGTTTAAAGTGAGTACGTAGTCATCTATATGGAGACTAGAGTGGATTCATAGTTTTTATTTTTTGTATTTAATAAAGAAATTAGTAAAAAAGGGTTGTGATAAAGAGTGATGAAGATATATGGACAATAAATATTGAATATCACTTGATTTTGTATAAAGAATATGGAGTTACCTCTAATTGAAGTGGAAAAAACTTATACGGATATTAACACCATCTAATCACCTCAACTTATCCCACTATTGAAAATACTATGATTAGAATCCAACACTAGTTTATTTGGAATTATCTCATGACACACCCTAAGAGATTTGTAGTTAATCAATATTTCATAATAGTTTTTATTGTAAATCCCCAATTAGAAGCATTAGAAATCATAATCTATGATGCCAAATCATGCCACTACCTCTCTTAGTTTTGGTTTCAAATTTTAGTTTAAAAAGATCAAGTCTCTGGTTTTTTATCAGAATTAGTGAGTTTCAATCCCTAAAATACCCTCACTAAGTTTATGTGATGATCAATCTATTAGATTATAATATAATCTCAATTATCATTTTCTAATGATAATAAATGTTCTACATCCCATTATAGTGATGAGATAGCCTGTTTTATGATGGATATAATCTATTTCTTGTTGAATCACCCACTAATAAATCCACAAAAAACCTCTGGATAAAAATTACATTCAAGGGATGGATTAAAGAATATTAGGTTTATAATATTTTAACCCAAATTAAATAAACTAAAATGTTATATCATTTTAAACAATTCAAAAATTCAATGAAATTACACTACATAATATTCAATTTAGAAAATAAGATGTAAGTGGATTATGAAACTCATAAAAAGAACTTTTCACTCATTATGTTGATGGTTATAATTCTTATCTCAGCATCATCTTTTTTTGAAGTCTCTATTACCTTGACTCAATCCATCTTGTTTTATTCATGTTCTTTATTTCAAGATTGAGTTAACTCTTCAATCTATTTATTTTTCACCAATTATAAGTTTTATAGTGTTTTTATTTGGTGTCAACTTATGTGATCTCTACATATTGAAATATAAATAAAGGATCACTACTATATGGGGTACTCGATTCCTTCTTTGTTAAGACTTTATTTCAGCACCAATTCCCATGATGTCTAATATAATCTCTCTCATAGATCTAATAATACATGGATTAATCTTTGAGGCATTTTATGATATGGTAAGGAAATTTAATATAGTAGAATATTTATGATGCTTAGATTTTATGTTCTCCACATACAATGGATATGATATCAGTGAACCTCTTTTTGTCTTCTTAGGACCTTTCTTTATCTCCCATTCATATGATTATGAAAATTATGTTCGGTTGATGTTAACAGGTTCCTCATTTGATAAATGTCACTTTTGAAAAAACATAGGATATATTTATGGGAGAACATAATATTAGAGTCATAAGTGAGGATAAATTGGTAGATTGATTCTAGTTGGGGTCTTGGAATGAGATATTATTGTCATGAGATTAGATATTCCATTAGGAATGGACACGAGATAACATTGGGACTCCCTCAGGATATGCCATTATAGTATTTAAACTTCTCCAAAATCAGAGTATCACAGAAAAAGAGCACTGAGGGTCTTTACATTTTGTTTTGGGTTTCCAAAATACATAGGTTTCATGATGTAATTGGCAGATATATTGACCATCTTAGATAGTTTCATACTTCTCTATGGGAAAAATTATATTTCTAGCACATTATCAAGATTATATATAAGGCTATATTGGGAAATGATGGTATGTTAAACAACAGGTATTTTGGTTCCACATTGACTACTTCTCATGTTGTGGATATAGGCCTATGTCATTAATAAGGAATAGTCTCATTCTCCAACACATGATACTTTGGCCTTTCAAAGGAGTCTAAATATTGTTAGTGAATTTTAACTACAAACACTTGATTTCTTATTTTTTTCCTCTTAATATCTCTAAAATATATTATTTAACACAAAAAATTTCCATTCATAATCAAAATTATTATTTCCCATAATTTATATTTCCAATAGTTTTTATCATTTTAGGAAAAGCTGGAATATTATTTGTAATATTTCTTAAAATACTATAAACCAACATATAATTAATAAATTTACCATAAAATTAAAAAAAATTAAAATTTTATACTAATTGAAAAGGAAATAAAAAATTATGAAGAATATAAACAAAAAAAGTTTTTTTTGTACATTTATCTTCATCTTAAGTGGTTACTAATGAAAAATTATCCAAAATCAATAAGATCTTGCCTCCAAGGGTGATACTTCTATAGTGTAATATCTAAAAAAATTGGAAATACCTATATTAATATCAAACTCTAAAATTGTACCCAATTTAATTATATAAAAAAGAAAGAGTAAGAGCTTCGAAAATGTATCTTGAAGGATTTTTCATTTAACTAATGAACTCCCTATTATATAACTTCTTAATTAATGAAAAAATCACATTGAGTTTTTGTGTTTCATAATCACTTGTTTGACCGTTAACCATATATATTATACATTTTAATTAGTACATTATATAAAAAATCATTTACTACATCAATAAATACATTATCATATTAATTTTATGTTGATAAAATGATTTTTTACATATAAGGAAATCATAAAAACACCCATACATGTAATAACACATATCTCATACATATTACTCCAAGCCATCCATTTCATGGGATGTGATATAAAAGATATAAAGGGAGATTATATGAGATTTAGTGCATGTTTATTTTCAGAAAATTCATGTGTTATCCACACCCTATAATGGGACTAAATCATCAATGAGTTATCTAAGTGTATTTAAAAGAATATAATAAAATTTATTAATATATATCAAAAGGTCCTATGAAGTGTGAGTATATTTGTCGGATAATTAAAACATGTTTTTTCTATGATTAAAGATAATTACAAAAAACTCTAGGTATGTTCCGATTTTTTTGAGTAATTTACTATATATTAATTAAATTATATTTTAAAAAATATAAATAAATGATTCATACAATTAAAAAACATTAAAAATATAGTTCATAAACTTATATTTTGTAAAATATTTGAATCCCCTCAATTGGAGTCCTATATAAATAGTTATGTCTACCATAATATCCTTTACAATAATAGTGAGATAAAACATGTATAAATTGAATGAGGAGAGTTATTTAGAATTCTGGTCCATAAAGTAGCGAGATACATGGTTTCATAAAAAATATAATTTAGTTCATGAATTCATGTTTATCATTTATTTTGAATTCCCTCAGTCTAAATTGTATTGAAAATTTTATCTCAAAAATAAGTTTTTGTTTATATGTAATTGTAGGATAATAGAATATGAATAACATTCTTAGTTAAATATAACATTCATCACATGGGAAATATTATCCTTGGATTTTATAATAATTTCTTTAATTTATTAGGATTCAAATAATTCTTACATTTTGTTGAAAAGGTTTTAATATGAATATAGGGATTTTAGTAGGAAAGTGGACCCATATTTGATTGATCATGGTAAATTTCAAGTGAAATGGTAGAAAAAGGTCAGTAAGGGATTTTGAGTCCATATCCATTTATTTTTTAACCTTCCTTGCATTATCATTGGGGTTTAAGATGTTATTTAAGGTTAATAAAATATAGAGATTCAAATATAATCCTTAGAATGCATTAGTATTTCATTGTAAACCCTTTTTAACTCAAAACGAAGATGTATTGAGATGGAATTATGGGAAAGATATTTTTCATACATTCATTCGTGAGTCTTACCATTTTTTTTGAAGAAAATGTTATTATAATTGTTAAGATTGAAGGATTACAAAAATATTATTTTTTTAATTCTGGAAGAATATTTTCCATCAGTCAATGTAATAAAAGATCAATATTTTTTTTAGAAAAGTTTATATTATAATAAAATTTCCCATTTATGATCTTTAGTGAAGAAGAATACTCTTTCATTCACTGGATAATACATTCATGTATACTAATATTTTTTTGGAATCATTGGGGATTATTTTCTTACTCATAATGATTATTACACTCTCAATATATAGGGATAACGTTGTTGAGATCCCAAGTACAAGTGAAGAAAACATATTTACTTGAGAATGAATTTTTAAAGTTTTAATTAATTTTGGGATAATAATAATGAAAACCAAGGGGGTATGATAATAATGAATTATAATTATTATTGAGACACTCCTAAGATCAAAAAACAAAATAATTATGGAGAATAAAATGTTCTTATAATTAAATGGTATGTTCATATATCTTTTAACTGAAAGTTTATCCTTTATTTTGTGAGAATTATAACATACAATATACTTCTTCTTTTTGTGGTTAAATATTTATTTTCAAAATTATAATTATGAATAATGAACATTATAAATTTTTTATGAAAAATTATAATGGAGTAGAATTATTTCCCACCGCTCATACTAAATCAAAATTGATAAAAATGATAAGGATTATGTGATGAAATATATGACCCATTATAAAAAAAGGAATAATTACTCACATTTATTTAGGAATATTTGAATTTTTATGTATTTTTTTTATTTCTATTGCTTTCTTTTTATATGTTTATGATGTGATAGAGTTACCTAAGAGGATAAATATTACACCAACTATTGAGAAAGTATGTCTTATTCCAGGTTTAAATAATTTAATTAAAATTTAATAAAAAAATTGGATCACTGAATATTTGGAGAATTAGATTTTCCATATCCTCCCATATTTGTTTTGAGGTGTTAGTGGTTATAGAAATGAGTATGAAAGAGGTTAAAGAGAGAAGAAACATGTTTTCATATTTTCAGGAAGACCATATCATGGTCATGACTAAATTATTCCATAGGAAGTCCTATATTGGCCATTGTTTAGTTTTTTAATGTTATATTGATCATTTTTTAGGAAATTATAGTTGGTTTTATTCATGATATTATATAGGATGTTTAATTATATGGTATAAATTATGGTATGATGGTTTCTGTTTTGGCGGTTGTGGTCTAGGTTGAGTCATGTACGAATCTATAAGTACTACAAGGAAGGTGAAAAACTATTATTTTACTAGACATTGTAGATTTTAGTGTGGTTTGGAAAGCTCCAAATTATAATTTTTATCATGTAGGTTTGATAATATGGGAGGAAAATTACATGGATGGTGGATGTTATTTCTTGGTATTTTATGGTTTGGGTAAAAAGGCCAAAAGAAATACATCATAATCTATGAGGATATATTATTAACACGGTAAATTTTAATTATGAATAAGTAAACAACCAAAAATATTTAATAAAGGTGATCCATTTTTAAGGTTTTTGTTCTCAGATTATGGTTTAATATGCTACATCATGAAGTGGTGAAGCTTTGTTATGTCATTACACAATCCCTTGAATTTATATTATAAATTAAAAGTGTCACTCTAATTTGATAAGATTCCTTTACTACCTCAAGAAAATTATGGTCCCTTGAATCTTAGTTTTTTTGGTCCTTTATGACCTTGGGGGATCATAATCTGTTGGTTTTGTGTGATTGTGTTCTTATGATCCAGGGTTCATTTATTCTCTATTTTATCCATGTATCTTTTCCCTAAAGGATATATGACCATTCCATTGTTTGACTTTGGTAAGGTTTGATCATAAATTTAATGGATGAGGATGTTTTTATGGTTTTAAAGTGTTATTGAGAGTATAATTGTTTTCATCATTATCTTCTTATAGTCCCATAATTTTTCATTGTTATAAGATTCCATTTAGGTAGGTGTGATGACCAGCATCATTACAGGCTGTAAAAGATACAAAAAATTAGAAATTATTTTTACAAGAAGTTATTTTGTTGAAAAAATGGTAATTTATCCTATAATATGATGTTGGATGTTTTTTTGACCACTCTATTGATCTAAAAATTGGGACTTTACCCTAAGAAAGGAGTTTATTGGAATCTCAAGAAGTTCAAATTTTTACAGAATATTTAATACTTAATTTATTAAATATTATTTTTTTCATGTTTATTTAGTTATATACATTTAATTTATCTTAAAATTTATATTATAACTTTTTATTTGAGTCTAGAATAAATGTTTTTGTGTGGGATAAGAATAACTCTGCATCGGGTATTAGGGCTAGGCCCAAACCCCTTTTATTTTTACCAATTTTTTCTATTTCTATTTTTTTCCATTTTTATTTTCCCATTTTTCAATATGGCCTTCCTTTAATTCCACTATGATATTCCATTAATGTGTTCATGTGAAGGACAGTTTGCGAAGAGGTAGAGGAAGGAGGTGCTGCTGTAGAGCTCAGGTCATGACAGATCATCGCATGATAACTATGGTTCACAAACCATATTGAAGTGTCGATGGGTTCTGCCTAGATATAGGCCCATTTTATATTTTTATCCATCAATTCCTATATTGTATTTTTATATGTTCTAATTACAATTTTGGTATTTTGGGGATCCATTGGTAGTTTATCTATGGTTTTTAGGATAACATGGTGGTTTTGGGGTGATTTGGGGGTTTTTCATTCATGAAAACTTGTATGCCCAATGTGTGGTTCATAGAAAAATATTGTGTGTTTGTCTTATTTATGGAATATATTTTTTTAAAATTACACTTAGTGTACTCTAGTTACATGTAATGTAGTAGGAAATTTCCATGTGGACATATACATGGGAAGACACCCAATGTGAGGGTTACATGGTAGTGAAGTAGTATATAGTAAAAACCCATGTATTCTCTAGACAAGTAGTAGTACATAGCCAAATTTAATGTATTCTATATCCATATAGAATTATATTTATAGGTGAGTAGTTGTGAGTAGAAAAAATAAACACAGATGTACATGCCCTATACATTTTTCAACAAGGGGGTTTTGTGAATTTTTACGCTCAAAGTGAGAATTAGACTTTTGATTAGTCCGTTTTGTTAAATTTTCCATGCATATCTTGATGATTTAATGGTATTATCATGGATAATCCATATGTGTGGTGTTATGGACTAAGATATTTTATTAGGAGGCCTTCTTCATGGATTAGTTTTTAAATCCTCCCAGGGGTTGCTTTGTGAGATGTGAGGATGAGGTGAGGTTTTTGACCTATGTTATTTTTCTAGACGGAGTGTTACATAGTGATTAGTTTTAGGTTCTTTGAAAAAAATATGTTGGTGGGATCGAGTGAAATCTATGAGGAGATATTGGTTTGTCCATATGTGTCTGTACTGGTCACTCATGTATAGATTAGTTGATGTTCATCTTCTATGGTTGATGACCATAACTATTGAAGACTTCATATTATGTTGAAGAAATGGGATGGTAGTAAAAATTAAGTTCTATTGAGCTATTTAGATGAGTCTGAGGGACAATTAAGGATTTACTTTTTAACTAATTACTAATGAAGTGATTTTTGGATGTTGTGGTTAGCTATCAAGAATTATCAGGTGGTATAGTGTTTATTTGGATGACGTTATGAGTTTGTTGGTACCTTAGGATAGGTTAATTTTATGGAAGGGTGACTAAGTTTTTCTTAATATGTGTTTTCATATAGGTTTTTCTTGTACTGTGGAGCCCTTTTAGAGTGTCCAACTTTTGAGGTGTTCATGAATACTATTGAAAATTCCCCTATAGTAGGGATTATAGTTTGGATGCCCCTATAGGGATATTTTTGATCAAGTGTTAGTTTGTGTACTCTAAAGACCATTTGGGTTGTTATGAAATTGGTGTGTCTTGTAATCTTGGATGAGCTATATGAACTTCTTATAGGGTGTACTACCATTTATATGGACTTCAGAAATTTGCCGATGTTTTTGTAGGTGTTTCTTAAGTGTTTTGGTGTAGTAGGGGAGTCATGCAGTCAAAGTAACATTATAATCTGGCCCCAGGGTTTGTGGGAGCCCTGAGTTGTGATTTGGACATAATGTGGGTCATTATGTGACTATAGTGGGTAATTGTTGGATGTTGAGATATCCGGATCCTTGAGAGGACCCATGATTAATTATATGAGAGTTTAACTATGCTCCTAGTTCAGTCATTTGGATGGTGGGTTAGAGGTTAGATCATCCCACTTTCGGTTGACCTTTGGATGCGAGTTTTTAGGAATATTCTTCATAGGTATATGTTTTGAGGAGTAGACACTTAGGATACCATAGATAATGAATTTACATTAAGTTGTAATCTAGTTCTATCCTCTACTATTTGGCTATGGTTATATTGAATTAGGGATCTAATGGGTGATATATATGAGTGATATCTCCATCTAGTTTAGTGTGACACACTAAATAGAGTGGATTTGAGATCATGAGGTAATGTGGGAATTGCAACTAGGTTTTATTATAGTCGTGGAGAGCAGTGTGCTCCTAGAGATGAGGATACTATATGATTCAAGGGTTATAAATATCAACCCCCCTTGTTGGTTCCCTTAATAGTGTATGATTATATAACAATTTTTGGATTGACAGTTTTTTTAGTTGTGTCGACCAAGATGTTCATGTCACCAGTTTAGATTATGCTGTTGGATTACTAGAGCTTGGAAGATGTGATTTTTCATACGGATGTCATAGTCTGGCTAAGGGGTCCGAAAATTTGTGCCTTTTGATTATACATAATGGAAATCTTATGTAGATTTGGGGGAAGCACATATTGTTGTGTGAATAGGAGATCCATGAACTATATATCATATGATAGGGGCCAAAGCAATGGTGGATTTACCCCGAGAGTCAAGATAAACCCCATGGTTGGTATTTTATTCATTTTTCCACTATTTTTTATATAGTTGTTTTTTATTCAAGAAGTTATTAGTCCTTATCTAGGATGATCATATCACATGTGCATTCACTTCTTTTGATGGTATATTTATAGGTTCACCATTAGTGGTGGACACCTGTGATTTGAATCTCAACCCCTGTATCTACACCTCATCCAGCATATAGTTATGATGACTACTTTTAGGGTAGATAAAAAGATTTATTATGGATAGGCCTGAGTCCCAGTACTTATTTATCGAGAAGTTCCACCCATGTGGAGTCTCAGGATCTGGAAAGTACAAATCAAGTGTCATGGAGGTTGTTAATGTGGTTCCAATTGGTGTTGGCTGTAAATCCTATTGTATTTATTTTTAGTTCGTTTATTTTATATATGTGGTTGTCCTGGTGGGTGATCAACTATTATATATTATGCATAATTTGATTGTTTATGACTTTATGATGCATTTCACTTATTATATAAAGTATCTTGCTTTAGTTTTTATATTATTCATACTCGGATGTTTATCACAATATATGAGTTTGGTTATTTCAAATGTTATTTCACATTGAACAAAGGTTATAGTATACCCATTGCAAATTTTAGACCAATACTATTGGTCGGAAGTCTCTGAAATTTAGGGAGGCATGCTTGAGGCCATATTGTGAGATAGAACGGGTGACATGTTAGGTGGAACTGAGATGGTTCATTAAAAAATGGTACCAATGACTTTTTGGTTTTATGGTTTGGGGGAGTTGGTAATCATATGGTCTAGGAATGTCTTGAAACTTGAGATTGATATTTTACAGGTGTGTCTAAGCACCTTTTCTAATAAAAGGTCAAAATTTCCAATGCATTAGAATACTTCTATTAGATTTAATTTTATTGTTCTGTGATTTCACCTAGCGTGATACACTTTTCATTGTGAATTTATGATTTGTTTTGGTTTTAGGATCATGGACATTGGGAAAGAGGCCAGTGTTGATCAATTATTCTAGGAACATTGGATTTACATGACAAATGTATATATGTGGTGTTTTGTTGATGATGGATGTCCAGTTGTTTAAAGTGTTAGAAATTACTCATATAGTATTTTCACATATAAGTACTTAGTTGAATTATAATCAACTGAACCTTAGGTATACATTTTCTTCTAATGATAGTTCATGTGGATCATGTGTCGATAGATTCATCTATGTGAGAGATGTATTCCCTTCATCCACGGATGCATAGAGACCCTTATTGGTTAGTAATGGGATCAAAGTGTCTAGTTAGTGGCTGGATGAGGGAATGAATTTATTAGAGATATTTTGTTTGGGATCATGTTTCCCTGAGGTGGTGGTTCCCCTAAAGTCCCGTTTTCATTTTCCTTATAATGGATCTATTCTGTTCACATGTTATTTTTGGTTCTTGCGATGGGGCTTGTATACCTGCTATCCAAGATGGCTTGGGTTGGTATGGTTGTTCATCCTTGGTGGGGGTTTTTGTGACTTACATAACCATGGTGTTGTTAGGAATGAGGATGCCTCATTTTTGAGAAGTGGAGTATAGTCAGGGATCAATATCTCATGGCTAGCGTGGTAGGGAATGTTTGTATGGACCCCTAGCCTATCCCATTTTTGTTTGTGACCTGGGTAGCATAGTTGGAGAGTTGTTGGAGGCTTGTTAATTTCGTTAAATTCTTTAGTGTAGGGTCATCATGTGGTTGATAAGTGTATAAGGGATATGAATTTTTTTTGAAGAGGAGTGTTGAGGGAGCTTCAATTTGTTGGAGCTGACCCACATTATGAAATTGGTCAGTGGTTTTAGGCATGTAATCCTAAATTTGTTAGGACATAGACTACTTGACCATGAGTCTTGTGGCCTGATTGGTATTCGTTTAATGAAATCCTTGTTTTAAGGAGTGTATAGTAGGTTGTTAGAGGGAATGAGCCTAATTTAAGTTTTTTATGAGAGTTGAGGTTGTTACACTTGGTGGGACAAGAATGTGTTGTTTTCTATACTAGCACTCAGGTGTGAGATTTTTGGCTACGTATATACATTGTATTTGGTGAAGGACATATCATTGGCCATTTGGTTTTCCATTAGGGAGGCATGGTTATGATAAGGTTGCACCTATGGTTGGGAGAATTGGATCATTCACAATAGAATGCATCATGTGTTGGGAGAGTATTGGGGATGTTGTAAGACTAGTCATTTGTTAATCGAAGAAGGTCCAATTATTCAAGTTCTTAGCAGAAATTCTGGATTCTATTTTTCTACTAAGGATTATATAGGGATATAATTTTTTATGGTGTTGAGATATCAACAACCCTCATCATCATGGGTTGTGAAAATCATCAGAAATTTGAAAAAAAAATCTTATATTTTTTTAGGAGAAAATGGTAATTTATCCAATAATATTATCTCAGATAATTTCTATAACCACTATATTGGTCCTATAATAGGGTTTTTACCATAGAAAAAGATTTTGGTGGAAATCTAAGATGTTTAAATTTTCATGGAATATTTAATATTTAATTAATTAAATAATAATTCATTTTTTTCAATCTTTTATCAAGGATATATTTTAAATAGATCATCATATTGGTATCTCATCTCTGTGGTTGAGTTTAGAATGGTGGGTTTTTTCATATGTGAGTCATAATCCTACAATGGGTGCCATACCCCTTTTCATTTCCTTTTATATTTATTTTTTAATTATATTTTTTCCTTTCCTATTTCACCCCTTCACATTATAATCTCATGAAAACCCCCATGGAATTCCCTTCACGTGGATAATATAGGGATAGAGAGAGAAGGGGGAGAGGTATGAGTCACCTTGCAGAGCCAGAGTGACACCAGATCATTGTGTGGTAGCTGCGCATCCCAAATCTGACCAAAACACTGGTAGTTTTCACGCATAGGTAGGAACAATTTTTTGTTTTTACCATAAATCCATGAAGATAAGTTTTTTAGAGTTTTAATCCATTTTTGGGGTTTTGGTCCACCTAGGGTTCTATTTGTGGTTTTACAAGATTAATTAGTTGTTTTAAGGTGATGCAAGGGTTTTTCTTTTGGTAAAACACATGTACATGACATGTGGTTCATAGAACACAAGTTGTGTGTTCTTAAAATTTGAAGATGATGAGATTTTTATATTTAAAATCCATATACATTGGTTACAATCCATATGTTGAGACATTTCCATGTACTTATAAATAAACACAATGTGAGAGGTACATGACAATATAGTAGTATATGTGAAAACCTCATGTACGGCTTGACAATGTTGTAGTATAGGAAAAGACCATATATATTCTCTTTTCATGTATATGTATATCGAAAAGTGTAGTTTTCAGAGTACACTCCATGTACTCAAAATTACACACCATATTATTTTTCTAGTAAGGGGTTTTGGGAGTTTTGGTACTATAATGTCATAATTAGACATACGAGTAGTCCATTCTGAGTTTTTTTCTCACATAGATCATAAAGGTGGAATCCTTTTAGTGTTTAGAGGTTGTTTATATTGTGAGTTGGACTAAGAGAGTTTAGTAAGATTATTTATTTGTGTTTTGGTTTCTAAATCTTCCTGGGGGTTGGGTTGTGAGATTTGAGGCATGAGTAAGGGTTGTGATATTGGTGATCAGTCTGGCTTGAGTGTGTTATGAAAATATATTTTAGGTAGTTTAAATAGATTCTAAAATGTAGGATCAAATGGTAACTATGGGGAGATTGTTTTTACATGTGTTTTGGGTCTAATGTATTTAGGTTATAGTAGTTGAGTTTTAGCACTTGTGGTTGGGAATCAAAGCTATTGGAGCCTTTGTGATGGGTTAACACTGTGGGATTTCAGTTACAGTCTGGTTTCATTGAGATATTGAGATGTTATTAAGGGAGTCTTCTGGATTCACTTGTGGGATATTTATTGATCAGGTGATTACTGGACGGCATGGTTGGCCATTGATAATTCCCATGATTCATGGTGTTTCTTGGGATTCAATTGTTGGTGAGTTGGTACCCAAGGATGGGTTGTTTTCCCATAATGCCATTTAAGGTTTTCTTATAGTGGGATTTACCATAAGGTTTTTCTTATGTCATGGATCCCTTGAGGAGGTTCCTGCTTTTGAGTTTGTTATGAGGACCATATTTAATAACCTTGTTGGTTTTTATATTCTTTAGATGCCCCTTTAGGCACGTTTTTAGTCGAGGATCATTTGAAGGCCACTGAAGTCCATTTGTGTTGTTCTTAATTGGGAATGTCTTATTATTTTGGATGAGCTAGATAAACCCATCATAGGGTGAAATTATCTTTATATAACCATTTAAAATAAGAGGATATTTCTACATGTGAGGACCAAGAGCTTCGGTGTAGCAAGGATGTCCAGTTGTGGAAATCGCATGGTGTTTTGACTATAGGGCCCATGGGATTCTAGAGTTTTGGTTTGGACTTGAGGAGGGTTATTGTTATCCCATAGTGTATTTTTTTGATATTTAGATCTAGTGTGACATCAGAGGACTTTTGAAGTGTTAGTTGAGAGTGTATTGATGGTATTAGTTCAACCTTTTGTATGATGTGTTCGAGAATGGATCATCCCATGTCCGGTTGAACTTTGTCCATGAGGTGTGAGGTTATTTTGTCTTAGGAATTTGGTTTGTGGTGGAAGCCTTTTGGATTTCATGGATTGGGAATTGGACTTGAGTTAAGATTTAGACATCACCTATACTAGTTGGTTATAGATAGACATAATTAGTGAGTAAATGATTAATTTGGATGAGTTAAAACCCTATCTAGTTTAGTGTGACACTCTGACTATATTGTGATTTGGATTATGAGGTTTTGAAGAACTCATGGTGGGGGTTTTTTTTATAGTCATGATGTATAATGTTCTCCTGACAACATGGATGTTTTATACTCCTAGAATTATATATATGGATCCCCTATTTTTGGGTCCATTGCTAGTTCCCAATTTGTTTTTCATGAATTTTGATACCGATAGTTTCTCTAGTTTTGTTGACCTAGATGTTACTATCACAAGTTCATATCACACTATTAGAGTCCTTTATATTGTTAGATGTTCTTGGTTCTGAATATTCCTATAGTAATGAATAGGGGTATGGAATTAATGGAGTTTTGTTTAGTCGTCTTGGAGCTCCTATGAAGATATAGAGGCCAGGCTAGTTGTTGTGTGGCTAGGAGATCCACGTTTTATAAATCCTATATAGGGGCTAGAGAAGGGATATATTTACCTCATGTTTTAGGTTAGATCCAGAAGATGGCTTTTTTCTTCATTATTGTTTTCCCTATTGGTTTATTGTAGTTTTTATTTTATTATAGTATTTATTATTCTTCAGATAGGCTGGGAACATCATGTGTGTATGAATTTTTTGTGATATCATATTTATAGTTTCACTATTAGGGGTGGACTAATGAGATTCATTTTTATCCCACTCAATGTGAACCTCAGTGTGTTTGGATACCTGAGGTGTTCTTTCATGTTAGAGCAAAGATTTCATGATGAATGGGGATGGTGCCCAATGATTCATGACCAAGGCAATCCACTCTTTTTTAGTCTCATAATCAAGTTGGGGAAACTTGAGCATCATGGAGACCAACTGTGTGGCTTAGATCAATGTTGGTAGTACAACATGTTATATTCATTTTTATTTTTTTAATTTTGTATATGTTTTCTGCCCAGTGGGAGACCAACTATTGTATGCTCTTTATGCATTGAGTCTATATGAATGTATGTTGCATTTCATTTATTATGTCATGTTTTTTTTGTTTATTTATAATGAAAACTCTTATTTTATCCCTATCTATGTATATGGTTATTTATACTATTATTATAATATAATTAGTGAGTATAGTATCCCACTGCATGTTTTAGACCATCACCATTGGTTGGTATCCTCTAACATTCAGGGAGGTGATCTTGATGCCTTATGGTGAGCTAGATCAGGTATCACACTAAGTCAAACCAGAATATTTTGTTATAGTATGTGATTTATATTATCAATATTTTATGTACTATATTAATATAGGATTAACATGATTTTTTTCATTACAGAAAGTGTTAGAATTTTTCTAATTTTAGGTCATGAATTGAAAAAAATGAAAGTAAATCAAGGGTACCACACATTATTAGCTCATTATTTTTTATATTTATTATGTTTTTCATATAATCATATTTTGATTAGGTAATTTTGATGATATAATTAATTTTATGAATTTTGAATATATGAAAAAATTTACATATTGGACAAATGAATCGAAGAGCTTTAATGTGATAAAGATGTAGATTTATAGAAATTTTCATTTTTTATTGTTATTGATTTATAATCGATCATTTAATAGTAATTTTATATATAATAGTGGAAGAAATAAAATATTTTTTTTATTCCATGGATATTGTTGTTATCACAATATGGTCGCTAAAATTATTTTGGTAGTGGAGTGGTTAAACTATGAGTTTATCATGGTAGAGGGGGAGATGATATTGACATGGTTAGACATTGTGATGGCTTGAAATGGTTGAGTGTGGTTTGGTGATATGAAAGTGATGGAGGATGATATGAGATATAAGTAGATTATTATTGTAGTGCTCTATTGAGGTTGATATGGTTATCATGATATATACCTTGAGATTTTGAATATTTAAATAAATGATTAAATAAATTGAATCAAAGTAGAATGGGAATGGGTGTTGTAAAATAAATGATGTATTTAATTAAATTATAGTAGTGGATGGAATTCATTAAATGATTAATGAATTTAATACTACTAGTAAATGATGAAGGTATAAATTGTTAATGAAATATAAAATGCAATGATAATTTTTTTATGATGATATAGTAATGTTTTCTTATTGTTGTCTTGTTGGACTATTATGTGGTTAGTAGATGTAGTGGTTATAATTGTGTGGTGTTGATTCTGTAATTATTGGCTATGTATGCTTGTAGATGTATTTTTAATGGAATTTTACCCTAGGAATATTATGTGTGTTATATTATACCAATATAGTTTATGATATTTCTTACGCACAACCACTAATGGCGGGAGGCTTGGCTGATTTTTATATAGGATTTTTGGATATGGGTGTACCAACAAATATATTGGTTATAGTGAAAACAAATAGAAAAATACTCCCCTTACACTCTCTCTCTTCCAGACAAGGTGTGGAACTAGAGAAATGATGGGGGTGGTGTGGTGGTTATGTCATGATTATTTGGAAATGTTTTATTGATGTGGTGGTGACATTGTGGTATGAGGAATATGGATATGGTTCATGGTATAAATATGTTGTACAAAGCTAGGTTATATGATTATAAAAGAGATTAGAGTTTTAAGATATATGTCAATGTTATGTGTGGATGACTTGATCAGTAGGGGTAGTGGGTGCAAAATTCCTTCTTGATAAATTTTTCATGACCATTATATTATTATACTAATATGAAAATTTTGCGAGTGCCCCTTGGTAAGGCTAGGTGATAGTTGACCAGGATATTGGTGAGGATTCTATTTTTCTATTAGTTATCTCAGGATCGAGTATGATTATTTAAAATTAGTGATAGAGAGTCTATGTGTGAACCTAGTATGTATTTTTTTTGTTTACTCCTATTTATATATACTATTTTTTACTAATTTATAGGATGGTTCTAGTGATCAATCTTGGAAATTATAATATACGGTGATGTGTTTGGGAAATGTTGAAGTTTATACTATAAGTTTTGGTATTATTTTTATTATTTTATTTATTACTTCATGAAATTACAAACACTAATATTTAAAATATTATTTCTTTTTATCTTATTTTTGTTTTTTGGTTATCTTATGTTTTCAAATTTTATAAGGGCATGTCTCCTATTATGTGTGTTTATACCCACAGTGCTATTCTCCATCATATGATCTATTAGATATTATATTTCTGGGTAACACTTAACTCTTCTACCAACCTAAAAAAACTGTATAGGATACCAACAATGATCCTGTGATTCGACGAAAGGTTATTAAGTTTACTAAACAAACTAAATTATGATTATACTGGCTATAATATAGTAAAAAAGGTGTTGAAAATTAATTATGTTTGATTGCACCAGTGTTTGAATTAGGGTGATTATAAGAAAAATTAAAATTAATATAATTAAAATACAGTAAACTAAAATTATATATCCTTAGGTTAAGTGATTTCATTCTTTATTTATCAAGATGGCTGGATGATATCAACCTTCTGCGGTCTAGTTTATTTAGGTTTAGTTAGTTTCTTTGGTTAATTGATGGAGAATTGATCATGACGTGCATGATCCATAGTGAAAGGAACCATATTAGTTCCAATGCTTGAGATTTCCAAAATATGAATAATTTATCTCTGAATATGATACATAGTGGTAGCTATTTGTACTTTAGACTAATTTTGGTTTATCCCATAGTAGGAAATAGAATCAGATACCTCTATAAGATAGCAAACTTAGGTGTGTAAATATTAAATGGTGGTTTCAATTTGTTGGTAATTGTGAGGAGTGTTTAGTGACACAAGATAATTTTTTGATCTTGTTTTGGGATAATTTCTTATCATTTATTTTGAAACTAATATGATGAGAATAATTTATGACCCTTATCTGAACAACTACAATGTTAGGGGGATCTGAGTATGGTTTATATAACTTATCCATTATTCATATGACCATTTTCATGATATTGAGGTGGAGTTATGAAATTATGAGGAGGAATTGTTCTTAAATATATAGTTCTTTTTATCCCTTTCATATTTATGATATATCTTGATGTGTTGAGAAGGGTTGGATTGATAGAGAAGTATTTGTTGGAAATTATTTTATAACATGAGGGGAGTTATCATCTATCTAGTCAGTTGTGATTTTTTTCTTTTGAAAGTCAATCATAGTTTTATTTCTTCAATTTATTTAGAGTTATCTGTTATCATCCTGCTACTAGAAGCAATTTTTTGGATTTTTATCTTTTTTATTGATGAGACTATCTATAGTTTCAATGCCCAAACATAATTTTCATTCCTCAAAGAGATGTTATTTATTTTTATATATAGCATATCTAGTAGTTTCCTTAGAGGCCTTATCAATATTAGTATGTTCTTTATGCTTTTAGACTCTAGAGAGGTGATGTAAAAGGAATAGGGATTCTCGAAGATATTGTTTATCCTTAGATTCATAGGGATTAATGATGTAATTTTTAAGTGTAGTGAAGAATATGATTAGGGTTCTGTTATATTTACGGTAACAAGTTAATTATCTAAGGTGGACTCAATATTATTTTAGGTATGAGTTGTTTACAATATAACTTGGTTTAGGATTTTATTTATTTGAGGGATTTTTTACTCCTTAATTTCTTTCAACATAGTCTAACAATTGAGAATAAAGGTAGATAGATTTATAATACCCATGGTTCATCTATTTTAGTTGGGGTTTAGTTATGATTAGTTGAGAAGTTTTAGGGATGTGATCTAATGTTGGTCCAACATCAATTAGTGGGAGATTTCATTTTTTATTATATAAAACTATAAGATTTTATCCATTTCTAGATTTTTTATACTCAATATATCTTATTATAGATTTATTTTAGAGGATATTATTTTATTTGATGTGGATAGAGAGAATAAAAAGTTCATTGGAAAATAAGATCACTAATTGGATCATAGATATATGGATCTTTTTTTATTCATTTTAAAGTTTCTTATTGGGTTTAATATAATTAAAAATAGAAGAGTTTTCAAAAAAATTCAAGGTGTTTCTTGATGTTTTTATTCAAGTGGTTATAAAAATAATCATTTTACAGGAAAATGAATTTAGGATAAATTTTTAATAGGGAATATATTATTAATTTTATGCCCTTTTATATGATGAATTCTCTGGGTTTGTAAGAGTTGTAGATTTTGATTGACGATATGATTTATAAGGGTTGCATTTGGCATAGTGTGCCACTTTGGGGTACTCTCGTGTTTTTTAAAAAGAAATAAGATGGTAGTTTGTGGATACAAATATATTAAAATAAATTGATCTAGGTGATAGTGAAGAACCAATATCCCATAACAAGTATTAATTACTTTTTTAATATGTTTAAAGGATTTAGTTGGTTCTCATATATTGATATGTGGGTCGGATATTGATAAATGAGTGTAAAAATGAAATATATTTCGATAAATACTCTGAGGAGTTTCAGTTGAAAATTTTATTTAATGATAATTACATTAATTATTAAAGACACCCCATATATTTTAACATGCATGATGAAATCAAGGTTTCATGTGTTTTTAGACTAGTTTTTGTTGTTCTTCATTGAGGAAATCCTGGTGTATTTTGGATCATAAGAGGGTCACACTAGGCCTTTGAGGGGAATTTTTGAATTCCATCGATAACATAAATGAATTGGAAATATATATATATATGTGTAATGTTTTGGTATATCATGTGAATTTATATAGGAATTTCATGTCTTTGTATGGTGTATCTTTTGATCATTCAATGACTAAGGTAGTGTTTTTTCTGGGGTATCACTTAATAATGTTGAAGAGGTTGATACTTATATTATTATTTTATGATATTTTATGAGGTTTTTCCAAATTTTCTTAGATTGAAGAAAGTTTGGTATCTTTTACCAAGAATGATCAGGATATAATATATACTTATCAATGTTTGGAATAGTTAGAGTATCTAAAGGAGAGACTAATTCGTTATTTTGTTCATTAGTTTCCTAAATATATGTACATGATTATGAATTTTTAAATTTTTTTTTTTCTAATGAACTAACAGGATTAAACCAACCATGTCACCCAAGATAGTCCACCACATAGCCAAGATAATTTTCTCAATCACCATGGGCTCATGACAAGTGATATAGGTATAACAATTATACCTTGGGGAAACATTAACCCTAAAAAATAAAACAATAAGTCAATAAATCTTATCTAGAATTATTCATGGTGTACACATACATTGAATTTCCATATATACAAATAATAACTTTTAAAAAGAAAAAAATGAATCATAACCGACATTAAAATCCAAACCATCTTCTAAATATGAAACATTAAGAGATTTAAATAATGATTTCCAATAAAAAAGAAACCAAAGTATGAGGATGACTAATGTGGTTGTTATATAAACATTATGAGAGAAAACATTTGACTCAAACGACCATATGATCATCTCCATGTGACCCAATTTCATCTCCATATTCTGAAAAAATCCATATTCCATTATGGATATGCTTGATAATAACATGAGAAAAGAGCTTAAATACCTATATAAATACCTGATAACCATATACACAATAAGTTGTGTATGTATGGTGTAAGATAAATTTTCCCTATAGGATTCCACCAAAGAGTTTATATAATTAATGTTGTAAAAAATTTAACAATTTATAGTTTGATCTATAACTAAAAAATATCATTTACCATGATAGGGAATACAATGAATGTGAATAACATGCCATAAAAAATTTTAAAAACATAAAAAGTAATTATACCATTGTAAAAATGATTTGAAATCATAAAAAGAGATACTTTTTAAATTAACATCTGAAAAGGAGGGTTATCATTCTCATTTTTATATAATTATTTTAAAAATCATATTAAAAACAAGTTAAAATGAAAATTATATCATCAAAATGATAAAAAATAAAATCAATAACCGAAGAAACTACTCCAAATGAACATTTTATATATAATACATTATACATTGAGTATAAATATCAAAAAATTAAGTCAACATTAGAAAAAGGTGTATATTCACCAAAAAACTAAAAATAAAAACAAGTAACACCAAGAAATCAATATGAGAATAAGGAAATATATCGAAGTTATAATTAAAATATCACCAAAGTTCATCTTACATAATGATTATCATGGTATTCTCAATAGGTCATAACGGTACAATCCTATATGTACTCGAGTTGAATAAACTATTATCCCGTATTGTATTCCTAAAAAATTTTCTCCCTACTTACTCTCACCATGCCTCATCATGGGATATGCCTCTTGACCAAATGAAATATTATCTAGACACATGATCCAATGCATATTCTAAACTAGTGTAGAATCAATCTTTAATTTCCAACATAGATAGTCTAGGTTCTAATTAAATAAACTAAATTGTAGTGAGGAAAAAATTATTCATGATATAAACACATTATAATATTTTAACATATCATGTAATACCTTATATAACTTTAAAATGTAATGTTTCCAAGTAATAAAAATGAGTAAATAATATCAATGGAAATTTAACACATTCCAAGAACTCCTTTACATAAAAGAATTATTCGTGAAAACCTAAATATCTCATTTAGAAATTATTTCAAAAAAACATTTTAAATAAATTCATTTGGAAATGTTCCCTGGAGAATCTTTATAAACATGTGACATGTATAAATAGTTATTTTTAAAATCAATGAACAAGAAACCATCGACGACATTTTCTCATAAAAGTAAAACATTAAAACTTCAGATACCATTTATAACATCATAAATTATAACACATACACACATATACATGATAAGAAGTGTGTTTAGAAAATTCAATCATTGGATGAGATGTTAAATGAAATTAATTTCACAAAAACAACTACATTGGGTAGAATAAAAAACAAAATTTAATGAATGATTAAATATTAGGTCAAGAAAGAATAATCACAATCCTTATACAATAATAATTTCATGTTTTGAAAAAACCTAGGCAAGTGATTAGATACCATGTCTATTAGGGTTAGATAAATAAAAAGAATATGAAAAGATAAGATAAAAGAGAGAATAATGAGAAAAGAGGTCAATTACCTTGTAATCCACTTAAGAATCATGGGAGAGAAGAAAAAATCCTTGTAACAAATAGAATATGGGAAAACATATAGATTTATAATGTAATAAAATTTAATGTAAGGGGATAATGGGATACACCACATAAAAATATTAAAAATCAAAAAAGTAAAAATATAAGTACTATACATGTTTAGGATGCATTGTTAGGTAAACCCTAAACTAACTATGGGACAACTAATGGTCTCAGACTATAAGATTCATATGATTAGGATGTATAATTATCTAAAATATGTTCTAATAATGTATTTTTCACTATATAAGAAATTTAAACTATGCAAGGTTAGGATGCATAATTACTATTAACTATGTCCCAACCATGTGACTTATAAAATTTACTAAATTTTAAAAACCATAAATAAAAACATCAATAATTTTAAGATAATCAATATTAAAAAAATACTGAAAATGGAAAAGTAATAATTATAAATGTCCCAATGATTCCACTTTAGACTCTTAGAAAATCAATGTCATATTTTTTACATGTGAGGAAAATCATAACCACCACATGAAAATATTGATTTTGTTTCTATTATGATGGTTAAATTTAATAATTAAAATAAAAATGGTCTATCTAAAAATAAATATATTCTATCCCATTTGAAATTTTAGTATTTTTTAAAACAAAATACGATAAGAGTACCACCCCATTGGATATATAAATGGGAAACTCAAGGTGGAATAATGAAAAATAATAGTTGATGATATACATTTATAAAACAAGGAATACTAATTTATCATGACACGTAATGATTAAACCATGGGTTTTGAAGATCAATTGAATGTTTAAAAACATGAAAATATAAATCTGCCTTATCCAATGAAATTAAAAAAAATTAATTGGTGGTCTCATTAAAATTCATTGGACAATAATATAATTGGTTTATATCAGATTATATATTATTGGCATCCATTATAATGTTCTTCACAAATAAAAAAATACACAATATAATTATTTTTTCAGTATCTGAGATGCATTTTATTTATCCAAAATGTTTATATTTCTTCTTATAATGGGAAAAAAGATGACATGGAACTACTATTGTAAAACACTACTAGACAAAAAGCATTCACATCATAAAAGAGGATAAAAATAATTAAAACCATACCCAGTACCATGTATAACCATATTGAATATAGATTCAAAACAAATCAAGAATCATTAAATAATGAGTCAACCAAAATGACATTGAGGTTCATTGAAATAGGTCATTTACATTTTTCAAAACAATCTAAGATTGATGTAAATAAAATGATGCAACACTCAAAAATGAAAAATCAATTAATATATGCCTCATATGGGATCCAACCTACTTTAAGATTTTCTAACATAATCATTAAGATAAAATATTACCCTTATTAAATATTAATCATTGATTTCTTATTCCATTGGTAATACAATTTATAAAATGTAAAAATATGACATAGTTGAAAAAATCAAAAAACAACCTTTGAATCTCTTAAATATGGGTAATTAGAGTGTCTTAGTCTTCCACACAAAAAACACACAAGTGGTTTTTTCTATTTAAGAGGGGTTATTTTAGAATTAGAATACTGACCCATGTTAACCCCAAACTTATGATTTGGGATTATCTTATTTCTTCTTCACAGAAGAATGTGTACCCTTTCCAACACTAGAGGGAATAGAAGAACCACCATTCATAATACTCCCTATCTAATTTCTTTCTATAATTTTATATTTATCAATTAATTATACATAATAAGATATTAAAAATTCAAAAAAAAAACTCATTTGGGGACCAGATGAAGACTTCATTCAAAAAATCAAGCATATAATGAGTGACTAGGAAAAAGATCAGGAGAGAAAGGAAAAATATTATAGGAATGGTTATAGGGATCTTAAACCACCAAGATATCATATTTTAATTCAATTTCATTCTTCATATTCCCTTTTTCTTTATAAAAACATTGAATAAATATGGTTTTGAATAATTACCAAGATATGCCATCATACAATATAGTTATAATGAAAATATCCCACTATTATCGAATCATTAATTCATACATGACAATGATGGATTTAACATTCAAGTATTGAGGAATTTCTAAATAATATCAGATTCCTTTAAAATTCTCTAGCAACTCCATTCCATCTCATGAAACTTGATCACCACGGAAGATAAGCATATCTTTATTAAATAAATCTTGGATGGGGTATAATGGTATAAAATAATGTAGCTCTACTACTCAATTCAATGTTTGAGTAAAGTAAAAAACAAGAAAGACAATACATAGTCCTTGAGAGAGACTACTCTTAGAAAAACCCCTTGAAACTAACTTCCCATTACTGATTAATAAGTTTTTGGGAGGAATACACTAAATATTATAAAATATTACAGTCATTTAAAAAACATATCATGATCCAAACCATTTATATTATATATATTCCTAATAATTAAACCAAAGACATGAACTCACTCAAATAAAAAAATATACATAGTAAAAAGAACTTCCATTTTATGCCAACAACATTTGGTTAACGGTATTGATTTTTTATAAAATAAATCATAATTAAACACATTTATCAATGACTAGAAAATATAAATAAAACCATTTAAAAATCTAATAAAAATTAGAGCTTCATTTTTACTTGAAATTCATCAAAATAGAGTTCAATATCATTTAAATCAGTTTTTAATCTATAACCATTCCCTTTTTATCCAATTATAAATCAAATTTTCACCATTATTCCAATATACCTTATAGTTAAATTCTAATATATTTTTATTATATTGACCCAAAATATCACTATGCATTTTATATAAAAATTATTATGTTAATAAAATGTTTCCAATGAATAACCAAACCCTAATAGACCAAACATATTTTTATTAATATAGATAATGTCTAATGTATGGTAGCCATTGAATAAGTTGGTAAAAATAGTTAAACCAACTTATTAAATAAATATCCATTTTGATAGTGCTTCAACAAGAGTGGCTAGGAAACTAATAAAATATATTTTTTATTCTTGAAATTTATTTTATAAACAAAATATTTTCTAGTTTGATATATTTATGACTGGAATCTTTTTTGAAGAATATTAAATATATGAAAAAATGATTTCCCATGAAACAAATTTCACAGTATTTTATGATTTTATTTTAAATTTAAAATAATAAATTTTATAATGAGAATTTAATTGAATCAAAATCATTTTTGAAATTATCATAAAAATACTATCTTGAGATTAAATTTTGCAATTTTATAAAAATATTTATTTTTTGGTGATTAATGAAAAATACAAATTTTAACCAATAACACGACTAATGAATTTTTTTGTATATTACTGTGAATTTTATTTTCAGGAAACATATTTATAATTAAAAACATATATTTCATAAGTTTATTTAATTTTTTTTAAATTGACATACACATATTTTATATTTTGAAACATAAGTTATATTTTTTGGAAAAATTGTCTTAATACACCATACATATAGTATTTTAAATATAATATTTATCACATTGATAACATTAATATAATAAAATGGATTTATTTTTTGTAATCCTTGGGTTCACATTTTTAAATAAGTATAATTTTATTTTCAATCCTAAATGCTAAATTACTTTGGTAAAAACTATTTATCTTGATAAAAATTAAAAGGGGTAAAAGGGGATTAACCATGGGGAAAGCCACAAAAATGATTAAAACATGTGTGGTAATGGATTTTTGAGTCCTTTTTCTACCATATCCCTTTCCCTATATATTATTTATCAATTTTTAAGATAATTTCCTTGAGTGTTACTACCTATTATTAATTTTTTTTGGTATTTTCAAAAAATTCCATCCCTTTTCACATATAAACGAAGCACTCTTCTCTCACCCCCTCACATTGAGACCCAATTATATTGGCCCAAACTCTAACCAAATTGTGACAACCGAAGTTCATATGAAATTTTATTTAAATGAATTAAATTTATTTAATGGATTATATTACATTCTATACCATGTTGAGCATGTGATACACACAACACTTGTTTTAACTTTTGTTACACGCAACACAAATTTTCTAGGAAATCACAATTTATTAATATAATTATTTAAACAAGATAGTTGTAACATACCTGTTAAAATTTAATATTATTAATGGTAATAAATAATTTGAAAATATGATTTATAATGGGTTTATATAAATATAATATATTGATAAATACAAATATAATTTTTGGTGATGTCTATATCTATTGGAAATATTATTTTCCCAAAGAATGACTTTTTATGTCCTTTTGGGACGAATAATAAAAATATTTTTTAGAATTTTAGGGGTTTAATTTGATAAAATAATATTAATTTTTTAATTCATAAGGTAAAAAATGATCTTAGGGTGAATTTTTTTGATTTTTCTAAAATATTTTTTTTGGATGAATAGTGAAAAATACTAAATTTGAATTGAAAACTTCATCTCCATCTAATTTGTCTATATAGTTATGTTAAATCTTTAATTAGTTTTAATATATAATTAGTGATATTATAAATAAATATATCCAATTAAGGTCAATGGAATTAATTTTACATTAATATGAGAAATAAACACATTTGAATCTTTCGAACCATTTCACCTTAAAACTTCATTATCTCATACCATCTATGTGATTAAATTTTAAATTACCAATAGTATTAATTTAATTTATAAAAATGGATTCCATATTTGTATCCAGAGTAATTTATAATTTCTAAAAAGTACAACTTAATTTTCTCTTAATGTGATTAGTGAAAATAGTTAATAGTAATCACGATGATTAAGAAAAAATGAGTTTACTAAAGTACTAAAATTAGAACTTAAGAAAAAACTTGACCAAGATACTTGTCCAAAACCAATTGGATGGAATTATTTATACCTTAAACCTTATATGGTATATATTTTTCCATTATTTTGGCTGTATTATATGGGAGAAATGAGGGTGGTATTCCCTTTTTCAAATATTTACATGTTTTCCACTCACCTTCCTTGTAAAAGGACAACCCTTATTCCACTCTCTTAACACCTTAAAAAAATATGGTTTGGAAAATAACTACCAAAATAAATTATAAAAATTCATAAATTAATCCTGTAATACTCACTATTGGTATAAAGTAAACAAATGGTTTCCATTGGTACAAACAAAAAGAAGATACCCAAAGGAGAGGTAACATTCATCAACATGTTTTTTGTTTTTTCCACTAAAACCCATTTAATTATTTTTATATCTTGATTATATAGTAAAATAAGTAAAATAAGTATAATATATGTTGTTTTGTTATGGGTATGATCTAGAAATACACACTCCCATTAAATGGGTTTTGAAAACATCATTCGTGTGTATGAAAAACAACCGCATCACGAACCGATGTCAATCATTTTTCCATTAACACCTATAAAGGTTGAGAAAATTGATGGAAGTGATATTTGTATTATAATTTTATAATTTTATCCATGTATTTAATATTATATAATTTTTTATCAAACATACCTCCATGATTTCTATTTTGTCGGAATTGTATAACGTTGTTCTTGTGTACGACGAACAACTGCCTCGTAAAGTGATGTGATTCATTCATGATTTACGTTGAATGTATTAAGGGGTTTTTAATAAAAATATGTAATATATATTAAATAAAATTTATTCTATAATGAAAATATTTTATATACTTTTATTTCATCAATCCAAAAAGAACATGGAAACAATGGTCATGCGTACATACAACCTACCCTCTCCATGAATGGTGTATTTAATTTCCTATTTATATAAATTATAGATTACTATATAAATATATATACTTAATTTATTTGACATTTATATCATTTTATAATTCAGGTTATGTTTAAATCATGATTAAATTAAGAGGCCAAAAAATATATCAAACCAAAACATATATGAAAAACAAATTGGTTATTGCCTTAAAAGTAATTTTAACATTGAAATGTTAAAAAAATGTAATAAAAATCAATAATAAAATCATATATGGTAAGATATAAATGAATATTATTCTGTTATAAATTTATAATTAAATTATATTTATTATAAATGTGGATAGAGTGATTACAACTGAAGTCAAGCCTTAAGGAAATGGATTTCCATCGCACTTTTATTTTCTATGAGACACAAGCCATGTTCATCATCTATTTCTTGTATGTGGTGTGTATAAATCCTATTTATTTATATTATGATTCATATACTATGAATTATTAGGATTTAATAATCCATTTTTGGATCACTATTTCACGCAGATAGGGTTTTAATGTTACCAAATCAGTATGTGAATTTAGTCTTAATTTTCATTCTTTGAGACAAATGTTATCTTATGCACCTATATTATTTTGTAAGGTGTATATAACACCCCTTATACCTTTAATATCTTGAATATAGTTATTTTAATTATATTTTATGCTTAATTTAATGTTATTATTTAATTGGGACTCTGATTCAAATTTACCAAAGCTGTAAGAGTTTGTTGCTGCAATCTCATCATTTATCAGGATTGCTATTGATTATGATGAAATTGATGAAATATCTCAACAATTATTATAAATTTTATTCTCCTATTACTATTAATTATCCATTTATGTAATTATACCATTATACACATTTTTTTACTCATTATTATTAGTAATATTTTTATGAAAATCCAATTTTATCTTTATATTCGGGCATTAACTTGTTATCCTTCAAAACCATGATTTATAAAAATGATTTCAAAAATGATTTATTAAAATATTATAAATTTAAAATTCACTTTTAAAAATGCTTTATTTTTTTAAATAAATGTTTTGAAATTCATATTCTTGTCGATTACCAAAATAATGACAACATGGATTTCATCAAAAATTTTAAAGGAACCTTTATTTTTTTGTGTATGACATGAATAAAATATTCTGATGTCATAACCAATAATTTCATTGATTCTTTAGTACTATTACTTTAAAATGAAAATGTTTTTAAAATTTTTTATGTATTAATTTTTTTTAAATCTGAATGGATATTTTCCACAAGAAATGATTTAAATGATCATTAAAATTTATTTTCTATTTAAGATGACATTCATTGGTGTTAAACATTCATTAATGGGGATATGATATAATGGTACCATTAATATTCATTCTCTAAATGGTTCATATTTACAAGACATTATTTTTATGAAACTCATTTCCCTTCCATGTTTTATATTCCGCTGAAACTCATTTCACTTCCACGTGTTATATACCTAGGAATCCTGATTTTTTTCATGGGTTATGCTATAATTATGAATCATGTATATTTTCCATAGGTTAACATATGATGAAATGTTTAATATACACAATTAATTTTATGGGATATGATATGACAAATGTTTATGATATTGTAGAAAAAATATTTATGATTTAATTATGTGATGTTTGGGACCTATATCTACCTCCAATGCATTAGGTAATTATTTATATCTCTTGAGATATACATGGCTAGAATAGGGAGTGAAATGGGATTAATAAATGTATTTTTCTACTAATATGGTATTATGAGTGAACCATGACTACTAAGATGGTTTGGGGAGTGATCCCATTCTAGTAAGATAAGCTTGGAAGTGAGCCTTGAATAATATGGAATTTATTTTATATGTTTATGTCTCTTCAACAATTCTATGTCTTATGAGTATATTATGCTTACATATATTACAATCTATGATTAATTTATAAATCATGTATTATTATTTCAAATATTTACTTCATGAATCAAAAGTATGTTCTATTATATGCATAGTAGGATCTTATAATGTTATTATTAAGTTTACATACCCTTATTCTCATGGTTATGCCTACGATCTACCATGTTTACCTTTACTGAGCATATGAGCATATTCATTATTATGTTTCCCTTCCCCAGGTTATGAAGAAATGAATTACGTTTCATGTGGCTAATAAGGGATGTAGTAATTAATAACATAGTGGGAGATGATATGTATCGCTTATGGAAAAATGTTTATGTTTACATGTTTCCAAATGTACTAAAATATTATGGTCTTTAGGTGTGCGTTTGTGTAATATTATTAATATGCTGAAAAAAATGATGAAATATCTATGTATGAGAATCCTAGGTCCCAATAGTTAGTATCATATTAATGTTTTAGTTATCATTTAAAATCTATAATTATAAATCCATAGTTATATCCCTAAAAACATGTGTAAGGATAATTAATACCGATGTATTAAAGTATAAGAAAATATACTGGAATTTTGGTAATGTAAAAAGTGTGTGGTTTCCAATAAATTAAATAATTTTTTGGATACTATAAGTGGATGTGAATATAGAAAAGATGTACCTAGGGGAAAAAACTAAAAACCCATATTTAACAATACTAAGTTGGGAACTAGTGAAAGAAAATGGGCCTTACTGCACACCTGGTTTGACACTCTTAGGGGATTTGATTTGGAAGTTCACAAAATCATTATAATCCACCATGAAGGATTTAAATTTATGATTAAAAATAGCGACCTAGGAGGAACTTATGGTATCATATGTTTAAAATGAGGATGTAATGATTTAGATATCTTATAAATGGGTTTTCAAGATTATGTAGTTACCCACTGTGATAATTGTTTCTTACACTATGTTTTTTTTGTTTTAGTCAATGGGTGGAACCTAAAAGAATAACATTAATGTTTAATGTGATGGAAAATGAAATGAATTTACTCATGAGAAACCAATTTATATAAGATATGGAATGAAAACTTATATTTCAATTATCATAAAAAATCATCATTCTAAGAATCATACTAGTCTCACAAATGAGAAAATATGGGGACACCATTCTTTTGAGTTATTTATGAGGAATTTTCCACCTTCTTTCAGTGGGTATTAAAATATATTAGTGTATGCTCTATGAATCAATACAACTGAAAATATATTTTCCATTATCCAATATTTGGAAAATTAGAATGACAGTTTGGTTATAAATCATTTAGAAGGTGAAGTGGAACAGTGATAGACAGGTAACCATAACATAAGGTTGCATTATTAAATTGAATATATAGATTAGGAAGAGTTTAAGATCATATTTTTCAAAAATTAATTTCATAATTTTCTTAATATAAATGTTGATAAGGATTTACTTGATTTAATGTAAAGGGATGATGAATCCATTGGTACCTAAGAGGATAATTTTACAAGACTTGTGAGGTATGGTAATGGAATTATCATCCAACTTGAAATAATAGTTCATCGACTCTTTAGTGGATTAAATAAGAGTTTCTAAATAATGTTATCCACAATATAATTAAATATGTATGAAGAAATTTTTTGATGTTCCATTTAGGTGAAAATGGCGGTTGGAGACACACATTAGTGTCATGGGTTTGATAAGAATAAAAATATGGATATCTAAGGGAAATTTAAGAACCATGGAGAAAAGAAGATAAGTTTTCCATTATTCTCAATTTGATGAAGGAATCATAGAGTAAATTGTCTTAATGGTAATAGATAATGTTTTATGTTCGGGGAGGTTAGCCATAAATCATTTGAATACTAAAGTGTTGGGAAGAAGTTAGCTAACAATGAGAATAAATAAAAAAATACACATCTCAACTCCCCAAATTTAGTTATTCAAGTGTAAAAATAATGAAAATTATGCTAACAAATTCCAAAAAAATAGGGTTAATGAAGATGATTGAAATAAGAAACCTCTTATTTTGATTTAAAAGGGTAAATATCATATGATCACTATTTTTAATGAGAGGTGCAATAAAGACGTGGTGAAAGGTTCACTTACCATCCACTCTAGAAATGCTAATGTATAATTTGACTATGGATCTACCCATTATTTTATATTAAGATAACTTTCTATGTATATCAATATTCTGACTGAATATTAAGATATAGAATTAACAGTGAAAACCCATAATCGTATAATGATCACATCTCAAGTCTATGATTCTTAATCAATCAACATTGGTGGAATTGTTCTTCCAAAAAATATTATCATTCTTCCTCTGGTAGAAATTGATGTTATCATTAGTAGGAATTGGATTTCTTAACATAGGATCAAATCAATTTACAAGGAATGAATGTGACATTTGAAATTCAAAGTGAGCTTATTATCATCTACCATTACAATTCTAAATATGAAATTTCAATGTAAATCACATCTGTTGTATGGGTCATGATTTCTTTTCATAAGGGGTATTTATCCCAAGTGGTTGGGGAGAAAAACCACATTAATAATATTCCTATTTTTCATGATTTGTTTGATTTATTTCTAGAATAATTCCATATAATTCCACCAAAACATGATGTTGAGTTCTCAATAAAACATTTACCCTTTTCCACACCAATTTTAAGGACTCGCTATTTAATAGGCTTGTTTAAGTTTCCAAAATTGATGAAGGAACTCCATGAAAACCATGATAAGGGATTCATTCATCCAATCATGTCACCTTAGGGTGCACCTATTCTATTTGTTAAGATGAAATATTGATCAATTAGACTTTTTATCGATTTTCTTAACTTGAACAAAATTTTTATAAAGACCAAGTATCCTCTACCTTGTTTTGATGACTTGTTAAATCAAATATATAGAGATGAATAATTTTCCAAGATTCACCTTATTCTAGATATCATCTATTGAGGCTTATGAGAAAGGATATACCCAAGAATTGTTTTTGTTCAAGGAATAGAAAATACAAATATATAGTGATACCATTTGGTCTTTCAAATTGTCCCAATATATCCATGGATTTAATGAATAGTGTCTTCATATATTACCTCAAATTGTTTGTGGGGGTATTTATAGATTACATTCATATTTATTTAAAGAGACTTAAATAACATGAATATAAATTGAGAATTTTACTAAATAACCTTAATAATGATAAAATATATGTAAAATTTTAAAAGTGTGCATTTGGGATGTAAGTTGATTCATTTTTGGGTCATATAATATCATGAGAGGGTGTATCAGTAGATACATAAAATATATGGAGGCTATTGAATTCTATTTAAGACCAACCACTTGGGATAAGATCTATAATTTTCATGGTTTAATTGGATTTCATCAAATTTTGTACAAAATGTCTCATTATTATCTAATTCTCTTAATATTTTGACTTGTAGTAGTGTCAATTTATTCTTGAAAGATGAATTTGATGAAAATTTCAAGGAACTAAAGAGAAGTTTAGTAAGTGTACCTGTGATTAAATTACCCAATAATGGATAATGGTTTCTAATCTATAGTGATGAATCCATAAAGGGAATGGGATGTGTTTTTATTTATACTGACATGGTTATTGGATATTCCTAATGATAATAAAAGATTCATGAGAAAAGTTCCCAACTCATTATTTAGAGTTAGATGTGGAAATTTTTTCATTAAAGATATGGAGGAATTATCTTTACAGAGAAAAGTGTTATATATATAGAAATCAAAAAATATTAAAGTATATATTCACATATATGTTTTTAAACATGAACCAAATAATATTATTAGATTTGGTCAATTATTATGATTTCTCAATATATTATCTCCTAAGGAAAGTGAACAAGATGGATAAAACTTTTAGTCGAAAGGATCATGCTAGCTTATCAATGATACGAATCGCAATATATCCAATCTTTTTCTATATTTATGAAGGATAGATATGGAAATATTTATGGAAGTGGAAAGATATTATCATTCTCAAATTAATTTTCAACCATATATCTACGTGAAGATTAATCAAGTGAAGAATAAAAGTACAGAGATTAAAAAGAATCTATGAAATGTTCCTGAGTATATCATTGATCATGATGGAATGATAAGGTTCAAGAAACATGAAGGAATTATTTATATTATATATTTGAAGAAGGATAGGTTAGATGAATGTACTAGTTATTAATTATCTATTGATTATGGATTTATAATGATGTATAGAGATTTTCAATAATAATTCTGGTTGGATTGCACGAATAAAGAAATCACAGAGTTTGTGTCTTAATTCTTGGTATTCTATAAAATTAATGCTGATAGAAAAACATATAATGGGATGTTAAAATAATTTCCTATACCATAATATAAATTGGAAAACATCACTATTAATTTTTTATAGGATACCTTAGATCATCAAGAGATCATAATTATATATGGGTGGTAATTGATCGCCTTACTAAATCAGCAAACATCATCAAGATTAGACAATACCGTCATCTAGATCCTATTTACAGCATATTAATTAGTGAAGTGGTAAGTAAACATGGATTACCACATTCCATTTTATCATATTGGGATCAAATGTTTGTATCATTATTCTAGAAGTGTCTTTAGCAACCACTTGATATGGAATTCAGTTTCAACACATCTTATCATCCTCATACAGATGGTTTGTTTGAAAGAACAATTCAAACCCTAGAGGATATGTTGAGATCTTGTTAGATGGATTTAAATGGTAGTTTTGATAAACACCTTCCACTATATGAGTGTTTTCTTACAACAATATATTTCACTCAATAATTCAGATGGCTCTTTATGAGTCCATCTATAGAAATTAATTTAGAGCTCCAACGTGTTAGAATGAAGTTGAAGAAATAAATTTATTTGGACTTGAGATAACTGAATAAATGGAAATTAATGTTAGAGCCATTAAATAATTTATCATGGTATATTATTCTAATCATAATTGTTATGATAATAACCCTCAAAAAGATTTGGAATTTGATGTTGTTGATAAGTTTTTTCTATTAACTTTTCCATAGAAGAGGTTATTAGATTTCTGAATAAAGTGAAGCTAAGTCCTTAGTATATCAGTCCCTTTAAATTCATGATTGTATTGGAATGGTATCATATCTCTTTGATAATCCACAAAACCTCTCTCAAATTAAATATGTGTTACATTTATATATAATGAGGAAGTATATACCTGACTCATCACATAATCTGAACTCGGTGGTCATACCTTTGGAGTAATATCATTCTTATGAGGAATAACCAGTTGATATTCTGGATAATACAAAGAAATTTATTTGAAATAAGACCACTAATATAGATCATTTTTTCGGTTAAAACCTTTTTTTAGTGGAATAATTATGGGAACATTAGGATATGATGAGATATATGTATCCTCATGTGTTTATATTGGAGTGATGAATTTCAAGGGAAGAAATCATTTTACAGGGGTAGAAAGTAACAAACTAGGTTTTTATGAAGTTTGTTTAAATTAAATTAAATTTTTTAATGTATATCATTACACTATACAAAAATTTTACCTTCCACTACATAAAACACTAGGTCTGACTTGTGCTGCATGCAATACTGAGTTTCTGTGGAACAACATTTTATTATTTTAATTATTTAAATCAGACAGTTATAACCGATACATTAATATTAGTAATATGAATAGTAATAAATAATTTATAAATATTTTTTGGAATTTTTTTATATAAATGAAGCATATTTATAATTAAATATATATATTTTTTTGGTAAAGTCTAGATATTTTGAAAATACAATTTTCTAGAAAGAATTATATTTTATGTATTTTTATGAACAATAATAAAATAAATTTTTGTCACTTCTAGAATTTATATTTAATAAAATTATTTTTTTATATTAATATTGATAAAAATATTTCACGGTTAATTGTTTGATTTTTTTTGAAATATTTCATTATTAAATGAATAATGAAAAGTACTAATTTTAAATTAAAAACTGACTTTTAATATAATTTATTTATATTGGTTTTAAATTATAATTAGTTCAATTATACAAAAATAAATAATTTTTTTTTCATTGGAATCAATTTCACAATGAAATTGGATATAAAATCATTTAAAACTTTTGATTTTTGTCACATTAAAGACTCATTGTCTCATCCCTTCTGTGAGATTAAATTTTAAATTAATTTCTACCACATATGTAAATTGAATTTTAAAAAATGGATTATAGATCTATAATCATAATAATTTATAATTTACAATAAGTCTAAAATAATTTTTTAACAATGTGATTAGTGAAAACAGATAAAATAAATCTTATAAGTAAAGAAAAATACGAGTTGATTATGGGTCTAAACATTAATCTTATGAAAAATGACCTATTCACTTATCCAAAACTCATTGGATGGATATATTTATAAATTATCCCTTACATTATCTATATTGGTCCATTATTGGAGCCACTTGGCATGGGAAAATTTTCGGTAGAATTCTCTCTTTCAAATATTTAAAAGATTTCCACTTACCTCTCTTATAGAAGGCCATCCCTCCTCCCATGTCTTCTCACCATAAAAATCAATTGTATCTTCAAAAATATAATCAATTATACTCTCAAATTCTATACCTTCATCATAGAGTCATCAATTTAGTAATAAATCAAACCATGTGAGTCCTTATGTTCAAACTAAAAAGAGATACCCAAAAATAGGTAGCATTCATCAATGATATTTTTATTTCTTCTTCAAACCCACTATATTATCTTTATATAATTCATATATATTAAATTTACTCATATGTTTTTATGTTATTTTTATGACAAAAAACCATGCACACTTCCATCAAATGGGTTGTAGAATCATAATTCATGTGTATGATATACTATCACCTCACGAACCGATGTCCTTCGTTTTTCAATTACCACATATCAAGGTTGGGAATAATGATGGAAAAAAATATTTATATTTAATAAATATGAATTTAATGATGTTATTATGATTATTTTATTGTTATATCACATATAACATCATGATTTCTATTTTCTGGGAATATAATAATATCATCTGTTTGTACGGTGGACTACCACCTCACAAAGTGATGTGATCCGTTCATGCTTTGCATAGAATGTATTAAATACGGGCCTAATAAAAATTATATATATATGAAATAAAATTTATTCATTAATTAAAATATATCTTATATTTTTATTTCTTACAATCCAATAATAAAATGGAAAATATGTTTATTCGTACCTACGACAAACCTTCTCTATGAACGTTGTATTTCATTTTCTATTTCTATCTCTTATAGGTTATTATAAATACATATATAAGGAATATATATGTTATTTATATCTTTTTTATAATTCTGGATAATATGAAATAATTATTAAAGGGTTAAGATTAAAAAATATTACAAATCAAGACATATAATAAAAACCAAGAAGTTATTACCTAAAACGTAAATTTAACATGGAATTGTTAGTAAATGTGTAATAAAAGGTCATAATAAAATCATATATGGTATGATATAAATTAATGTGGGTTTTTTAATATATATATATATATATATATAATATATTTAAATTTCTTATAATGGAGTATTAAATGATTACAATAGAATTCAATACTTAAGGTAAGGGATTTCCGTCTCACTTTATTTTCTGTGAGACAGAAGACATGTTCACAACATATTTATTATATGGGGTGTGAATAGTTACAACATAATTATTTTTAGATTATTATTATTATAATTAAAGGGTATTACTTATCTATTTAATATATATTTTTCAATTTTTTATAATTTCAATGTTTCCAAAGCAGTATGGGAATTTTGACTCAATTTTCCTTCATTGAGACAGAAGTTATGTTATACACATATATTCTTTTACAAGGTGTATATACTAACCCTTTGAAATATTATGTCATGAGTATCCTTATGTTAATATTTTTCTAATAATAATGTAATTTTATTCTCTTATGAGGATTATGATGTAATGTTACTAGAGTTATAAGAGTTTATTTCAACAATATCATCGTTTATTAGTATTGTTTATGATTGTGCTTAAACTGATAAAATATCTCAAAAATTATCATAAATGTTTTTCTCATATAGTTATTAATGAAATATTAATGTAACATTATTATTTTTCTACTCTTGGGTACTTAAAATTATTAAGACAATGTTTTTATGGAAATCCGAATTTATCTCTCTATTCTGTCAAAAATTTGATTTCCTTCAAAACCATGTTTTCCAAAAAAAATTAATTTTTTTTATTAATATCTTATAATTTTAATATATAGTTTTATAAATATTTCATATTTTATAAAATGTTTTTAAATGAATCTTCATGTAATTTTCAAAAATAATTTTCATTTAGATTTTATCAAAAATGTGAAAGAAACCTTTTTTTTTACGTGTATGTCTTGATCCGAATATTCTGATGGCATGAGAAATCATTTCCTCAATGTTTCCTTAGTACATTTTCAAAATTATTTTCAAAGAATTTTTTTCCCAAATGGTTTATGTATTAAAAAGTTTTTTTAATGTTAAAATGATATTTTCGACGTGAAATGTTCTAAATGATATTTCAAAAATATTTTAGATGTAAGATAAATTCCATTGGTATAAGCCATGCCCTATTAGGGAAATCATCCAAGGGTACCATTCTTCTTATTTCTCTAAATAACTTAGGTTTTTATGGAATGATATTTATGAAACTCTTTTCTCTTCTATGGGTTTTAGGCTTATGAAAATCATTTCTCTTCTAGGAGTTATATTATTATCAAACCAACTTCCTTTCATGGGTTATGCTATGATTATAAAACCTATCTCATTTCAACAGGTTAATATATAATTAAATGTTTATGATACCAATTTCATTTAATGGGTTAATATATGATGTAAATTTATGATATTGTGGAACACATATGTATGATTTTATTATGTGACTGATGGGGCCTATATCTCCCTCTAATGCATTAGGTAAAGATTAATATTTCATTATATAGGCATGGATGTGATAGAGATAAAATCAGTTTTGTAATAGAATTTGTCTTCTAATTTATTCTAGGGAGTAAACCATTACTACTAATATGGTTTAGGGATTGAACCTATTCCACTAAGATAGCCTTGGTAGTGATCGTTGACTACTATGTAAATCATTTCATATGTTTAGGTTTATTCCCAAATTCCATATCATAGGGCTATATAACTCCCAAATGGATATGATCTTTGATTAATTTATGATTCATGTCTTAATACTTAAAATATTTATTTAATGACTCAAAATTATGATCTTTTATATGTAGGGTATGGTCTTATAATTTCATGCTCATGCTCTCATACCCTTATTCTCCTGATTATTCTTACATATCTCTATTGTTTACCCTTACTGAGCATTTACAATCTCCCTTATTATGTTTAATTTTTCTAGGATAGAAAGATATATATTATATATTTTGTTTCTATAAAGGGTTGTATTTATGAAGAACATAGTGGGAGATGATTTATCTCACTTATTGGCCAATTTTTATGGTTCTATATTTCAAAAGGAACTCAAATAATACAGGTTTGGGCATGTGTATGTGTAATGTAATAAATATTACAAAAAAATGATATAATGTATTTGTGTGATAATAATAGGTTTCTATACAATGATATCATAAAAATTCCTATCCACAATAAAGTGGTTCTGTTCTTCTGAAAAGTACATCCCTCAAATTATTAACCCCCTTTACAATGGAGATAATCAAAGAAGTGGGGTATAAATTTATAACCAGTCATTTATCACTTCTATTTCATTATGTACAATTATTATTCATGAAATTATATTACAAAACAATAAAATGATAATATAATTATCATTATTATATTGGTATGTTATTATTATTATGGTATAAACATTAACCACCTCTACATTTTTGTGATGTAAAATTGGACTATCATTGGTTCGTTGTGTGGTCTATTGCCTCTATGATGTAAATTATATCATTTTCTTTCACCACCTTAAAATAATGTTTATATTATATAAGTTAATATGTAAGTATAATATTTGTTACACAATCTATATTCTTAAATGATAAACCATATTAATATTTTCCCCATTCTATGGAAAATGAAATCATTATCTATATATAAGGGTGGATTATCTTCACCATGGAATGATTGTTTTAAATTTTAATTTTCATAAAAACCTAAATTGGATGGTTATGAGAATCATTTTAATGGATAAATATATCATTTATAAAATTACAAAGTTTTAGGAAATAAAAAATTGATAACTTATTGAAAATATGACCAATAAACAACTTTGGTAAATTCAACTCTCTAAAAGAGCATTTTATGGGAAAAAATTATTTATTCATACAATGAAATAAATTCATATATATTGTGTTATTATTTTAATTCATTGCAATTATGATAAATAACTAATCAAAATTAAATTATATCATTATTATTATATTATAATGATATTACAGGTAAATCACATAATTATAATTCATTAATAATGTTATGTTCTTGTTTGGGTTAGTTTAACCACCAATATGATCAATTCAATAAATGTATATCATGGATGACTATAGGAATTTAATTTCTTGTAATATGTGATATAAAAATTTAAATAATGTTTTTTTATTATGTAATTGTAAGATAAAAATTTATCTTATTATTTAAGAAATCACCCATTGTTTTCTAAGAATCCACGAAAAATGATCATCATCAAATTCATTTTAAAGATCATAACCATAACTAAAATATAATGAAAATATTTTTTTTGAATAATTATAAAAAATAAATTTTAGTAATTTTTCATATCTAGGAATGATGAATTTTTTTTGATGATTGGATAACAACAACTCTATTATGAAATTAGTTCAAAATGATCATGATTTCTCACCCCCAATATTGAAAATAGATAATAACTAAGTAATATACATATAGATAATAATTATAAATAATTTATATAAAAGGTTATATATATTTAAAAGTTTCTAAAATGGGTGATGAATATTGTTTCATTTTTTATATAAGATGTTAGAGCTCATTTTGACTAAGTATGAATTGATGTAAGGGGTTCTCCTCTCAAATATGATTTCATTGAGACATGTTAATGTTATACACCATGTTTTATTTCTCATGGTGAAAATGATTCCCAATTACCACTATGTATCATCAATCAAAAATATTTAATGATGTTAAATGTTATATTCTATGTTTATTCTCTCATATGGGTTTGATTCAAATATCACAAATGTTGTATGGGTTTTCAGTCTCAAATTATCACCTTTTAAGTCATCTTTCTTATTATTCACAATGTTTTCTTTGCAATGGTGTATCTAAAACAAATTTAATATTTTGTATAATGATTCTATAAGTATTCATGATATTTTAAATTATATCCATCAATGTATTTTCATTCAAAAATTTATAATTTCTTAAGTGTTTCATCGAATCAATATTCCACACATTTGGTCATAGTCTTTATTACATGAGCTTAATTTTCAAGTCTGAATTGATCTTGATTTCCAGAATATTATAATGTATATTAATTTTTTAGAGGAAATTACATATTATCATCAATAACCACTTCTTTTATAACATTTTTAAAGTCCCCGAACCTATACTCCTATACCTGGATTTAAAAACTTCAACATTTCATTTATGGTTTTGATACAGAAAAATGTGATCCAATTTTTTAAATAAAAAACATAAAAAATCAAAAAAAAAATATGGGAAAAGTTATATGCCCAAGGGAATTTTATTTTTAGTTTTTTAGATAATTAGGAAAACATATAAATGACATGGATTTATAAAAAACTAGTTTATAAAGATCCACATCATCACTCAATATAACCAACCTTTCATATTCCATATTAAGTCTAAACAATATCAAAAAATGTTCTTCAAATATGACTCCTTTTGATACTCAAATAATTTATCATAATTTTTAATAACTTATGGAATTGGAAATATAATATGAGTGAGATCAAATTTTCAATAAGAGTAAATATAATCAATAATAATTTAATTACATGAGTGAGAGTAAGATTAGCATATGGTTAGATGACATAATCATCATCCACGTTCATAACATAAGATAATTCATATCCCTCAATAACTGATTCATTAATCATGAAGCATGGAATATGAATTTAATAAAAAATGAGTCATATGATTTAATAGTCATGAGCCATGAGATGTGAATCCAGATCAACATAATCATTAAAAAAATAGTATGAAAATAAAAAACTCTTCTAGGGAACCTAGAGAATCATATTCATAACCTATTTTGAACAAATGAATACCTGTTAAATCCAAATGATAAACCTCACCAGTAACTCCCTCTTTATTTACTTTGATTACAAGGAACATACCTTATGTATTGAGGTGATATAATGGGTCTCACACTTTGTGTAAGCAATATCGGGCTCACCTAGGTTTTCAAGATCTATACTGGGGATCTAACCATAATAAAATCTGTACTACAAAAAACCATTTCATATATACAATTATTAAGTTCAATAAAATTAATAAAACATCATAAAATTCTTGAAAAAACACTAGTGGAAATACGAGATTTAACATCGGCGTAATAACGTCGGTTTTTCATAAACCGACGCCAATAGTATGTGAGGAAAATTTATGGCGTCATTTTTTAGTAAAACCGATGCCAATAATATAAAAAAAATATTCGGCATGATTTTTTACATCCGTTTTCTAAAACCCGATGTGGAATATGAAAAAAAAATTTCACATTGGTTTTCCGAAAAACCGACGCCAATAATAAAAAAAAATTCGGCATGATTTTCCGCGTCATTTTTCTAAAAACCGACGCGGAATATGAAAAAAAAATGATTTTGTGTCGGTTTTCAGAAAAACTGACGCTGAAAATTAAAAAAAACATTCGGCATCAGTTTTTTTAAAACTGACGCCCTATATAGATGTTTCGGTGTCAGTTTTTGAAGACACTGACGCCGAAACATAAAAAAATTGATTTTCAGCGTCGGTTATTCTCAAAACCGACGCCGAATGTTTTTTTTTTAAATTTTGGGCATCAGTTTTATTAAAAACCATCGCCGAAAATCTTTTATAATTTATCGGGGTGTCGAAACCCTCATTATGTTGGATCATCGAAATTGAAACCCGCTGCGGCTCCTTCGACTCCCGATGACCTTCGAAGCTCTATTTCTGATCTTGGGAGGCCATTGTTGACAGTGTTGTTTAGTTTTCACACTTTTCAGTTTTCCGTTCTTGGTTTTTATCTCTTATTTTATCTTCCATTGTTTATATATTCTTCTGTAACCCTAAATTATGAGACTTACAATGTTGGTTCGATTTTAGTTTTTGTTTAGCATAATTTTTGGTTTTGTATTATCATTGTTGTTATAGATTTTGTAGTGTTTGTTTTTAGAAGTCATTATACTGAACACAGTTTTGATTGAGGATATCCATTCGGGTTGAACATCAAATTTTGTATGTTTTTTTTTAATTTTGTAGATAATTCATTTATCATTCAATATTTTAATTGATTTTCTTTAATTATTAGTTTATATTTTATTTTAAATGTGTTAGTACATGGTTAAATATTCTTTCAACAAACATTATTAAATATCCTATCAACAAATTGTTTATTTTTACATTGACTGATATCAAATTTCATCCAATACACATACTACATCCTTTAAATTGATTCAATCATAAATTCTTAAATGTGTTTTTGTTTACAAATTATTTGATATATATTTAAATGTTTATATGTTTTAATATATTCATCATATTTATTTTGATATTAGGTATTTTATGGATCATAATTGGATTCATATACAAAGAACCACTAGTGAATATGAAAAAGGAGTTGATAATTTTTTGGAATTCTCTATATGACATCTTCAAAATAGTGATTTGATTTTCTGTCCATGTGTAAAGTGTGTAAATATGAGAAAGTTAAACTCCAAAGAAATCAAGGATCATCTCATTTGTTATGGTTTTAGCTTTAATTATACACGTTGGATCTGGTATGGTGAAATAAATGAAAATTAAACATCCAATGTTGATGACGATATTCACAATGAGGCAGAGGATCGTATTGAAGAATTAATTCATGATTTAGGTGTTGAAACCATCGAAAAAACACCACCTGTTTAACGATTGTATGGAGATTCTAAGAAACCTTTATTCCCAGGTTGTAGTAAATATACAGTGTTATCAACAGTTTTGAGATTAGTTAACTTAAAAGAAAAAAATGGGTGGACTGATAAAATTTTCTCCAGTTTACTTGAGCTTTAAAAAGAGCTACTTATAGAAGGCAATGGGCTTCCAGATTCTAATTATGAGGCTAAGAAAATATTATGCCCAATGGGATTGTGGTATAAAAAGATACATGCTTTCCCCAATGATTGTGTACTGTATAGGAAAGAAAATGAATATTTATCAAGTTGTCCTACATGTGGGAAATAAAGCTATAAGATAGATTGTAAAGTCAACTCAGATTCATTCTCAGGTGATGTCATCTAACGTCATACAAAATCAATTTTGTAATTTCCAATGATATCATCCAATATTTTTTGCATACAATTATGATAATTCAATTCTGATTCATTTTTAGGTACCAGAATCAAAACTCATGCTAAATCAATTTGGTACCTTCCAATAATTACTCGTTTGAAGAATCTATTTACAAATTCAATTGATGCAAAAAGGATAACATGACATTCAGATGAGCACATCTCTTATGGTAACTTACATCACCCTTCCGATTCACCACAGTGGAAGAGTTTTGATAAAAAATTTCATGATTTTGGAAGTGAAGTTAGAAATCTCCGAATGGGATTGTGTATTGATGGAATGAATCCATATCGGATCCTCAGTAGCCAACATATTTCATGGCCTGGTTTTCTAGTATTTTACAACTTGTCCCCACATCTATGTATGATGAAAAAATATGTTATGATGAGCTTGTTGATTTCTAGACCAAAAATACCGGGAAATGATATATATGTGTATCTTTCACCATTGACTAATGACTTGAAACTACTATGGGAGGAAGGTGTTAATGTTTTCGATGCATACAAGAAAGAGTATTTTATTTTATGTGATATGATAATGTTCACTATAAATGACTTTACTGCATATGGAAACTTATCTGGATATAGTGTTATGGGACATAAATCATGTCCAATTTGTGAAGAACAAACTTCATATTATCAACTGAAGAATGGAAGAAAGACAGTGTATATGGGACATTGAATATTTTGGTGAATTGATCATTCTTATCATAGATTGAAAAAAGAATTTAACGGTTTACAAGAATACAACCTTCCCCCTCGACCATTGTCAGTTGAAGAATACTATGATAGGGTGAGAGATATTGATTCAACATTTGGAAAGAGAATAAGTTCTATATTTCAAAAACATATCTGGAAGAACCAGTCTATTTTTTTCGAACTAACTTATTGTATATTTTTAGAGATATAACATAACATTGATGTTATGCATATTGAGAAAAACATATGTGACAGTTTGATTGGAACTTTGTTAGACATAAAAGTAAAGACAAAAGATGGATTTCATGCTAGATTGGACTTGAAATTAATGAGAATACGTATGGATTTAGCTCCCACTGTGAAAGGAAACAGAAAATATTTACCTCTGGCTTGTCACACATTAAGCAAGATTGAAAAGACGAATTTTTTTCAATGTCTTCATGTTATTAAAGTACCAAGTGGGTTTTCTTCAAATTTGAATAATTTGGTGTCATTGAAGGATTGTAAATTAATAGGTATGAAATCTCATGATTGTCATGTGTGGATGAAAAAACTTCTACCAGTAGAAGTGCATGGTATATTGCCGACAGCTGTCAGAAAGACTATCATCAGGTTATGTAATTTCTTCAAATCCATTTATAGGAATGTAGTTGATCCAAATTTGTTATATGTGTTGGAGAATAAAGCAACTATTATTCTTTGTCAACTCGAAATGTATTTCCCACCCAAATTTTTTGTTATAATGGTTCATCTGCTGATTCATTTGGTGCATGAGATAATAATATGTGGGCCTATTTATTTAATATGGATATATAATTTTGAAAGATATATGAAAATTTTGAAAGGATATGTTAAAAATACTTATCGACCAGAGGCCTCTATTGTTCAAAAATATGTATCAAAAGAGGTGATTGAGTTCTGTACTGATTATTTGAATGAGGTGGAGCATATTGGTCTCCCTGTATCTCGACATATGAGGGGTTTGAGGCTTAAAGGTAAAGTGAATTCTACGTGATGAAGTGATGCAGGAAAATTTATAAATTTGGAACAACACAAATGAGTTTTAATCATATATATCCTCACATATTGCTGAATTAAATTTATGATATCAGAAAAGAAACAAACAGTGGTTGATGATTGAGCATAAGAAGACATTTGTTTCATAGTTTAAAGAGAAATTCACCCAAGATATATCTGCATCAGAAACATTGAAGTGGTTAGAAGGGGGACCATCTCTTAATGTGATAACATGGTCTGGTTTTGATATCAATGGCTACACATCTTACAAAAAAAACCTGGATGAAAAGAGTACCATTCAGAATAGTGGTGTGATGGTTTTCTCTGAAGTAGTGCATTTTTCAAGTTCCAAAGATAAAAACCCAATTTTCGCATCAACGTCATATTTTGGAGTTACTGAATACATATGGGAAATTAATTATATTAAATTTTGAGTCAATATTTTTATGTGTAATTGGGTTGATAGTAATATTGGTGTGAAACATGATGAATATGGGTTTAAACTGGTGGATTTGAACAGATTTAATTACAATGAGGAACCATTTATCATGGAGACACATGAAAAAAAAGTATTTTATGTCATTGATCTGTCAAATGATCAGTGGTCAGTTGTTTTGCAAGGAAAAAGATATCATTTGGGTGATGAAGATGATTCTGATGATGTTAGTGATTTACATAAACCTTATTAATCTATTATGCAATTTCAAGATGATTAAAATGTGTATAAGATAGACATAGTGCATGCATTACATACTGATCCTGATAAAGGCATGTGGGAAAACAATAAATTAGTCTCCAAATTTTTCTGGTAAATATTTATATTTTGTTTCTATTTTTGAAACATACAAATGCATGCCTCTTTTATTACTTACTTATTTTTTTTCTTTGTTTCTAATTATTCTTTTTTCTAATGATATGCAGGTACACAAAATTTTATTACACTTTCAAGTAGAAATGTCAGATACAGATAGAGAGCAGCAGTTACCGAGGTATATCTATTTTGACATATTATTAAATATTCAGTAATATACTTATTTAATGAAATAAAACTGTTAATTTATAAAAAAAATTGCAGGACTATTGATTCATCCTCGGCGGAGCAGACTTCTCCTGTTACTACTCAAAAATCAATTTCTAAAGTTGGTAAACGTGGTATTACACGTTTACCAAAACTATAACTTTCTCATGATGATAAAAAAGTACACATCCGTTTTTATGATGATAATAATGCAGTTGGCCCAAATGAAGTTCAGTTTGTCATTTATATAGAGATGCAGAGCCGTTGTAGGATTAGTATTTTATATCCTGATTGGAAGTCAGTGGATAGGACGGTGAAGCAACATCTTTGGGAGGCCGTGATGGTAAAATATCTTTATTTATTTATTTTATCTCATTTTTTAATATTATATAGTTTAAATGACATGTTTAATTTATTCAATTACAGATGACATTCAATTTTGAGGAAACCAAAGAAATTAGGAAAAGACATCTCTCTTTAGTGGCGATTCAATGGAGAGATTTTAAAACCAAACTGACAAAAAATTATGTTTTTGGAAAGAGAAGGTTTGAAAGCCTATGTCTTAAGTATCCATATATAGATGAAGAAACATGGAAGATATTTGTTGACAGCCATTAGGAAGAGAAATTTCAGGTATTGTAATTGTTTTATATTTTAAAATTTATGCTATATTTTCCTTATTACTTAGTAGTTTATTTTTATGTAACAGGCCTCTAGGAGATCTCATTAGGAGATCTAGAGGAAAAACGTATACCCTCATACTTTATCACATGGAGGGTACTCGTATTTGGAGTATAAAATGATTGAAGAAAAATTTGAAGCATTAAGAGATCGATCACTTAGTGGTTCAGAAGAGGTCCAATATGATCCTCCATCACCTCCCACTCGCCATGAGAAATGGAAATGAGCGAGAAGAAAAAAAATGAACAATATCTTACAGAGGAAGCTCATCAAGTGGAAGGTAGAATTGTAAGTAAATATTATTTATTTGTTAAAATTTTTTCTTTTTTATAATTTATAAACACTAATATAACTTTTTTATTTTTCATTTTAGGATGAACTTCAGGAGAAAGAGACACATGGCTCTTTTATCCTCGAGGGTAGGATGGATATCCTAGAGACTACTTTGGGAAAGTCAGAACAACCCGGCCATGTTAGCGAATATCATGCGGGTGTTAGTATTCAGAATGTTTTTGGTAAGAGTAAGCAATCAAGAGACCCAGAAATCAAATCCTTATAAGAAGAGATGCAAGATATGAAACTGTCTATGGGTGATCAAATTCAAGCAGCAGTATAGAAGGCTTTATTAGGACACATGGAAATACAGTCACAGTCTGTACAGCCTTCCAAGGTATATTATTTACTTGTCATCAATTTTTCGTTTTTATAAATTATAAACACTGATATAACTTTTTCATTTTTCAACATTTTCAGCCTACTCACCCGGACTACCCTACCTCATCTGCTTACCCAACCCCGTCTGGGCAGCCTTCTGAGGTATATTATTTACTTGTCATCAATTTTTCTATTTTATAAATTATATACACTAATATAAATTTTTCATTTTTCAACATTCTCAGCCTACTCACCTGAACTACCCTTTCCCATCTGCTTACCCTGACCCGTTTGCGCAACCTTTTGAGGTATATTATTTTATTTAATTTTTAATCAATTTTTCTATGTTATAAATTTTAAACACTAATATACCCTTTTCATTTTTCTTCCTTCTCAGCCTGCTCACCCGGACTACCCTGCCCCACCTGCTAACTTTGAGCCTCCACCTCCTCCCTCGGATCAAGCCTTATATTGTGAGTTGTTAGCGGGAGATCTTCATGTACATACTGTTGCGTTAGGACAGGTGTATTTTTTGGGGGACTCATTACATCATCAGCCTATGTAGATGGGCCAGGTTAGAGTATCAGTACTTGTTATTATAGATCCTGTTTCTCTACTACCATTTCCTACTGTGGAGATCACCGGTGTTGGGGAATGTATGGGACATTTTTTACTTTGGCCAACTGCCCTTCTTCGTTATATTTCACATGTGGTATGCGTTTTTTTAAATATTCATTACAAATGATTCCAAATTACTTATAATGTTTTCTGACATTTAACTTATATGGGAATATCTTAAAGCAAAAGAAACTATACAAATGCAACAAAATGTTCAGGAACAGTCGACTGTAGATACTTCTGATATTTCCTATGGGCTGAAAAGATTATCTGAGTCCTCTTCTTCCTTGAATTTTATCTATGAGTTTCGGATGATGCCCAATATATGTGGAAGAAATTATCAATTGAGAATACTGAAAGAAGATATCATGAATTTAGTTAATTTTGAAGAGATCGGGCTTAATGTGGTGCAGTTGTTTTCCATGTAAGTAAATTGACATTTGAATTTCTATTTCTTTAATAAAATATAGTTATGTCATTGAATAACTGTATTTTCTTTTTAAATTATGTATCTACATAGGATTCTATTATAAAATGTAACTACAAGAATTTAAAGCTTTATAGATCCAGAGTACATTTCTATGGAAGTCAAACATGTGAAGAATGATAAAAGAGTTCAATATATATCCGAGAGATTATCACAAACAGAGATTCAGTGCTGGGTTTTTCCATTTCTTGATAAGTAAGAACATCAATATAATTTTGAACTAATGATCATTATAATGTCATTAATTGTGAAATTTTTGTATTATAGGGGGCATTGGATGTTAGGCGTATTTTTCCCAAATGAATGCACCATATATTGGGTTTTCTCTTTATTAGGAAAAGTGCGTAAACCATTTTCCAACTTATTAAACAGGTAAGTTGTTTTTTATTTTTATAAGTTTGTTATGTTTAATTTTCATTGTTTACACATGTTTTATTAGTTCTTATATGAAAAAATACAGTTCATGGAAACATTTTAGAAAGGAAAAAAAACCAACGAAAATCAAATATGTGGACATATAGGTAATTAGTTTTTATATTTTTGTTATATATTGGTTTTTATTATTAGTTAACTATTTTATAACTGCAGTGTCATAATCAAAATGGACATGTTGAATGTGGTTATTATATTCTACGATTCATGTATTAGATAATCACAACTGGGGAAACTACTAATTTTCATAAGGTTAACAGTATTAATCTTTTTATATATTTTCTTCCACTTTTTTTGATTTATTAATTTCATATCATTCAATATTATTGTAGGCATTAAATGATTCACAATCATATTCCCAATCTGATATGATCCATATTCAATCTACTTTTGCGATCTTTTTGTTAAGTTTGATTAAGATTTGAGGTATGTATATTCTAATATTTATAAATAATAATGCATATGGGTTTAAAAAACTAACTCTTATGATATATTAGGTGTTTGAACCTACTAATAATAAAATGAATTCTTCAACAATAACCAACAATGGGCATGCTGTATATTCCAGGTACATGTATTTTAATTCTACTTTACTTTGAGTTCTCTCAAGTGCCTCTGCAAAAAATATTGTTTGATTGTTTTTGTATACTGTGTTTTTTTCAGGGGTTTCGATTTTTTTGGAAGTGAAATTGTAATTATTTTATAAATTTTTTATTTATTTATTGCATCAGTTATTTTAAAAACCGACGCCAAAAGTTTTTTGAAAAAAAAAATTGACTTATGGCATCGGTTTTTGATAAAACCGACGCCGAAGACCCGATTTTTGTTGTCGATTTTCTATAAAACCGATGTCGAAAAGAATGTCTAAATAATGTTTCGGCATCAGTTTTCTATAAAACCGATGCTGAAAATCCAGTCGAATCAGTTTTCGATGTCGTTTTTATAAAAAAACTGTGCCAAAAAGCATGTCTAGATGAAGTTTCGGCGTCAGTTTTCTATAAAACCGATGCCGAAACTCATAAGAAAATTATTTTTGTCATCGGTTTTGAAAAACCGACTTGAAAACCATATTTTTAACATCACCTTTAAAGACTTTGGATTATAACCAACATCAAAAATCAATAAAAACCGATGTTAATAAGTGTTTTTGCACTAGTGAAAACTTTTGATACAATTGTGAAAACACTTACATACATCAAAAAAACCTTTCTTTTTACAAACCAATTTTCAAAACATAAATCACCCTTAGAAAAGGAAGGAGGTTTTTATTTAAAAAATAATAATGATTATAAGGGAATTAAAACATAAAATAATGGTTATGCTTTGGTAAAATTCATTTTCATTGTATCTGTTAAAAATAAAACATTCCTTCTATAACATTATTAACACATTAAAAAGAAAAGAGTTCCATGAAAATATCCATTAAACAATAATATTACATCTATATAAAGAATGAATATGGTATCATTACAATATATCCCCATAGTAGAATAAGTTACATCAAGGGTTCTTAGCATTGATGAATAGAAATACCATTAAAAGATCATTAAAATCAATTTTAATGAAACTAACATTTTCACTTAGAAAATCATTTTCAGTAACTAATAATTTATAAAATATTATGAAAACAAATTTATTTTAAAGATATTATTATAAAATTAAAAGGTAACCATCAATGAATATAATAGTCATGATGGGTTTAAAATCCATTTATTTTGTAAACATTAAAAATAAATATTATTTTCAAACATTTTGTAAAGGGATTCTAAAGTGACCCATTTAGAAAACATAATGAATTTTTATTTTAACAAATACATAAAATAATTATAAATATCATGTAAAATTGATTTATGAAATCATTTATTTTTATAATGTATAATTTTTAAAAAAAATTTTAGATAGCATTGATATATAAGAGAAATATCCATGATTTAAAGGAAGATACAAGATCTTTATAACTAACAAAAATATTTATTGATGTTCATTCAATAAATATTGAAGGAATTGGAAATAAATAATGTAAATAAAATTGATTATCATATTATAATAAAATAAATGTTGTTAAATAAAATTATATAACATAATTTCCTCCAAAAAGAACCTTAAATATAAACAATCTTTAAATGAAATAAGATTATGACCTAAATCCTTTTACACATTGATAAATTTCCAGTCATAAGACCCATAAATGAATATCTTCAAATGAAAATTAAAATACTAATAAAATAAAATAATTAATGATATAAAAAGTAAAATGGGTAGTATATTCAATTCATAAAATATAATAGGTGCATATCAAAAATGTATATCCTAAGGAAATATAACTTGAGATAAGTAATCCTTACAAAGATTATATCAATAAATTGAGAATTAATAAATGGATAAATTATGTTTAAAAAATCTAAATCCACAAAAAAAAATTATAAATATAGAATTATGAAATTTATAGATAAATTTACACATAATCATGAAAAACAAATTCAATGAAAAAGAGTTATAACCTAACGAAAGAAAATTTAGTTAGGAAACCATTTACCTCATGGTAAAATTCCAGTCAAATAACCAAGGTGAAAAATATTCAAATTTAAAGTCAAAATATCATTATGTATTCAAGATATACAATGTGAAAGAGTATTATATATATAATAAAATAAATTATGTAGTAATATTAAAATATTCCTTAATTAAAGGAAAATGAGATTAAATCCATTACCTCGAGTACCACTCATTAGGTAAATTATTTAAATACATGAATAATAAAACTATGATAATTACATAATTTATTAAGATATTTTTTCCAGTTTAATATCCCTTTTATTTTATCCATTCCATATTTTATAAAACAACTTAATCAATTAAGTTCACATCAGATGTTTTAATGTTATATGGTTCATAATTCCAAAATGACATTGATATGTTGACTATAGTAAAATAGGTCACTAGTATATCATCTATAGATCAATAATCACGAAATAATTATCATTTTTATACGTATATTACAATTTTAGAATCAATCATGAAATATAGTTTTGAAAAATTAACTGTATTACAATCATAGAGATGGTATGTTGTATATACGAATAACTAACATTTCTATTTTCAATGATCATAATGGAAAAAGGTAATAATTATCTCACATTTAAAAATTTACTATTATATCATAAACTACATATTATTTATTAATAAAAAATTATATATATCATCAATTTTACTTGGTGATTAAGAAATGAATCACATCACTTTGTGGAGGTGGTAGTCCACATACACGCATTAATGACGTTATAATATTTTAGGGAATGAAAATGAAAAAAAGTAAACGATAAATTTAATTTTAAGAAATAATATATATTTAATTAATATCATATCTAAAAATTAATTTCATCATTATAACCATATGTGATATGTGGTGATGAAAAATGAATTACATTGGTCTATAAGGTGGTAGTCCAACAAACACATGAAAATGGACTTTGTTTCCATAGGATGGAGAATGGAGATGGATATGAGTTATTAAATTAACATCATAAAATATAAATACATGATATATAATTATCTATTATAACAATGTGTTAGAAAAATATATTAATGAGGTTAGAGAAGAAATAAAAAGAAAATGATCGGTTAAGAATTACAGCTCTTCATTAGAAAACCTCCACTTCTTTACACCTTAAGCCCTATAAGGTTGGCAGTATAAACCAAATAATACCTCCTGAATGTGGTAATGGATAATATTATGTTATTCTAATATGTATTCATTAAGTAAATTTTTCTTGATGTGTGATTAAAAGAGAAGAAGAGGCCACCCTTTATAAGAGAAGGGAGGGGCACTCTTGGAATATATTAAAATATTAAGGAAATATAAATTACTTTTGAAGTCCAAATGACTCATAATTGATAAAAAAACATATATAAGACGAATATTTATATTAATTAATACATAAAATTAATATTTTTTACAAATTTTCACAATGTTTTTATCTTTATTATTTGGTTTTAACCCACCTTAAACTCTTTTCACACTTACCATGATAATATGGGTTTTTACTCATTGAAGGGTCATGATAGTTACTATAAATAGAAAAGGGACCATAAATAGACCATTATTGAAATTTTAAACAATGTAATAATCACAAGTGCGAATATAGGATTTTTAGGAATTTCTTATCAATTATAAAATATACTTTTCATAAAATATCAATAATACCAATTTTTAGAATATTCATTTACATAGATTTTTATAACATAAAAAAATGAAAATGAAATTAGAATAAAATATTTTAATAAATTCTTATGATGATATTTTTATATATAAAATTCATTTATCACGTTAATTATTTACAATTATGCTACTTTTAATATTTTTAATATCCATCATTTTATCTTTCTTTTAGTTGAATAATTACTTCGTTATCCTTGTATAAGCATTTAAGAAAACTATTTATTCACTAAGAATATAAAAAAATATCATTATGAATAAAAATAATTTATAATTTAAATTTAAATTTATAACATAACACTATTTCTTTTTATCCAAATTAAAATACATTCATTGTTATTACAAACAAGAGTCTTATATTTTTGACTTTTATTTACATAAAATATTTTAAAGGCGATAATCACATCCAAATAGAAACTAAAGGTCATATAACCGAATATTGGATGTGTATGGACGTAATGGACTTATCAAATATAATTATGGAAAGTTTTAGGGTAATTTAGTAGTCATTATCATATTATTTTAATCTTTAATTACCCGATTTACCCTTTACTATGGTAACAAAAATTACTAAGTTTACTATTCATATTAACAAAAAATAAAAGGAAAATATTTAAAAAATTTGCAACTATTGATTACAAATATGGAATCCAATTTTTTTTAAAATTCAAAATATATATGTGGCATAATTTAATTTAAAATCAAACTGCCAAAATGAGAAGAAAAACACTTATTCAGAAAAATGCCTTTTTAAGTAAATAAATCTTTCTATACTAAATTCAAGTATAAAATACATTAAAAATAGTATAATTTTATTATTTTGAATAAAATATAATTAATGAAATTTGAATATTAATTCAAAAATACAATTTTACTTTATAAATACTTTAAAATAAAATAATGTTCTTATTTAAAATTAGTATTATCACTAACCAAATAAAAAATAAACATTTTAAAAAATTATCAACATTTAACCATATGATAATTTGGTAATTTATTGAGAAAAATTAATTTCATATTATTAAATAATGTTTTTATAATTTCTAAAAATTTATAGTAATATTTTTCATGAAAATAAATAAAAACTATTTTTCAAGAAAAAGTATTTCTGAAGAATAAAATGGATTTTATAATAATTGAGTTCTTTTTTTCTAATATTTAATCAATATATTTAATTTGAATAGGTCCTTTGTGTGTATTTCATAATTTGGTTATTTCTATTAATACCCTCTAATTCAATCACTAGATTTTAATGGTCATATTTAAACAATAATATATTGTGTTTATTTTAATATCGATGTTGTGTATCTTGTAGGCTATCGATCATTATATTTTTATTAAAATATTGATATGTTACACTATCCCCCAAATTAATAAATTATGTCATCACAATTTGAACTTCATCATGATAATCAACTTTTTCATATGAAAATTCCTTAAATTAAATTTCACATCATTAAAAATATTAATAAAATTCCTCTTGAAAAGAGAGAAAGATAAGTATGAATTTCATCTTGAATTAATACATAATCTGTTTTCAAAGAGGAAAACATTAGTGTGTAGTGAAAATATAGACATGGAAGAAATTAATTATTCACAAATAATGATGTAGAGTGATAAAATCATTTATCATAAGAAAGTGGATGATCAAGAGGAAGGAAATAACCATAATATTTGTAAACCAACGTAGTTGGAAAAAGACTATTGATTCATTGAAAATGCATGTAATTGGTCAATATTTTTATGTAAAGATACATTTCCTTGTTTTGAGGAAATCTATTACCATACAAACTAAGAACATATGAAAATCTACTTTATTTACAAGTATAATCTTATCCTCTAATAAAGTTACAATTAAATCTCATCCTTTTTCCAAAGGATGAATATTTAAGATGTTTTTTTAGGACTAATGAACAGAAATCAACTTCTAAGTTATACCATAATTCCATAAAATTGATGATAATCTATTCCTCTTATCCTTATATATTAAGCAAAATTGAAATGGTTAGAATATGGTAATATTATTCACAAAATGAAATAAATATTCATTTGACGAAATAATACATTAATATGCATAATTCAAAAGTAACACCCAAATTTCTATCTAAATCATTTAATAAATAAATATCCCTAAAATTCTTAAAAATAGTACAAACTACTATTGAGGATCAAAAATCAAAAGGGTTTGATCACATTTTCTTTAGAGATAAATTTATCATCTGTCCCCAAGTAAAAATGATCATTCATAAAGTCTCATATCAAAACTTATATGCCCTCATCACATAATATCCAAGATATGTGAATCATTTCCAGAAATAAATAACTTTATATCATAAAAAATAACATTATTTAAAATTTTAACCATAAATGTTATCATATACCTTCTTAATTACATCCCCAAAAGATTAATATCATCATTTTGAAATAATATTTCATGTTAAAAATAAGGGCTACATATTATTCAACTGAATAAAACATCTCATAATAATTCATTATCCACCATAAAATTTGAAGTCCTTAAACCTCAAAATTGGGTCTACAAAATTTAACTTAAGATCAAGCTAGAACATATAAACCTATCACGATGATTATAAATCATAATATAAACTCACATTAAAACATCATAATTTAAAAAATTATTAAATCCCTTATCTGATACAATTTTTAAAGGCATTATACCCTCACTCCTAGATCTGGAGCTAAAAATATAAATATTACATTTCAGTTTTTCATACCAATAATTGTGACCCAATTTTTTCCATAAAAACTAACAAAATTAAAAGGAATTATGGAATCACTTATGTACCCAAGTACCTCCTAGGATTAGGGTTTTAGATAATTAGGAAAAATATCAATATAATTCATTCATAAACATCAGGTTCATTAAGATCAAAAAAATCTCCCACAATACCAAGATTTTTATATTCCATATTAAGTCTTCACCATATACCATAATTTTCTACACATATGAAACCTTTAAAGAGTTAAATAATTTAACATCATTCTTAATAACATGGGAAAAAGTAATAATAAAAATGTTGAACTCAAATGATTAGTATGTTGAGACATACACATTAACAATTTAATGTCATCAGGGAGAGTAAGATGAGCATAAGGTTGTGATGAATTAATTATAGCGAATAAGCATAATGTAAGATAATTCATACCCATAAATACATGATTTATAAATCATGAAAATGTTAGTTGTGATAAAAAAAACTCTTAAAAAGATGATCAAAATGATTCCAATCATGCCCAAAAGTGTAGATCGTTCCTTAGGCTTCGATTTGATTATTCGTGGAGCTATGGGTCAAAGTTTTTTCCATTTGAAGTTAGGGTTCTGAAAATGTACTTCCAAGGAAATTCCGTTGAAACGTATGAATGTGAACGTAGTACTCCAAAAAGTGTGTGCGAAACTCTTACATTCCAAATGCGACATCAATTCATCCCCATCCATGAAAGATACTAAAAATAGATAAGGAGGCCATGAAAAATATTTCAACATTGAATGAATGAAACACAATGTGTTCATAAGACTCTTACATGCCAAATACGACGTCAAGCAAGCCCACATTCCCTCACTAAGGATGCAATATGATAGAAAACTCTTCCACACCAATAATCTTCTATTCCACTAATAATTTCTTCATATATATATTAATGTGAACCCCCCTCTTTAGGATGATGCTATAGAGGTCATCTAGTGCTCTACTTCTTGTAAAACTGATATTCCATGACATCATGAAAGAATGTAACCCTTGTGGTATTAGATTTTATGTGATAGACACTATATGGGTTCTCCTTCAAGTGGTCCCATAGTTTGTAACCCTCTCCTAACCTATTTTCAGCCTAAATTTTGTATGTGAAAGACCACCTCTTATGCACAACCTTGGTCTTGCGCGTAAACCCAATCATGCATACAATAGTTCCAAGCTGCTCATTCTTGTGCACGATAGGGCTAAGACACAAATATTTCACATTACAGTGTTATACAATCCAATCATACACGCAATAGTTTTCAGGAACACACCTACTAGGCCATACCACGAGGGAGTTTCCCCCACACCCCCACTTTAGATATGTACTGACCTACAGTCCTAGGCCTCTGACTCGATCCCTTTTCTATGGTCACCCCACCCCTTGAAATTGGAGAGTCGCACAATGAACATTTATGGTAGGGTTGAGGACATTTTTTCTTGTCCCCTATGCATCACCTACTTCTTTCCATGGAGTATCACGATTCAAGATACTCTTCCACACTCCTGGAACCACCTTTAGTCGACCTACTCCTCTTGGTTCATTTACCATGTCATGAGTTCAGATTCTCATCTCGAATTCTCTGAGTAACATGAGTCGAACCATTCTTCAAGAATCTTCTGAATTCTCTTGAAAGGGCCTCTCTGTGTATGTCCCACACCAACCATTACTTGGAATTTTATGCCTAATGGTACTCGTTACATGACTATAAACTATATTATTTCCTATATGAAAAATATAGGATGTCTCTTCCTCTAAACATTAGATAAGAAACGTTCCAAGAATAAAATTTCAATTGTCCTCACTACATGACTTTAAACTACATCATACAATATCATTCAATAATAGGATTCCTCCGGTGATAAACACAAGCTGCCTTATGTTCCAAGTGAAAGATACCTCAGGACATGATCATGAGGTGGACACCAAACAATAAACATGAGCCTAGGTATTTTGTTTAATCCCCAATCATAAAACTTGAACCACCAATGAGTCAGGATTCCCTAATGTAAAAACATGAGAATGACATTATGTGCATCTCACATGTGTAACCCCCTCCACCCCATTGTGGATCCACAGTGACACCCAAAAAGCACCCGTGTGTAATCCACATCCACACAATTGTCACACTATAGAAGCACATAGGAATATCACATATGTAATCCCCATCAATACCGTTTCCACTTCATAGAGGAACCCAGAAATATCCCATGTGTAATCCCCAACCATGCCATGTCTTCATTAGTGTAGCTCTTATGCATAGTTCCCAAGCATATTCTCCACTTACATTGTGCCATCTCTTTAAGTATAAGACCCAATGCTCCATCTAAAACTACGTGGACTTGGTTCCCAACTAAATAGGATATATAGGAAGCCTCCCTATGGTTCATTTTTAACACCCCCAACCACTCTTTCCATTACATTCAACCCATCAACACTTCATCCATATGCATATTGAATTTACAGGGCCAACACAACCTAGTGAGATCATGCCATCCATATGGGTTGTTACTACACGTGATCCCCATCCATCATCACAGCCCTAAAAAAACTCCAAAAGTTTCAATGCATAAGATCCATTCAATCAAACATAATACATATAAGATAAATCCTTTTGTGAATGGAATATCCCAAACATAATCCCCACTCCATCCATCTAATTAAATTAGTGTTGATCCCTGTATCCTGGATGAGGGTTTGTAGGATAGCACCTTTAGGTTCAATCGTAGAAAATGGTAAACCATTGTGTCCCCCTCATATGGGTGCACCTCTCTGATCCACCCTCAATGGTGTTCATATAAGCCTTCACGGTGTGACATATTCTTTTTATGGGTCATGCCACCCTGGATTCGCCTCCCTGGGGTGTTCAGATCCAACCATCGGGTAAACATTCCAAGTGCTAACTCTAAGGGATGTACCTATCTAAACCACATATAGTGGTGTTTTGATCAGCCTTTATAGTGTGATATATTCCCTTTAGGGGACACACCACCCCGATTCTTCTCTCATTGGGTGTTATGATCCTCCTAGATGGTGAACCTTCTAGGTTCTCCCTCATAGGGATGAACCTCTCTGATCGAACTTTAGTAGCATTCAGATTAGCCTTCATGGTGTAAAATATTCCCTTTATGAGACACACCACCCTGATTTTACTCTCATTGGGTGCTTTGATCTATATATCTAGTAAAACTTCTCTGCACTCCCACCTAGGGGTGAAACCTCTATGATCTGCCTCCATGTGTCATTCTTATCAGTTCCACTTCATCATCACAAGATATTAAACTCATGGAATACCTTGTGTTTAACATGGGATGATTGAGTAAAACCTCAGAAGACATGAATTTGGCATAATATATCTCATGATCAGAATTGGATTCCTCTAGTTCCACGCCTGAGATGCTTCTATGAGATGCCATCCTATGAGGAAGAATACATGTGACATACATGCCTAGTTTCTAGAGATGTCAATATATTCTTGACATTATCATATTATCTAATGAATGGTTTTTTCCTTGTCAAGGCCCCTTGAAATGTCCAGAATAAAGGAGTTTAGTTAAAAGGAGTCCTCAAAGATATGTCCCCAAAATGTGTTTTATGAACACAACTCCAATCCTTGATGGAGGCCCGGACTAGATGATGTGTTTCGAGGAGGAAACCATTGAATGGGGAACCAATAACCCATCATACCATTTCGATAAAGGAGAAAACATCACTATCCATGGTGGTGGAGGGCTCTTGAATTTAGAGAGAATAATGTGGGGAAACAAGTGATCATATTAATGAAAATGTGCACCCCAACTATGAAAAGCATAAGAAATAAAATAGTGAACCCAGCATAAATCTCTTCTCTCCCCAACTGTGAGAAGATGAAAAATATCATGCATGACCAAGTTGAGTCATGATCCATGTGAATCCCATATCCTTCATGTACAAGAGGATGAGTAGCATTGGGTGTGTGAAGCCTACTCCATTGGTTCTTTATTGACACCACTACCCTTGCGTTCTACATAGGGTGAAACCACCTAAATTAATTATCTCTTTGTTGACACTATCACCCACATGTGTTCCATAGGGGGAAACAACCCCTTACTCCATTCTCTCCTCACTGAAACTGCCAGCCCCACATGATGCATAGGGGGAAACCACACCTGACTCCATCATTTACTTGCCAACACCACTGCCCTCATGGGATTCCACACATTTTAAGCTTTATCTCTCTATCCTAATAAGGGTTCATGCATCCATGCCTCCTGAAATCCATCACCCCATCATACCAACTCTCAAAGATTCCACATTTATTTATTTACATCACCCCATCATACCAGTGCTCCAATATTCCATTCATTTTGGGCTCCACTTCTCCATCGTACTCACACTCCATAAATACATGCCTTCCTAGATCAATACTTATAGTAAAACCATCCTTGATGTTAGGAGTCCTAGTTGCATAACATTAAAATGCACAAAAACCAACATCCTAGTTACATGACATTAAACTACAAGACAACATCTTGGTCACATGACATTAAACTCTACGATACTTTGTCGAATCCATATGACATAAAATTTTAGAAATAATGGTCAATGATATGTGACATAAAATCACTAAAAACGTGGTAGAAGCTCTGTGACCATAAAAATAAGCTCCATCTTCCTCAAAACACGTAGTTAAACTATAGATTTACCCTGTGTGGATATCACATAGTGACCCATAATATATGAATTATATGAATCCACATACCCATCATATGATCTATAACTATGTAATGCCATGAGATCCCATATGAGATAGCAATCTGCATTTGGCCCTAGTCCACTGCCATGCCACATTCAAGAACTACCTCAGGACTACCATCATTGATTTGGGGGTTTCTCCCTATTTTTGGTACAACCCCTTGATGTTGTGAAATGTATAGTGGTTTATAACCTAGAGTGTTGGATTCTTCCTGGATATTCTCTCAATTCATTACCATGCCTCACATGTCCCTTTATTTGGACCCCTATCATCTTACATGTCTAAAGGTACCACCTAACAACATGGTTCATAGTGATAGTGTCCCACATACCACCATGACCCAATACCATAGAATAATTTGGACAACATTTTGAGACAGTTCCCATGTTACGTACTTGGTCAGTGGCTGACCCTCATTTGTTTTTCACCATCCTATGTAACATGATATGGATGTTGTATTTTTAAAGTGTTAGTAGTTATCCTCTATCTTCATTACACCCTCATTGTGTTCCAGATACTTAGTTTATTTATTCTCACATTCCACCTCTGTATGTTTTGGGGGAACTACAACACCCTCGGTGTTACCCCTTTATGAACTTATGCACATTTAGTAGGCAGGTTAGTGTAGTTAGGACATTCTCAACCCTGATGCTAATTTTCATTACAGTGTGCTTTCATGTGTTGTAAAAATACTAACCAATCCATGTTTCACACATTGTGAATGAATTATGCGTTCTTATGATCCTTGGTAGGATTTTTACCCATGAGGTCAAGCCACACAAAATTTTGATGCAAACTCTATGTCCATAAACTAAAAGACTCTCAATGGTCTGGAATCTATAACTCTAAACTAAGAAACCTATTCTAAGAATCATGAATTTAAACTATATGTGTGTCTTCCTTGGGAATGTGTTTCTTGGTGTGAGTTTATTTGATCCTAATTCATATCAGTCTCTTCCATCCATTCAATGCGTGAACCTTATGGAATACTCACCCCATAGGGACTAAACTCCATGACCTCCAACTAAATGAATTTGGTCCAAGAAACATGACTTTAAAGTATTTGAATAACTGGGGTCCCTTAACCTATGTTCATTTGGGTCCTTAGTCCCCCTCAAAATTCTTATACCTGAGGACATGTCTAATCCCCCTTCCAGATGATCCCCACTCATATGCCCAAATGCCTTGTGATGTGAAATCATTACTATCAGATTCCACAGGGACACTCCCAAAATTCATCCCTATACTTTGTCTCTTTCTCAGTTTGGATTACCATTATATTCTAAGTCTGAAGGGGTCCCTTCATGATAATGGTTCTCATCAAAAATAGCTAACCTCCTATCTTGGAAAACCCTGCATGGATATTTTGTGAATAATAGTGAATCCTATGTTTCGAACATGGTCAGGAGTAGATTTTTCATTTTCTCTTTCCATCCTTGAATGGTGTTACCATGGATATTTTTTTAGAACATGTTCAATAATGGTCCCTTCCCATAGGTTACCCCTTTCATAATTCATATCTAGATATTATCATCTTATATATTCTCCACTTCCCTATGATTTAGTGGAAATCTAACACCCTGGGTATTTTACCTCTGTGCATATTCATGAATTGAGTGGGAGATTTAGTGTCATTGGGACATTCCTGACCTAGAATTTCCTCACCTGTGATGTCTCCCTCTATATGATAGGGAAATAATCACACCAATCCTTGTTTCCAACAATAATCTTGAATCACGTGGGCTTTGGAGTCTTGGTAGAATTTTTGCCAACCTGGTGTAGTTGCACAATATCTTTGGTCCAAACACTATTAACTTAAACCAAGAGTTCATGTACTAGGAACACAATTTTAAATTGGGTTCATGTTCCAAACTCTATTACATAAAACTATGAGGTTCACAGGTCTATGCTTTATGACCTTAATCTAATAGGGATCAAATGGTCCATGAAACATAACCTTAAACTATATTAAAAAAGGTTATGATCTCCATTACCTTAAACTAGTCTTCCAAATCTATGAATCATGAATTTAAAATATGTTTGATACTTCTTGGGTTTGTGTGGTGTGACACCGAGCCTCCTAGGACCTCATTCATGTAGTATCTATTACTTCATCATGCCATATATGCCCATTTGGGGAAGCCTACTTTCCTTGGTCTGAACTCGATAACCTTAAACTGGGAGTCTGAGTCCCAACATATGACTTTATTCTATATCCATACTACTAAGGAATGTGTCATATTTCACAGGTCTCTTTGGTCCTCATTCAAGTTTGGTTAATCTTGTCATTCCCCACATATCCCTATTGGTGGAGACAACCATCATATGATCTGAGCTCAATGAAATTAGACTAAATTTTTGAATTGATGCATCATTAAACTAAACTATATGAAATTATTCATTGAAAATATGTGACATGGTGTTGGACCTCATAGGTACTTATTCATTCTTGTTTATAGCTTCTGAACCATGAACATCTCCATTGGAACTTTTTCTCCCCTTCATCCCAGAAACATGATGTTAAACTATACAACTATAGTCTAATTTTCATTACATTATAATTTGTATCAACCCTAATCCATACCATATGATGTTAAAATGAATGTTCATCATTTTATCTTCACGATGTTAAAAAACACCACATTGATGGTCCCTTCCTCATTACCATAAAAGGTGTGTACTCACGTCCCAAGCAAATGACGTTAAACTGGGAACCTAATTCAAATCCTCAGGACTCTAAATAGTGTGCAATTTTTCCTTGAAGAAGTGTCTTTTAGTGCAGAACTCCTTTGGATCTATATAATTTTGGGTTTTTCTTGTTGTGCTACCCATGTCCATTTTCTTGTATACCTCCTCCCTTATAGTATAAGAATCATGACTTTAAACTCTATGTGAGTTATTCTTAGGAATGTGTTGTGTGGTGTTTGGACTCCTTATTCCTCATTAATTTCCTGTAAATTTATAACGACATAGTAAATATTCCATCTTTATAATCCTCATCCTCAAGGTATGAATTATATGACCTTAAACTATGATTCCTAGTGTCATATTCTCTTGAAAATAAACTACGTAACAACTATCATAATTACCACATGACGATAATTTGCACGGAACACCATTATTCTCAATTGAGAGGATATTTACCCTAGAATTGGACATCTACCATGCCTTATTTAAAAAAAATGTATGGCTTGATTCCCATAATTATGTGATATGCAGAAACAACTATAAAACTTGTCTTTGGGACTAACCATATGTTCGAATTTCTAGCACCATGGCCTGAGTTTCACATAGGAGTTCATGGTGTGGTATAGGTTCCTCCTTACTCCTCAGTCACGTTGGGTTTATAATGGTTGTGCCATGAACCTCTCTCATTACCACCCATATCCCCCTTTACCGTAGTCTCATAGATGATAAACTGCATAAAATTCATAACACATGATGTTAAACTGCTTGGATCGATCTTTCCAAATGAGCTTAAACTTCGACATCATCTCTATTGGCAACAATCATCTACCATTCCATCTTCAATAAATACACGTTTCTTGCTCATTTTCATTATGAGATATGTAGTGACACCCAGATAATTAATCATGGGCCCATCCATGTCTTTTCCTTTCTTTTACATTGGTTCATGTTTATCGTTACAACATGTAATTAAACTACATTGGATTCCAAGAAGTACATGTGGACAGATTCACATATTCTTGGGGGCGTAGCGATGCTCAAGCACATTATCTTCAGGCCCATCTATAGACATGTAGATCTTTTGTCCCCTCAACCACAGAATATCCCACATTAAATGACATTAAACTATATATGGGATGTTTTTTGGAATCTGTAGTGTGGTGTTGGGCATCCCGTCCCTCATTTCTGTTGGGTTTTTTATTAATAATACATAAAATAAGTCTATTTTAGTCATTTACCATCACATTATCATATCAATAACCTTAAACTAGATGCTTAATTCAAGGAATCATGACCCTAAACTATGTTAAGGTCTCCCATAGTATGTGTCATGAGGTTTTGAGACTCTTCGGCATCATTTACTTCAGGATAGTCATAACACTATTCTATACAATTATAATTGGGACACCTTCCTCATGGTCTGAATTCTAATGCAATAAACTAAGAGCCCACATCCTTAGTGCAAGAAGATATACAACTAGAATACACTGGGAATGTTTATGATGCCCCATGATAACAATGGGATGCCTAAGTTCCCTTGCTGGAAGGGGATAGACCCTACCGGTGTCGGTCTTGTACGATGCTGCATTCAAGAACTACGTGTGGATTTGATTAATATCTTCATGGAATACATAGCTATTCCTGGACATATCTTCTTTGGTCTAATCTACAAGTTCCTTCAAATCATTGACCCCTAGACCTTGATTACAGTCTATGTAATACAACCTTAAATGATTATCAAAGACGGAGTTTTATTCCCATACTCTTTTGCAATTTCATTTCACAACATATTCCTTTATCGATCAACTTCAACATCTTCTTTATATTCTAGATAAACCCCCTTGATGGTGATGGTATCATGAATCAATTGGAACACATTATATTTTGAGTGAACACCCTAGTGGATCTTTGGAATCAAATAATAGATCCAATGTTTCGAACATGGTAAATAGTTGATCTTCAATTTTCTCACTCCATTCCTGATTAACATGGTTGTGATCCCTGTGTGTCGAACATGGTCAATGGTTGGACACCACCTGTTGGTCTCTAATGTCCCATATCTTGAAAGTATCTACTATATTTATCTCTATCCCCTATAATCTCCCATATGTTAAAAGATCTCTGATTCCATTCCTTGTTTCTTGCATCGATCATGGATCACACAGGATTAGTAGTCTAGTTATGAGTGAAATGACATTGTCCTCATGGTCTGAAATCTATGACCATAAACTAGGATCTTACATCCTATAAATCATGACATTAAATTGTGTGTGAATCCCTAGGAATAACTTGTGTGGACAGAGCCTCCTTGGTCCCCATTAAAGATGGGTTTAAAAATCCATCACACCATGCATGTCTATTTATGATACCATTGTCTTGGTCCATGTAGCACCTATTTTATACTTATATTTTCTAAGAAGCACAAATTTAAACTACTTTCATTATCTGGATTTGGATTCCACCTTTCAGTGTGCTCCATTATAGACATCCATTATTTCTTGACCTGTAGTTTCACTATATTTTTCATTTAGAATGAACTCTTAATAGTTATGGTCTCATGCCCCATTTAGATCACCTTCCATACTGGGAAAACTCCCTAATTGAATATAGGAAATGAAAATTAGATCCGGTGTTTCAAACATGGTCAATGGTTTCCCCCAAAATTGTTCTCCCCTTTGTTTTATTTTTATAGTAATAGTACCTATGTTTTGAACATGGTTATCAGTAAAAAATTACTTATCTTTCTCCCATTTTATGGTTCAAACTATATGAATGTAAAATAGGTGACTTGTTGTGGTATTTTATCCTTGATATATCATGTATGTCTTCTTCCCGTCTGTTTTCTAACTCTTATGTGGTACATTGATCCTCATTTCAATCATTCCCTTCAGTTTTATTTCCACTATTACAATACATTTAATGGGTAATATACACATCCATTTTCCATGATGTGTGGAATTAAACTATGTGCAATGTCCTAGTCACATGGTGTTAAATTGTAGGACACATCCTGATCAAATGACGTTAAACTGTTCCATGCATCATCCTCTATGTATGATGTTAAAATACGTGATCATATTTCTTACTATATGATGTTAAACTACATGGTCATCATCCTTATTTCCATGAGGTAAAACTAAAATTCATCTAAGACCCTCACCAGATTGTTCCCTCCTGGAAGATAGGTTTATATTTGTTTAGACCCACACATCTACAACAATGTTCTCTAAGACACGGTGGAATAATTATAAGAGTTTTGGAGGCCATTATAAAATTCCATCACCCGATTCCCACACTTCACATGCCCCTTATTTGGATCCTCATCCTCTTTATGGTATGAAGGGACCCCCTAATGGCATGGCTATGCTGGTTCGTCTTGCTTACCATCCTGGTCCAATGTTCCTAAAGGCATCAGATGACACCTCAAGTTAAGTTTCATGTATTGAACACGGTCATTGGACATCCCTAATTTCTTTTTCCACATTCTATGATAGCAATACAGATATTATATTTTGAACATGGTCAACAGTCATCCTGTATAGGCATGCCACCTTCCCCATGTTCCAAATTTTGGGTATCGTGTTTCACACTCTTTATTCTCCTATATTAAGATCGATTATAATGTCCTCAGAATTATCGCATTCATGAAATAACACACATTTTTGAATAAATTAATATTTTTAGAGTTCCACCTTCTAGTTTGGATGTCTCTAGCCTGGGAGCTCCCAAAGGTGATCGATGTCCCATTCGTATCCCAGTGTATATTTTGTTGTTTGGAACTCTCATATAGTCAAATCATCTTCAATTATCTCTTTTTCTAACATATATCCTTAGTCACATGGTATTATATATTTATTTTGTTTTTTCTTCAATACTATTGGGATTTAGTGGTCCCCAAGGTAGGTGTTTTCCCTAGTTTTTTATATATAACGTTGTCTGCTTCACCCTCCTCTTTCCCGTTGAACCTCATTATAAGGAGGAGGGGGATATTTATTGGAACCTAAAAAATTCATCCAAATAATGCAAAATTTTTTTTCAAACATAACTGAAAACCGTATCTTCATTCCATAGGATTCAATTTGACTAGTTTTGGATCCTTAACAAAGTTACATATCATAATTTATGGGCGTTTCATGTGAGGATACTAAAAATGGCAAACCAAAGTAATTCCATGGAATGGTATGAAAGTGTGTGCAGGATTCTAAAAATTTATTTCTATAATATTAATCTCCAAATGAGACATCAATCCATCCCCTTCCATGAAATAATCCTAACAAAACTAAGGAAGGAACACATAAGATTTCCACCTTGTGAGTAAGAAACCAAATCTACGCATAAGATTCTTATTTACTGAATGTGAAATCAAGATGGCCAAACACACCTGCTGAGGATGAAGCTGCATGGAAGACCTCATCCATTCCCATAATCTTTTACGACTCTAAAAATATATTCATGTATATATATATATATTGAAGTGTACCCCCTTCTTTAGGATGATGATATGGAGGTTGACCGCTACTCTGATGTGTGTAAGACTGATCTTCCATGACATCATGAAAGAATGGAACCCATATGGTATTAGATATTGCATGATAGGTTTCTTATGTGACATCCTTCAAGTGATTCCAGATTTGGGTAACCCTCACCCGAACTCTTTTTAGCTTATGTCAGGTGCATGAAAGGCTACCTCTTGTGTGTAAACACAATCTTTTGATCAATACTACCCAATTTTCCATTATTGTGTGAAGCAGGGCCAAGCCTCCAATCATGCTCGTGTCAACGTCGTGCAAACTAATATTATGTGAAACTGTGTCCATGATTGAACCCACTGGTCCATACATGGGTGATGGTCCCACATACCCCCACTCAAGATCCATGACAAGCTGTGGTGTCAGGCCTCCTGCCTAGTCCATTCTCTATTGTCACTGACCCCCTTGAAAATTGGTGATCCAGAAAACAAACATTTTGGTATGGGTCGAGGAAATTTTTCCTTGCAACCCTATTCGTCCCACACTTTTACCCGTAGAATACCAAAATTTGAGATACTCCTATGAACTACTAAAAGAACAATCATTCAACCTAATCCTCTTAGTTCTATTCCCATCTCATGAGTTGATATTATCATGTTATATACCCATAGTAACTTGAGTTGATCTATTCCTCAAGTATCTCATGAATACTCATCACCTATCTCCAATTTTGGGTTCATCCTAAAAGGGATTCTCCCGCGTAAGTCCCACACCAGCCATTTCTAGGCGTCTTATGCCTAATTATCCTTACTATATGACTATAAACTGCAGTATACCCTATATGAAAAACATAGGATGCCACTTACTACATAAAATATATGCCTTATGTGTCAAGAAAAATATGCCAATAGTCATCACTACATGAATTTAAACTGTAGCATACCCTATCATTCAATAATAGGATTCTACATTTGATAATCAATAGATTCCTTATCTACCAATCATTAGATTCCTCATTCAATGATAATGATATATAACCCCAAATAACAACCATGGGACTCCATATTTTGTGTAATCCCAAATCACATACCTCAACCCACCAATGTGTTTGGATTCCCTCATGTCCTGTCATGAGGAATACCTTATGAGTAACATCCATGCATAAGCACCATCCACACCATTTCCACTCTATAGAGACTCTCGGACAGCTCCCACATGTAGGACCCATCCAAACCATTACTTCTCCATAGTATCACTCAACCAACTTCCAGGCTCAATCCCCATCCACAACATTGCCGCTCCATTGGGGCACCCAAGTAGCTCCCATGCGTAAGCCCTATCCACACAATCTCTCCTCCACAGTGGCACCCCAATAGCTCCCACATGTAATCCCCAACCATTCCATGTCTACATCTTGGTATCTCCTATGCATAACCGCAACCAATGCTCCACTTATATTGGTTTATATTCTTAGTTATAAGCCCGAATTCCCCATCAAAAACTATTTGGACATTGATTCTGAATTAACTTGGATATATAAGAAGCCTTCCTAAGGTTCAATACCAACAACCCAACCACTTCGTCCATTCCATTCACTAAATCAACACTTCATCCATATCCGTCATGATTTTACATGGGATACCACATCCCGGTGAGATCATGACATCCATCTGATTCTTTCTTACACATTAGCCTCATCCCTCAAAATTTCCCCATGAAGCACCCATAACGATTCAATTCATATTCCAAAATCAGTCCAACACAATCCAAACAAAAGAAAACCTCTTGAGAAGGTTATATCATAAATGTAATCCCCACTCTATCCATCGATCTACATGTGTTTTGATCCCTATCTCCTAGAAGGGTTATGTTGGATGCCTATGTGGTGTTCAATCCTAGCCAATTGTAAACCTTGGTTTCCTCCTCATATTGCTGAACACCTTTGATCCACCCTCAGTGGTGTCCAGACTTGACTTCATGGTGTGACATCTTCCCTTTATGGGACATGCCACCTCAGATCCACCTATAGGGGGCATTCTAATCCACACATTTGGTTAAACTTCTAGGTGCTCCCTCCTAGGGATATACCTTTCTAATCCACCTCTAGATGTTTCTATATTATCATCTATGGTGTGGAATATTTCCTTTTTGGGGCACACCACACTGGGGTTTCTTTCATTGGGCATTCTGGTCCGCCCATCTGGTAAACATTCCAGGTGCTCCTTTATAGGGTTGTAACTCTCTTATCCACCTCAAACAGTGTCAATATTAGCCTTCTTGATGTAAAGTTTCCCATTATGGGATACACCTCTTAGATTCCAATCTCTTGGGTGCTCTAATCCATCCATCCAACAATCCTTCTATGTGCTCCCACATAGGGGTGAAACCTCTCTGATCGGCCTCCATGGGTCATTCTGACCTGCTTCACTTCATCTTTGTAGTACATTAAACTCATGGAGTTCCTCATGTTAAACATTTGATTAAATAGGAAAACCTTATAAGATATTACTTTGTCATAATATACAATATGTTAGAAATGGGATGCATCCGGTTACACCCCCCATGACACCTCCATGAGATGACCTCCTATGAGGAAGAATATAGGTGACCAATGTTCCCTATGTCTGGAGTTGTCTATACATTCCTATCGTTACTATATGCTCAAATTAACGGTAATCACCCTGTCAAGACCCCTTGGATTTTCCAGATTGAAGCATTGTTATTGACAAACATCCATAATGATATGACACTGGGAATCAGTTTCACAAACATGAATCAAATCTATGGGGGAGACCCAGAACAAGTGATGAGTTCAAAGGAAGAATCAATGTAAGGATAAAAAGACATCGCATCATCCCATTACAATAATTGGTCCAATATCACCATACATGGTGGCGGAGGCTTCCAGACTTTGGAATACAGGAATACAAGGAAAAAAGTACACGTACTCACGATGATGCATTCCCCGACTGTGTAAAGCATCAGAAAAAAATTCATAAGGCATTAAAAAATAAAAGTGTCACATGATTCAATAATCATGAGTCAGGAGATGTCAGTATTGATCAAATGTATCATTACAAACCCATAGAAATAAAATTAAAATCTTTTTAGGTAACCTAGATAATAATATTCCTAAATTTTTATCAACCCAAGTAATAAATAACAATATCCCTATTAAATCTATAATATAAACCTCATTGGTAACTCTTGAATCCTTTCCTTTTATGACAAGGAACATACCCAATGCATTGAAGATAAATAATGGTGCTCACCTTTCGTATAAGCTATTTTGGGCTCACCCATTTTTCATGAGATATAATGGGAATCAAATTATTTTATAAGATGTATCAGTATCACCCATTTCTCATATATATTTATCAAGTACCATATCAAAAATAAAACATTAGAAAACTCATTAAAAAATATTTTAATCCCATATGAAAAACACTTACATATATTGAAATATCATTTCCTTTTAGTAACCCATCTTCAAAACATAATTCAACAAGAACATGGAAAGTTGGGTTTTTCTCTAGATAAAACATGGAATCTTATAAGGTAATCCAAACATATAATAATGTATATGTTTTTAGGAAATGTTTGGGCGCTATATTTCTTTATATAAAACATTCATTTCTTCACGCGATTAATGCATGAAAAAATAGGGTTTATGAAAATTTATTCTAAACAATAATAATCCATATAACTAAATATTGATGATTGTATCATTATAAACTATCTCCAATGGATCATAAGTAACATCAGGTGTTTTAGAAATTTTTTAATAGAAATATCATTAAAAGATCATTTTTTAGGAAAATACCCCTTTCAATTTGCAGATCACTTTCAGATACTAAAAATTAAAACAAATATGAATAAAATTTAATTTAAAAATAAAAATAATTATACATTAAACTTAAAAAAATAATTTTCACGATGAAGGGAAAAACTATTCCTATTTTAAATAATAAAAATATAAATTCTTTTCAAATATTTTGTAAAGAGAGTTTAAAGTGAACCATTTGGAAAACATTAAGAAATTTATTTCTTAAAACCATTTAAAGTAGTGAAAATATCTTATAAAATATATTTATTAAATAATTTATTTTTATAAAATAAAATTCTTGAAAACATTTAAGAAATAATATATATGGAATATAACGATTCATGAACCAAAGAAAAGGGAAAGATACATATCACTTGAAAAAAAAACATTCTTGATGTTTATTCAGTCAATAAGGGAGGAAATATAAAGTAAACATGTCATTAAATATATATATAAGCAGAGTAGAATATGATAGATTTGTTTTAAAAAATTATCATATTGTTTCCTCCAAATGGAACATTCAATATAAAAAATATCAACAAGTAATGAGATTATAACATAATGCCTTTACCAAATTTTTATCTTTCAAATTATTAGCCCCATGAAAGAATAAAATCAAAATAAACACTAAATATAATAAAAATAATTATATTCATGATATAATATTTCAAAAAGGTAGTATACAAACCTCATAAAATAACATAGGTTAATATCATAAATTTATATCACATGGAAAGGGAATTTGAGACGAATAACCCTTACAAATATTATTACCATTGAATTAATAATTAAAAAATGTGGAAATTATTTGTAAAAAATTTAAATACACAAAAAACTAGTTAAAATAACAGAGTAAAAAAATTTATATATCAATTTTCACATAATTATGGCATAACAATGTCAAAGAGGAAGTGTTATAACCCAATAAAAGGAAATAGTGTTAAGAAACCCTTTAACACTTGGTAACATTAAAGTAAAATCCCATAGGTAAAAATAAATAAAATTATAACATGAAATATCAGTAAGTATTATGGATTTATGATATTTCATGTAAAATATAATTATAAAAATATTAAAAATAAATTGGGTGCATAATATTAAAATATGCCTCAATGAAAGAAAATTGAGATGAAAAACTTGACCATGAGTTCGACTCATCATGTAGCTTCCTTATCTTTGTAAATAATAAAATTATATTAATTAATTACATGTTTAATAAAATATTAATGTTTATAATAACTATTATTTTATCTATTACCATGTTATATACAATTATGTAATCAATTAAGTCCTTATCTGATGTTTTGATGATATTCAGTTCATAAGGGAAAAATACGTTGGTAGGTTGACTATGGTAAAATAATTCATTATTAAATCATCTAATGAATAATAATAATCACATAATTAAAAAAAATTATTTCAATTTTATTTTTATAATAAATTATTAATGATATATATGAAAACTGTACAACGTTAAAATCAGAGAGACAATAGGTTGTAAGTACGCATGAGTAATGTTTATATTTGTAACTATCATTATGGAAATAAGTTGAGAATTATTTTATCTTTATAGAATCATAATTATATCAGAAATAACATATTATTTAATTATAAATACTTATATATATCATTCATGTGATGTGGTGTTGCAAAATGAATGACATCACTTCATGGAGGTGGAAGTGCATACGTACAGACGAAGACAATATCATTTTTTAGTGAATGAAATTGTAAGAATTAAGTGGTATATTATCTTTCATAGATTTTAAGTATGTATTTAATATAATATATAAACATTAATCCCATCATTATAAGAATCCTTGATTGGGGGTTTTGGAAAGCAAATTACGTCGGTCTGTGAGGTAGTAATCCGCCGTACACACAAATGACAGATTCCATTCCATTTTGATGGAGCCTATAGATCGATATAGGGTATGAAAATAACATAATAATATATTAATATATGTATTTATTGATTTTATTATATCATAATGGTTGGTTAATATTTTACTGAGGTGGAATAATATATAGAACAAAAACACTCAGTTAAGAACAATACATCTTCTTAAGACAACCTTTTTTCATTACACCTTTGTACCTCTATAGTGGGTATTATGACCAAAAAAAGAAATCAAGAATGTGGGGAGGGATTTTATGAATTTATTTTCATAGGGTTTTTTCAGAATTAAATGGTTATCTAGGTGTTATTAAAAGATAAGAATAGGTTTCCTTTTATAGAAGAGGGGAGGGGTAGTCTTGGAATTTCTTAAAATTTAAATTAATATAATTCAATTTTGAAGTCCAGTTAGATCCAAATTGATAATATTTTAATATATTATGATTTTAAGTTTAAATAATCTCATAAAATTATTTTTTAACTTGTTTTTATTTTTTTTACCCTTATCTTTTTGTTTTAACCCCTTGTTAACCCTTTTCACACTTACCATGATAATAAGTGATTTTTCACATTGAGTGTCATGATATTTACTATAAATAGATTTAAAACCCATAAATAGAATATGGTTGATATTTTTAACTATATCCTAACCACTTGGAGAAATTTACTATTTTTAGAAAGTTTATACCATTTAATAAATAATTATTTCCAAATGAAAGCAATAATATAAATTTTATAACTATTCATTGACATTGAGTTTTATAACATTTAGAAAGAAAAATAAATTAAATAAGATATTTTATTACACACATAAACTTTTATTATTTATCTATTAATTCCATTTATAACATTATTTTTTCAAATTAGATGTATTTTAATATTTTTAATGTCTTATTTTTCATTTATTGAATAATAACCTTGTCAGCATTTTGTAAAAATTTACGATAATTATTTATTCACTAAAAATTCTAAAAAATTACTTGATTAATATAAGTAAGATATATATTCAATTAATATTTATAATAAAAAACATATCTTATTCCCATATAAAAATATTATATTTATTAAAACCAAGAGTGTTGCATTTTTAACATTTCATTACATAAAACGGTATAAGGGTTATAATCACATTCCAATATAAAAATGGTCATACAACCAAATATTGGATGATTATGGATGGTATTTACTCAACCAATAAAATTAAGTCAAGTGTTAGAGTCATTTTCTAATACTTATCTTATTATTTTTATCTTTAATTACTCGATTTAACCCTTACTGTGGTAACAACAATTACTATGGTTACTATTCATATTGTGACAACCCGACACATGCTGGGGCATGAGCTGCGACTACCATATGCCAACCAATATAGGAAAATGGATAGAGACAAGGGAAAAAAGACACAACTAACATATGGATTCATTTTCCTGAGTACATATACGTTCACACACAACTATCTTAGTGCAGAAGTGTGGAAGGAGTAAAATTAAATGAAGAAAAATAATAAGGGAACAAAAAGGAATGCAAAACCTCAAAACAATACAAGAGTATGGTACTGTAAACTGAAGTTTAAAAGAGAAAAAATGCATACCCAATCAAAAATATGTCTCAACCTAACAAAACCAGAAATGAATACTACTAAAAGATCCTAACTTCATAATCCCACGATGCGACTACTATATGTGGTCTGATGTACTAGGTGTCCCTAAAGTTATCTGAAGTCACCACGACTCTGTCCATCCAATACAAAATAAATAAAACATGTTGGAAAATCCCATGTAGGGCGTGATTATATACATAACTTGTAGAATTCCACAAAATATGATGTGGGAGAAGTAAGAGATAAAACTTGAAAGGAAAGACAATAGATATAAGATACAATCGAAGAGAACAACTCAACTAAAACTAAGAGTATAAGTAACAACATCCAAATAAAGGGCTCAACATGATGATTATATGAACTAAACAACGATTTTCTCCACCTATAGATGGATAATAGCTTCACCCAACCATGAGAACAAAACATGAAATTCATGTGGCATACCCCACACATCATTAACTCTATTGGAAGTGGAGTAACCAAATACAAATATATGGATATATGAATATATATATATATATGATCAGTAAAAATAATCCCAAATGATAGAGTATGGGGATATCCCTCCCACATCACATCCCAATAAGAAGATTCACCAACAGTTCCCAAATTCCATGAATTACTCCCATCATTTCACGCATCTTCCAAGTAGTAACTGTGCAAGTCAAACCACACATTTTAATTTTTCCACACTATCGTGTGGAAACAATATCTATCTATAAGAACCATGAACTAGTCTATCAAGGGGTTACACTCTATTCATATAGGTTTCAGGCCCTATTTGATAGGGGTTCCATTTAGATATTGAGGACCTGCACCCTGGTACCATAGGGGCGTTCCACTCTGGTCATCGAGGACCTACACCCTATCTGATAGGTGTCCCACTCATAAGGTATCTACAGAGGGAATTTTCCCATGTTGATGGGGGGTCCACTCTAATTAATGAGGAACAATTACTTGGTGTGATAGGTGGGTTCCACTCTATTCATAGAGGACCCGCACCCTAGAACATCACGGGGGTTCGACTTGAATGGTGGTTGTTGAGGATCCCCTCCCATTCTGATGGGTAGGGGTTTTAAATCTATAAGAAGCCTCTAGTGATTTATATAGATCATGTCCATAATTGATAATCTCTAAAAACTAACCTTCCTAGAAAATTCCACACCATACATTAAAATCCATAAATGAGGGAACCATCACGTTCTATGCAGAAAAATACCCAGTATAGGATACATGTAGACTAAAATCCAAGTCCAAACAAAGGAGATTCAGAAACATGAAGTTTCCTCATAAGTAACCAGTGGGTGCACAACATGTGAGGGGACCCACACAATATGTGGTCCTACTACAGTGCTCAGTTGTGTCCCCAACCAACACATGGATCCCAACCCATGTAGTAGTACACATTGTGCAGCTATAATACACAACACGTCCAAGATAACTAGCACCAGGTTTTGTGCTGCTAGTTTTGTTTGTGTTCTGACACTATTTTTGTGTACTCAGGTACAAGGACATCTACTTATATATGTAATTCCTAACATGATATCATCTGTGTGATACCCCACATGGGTGTGCCATCTGGGAAAGGGGTACACGAAGTGTATAAGGGATACACATCGTGTGAACCTTATGTTTTTTTCAAACCCTAGCGGCCACATCCAGGGGATACATGTTTTATGTACATCCCTATACATGGAGTGCATTCGGGTTTTTTCTCAAATATCTAGAATTGTGATTCGTGCAATTAATCTATTCTTCCACCTTCATATCTGGCCATATCTCCGCCCAAGTATAGTGGATCTTTTCATAAATTGTGGTTTACACACATCGTTCACTACAAATTGGTTACCATTTTTCTTCAGTGGTCCAACGAACATTTGAAATGCCACAACATATTCATTCAACAAAAATTTGGGAAACGATCATAAAAAACCATCTTCAACATCCATAAATCCCATATCTTTCTTCAGTTTGTTGATCCAAGCCTGTAATCTGATTCCTTCATGATTCTAGGGGTCTGATATGGCTCGATACCACTCGACATTGTTGAGATGGGACCACAAGGTCATACCAGTGACGTAGATGAAGAAAATTAAGGGAGAAAAGAACAAAAATAATGGTTAAACCCTTATTGAAAAATAATTATTGTCTAATGATCATTAAAATTGATACCAGGGTTAGAAAACCTTGAATAACTCAATTTAAACAAGTACATAGGTGCCTATTTGGCAATAATTGGCATGGATTAATAGAAGGGATCAATCTGCTCAATTAATTTTATCAAAATGGTATAAATTTCAAATTGAAGAGTCCCACCTAATGATTTCATTATTCATTATTGTATAATGCACCCCAAATGATCGTATAAAGTCATTGCATTTTCTATGTCCCAAAATGCTCTGATTTAGAATTTTTTCATCATCCATGGTGATTCAACCGCGAAGTAGGAAGAAGAATATCTAGATTTCTCCTAGGTTTTATGTGGCCAAACCTGGATAATTCCCCATGGATATATATATATATACACACACAGACACATCACATTGTATTAAAATGAATGAACAAATGAATGAATTAATCAATTAATCCACTGAATGTACTACCAAAGAGATAGGTGTCCAAATGCACCACACCAACCAATTTTATATCACAAATAAGGTAAACACCACATTCCAGACTCAACTGTAGTCTCAAATTTTTGATCAAAGCATCCATTTTAGGGTTATGAAACATTATTTATAAATATTTATGTAAGAAATCTAAAAATTATATAATATTTCTTAAAAAATAATTTTTGTCACACTAGAGATCAGAATCACACACTGTATCAGCTCCTTTCCCTATATATATATGTTTGTGTATTTAAAAATATTATAAAGAAAAAAAGTCTACTTCATTCCCTCCTTCATGTTTTTCATCCATTAAAATAAAAACTAAACAAATAACTCGTGATGCTGATATCGTATCTAGATCTCCCACTCCCAATATCTCTCTTGCATGTTTCGGTGCTACCACAACACATGAATTAGTGGATGGTCCATCCAAAAGTGGTCCTCTCCTATCAATCATCAATTTAAAATAGGTTCTCTACAAAGGTGGATCCATCCTTGATGTCCATATCACCCTATGCGATGATGTGCATCAGGTTATACACATATCTCCATATCCACGAAACATAGAAGATGTCATGCACCCATTCTGGCTGTAAGGGTAAGGAATGATGGTTATCAACCTCTCCAACCCTTTTCATTATGTCTAACAACCTAATGAACCTTAAGGATAACATTCCTCCCTGGAAGAACATCCATAATCATCATCATGGAGAGACTATCAGGAAACAATGGTCTCTCTTTTCGAACACCAATGTACTATTCTGGTGATCTTTATAAGATTTATGTCTCCCCTTGGCTACCCCATCCCCTCATGGGTGACCTGGACATTCTTTTTCATCTCCTCCAACATCTTTGGGCCCATAATAGATTTGTCACTGATCTCTTTCCAAAATAAGGGTGACCTGTAGTGTCTCCCGTATAGTGCCGGAATTGGTTCCACGCTAATGGTATAGTTATATCTATTATTGTATGAAAAACTCTACCAAGGTCAAGTGATCCTCCTAGCTCTAGAAAATTTCTAACACGAAATAACTCATCATATCCTCTAACACCTGGATATTGTGATCGGTATTCAAATCAGTCTAGTGGTAAGAAGATGTAATTATCCTATTTTTGGTCAGGAAGGCCTCCTGTAGGCCTCAACATAATCGTATCATAAACCATAAATCACAATTAGAGACAATCATAAAAAACCCCTTATAGGGGAACGATCTTCTGTATGTACAACCACTACAACCTCTAGAGCAAACCCTTATACCTGATAGTAACGAAGTTCAACCACTTCATGAGTTAGTTAAATATCACATAGATGGCATTATGGGCCTTCACTGTTCATAGAATCCCTATCACAAATTCCATGGATATTCCATCATAATTCTCCTGTAGAATCTAAAGGGGCTACAACGAACCTGTTGGAACATGGTGTTTATCCTTCAACTTATGAAAAGTGAGGCACTGATAGACCAAATAATCTATTCTACATCTCATCCTAGACAACAAAGATGTTGCTTAAGGTCTTTGTACATTTCCCACACCATTACACACAACAATGGGATAAGTGTGGAACTGTCACATCACAACCTCCCACATCATGATCGGAACCACAAACTATCCATAGAAAATAATGACGTGAATATCTCATTAAAAATATCAACATGGACAGTTATCTATAAATACCTAGTCATGAAGTAAACCATAGTTGTTGTGTCCAGCTAATACTCTCTCATATGCTCGAGAAGTGAAGGATTCAGCACCATCGACAGAAGAAAATTCATACCCTCCTACTTCACCAAGTCAAGCTTCAAGGAGGCCAACTGCTCCAAATCCTTCTGCACCAAATAAGAATGGTACTTCTAACTAATGGAATATTCTACCATGTTTTCCTTCACTGGATTATATTCTATCTCAAAATCATAATTCTATAGGAACTCCTACCATCATCACAATTATAGGTTCAAGTATCTTTGCATGAAAACATACCAGAGACTCTTGTGGTGTTAGTAAACTACAAAGTTCTCTCCTAGAATGAAATTCATTCACATCATCAGGGTGAGGATTACTACTACTAGCTCTAGGTCCTGATTCATGAAGTTCTACACATGGGGTATCAAAGACCTCGACTAGTATGTGATAAATTCATAATGTTACATCCAAACACTATTGAGCCCATCTCATGAGGCATCGTAAGACACTACGTACTCCACGTCCTACCCTAATATCCTCACAATAGGAGCACTCACCAGACAAAACCAATATTCTTAATGGAACTATTGATCTTATCGAAATAGGTAAATGGTTTTACATTTTTCCGTAGGGAATTCAAAGAAGATGCAATTCTTTAGAACTCTACCATAAAAATTATGTATTACCCTTTTAAACAAGGATATCCTCGCACCTCTAACACGCTCTGGGTGGATCCTTAGAAATTAATGCATTAATATGCACTGGTTCCGTGTGTTAAAAGTCTCAAAAATTAAATTCCCCATAAATGGACCTAATGTATTCAGAAGTGTATCTTTGAGAGATTTCAATAAAGCTGGTACTCTCAATGAAATTCTAGAACCATCACCATGTGATCTGCATGTACCTCCTATGATACAAAGTAGACGAGTATGTCATCAATGAAGACAACAAAAAACTAGTCCATGTATGCATATAAAACCTGGTTCATCACGGTCATGCACACGACAAGGGAATTCTTCACCCCAAAGGGCATCACCAAGAACTCATAGCATCTATAGAGACATTGGAATGCAAAATTTGGAATATCTTCCTCGTAAACCCTATAATAGTGGTATCCATACCAAAGATAGATCTTCTAGAACCATTTATCAAACCACAATGGTTCAAATAGGATACAAATCCTTATAAAGGGGTACATGTTTTTTATCATGGCCTAGTTCAGGCGATGATAAACCTCAAAAAGGCATAAACAAGAGTACCAATGTTTCAGGAACAACATTAGAGTTTTCTTGGGGGACACACTGGGCTTGATAAAACTCTCCTATCTAAGGTCCTCCAACAGTAATATAATATCATAGATCTCTTTAGGGGGCATATGATATGCCATATAATATATCATAGTGGCCTTTGGAGGCATGTTGAAGAAAAGATCCATCTCCCACCTCATAGGTATTCTTGGAATTTCATTAGGGAAGATATCCATATAATCCTACAAAACTAAAGGAATGCAGATGCTTGAAGAGTATGAAACATTAAGGGATACACTCCTTAATATATGGGTGATGGTATGAAACCTCCTGCTCATAGAACCCACTTCTCCTACAATGAGATCTCTTTTTCCAGAAAATGAGAATCTCATCCCATCAGTACATAGGCATCTGACTTATCAGCGGTGATAGTCAATCTGGGATCAGACCATGAAAAACCAATCCATTTCCAAGATGAGATCATATTGTTTCATTATGAAAACCAAAAGGTCACATGTGAACCACTCTCCACCAAGAGATAGCTCGCACTACTAGTAGATAAAATATATAGAAGAAGCATTCCTCTTAGGAACCTCAAGACGAACCCATTGTGCTGACTCCTCAACCGAGAGCTCTATATCTCATAACTAGAGTATAGAGATGAAGGAATGATTGTAACATATGTCTACTAATACTAATAAATTAGTATAATAAACATAGATTATACCTCTAGTCATATCATGCACTCATAGATCATAAAACTCCAAATCCTGGAGCTGTCGGTAGCCATGACATCCAGCTCCGTAAGCCTGACATGGGCCACCCATGGGAGGTAGTGGAAGTATATCATGGCATCATTCCTCACTCATATCTTCTCATACTCATGTATACTTCATCTGTCCATGTTCTTATGAATGATCATGACAATTTCTCTTATAGTAAGATCGGAGTGTCTGGTGTTTTATGGTTGTTGTAGATAACTCAGCTTTGTGACACCCATTTCCAGCTATACCTATTTGGAATCCCTCCAAAAAATCACTATATAAACAGTGATCTCTTTAACACCATGATGTAGGTGGGGATGTGAAATGGTACTACAGTACACAAGATCTCTTGGTGGATCCCCTGGTAAAACTTCTAGGATGAGGTAGTATCCATCCTAGATCATGTCAAGGGAGTATCGAATAAGTCCCATGAACCTTGTTGTGTACTCATCCACCATTATCCCTACCTTCTGTAGATTTACATTCTACTGAATCTTAACCAAGTGTATTAAATAGGGGAAGTAATTCTCAAGGAACAACTACTTATAGTCGATCCATGAGAGTGTTGACTTATCATGCATCTGTGTAATAGGGCTCCGCCAACACTTATCTTGTCCAGGGAAAAGGATAACTGCTAGTTCAACCAATTGATCTTTTGGGGTCTGAAAATTTTTTAAGATATGGACCAACAACTATAGACAATCCTTTGATTTCTAAGAAATTGGATAATTGTGGATCCTCATTAACTTATGGAACTAGAACTCATGGAGTGAACTAATATTTTGTTCAACCTTAACCATATCTTCAGGGGAAATATGTTTCTCAATAGGTGGAGGTGCTACTACCCTCACACCTAGAGGGAAAATATTGTAGGATAGAGAATGAACTAAGGCCTCATCTCTCATCGTAACATCATCATGATCCAAAACTAGTATCTTGGATAGCTTTTCTCACAGAGGCATCCTCACATTATAAAGACATACAATTGTCAGATGTATATATATATATATATATATATATATATATAATGGAGAGTTGACTCAAGAAACATAATCAAAGACTCAATCTTATATGAAGAATGTACCATCGATCAAGGAAACCAATGTCTCTAAATTCCAAGTCAACATGCAGGTAGTCAAGGTTCTAATGAATGGATACGTCGGTCGTGCACACTATCACTAGAGTCCCAAGTCTGAGATCCGAACTCGATAAAATTTGACACTATTTCCCTATCCCCAACCAAATCCTCATAAGGGGACTACTGTAAACACCATCCTAAGGATATAACCATCTCTGGTCCTGATCAATCATGACCTAACCTAGTCTGGGTCTCAAGTAGCACATACCCCATGCCTGCCTCTATAAGCGAGGTGCTAGCGGAAAACGCTGAAGGAACAACTAAAATAAGGATTCCTTTTACTAATTAACATTATTCACACACATAAACATCTCAATTCATAAGTGAAGAGGGAGTAAATGTAAAATAAGAAAATTTCTAAGGGAATTACAATGCATGAAAAATTTCCAGACAATACAAGAGTACAATAGTGTAAACTAAAAGGTAAAAGGGAAAAAATATATAACCAACCATATATATGTCCCAAACTAATAAAAATGGAAAAGTAAACTACATGGAGAGCCCAACTCTTAAATCCCAAGATGCAACCACCATAATTTGTCCAATGTTTCGTATATCTATATGGTCCTTCTGAATTCACTGCCGACCTAACAATCATCTGCATAAGACATGACACATGCGAGAGAAGCCCATGAAGGGGTGAAAACATACATATCCTATAGGATTCCTCTAAAGATGAAGGTAGATAAGTAAGATATAAAATAAGAAAGGAAATATAGTATATTCAAGATACAGTCCAGGAGAAAAACTCAACCCCAACCAAGAGTAGATGTAACCATGTCCTTTTACAAGGGTATCGACACCCTGAGTAGATGAACTATACATCGAGTCTTCACTACCTATATTAGGAGTGTAGATTTATCCAACCATGAGAAGTTAAACATGGATAACATGTGGCATGCCTCATGTGTCTTCTCCTTTCCTAGAAGGATAGTAACCAAATCCAATGGTATGGATACAGAAGAATATATATATATATATATATATATATATATTCTTAGTAAAAATAATCCCAAACAAGAGTGTAATGGGATCAAGATATCAGAACTCATCCCAAGAACAAGAGTAAATAACAGTTCTAAAATTTTAACAATGATTTCCATAATCTCAAGCATCATCCCAATAGCAACTTTGCATGTCAAAAAATGCTTCGACACTGTGCTACATAGTCGAGGGGTCACAATATCTTGTTAAAGGACCCATATCCTAGTACATCTGAGGGTCACACTATAGTCATCCAGGACATGGGCCTATATGATATGGGTTCCACTCAGATGTCAAGGACCCATGCCCTGGTACCATGGGTGGGAGGGGGGGAGGGTCCACTATAGTCATCAAGGATCCATGCCATATCCAATAGGGGGTTTCCACATAGAATGTAGTTGTAGAGGAATTACACCCATACTAATGGGGGTTCTATTATTATCTTCAAGGACCCACACCCTCGTATGACCGAGGGTTCCACTCTAGTCATTGATAACCCATGCCATAGTACATTACGAGGTTCTACTCGGTATTTGGTTGTAGAGGACCAGCACCCATGATGATGCAGCGGGTCCATATATAAGAATCCTTTGGGAATTTTTCCTGATCATTTTCATCATCGATCATTTCTTAAACATGTTTAATTTCTAAAAAATTTCACATCTAATATAAAAATCCACAAAAAATGGAACTATTGTGTTTTACCTGAAAACAAACCAAGATAGGATACTCATGGGACAAAACCTGAGTCCCAATGAAGGAGATATAAAACCTTTAAATTTACTCAAAAGGAACCAAGGGGTATAAAACATGTGAGGGGACCCACCTAGTGTGTAGTCCCACATCACTACATGTCCATGTTCTTTTCCATCACAAGAATCCCATCCCATGTAGCAGTACATTCCCTGTAGGTGGACTACATGGAATTTCCAGGCTATCTGAAACGAGGTCATGTGACATTCTCCATGTCCATGTATTTACACTATGTTTATGTACATTGGTACATGGTCATGTAATTGGTCATGTACTTATACATGGGATCCAATCTATTTGATCAACCACATGAGTTTCCCATAAGAGAATTGGGTATGTAGCACATAAGAGTGTTACACACCGTACCATCCTTATCTTTTTCCAAAACCCTAGACACTACATCTAGGGGATACATATCATGTGTTCATCCCTATAGACAGCTCGTAGGAGATGTTTTGTCATAAATATAGATATGCATCCATTACATTGAATATGGTATTAATTATTTTGATCTGGACCAATATCCACCCGATATTGGTGGATTTAACCATAGATTTTGGTTTCCGACTATCCTTATCTAGAAATCAGTCACCATTGTTCGTCGGAGGACTATCAAATGATCTTCTTGCCACCACTCCTTTATTCAACAATTATTTATCCACTAATCATTAAAATGACCATAATAATCTCTCAAAAATTCAACAGTTAGAATTAATTTTTCGATCTAATCATTTCATGTGATTCTATCATGATTCTGTTGTGATTGCGGGGGACTAATCAAGATTGGTACCACCTAACAACTTCGAACCAGGATGGAAGGGTCCTACAAGTGAAGAATGCGAAGAAAAAAGAGGGATAACAGTACCAAAACAAAGGTTAAACCATTGTTGTACCATAATTATTGATCAATGATCTTGAACAATGACAATTTGATTGATAGAAATTGATTAACTCAATTTAAACCGGCACATGGGTACAAGCATATTCCATAATGGGTGAAGATCTATAGAAGGGATCGATATGCTCAATTAATTTAATCTAAAAGGTGTAAATCACCAAATAAAGAGTCATAAATAACGGTTGAATAATTCTTATTTAAAGAATTCACCCATCAACAGTTAAAGGAGATTGTTGCATTCACTATATCCCGATCTACTCCAATTAATCATTTTTTCATCATCCAAGGTGATTTGCCAACAATGGAGAAAGGATAAGCTCTAGATTTCTCTTAGGGTTTATGAAACTAAACCTATAAATTCTCCCTAGAAGTAAAGATATTCTCATTTTATTATGTTAAAATGAATGAATAAATTAATTAAATAATTAATTAATCCACTAAATGTACCACCAATGAAAGAGTTTTATAAATGCCCTACATCGACCAATTTTATGTTGTGCATAGGGTAAACATTTCATTCTAGACTAAAATATGGTCTCATATTGATGATTCTAGAATATATTAAAGAGTTATTAATATTTTTTTAAGAAGTTTTTCATGTGAAATATAAAATATTTTAAATTTTTTTATACAATTAATTTTGGGCACACTGGGCCTGAGAACCGCACGTGATCGAAGCGCCTAACTCTAGAAGTATATTTAGAAATATTTTAAAGTCTAATAATGAATAAATATGACCTCTGAAAATTAAAAAAATAAAATATAACTATTTTGATATTTGAGACCTCATTATTACAAATATGTAATCAAATTTTGAAAAATTCAAAACAGAAAAGTATAATAATTTAATTTAAAATAAAACATGAAAAACATGATAAAAAATAGATTTGTAGAAAGATGGATTGTTATGTAAATTTTATTATACTATCCAAATACAATAATTGAATTATGTGCAATAAAAATTAACAAATGATATTTTAAAACTAATCCAAAATATAATTTTAATTTATAAATACTGTAAAATAAAATACATTACAGTAAAAAGAGTAATTTTTACTATTCACTGAAAATTCCAAAATTTGAGAAAATTCTACCAAATTTCACATTAAAATAATTTTGATATAATAATTAAAAAACTTATTTTATTTTTATTAAATATTTTTTCTAGATTTTTTGGAAATTTATTATAAAATTTTTTCCAAAAAAGAAAAAAATGAGTTAGAAAAACATATTCAGGATGAATAAAATAGATTTCATAAAAATTGTGTGTTTATTTACTAACCATTAATCAATAGATCTATATTGAATAAAACTATTATATTTATTTCATAATATATTTATTCCCATTAATAATTTCCAATACAATGGAAACTTTATAATGGTTATAATTAAATAATAATATATAAGGGTTCATTTATGGTTAGTGTTGTTTATCTTATATGCTAATTATCATAATATTTGATTTAAAATCTTGGGATATTATCAAATATTTTTCTGAATAAAAATATATCATTGGTAATAATAACTCTCATTATTATGAATGAATCATTTCCTTTATGTACATATTTTTTTCTTACCAATGTTCTAATATAATTTTGGGAAATATAATGTCAATTTTTTTATGTGATTCTCAAAAAAAATTACCCCTATTTAAATTGATGATATAATAATTTTTTTTGTGATTTGGTTTTTCAAACAAAGGTATTTCAAAATATCAAAATAAATTCCATCATTTCAAAAACCAAATTTTTATATCCCATACTTATTTTTAAAACCTTCATGTCAGTTGAATGTTATATTGTTGATGTTTATTTTTAAAAGTTAATGTTTTAAATTTTTTCAATTCACCTTTTTCGAAAATAAATTTTGAAATTTACACATAATTTTTTTTAAAATGTAAAAATTGATTTCTAACATCACCTTTAATGTTTACTTTTATATAAACACATCATTACACAATTTTTTCTTCTATATAAAATTTTTTATCTTAGTTTTTAATGTATAAAATTTAAATCATTCTACTCCCTATTTTATAAATTATTTATTTTAACATTATTTGAAAATATCTAGTAAATTTTTTATTTCCAACATGATTTTTTTAAAAAATTTAAAAAATTATTATCATCTAAGTCATTTTCATTTGATACAACTTTACATGATCATGGATATTCATAAAAAGAGACCATCCACATTTCTTCTCTATATATACTATGGATATTATTTTCTATAATTAAAATGATACAACACTACATTTTTATTACCTAGTCATTGAAGCTTTATAAACCTAATTTTTTTTCAATGCCTTCACTATATTAATACTCTATTTTTTATTTCCTTTTTTGAAAGCTGTTAACAAATATTCCATAGATAAATTGATTGGGAGAAATTAATGAATTGAATATATACCATTTATTTATATGGTGTAAATTTCATATTCTTTATCATCATGATTTAGTGGTATTTTCTTATAATGATACTAATTATATTTGGATTCCTATTTATTTTCCTAGGATTTATCAAGTTATGAAAATTAAAAATTTCTTTATGTGTTTACATTTGAAAAGTATATGAAACCCGTTTTATTTACATTGGTTATTTATTCTATAAAAATTGAATGATTTTTATTTCAAAGTTTTATAAAACCCATATTATTTCCATATGTTCTAAATGATGTGATATGTGAATTATTTTCAAGTGGAACATATAAGTATGGATGGATGAAGGGTGGGGTCCTATATCTCCCTCAAATTAATAGTTTAAAAATGTATATCCCATGATATATGTATTCAAAATTTCATTTTAGTTGTTCATAAGCATGATCACTGATGGTGTGTCTCATGAAAGAGACGATTACGTAGGGAAAGTATTATTCCATATTTGAATGTTTTTTTTACATTTATACTAATTCTTATAAATATCTAATGCTATTATGGCTCATGTTTATTGACTCAATCTTTTGATTCATGTATTATTTTATTCTATAAATTATTCAATGATTTATGATATATTATATATTGGGTATGTATTTTTATATATATCTTAACTATTCCTATATGGTCATTTTTTTCACTTATAATATTCAATTTATATCAATTATTTTCACTGTTACAGAGTATCTAAGTCAACACATTTCTTTTCTTTATATTTTAACAAGTAAAGAATAAAATTAATATATATGATCTATCTAGAAAAAAATTATTTTATGGATATTTTTTGAAAAATAATAAATACTTCCTATGGGATAATATGTAATACCCCGACCCCAGTTACCTAGAGTCGGTGCATTATTGCGTAACATTGGCATGATCACAAAAGATCATGTCTTGAAAGAACATTTAGTTTAGTAGTCTTGGAAACACTAGATACATTAATAAGTCTTACATTACATTATAAAGTAAAACAAAACTAAAAAAACATCCTCTCTTCATATCACCTCATAATATCCCTACAGGCCATTCATAATATACTTCATCACATCCTAGAAAAATTATAACATTGAAAGGGGTGAGCTCAGATGCTCAGTAAGGATAACAATATAGCGGAAGCTTTCATAAATAAACATTAACATTTAAGGCAATGTATAACTAAAAAAAATCCTTTTTATACTTGAACTTCAGCATAATATGGAAAAAATAAAATTAAATAATTCCATTTACTTACTCACTTATATATTCTACTAGTCAAATAATCACATGCAATAACAATAACCACTTTCATAATGATGGAATGCATAATGCCAGACTATCATAACCACGTAGCCCAAGCCTCGTGCCAAGACCAAAAATACGATTTTTTCAAAGCCTCGTGCCAAGGCACTAGTTTGTCTCATGAGACCTACCGATGCATCAAGGAGATATAGCGGGCTCCACCCGTCACTTATTAAGTCCAATGCATTCCTCATATGAATAGGTTTAAACATATCATAAACCATAACATAATTGTATCACATAAAACATGTATAAAGGAAAAATAATATTTCCACACTTCAATCACAAGATATCAATACAACACATTGATATAATAAAAACTTTATCAAAACCATTTTCAATACCAAAATAAAATAAAATTAAAACATGGTATTTATGTTTCTTTTTAAAAAAAGTTATGGCTTATAGAGGAAGCCGAAACTCAAATAATAGTCACGGCAGTGGAGAAGTCATTTTCTCCGCATACATAAGAAAAAAACATTCCTTTTTTCGTTTAGTAAAAATGCTTCGTATAAAAATATTCCTTTTGAATAGAAGTAAAAGTCAAAGGGGTTTATACACCGTATAAATGAAAGTTGTGTATAAAACCAAATATGCCTCAATGAAAGGAGATTGAGACGAAGTCCTTTCAAAGATAATTTTTAAAATAAAATAGATCTATTATGTGTATTTACTATAAGTACACATAAAGAAATTACAAATACAAGATATGACATAATAATATCATGACATAATTTGAAAGTAGGAGATTAACCCAAAGAATGGAAATTGGGTTAAGAAATTCCCTTACCTCGTGTCCGACTTGACTCGACCGTTCTTTAACCTCCTGAATAATAAACTAGAGTTAATTTATAATTTCTTAATGACCTTTTTCAAGTTTATTATTCCTTTTATATCACTTATTACCATGTTATGAACATTATGTAATTGTTTATGTTAATAACGGTCGTTTTATTGATCTTTGGTACTTGAGTCAAAAATAAACTTCTTAAAATTACAATTTGTTCATGTGGTAAAATATCCATTATATCCATAATTATATTCATGATGTAGATATCATATACATCATATATATCCAGTATATACATTCATTTATAATATTACAGAACATTTAGAGGTAAGAAATGAAATGCATCGTTCATGGAGACGTTAAGCCGTACGTACGCATGAACACTACTTTCATTTCTATTTCGTATTTAATGGAATGAAGTTATAATTATATAAAGGTATAATATAATATCAGTATAATATAATGTATAATACCATTTACTCCATCCTTTATACATCCCACATATGACATTAATGATTCAAATCACTTTTAGGGGGCGCTAGTCTGCACTTTCTAAAATGAAAATATTGCCTTTACCCATAATGGAAACCATAAAGGTATGCCATAAAATAAAAATACATAAGCTTAAGGAAAACATAAACATATTATATATCATATATAAATATAGTGACATCTTAATGGCCACCTTTTAAGGTGTTATATGAGTGTTGAACAATCATCGTTTCGTGAGGCAGAAATTCGCCATCCACAGAAACAGTATGTTCTTTAACCATTAGATTTAGGTGTGTGTAAGTGTAGCTCGAATAATTCTTATAAAAACATCCTAGTATATTGAAGATACTGGTTTTGTTACAAAATAAAGGAATAAAAATAGTTTAAGGGGTTGGAGAAGAAAAATAAAACAAAATAACATAAGAGAAGACATTACCTTAAAATCGGGTAACTCTTTTTGATTTGAGACAAAGGCTTCCTTGGGAAGAATTATGCTCAAAGTGAGGCTTCTCGGAGTAAGATAGGGAAGTTGAGAGATTATTTGGTCAGTGGTTTGCCGAGAAAAAAGTCTTTGAAGGTGTTAGTAAGGTGGTAGTGGTGGGGGCCTTTTATAAGAGGAGAGGAGGGGCACTCTTGGTAAGTTAGGAAATGTTACTTTATTATACAATGAGTTTCAGATTTTAAAGGTAAAAAACTTATATATTTCGAGTATAAGGTGATAAGGGTTCGAAATATACTCATCCAATAGGTTTTTGACAAGTGTAAGTCTTAGAATTTACATTATCTTTTTATTTTATTTTAATTATTAATTAATGAGGTAATCACTGCATCATCATGGTGTCATAAACAATTTAATTTATTTAATGTCTAAAAATTATAAAAAAATTATCATGATGTATGAAATATTTTTATATTTCTAATTAATTATTATAGTAAAAAATATGACTTGTATAAGTCCATTTAAAAATTGTTTTTGTAAAGAAACTCATGTTTGTGACATTTTTATTTTAACATTAAATAAAACGTTTTTAATGTAATTTTCCTACCAAAGTGGCTCCATTGGGTCCCCAAGTTTACCCATGGATTTTATTGGTCGGCCATGACTCATCCAATAGGGTTAGGATATTTGTAAAGGTATTTTAATATTTTTATAATATCATTTTTACCTTAAATTTCACTAATTACCTTTAATCGCGTTTAATTAAACTTAAATGTTACTATTCACCAAGAATTATTTTAATCTCATTGAACCAAATTTTACTCCCTAATGACAACCATTTATGTTGGATTTTTTAAAATCAAATCACAGATGTGGTAATGTTTCATTTAAATGAATAATCAGTTTTTTAACTACCACTTAGTGGTTTCACTATTCATCAAAAATTGAAGTTTTTCAGAATAGTGCCAAAATTTAACCCTAAGATATAATTGATATTATGAAATAAAAAATGATGTCTGTTTTAAAAAATTCCAAACATATAAGTTTCATTAATTAAATCTATAATTAATTCCCGCTGTAACAACAAATAACGTGTTTTTAAGAAACAATATATATCAAAAGATTGACAATTGTTTATGTCCAATTTCAAAGTGAAATTAATTATAATTAACACCATTGGATAAAATGGTAAAAATATATTATAATTATACTTTATAACCACTCAATATTATAATTTATCACTATAAATTATTTTTATTAAAAAGTTGTTTTTAAGTATTTTTGACTATTCATAAAAAAATGTAAGTTCTCCGAAAATTACAAAAATTTCAACTTAGGATAATTTCGATATTCCAAATACAAAAACAAAGTCCATTTGGCAAGATAAAATTTAAAAAATTAGGTATTACTATTCATAACGGCTACTTTGATTGGTTGTGGTGTGTGTTAGAACTCGAAGTTGCGTACAACACACGCTGCTGTATTATTCAAAGAGAAGTGTACTGTGGAAGATTGGGGTGTTACATTCTCCCCTCCTTTAAATAATTTCATCCTAGAAATTTCATATAATATCACTATATAAAATGACTCGGGTGATTCTTCATCATAAGTTCCTCAGGTTCCCACGTTTCCTCCTCCATCTTATGGTTTCTCCATAGAACTTTTACCAGACGAGTCGTTCGGTTTCTCAGCACTTGTTCTCTTGTATCAAGAATCCTGATGGGCTCTTCGCAATAAGATAGATCGGGTTCCAGTTATAATTCCTCATAGGTGAGTACATTCGTTGGGTCAAGCATGTATTTTCTCAACAGTGATACGTGGAATACATCATGAACTTTGGAGAGACTTGGCGGCATTGCCAAATGGTAAGCAACAGCCCCAATTCGTTCTAGAATTTCGAAAGGTCCGATGTACCTGGGACTCAATTTACCCTTATTAACGAAACGTATTACTCCCTCCATGGAGATACCTTCAAGAAAACATGATCTCCTACCTGAAATTCCAAATCCTTATTCAGTTGTCGGCATAGCTCTTCTGCCTACTTTGAGCATCTTTGATGTGGTTTTGGATTACTTTCACCTTTTCCAACGTTTCCTCCACCAGTTCTGGGCCTATTAGTTTTCTTTCACCAACGTCATCCCAACAGGTTGGTGTGCGGAATCTCTTTCCATATAACGCTTTATATGGTTCCATCTGAATACTTGAATTAAATCTATTGTTATAGGAAAATTCTACCAGAGGTAAATATTGATCCCATATTCCTTGAAAGTCAAGTGAGCATGATCTCAACATGTCTTCTAAGGTTTGAATAATTTTTTCTGATTGTCCATCTATTTGAGGGTGGTAAGAAGTGCTCAAACAATGTTCAGTATCCAAGGCCTTCTGAAGACTTTTCTAGAATCTTTATGTCAAACGAGGATCAACATCCAAGATAATCAACAGAGGTACTCCATGAAGTCTCACAAGTTCATTAATATATAGTATTTCTAGACGTTTAAGTGGTAGATCTTACCTTATAGTAAGAAAATGTGCTGACTTCGTGATACGATCAACAATGACCCATATTGCGTCATTCCTTCTAGGAGTCTTTGGTAGTCCCATGAAAAAATACATTGTAATATTATCCAATTTTCACTCAGGTATGGGAAGAGGTTACAATACTCCACCAGGCAGTTACCTTCCATCTTTCACTTATTGACAAACCATACATCTTGACACAAAATTAGCAATCTCCCTCTTCATGTTGTCCCACCAAAAATTTCCCTTTAAATCTCTATACATTTTGGTTCTCCCAGGGTGTATAGAGAAATTGGAACTATGAGAATCATCCAACAATTCCCTATTTAAATCAGGTATATCAGGAACACAAAGTCTCCTCCCAAATTTCAAAATTCCATCTTCATACACAAATTCACTCAATCTCCCATCATTCACAGCTTTAATCTTCTTTTCCAAATCTTCATCATTGGCCTGATAACACTTTATCCTTTCTATTAAAGATGGTTTGGAAAGCATTTGAAATTATTTTGATGTTTCACCCTCCATGGTGATTCCCATATCCATATTTACTAGATCCATGAAAATAGGATCCCTTTCCACTCCCATCATGTTCAAAATTCCATGATCTTTTCTACTCAAGCATCTGCAACCTTATTTTCCTTCCCTGGGTGGTATTGTATCATGCAGTCACAATCCTTGATTAGTTTAAGCCATCGCCTTTGCCTCATGTTGAGTTATTTTTGTGAGAAAAAATATTTCAAACTCTTGTGATCTGTATATATCTCACATTTTTCACCATAGAGATAATGTCTCCATATCATCAAGGAAAAGATTACAACAGCTAACTCGAGATCATGAGTAGGATAGTCCTGGTCATGAATTTTTAGGTGTCGTGATGAATAGGAAATAACCCTATCATTCTGGATAAGGACACAACCAAGTCATTTCATTGATGCATCACTATAAATAACTAACCCATCATTCCCTGATGGTAGAGTCAATATAGGAGCGTTGACTAGTCTTCTCTTCAGTTCTTCAAAACATTCTTCACACTCTTTCGTCCAGACAAATTTAACCCCTTTATGTGTGAGCTTCGTTAATGGGTTAGCCAATCGGGAAAAATACCAGACAAAACATCGATAACAACCTACCAAACCAATAAAGATGCATACCTTAGTTATACTCGTCGGTGCTGGCCATTCATGGATTGCCTTGGTCTCAGAAGGATCAATGGAAATTCCATCCTTAGAGACAATATGGCCAAGAAAATAAATCTCCTGAAGCCAGAATTCACACTTGCTAAACATCCCATATAATTCATGTCTTCTAAGAGTCTTCAAGAGAATGTGCAAGTGATTTTCATGATCTTCGTAGATTTTGGAGTATACCAAGATATCATCAATAAATACCACCACAAATTCATCAAGATATTCCTTGAAAAATCTATTCATTAGATCCATGAATATAGAGGGTGCATTAGTCAATCCAAAAGGCATTACTGTAAACTCGTAATGCCCGTATCTTGTTCGAAATGCTGTCTTCGGAATGTCTTCCTTCTTCACACACAACTGATGGTATCCAGATCGAAGTTCAATCTTTGAAAATTATTGAGCTCCATGCAATTGGTCAAATAAATCAACAATGCGAGGTAGGGGATACTTGTTCTTTATTGTTATAGCATTGATCTCCCTGTAGTCAACACACAACCTCATAGATCCATCTTTCTTCTTAAAAAAAGGATAGGGGATCCCCATGGAGAAACACTAGGGAGAATAAATCCCTTATTAATAAATTGCTCTAGTTGTTTCTTTAGTTCAACTAATTCCACAGTGGCCATTCTATAAGTTGTCTTAGATATAGGCCTTGATCCAGGAATTAAATCAATGGAAAACTCAACTTATCGTTCTAGAGGATGTTCAGGTAAATCTTCCGAAAACACATCTGCATATTATTTCACAATAGGTACATAATCTATTTGAACATTCCTTCCCTCTCCCTTAGTCATTTCATTCTCTTCCTCCCCAATAATTGAAATTATTTGAGCTACTGGGGGTGGATCTAACTAATAATTAGGTGGTGACAATTCTGCTCTAAAAATAAGGTGTTCCTTATCATCATCATCAAAAATTGTAACCTCCTTCTTATTATAATAAATATTTTCATCATAGTCCGAAAGCCAATCCATACTGAGGATTATATAAAACTCAATCATAGGTATGACAATGAGATCAGCAGATAAAGAACATTTATGTGATCTAATGGGGACTGATTCACAAAACATTGTTTCAATGATACTTCCCTTAGGAGTTTTATCTGACAAATCACTTGTTAAATAAAATTGGAAATTTCTAATTTTCTTAGCAAACTGGGAAGATATGAAACAATGTGATGATCTAGAATCAAATAATGTATTTTCTAAACTTGAGGAAACCATTAAATTACCTGCCACCACGTCTTTCGAAGCTTCAACCTCTGTAGTAGTGATAGCATAAGCTTGGCCTGGTTCCCCTGGCCTCTTCTGAGGTAAGTTCCCCTGACGCTTAGGAAATTAGTTTGCATAATGTCCTATCACTATACAATTATAGCATTCCACATTGACAACAAATTTCCTTCCCTTGCAATCATGATCTTGGTGGCCTTTTTCACCACACTTGTAAAAGAATCCCATCCCCTTCAAGCAAGTAACGAGGTGTTTCTTCCCACATTTACTACAGGAATAATATTCAACTTTTACCTTCTTCCCCTTATTTCCATTTCCAGATTTATCATAAGATCTCTTCTTTTCTTGCGTTGCTTTATAGTCATAAGACATAGAGAATTCTTTTTCCATCTTGATAGCACATGAGACAATATCTTCGTACGATGATAAGGTTTGTGAGACTAATGCTCGATGGAGAAATGGTTTTAACCCATCAAAGAAATGATCAATCTTACTTCTTGGGTTACGTATATAATCTGCAGTATGCCTCGCTAACCTTGTAAAGTTAGCCTCATACTTTGCGACATTCTCATCCTCTTTCTGCCTCAGACTCAAAAATTGCCTTTCCATATCTGCTCAATGGTCATGTGGAAAGTATTTTTCTAAGAAAATTTCCTTAATATTCCTCCATTCTATACTTGATACTTCTTCATCTTATTTTGTGTTTTGAATTAGCGACCACCATTGATCGGCATCTCCAGTGAGGCAGTAGACTGCCATGACAACCTTCTCCCTTTCACTACTCCCCAAGGCGTGGAATATTTTATCTAAGGAGTTTATCCATTTCTTAGCTACTAATGGATTTGTAACCCCATTAAATGTTGGCGATTGTTTCCTCATGAAGCGGTCTATCATTGATCCTCCACGTTGCGGATCAGGGTGCTCCATACGTGTAAGGTTATTATTCATAACCTGAGTGAGTTGTCCCAGTATGGTAATAAGTTGATCAACAACAGTTGTATCTCCAGATCCACAATAATTATCTTGAGCAGGAGGGCAATCCCTACACGGATTGCGTGTATTGATACAGTTTACATTCCTTCCACTAGGCGCCATTTATAATCAATGGCATAAACTAGATTAGTTTATGAATTAAAATACATAATTCCATACTTGTAAAACACTTAACATAAAATTGAACTATTTTTGGATATAATCCATAATCATAAAAATGTTTTCTTTGAGTAAGTATATACTCACAACCCTTCATAGTGGTTTGTAAAGAAAATGAGAATTATCCTAAGCATATCCCTCGGGAGTGTCGTAACCAAGAGTGCAGCAAGGCCCATTGTCGTGCACCAGCTCCCATTCGAGTCTAGCTCAAAGCGGTGTTTTCGGGTTTTACCCCTAGGTACATCTGTGCCAGAGCCGCCTCTACGTGCTCATATCCAGACATGGATGTATTTCTCGGAAAACTCACAAAATCTATATAATACCAAAGTTCTAGGAAGTTCTTCCATACTAATCCTCAAAGTCTATCTTTGGGCTATGTGCTCTAATCAGAGTTTATCTAAATCTAGCTTCCAAGGTTAGTACTAAACTGCCTCTGATACCAACTGTAACGCCCCGACCCCAGTTACCCAGAGTCGGTGCATTATTGCGTAATATTGGCATGATCACAAAAGATCAAGTCTCGAAAGACCGATTAGTTTAGTAGTCTTGGAAACACTAGATACATTCATAAGTCTTACATTACATCATAATGTAAAACAAAACTAAAAAAACATCCTATCTTTATATCCCCTCATATTATGCCTGCAGGTCATTCATAATATAATTCATCACATCCTTGAAAAATTAAAACATCTGAAAGGGGTGAGCTCAGATGCTCAGTAAGGATAACAATATAGCGGAATCTTTCATAAATAAACATTAACGTTTAAGGAAATGTATAACTAAAACAAAAGCATTTTTAAACTTGAACTTCAGCATAATATGGCAAAAATAAAATTAAATAATTCCATTTACATACTCACATGGATATTCTACTAGTCTAATAATCACATGCAATATCAATAACCACTTTCAAAATGATGAAATGCATAATGCAAGACTATCATAACCACGTTTCCAAGGCCTCGTGCCAAGACCACAAAAAATATTTTTTCAAGGCCTCGTTCCAAGACACTAGTTTGTCTCATGAGACCTACCGATGCATCGAGGAGCTATAGCGGGCTCCACCCGTCAGTTATTAAGTCCAATGCATTCCTCATATGAATAGTTTTAAACATATAATAAACCATAAAATAATTGTATCACATAAAACATGCATAAAGGAAACATAATATTTCCACACTTCAATCACGAGATATCAATACAACACATTGATATAATAAAAACTTTATCAAAACCATTTCCAATACCAAAATAAAATAAATGTAAAACATGGTATTTATTTTTCTTTTTTTTAAAAAAGTTATGGCTTATAGAGGAAGCCGAAACTCAAATAATAGTCACGGCGGTGGAGAAGTCGTTGTCGCCGCATACGTAAGAAAAAAACATTCCTTTTGTCATTTATTAAAAACTCTTCGTATAAAAATACTACTTTTGAATAAAAGTAAAAGTCAAAGGGGTTTATACACTGTATAAATGAAAGTTGTGTATAAATCCAAATATGCCTCAATGAAAGGAGATTGAGACGAATTCTTTACAAAGATCATTTTTAAAATAAAATAGATCTATTATGTGTATTTACTATAAGTACAAATAAAGAAAGTAAAAATACAAGAGGGGGCATAATAATATCATGACATAATTTGAAAGTAGTAGATTAACCCAAAGAATTGAAATTGGGTTAAGAAATTATCTTACCTCGTGTCCGACTTGACTCGACCGTTCTTTAACCTCCAGAATATTAATCTAGAGTTAATTTATAATTTCTTAAGAACATTTTTCAAGTTTATTATTCCTTTTATATCACTTATTACCATGTTATGAACATTATGTAATTATTTATGTTAATAACGGTCATTTTGTCGATCTTTGGTACTTGAGTCAAAAATAAACTTCTTAAAATTACAAGTTGTTCATGTGGTAAAATATACATTATATCCATAATTATATTCATGATGTAGATATCATATAAATAATATATATCCAGTATATACATTCATTTATAATATTACTTGACATTTAGAGACAAGAAATAAAATGCACCGTTCATGGAGACGGTAAGCCGTACGTACACATGAACGCTACTTTCATTTCTATTTCGTATTTAATGGAATAAAGTTATAACTATATAAAGGTATAATATAATTAAAGTATAATATAATGTATAATACCATTTACTCTATCCTTTATACATCCCAAATATGGCATTAACGATTCAAATCACTTTGAGGGGGCGGTAGTCCGCACTTCCTAAAATGAAAATATCGCGTTTACCCATAATGGAAACTATAAAGGTATGACATAAATGAAAAATACAGAAGCTTAAGTAAAACATAAACATATTATATATCATATATTAATATAGTGACATCTTAATGGCCACATTTTAAGGTGTTATATGAGTGTTGAACAATCATCGTTTTGTGAGGCAGAAATTCACCATCCACAGAAACAGTATGTTCTTTAACCATTAGATGTAGGTGTGTGTAATTGTAGCGCGAATCCTTCTTATAACAACATACTAGTATATTTAAGATACTGGTTTTGTTACAAAATAAATGAATAAAAATATTTTAATGGGTTGGAGGAGCAAAATAAAACAAAATAACATAAGTGAAGACATTACCTTAAAATCGGGTAACTCTTTTTGATTTCAGCCAAAGGCTTCCATGGGAACAATTCTGCCCAAAGTAAGGCTTCTAGGAGTAAGAGAGGGAAGTTGAGAGAGTATTTTGGTAGAGTTTTTCTGAGCCAAAAGGCTTTGAAGGTGTGAGTAAGGTGGTAGTGGTGGGGGCCTTTTATAAGAGGAGATGAGGGGCACTCTTGGTAAGTCATGAAATGTTACTTTATTATATAATGAGTTTCGGATTTTAAAGGTCCCACACTTATATACTTCTAGGATAAGGTGATAAGGGTTATAAATATACTCATCCAATAGGTTTTTGACAATTGTAAGTCTTATATTTTATATTATCTTTTTATTTTATTTAAATCGTTAATTAATGAGGTAATTGCTGCATCATCATGGTGTCATAAACAATTTAATTTATTTAATGTCTAAAAATTATAATTTTTTTTCATGATGTAGGAAATCTGTTTATATTTATAATGAATATTTATAGTAAAAAATATGACTTGTATAACCCCATTTATAAATTGTTTTAGTAAAACAACTCATGTTTGTGACATTTTTATTTTAACATTAAATAAAAAGTTTTTAATGTCATTTTCCTACCAATGTGGCTCCATGGGGTCCACAAGTTGACCCAAGGATTTTATTGGTCGGCCATGACTCATACAATAGGGGTAGGACAAGTGTAAAGGTATTTTAATATTTTTATAATATCATTATTACATTAAATTTCACCAATTACCTTTAATCGTGATTAATTAAACTTAAAAGTTACTATTCACCAAAAATTATTTTAATCTCATTGAACCAAATTTTACTTCCTAATGAAAACCATGTATGTTAGATTTTTGAAAATCAAATCACAGAAGTGCTAATGTTTCATTTAAATGAAAAATCAGTTTTTTAACTACCACTTAGTGGTTTCACTATTCATCAAAAATTGATGTTTTTCAGAATAGTGCCAAAATTTCACCCTAAGCTATAATTGATATTCTGAATTCAAAAATGAGTTCTATTTTAAAAAATTCCAAACATATAAGTTGAATTAATTGATTTTATAATTAATTCTCGTTGTCCCAACAAATAACGTGTTTCTAAGAAACAATATATATATCAAAAGATTAACAATTGTTTATGTCTAATTTCAAAGTGAAATTAATTCTAATTAATACCATTGGATAAAATTGTAAAATTATATTCTAATTATACTTTAAAACCACTCAATTGTATAATTTATCACTATAAATTATTTTGATTAAAAAAGTTGTTTTTAAGTATTTTTCACTATTCATAAAAAAATTGGAAGTTCTCCGAAAATTAAAAAAAATTCAACTTAGGATAATTTTGATATTCCGAATACAAAAACAAAGTCCATTTGGAAAGATAAAATTTCAAAAATTAGGTATTACTATTTAAAACAGCTACTTTTATTGGTTGTGGTGTGTGTTAGAACTCGAAGTTGCGTACAACAAACGCTACTGTATTATTCAAAGAGAAGTATACCGTGGAAGCTTGGGGTGTTACATAATAGGTTGTTTATATGGTGGGAAAAATATTCTTCAGTTGAAATATACATGGATTTTGTTAGTTAATGTTTTTCCCAAATTCATAAAAACCCTAAATCCAAAAGGTAATGGAAATTTATTTTGATGAAATAATTTCTTTTAGTTATGTACATGGGATGGTTAGGTTTGTCAAGTACTATATAATTGACCCATATAAAATATCCTATAAATTTTATGAAATCTAATATTATTTATCTTGATGAATTTTTATACATCACACAATCAATTAAAAAATATTTTATAAACCTATTTTGGAACACAAACATTTTTTAAAAACCTTTCTTCCCTAAATATTTAACCCATATAATATAAAACCATACATCTTAACATAAAATATTAGATATGTTTAAAAAAATCAATATATATTAGAAACTCCATCTAATTCACCTTAAATTAATGAAAATCATGTTATTCCTAATTTTTAATTCCTAAAGAGTCAAAAAACATAATTCAAATGATTTCATTACTATTCATAGTTCATCCACATGGTTTGGAGAACTGTGAAGTAACCCTGTGATAGTAACTAAATGATTTATATAACAATATGAATTTCCTTTTGATGATTTTATAGATCATGAAAATTAACCATGAACCATTGTTTATCCATCTATTTCTAACCGAAAACCTAGAAAATGTCAAAAAAACCAAATAATTATAATAAAAATCAATATACTATTACATTATATCAGAATATAGATTAAATAATTATAGAATTAACTTAAACCCAAGACTCATAACCTAAATACCAAGGATAAATGAAGTTTCATCAAAACAATTATTGATTATGGAATTACTTGTGATCTACATATTCAGCCCCATTTTCCCCATATACAAACTACAACAACATCACAAATAAAAATATGGATATAATAATTTTTTAAATGAAGTAATATGGGTCAACCTAATACATCACATATGCATGTTCACTATACAATCTAAAAAACATTCAAAATCTCCATTTCAAGAAATAATAACCAAGGGTATAAAATTTATATATTGGAAATGATTTCACACTCAAATATCATCAAATAAATTATTTTCTATTATTAATAATATATAGTATGGTGTGACTATATATTATACATACAAGATAATAATAAATTTATTTATATAAATATGAAAAACAATGAGTAAAAACAAATAAAAATATCAAAAACCATGTTTAAATAATAAATATTGAGATAAATATATAATGAGTAGTGATAAAAAAGGAATCCAAAGTATGAGGATGGATGAAGTGTCATATGCATGACCATTTTGAGATAAACTATATGACCCGAACCAGTATATGATCTTGTCCATGTTACCTGAGGTAACATCCAAATTAAAAAAACATGCATAAAATAGAATTAAAATTCATGTTATAAATTTGGGAAAAAAATACAGAATACATATATAATGCTATGGTAACTACATAAACTCAAACATGGGTTTATAGGGTGTTATCTTACCAAACTCATTAGGATCCCACTAAAGAGTTAAAATAATTAATTTTATAATACATTTAAAAATTTATAGTTTTACTATAATTATAAAAAAAATTCCATGGGAAGGAAAGTAATGAAAAAAATATTATACCTTCACTTCATTCTATGAAAAATTAAAAGTGGTTATAATAATTGGAAAATTAATTGAAATCCTTAAAAGGGATAATACCAAAATTATAAATACATTCGAGAGTTATCCAGTTTATTATATTTTCATTCAATGATCATTTGATATACCAATTAGAATGAAAAATAAACCATAAAAAATATGAAAAAAAATATAATCCAAAAAAATCAAAATAAATATGGTATAAGTATGACATCATACATTCAGTAAAAATATCAAACAATGAATATAAACCTAAGATAAAAAGTATATTCACAAAAAATATCATAATAAATACATGTAAATTAATGAAATAAATATGACAATAAGTAAATTCAACAATGTTTTATAAATATAACTAAAGTAAGAACATAATATAGCTTAATGACTATCATTATAAATTTTATAATCCTAATTTAATGATTATAGATGTACTTGGATGGAACCACCTAGTAGCCTATGTTTCATTACTTTTAAAATTTTTATCCAACTTATTAAAAACTATTCTCATCATAAGACCACAATTAGAAATATTTAAATTCTATATAGGGGTCACTCTCTAGTGATTAATCGAAACTAGAATTTAGTCAATCTATGATAACCCATGTAGTTTCCCATAATTCCCCTGAAATAAATTAAATAGAGGAATATAAACATGAAATCATGAAATAATAACATAAAACCCATATAACATATCAATTAATCTCTCATATAACATTCAATCACACTTCAAAGAAATAACTTCTTTCATATTAATACATACATAAAATAATAATCAAGTTTATCTCACATATTAGTTATATTATAAAGAGATTCATAAGAAGGGGATAAAAATCAAATGTGTTATATATGTCATGAGAAATTTTTAAAATCATAAAAATTGGCTTATAAAAAATATATGAAAAAATAACCATGAAATAATGCCTTTTATATAATCTAAGGATCAAACCATCAATAAAATCATCATTAAAATCAACAAGATGTTCAAATACTGCAAATTGTTTATAGTCATAAAAATGAGTAAATGAACACAATAGTAATTAAACAAATTTGAAATAAAAACATTCATGGAATAAATATTATTTAGAACTAATAAATATTTCTTGGAAATTATTTGGAATTAAAAACAAATTTTTGTTATCAATTCATTTTAAAAATTCCCCTTTGGAATTTTTAATAGCCCATGGCATGAATAAATAGTTGTTTTTGAATTCAATCACCATGAATGCTTTGAAATCTATTTTTATCAAGAATTTAAAACATTGAAATATTAGAAAACTTATATAATCCCAATAAATATAACACATAAATAAATATACTTGAAAATATGTGTGTTTAGAAGAAGAATGAAACACTCAACATATAAAATAAATAGAAGGTCGTGAGAATGTCTTTGTTAGGTTAAAGAAATTAACAAAATTAAATGAAATATTAAAGGGTAGTTAATGAAATAATATTCACCACATATAAAAAATAAGAATATAATTTGTATAAAAACCCTATTAAAAGGATTTACCACCATTTCAATTAGGGTTAGATAAAGAAGAAAAATATAAGTAGAGAAGAGAAATGAGAGACATTAGAAGAAAAATGAGGTGAATTTTCTAGGAATCCACTTGAGAATCATTGGAGATGAGCACATAGAATTTAAATAAAGAAAACTATAAATATTTTTAGAACATTATAGGAGTTAAATTATATAAAAGGGGATAAGGGGGTTCCCTACATAGAATGTTTAACAGAAAATATTGAAATTAAAAATCAGGGCTCGTTGAATTATTATTCCACATAGTATTCTATTTTTTTACCATAATTGAAAATTATACTAGGATAAGATTGAAACACCTAATTGACTTGGATACTTAGTTCTATAAACTATTTGATGATATTAATTTTACACTAGAAATAGAACTCACACTATGCATGGATATGCCATATGGTTACTCAAAACCATATGCCAACCATTAAACTAGATATATTTAAAAAATGAAAATATCAACTCCCAAATACACCATTTTAAATATAATAAATTATCATAAAAAATAATACACAAAAGTGACATCATGGTGTCATAAATTTTATCTTAGTTTGGGCTATATATTGATACATATATAGTTAGTGATATATTTTGTGTCTCAAAAGTTACATCATTATGAATGTTATTATGCTATTAATGATCTCGAGATTATGGTGGTATTATTTTTTATGATGTTTTAGAAATATTATGAAATTATATGGTTTTAATTTTATTTATTTATTAAAATAAAAATATGCATACCATCTCTTAGTTTAATTCTAATAATTTTCACCGATAATTAGTGAGTTCTTATAGGATTATGACTTTCATATCTCTTAGACTCCCATGAAAGGAAATATGGTAGTTGATTCACTAATAAGGAATTAAATTAATGATTTTTATCATTAGTTAGGATATTCATTTTTGTTTATGGATAGTCTTAAATCATTACAAAAATGTTAAAGGAAGTATGTGCTAGTGTTTTCTTATATTGTATTATACAGAATTCTCACTAAATCCAAAAGTATAGGATTATCAATTGGAAAACCTTGAGGTAGAGTTGTGGATAGATTTTATCATTAAAAAATATACATTTAATAGTTTATTAGTGTTTTATATTTATCATGTATTACTATATCATAATCCCTTCATTCCATTGGAAATGTGAGAATACATTCTTTATGTGTTTTGTAGCTCACCTTTGGAATTATATCTTATTATCTCTATGATTAATGATACCATGATGGATCATTTATAGTGGTTGGATATTAATAGGTTGGTGGATTATTTTAGGTCTCTATGTTTGGCCTCTCATTGGGTAGAATCCATGAAAAGAGTTCGAGTAATTCTATTACAACCACTGAAGGTTACCCAATAGAAATGGGAGGAAATTTGGATGGATTTTTTGACCAGATTCCCTTCAGATCTGGGTGTATGTGATTCATTTTATGTTTTTGTTATTTTATTGAATAATTGAGACTATTTCTTAGTGATCATGGAGTATAGTTTATATGATTCTTTTGATAGGTTGTATGAGGGGTTGGTGATGATGTATCATGGGGTTCTAAGGATGATTATCACTAATTGAGATCTTAATTTTACCATATACATATAAAAGAGTATTCAATTTTATTTTTTCATTCAGTTAAACCTTCAAATATATTTTTATTCATAGATGGGTGGTTAGAAAATATAGATGATCCAAACATTATTGAAAAAATTGTGTACATGCATTCTTGATTTTAGAAGTTCATAGGTGAAGTATTTACCTTTGGCTGAGTTTAACTATAATAATAGTCCCCAATCTTCCATTTATATAGATATATTTGATGTTTTCTACACGAGACCTTATAGATATATGTTTTTTGAACGGTTTATCTAGATCTATAGATTTATGGAATATATTTGGTAAGGAGTTTAAAAAACAACATGCTATTCTTGAGTGTATAATGACCACAAAAAATTGTTAAAATTATTATATATATTATAAGAGGATATTGATATGATTTGTGGTCAATGATCAATAATTTATAAATTTTTCCCTTGATAGGTGAAATGAATATTTATTAGGATTATTTAGATTAATCCATGGTTATTTGGACCTTTCAAGGTGTTGGAGTGAGTTGGTAAGTTGGTGTTTTTATTTAACCTTTCTATGTTGATGGATCATATTCATGAAGTATTCCTTGTGTCAAAAATTAATGATAACATCCCACTAAAAAATATGTCACTGATTAGGGTAAGTAAAATTTTGATAATTATGAAATGTTTTGGATAAATATATTGATATTCAAGATCATCATGAGGGGGTGTTTTGAGGGAACATTATTCCCACATTTCTTTTAATATTGAGGCATGGTTATTTATTTGAATGAATATGTGATAAAGCCTCATATATATGAGATTAATATCCAATGTTATATTAATAATAAGATAATTATTATGATGATGTAATTTTTGGTTTTATATTAATTAAATTTAATCCCTTATCCAATATTTTTTAATACCTTATGATTTCCTGATGTTGTTATTCCTATTTGAGAGGTATCAAAAGAGATATTTTCATTTTTAGGATATTTGTATTAGGTTTTTTATTCATGGGGATATTGATCATTTTAGAGGTATATAATATAGATTACCATATTTTTATTATCCTCTACATTATGGTTTTTACATGTTGGAGGCAAAAAAGTGATTATAGGTGGTTTCAGAGCAAAGTGATGTGTTTTTATATTTTGTGAGAGACCATAGTGTGGTCAGGAATCCATTACAATATGGTTTTTCTAGGTTAGACATGGTTTTTTCATAGTTATGGTGTCTTGGAATAATTTTAATGATATGATTGTTAGGTTGATTAAATTTTTTAGGATGTTTATGTCCTGGTATTAAATTATAACCTGATGATGCCCATTGTTTTTTCAGAGTCTAGTTTTAGGATTAGTCGAATATCATCATCCATGAGTGGATATGAATATTCTATTTTGTTGTCCATGGTGGATAGCGGTGTGGTTTGAAGTATTTTCATATAATCTTTTGAATATGAGAGGAGAACAATGTGGCCAATGTATTCTATGCCATGATGGTTTATGTTTTGGGGAATTATTTAGAATGAATTGTGTCATGGAATTGGTGGAAATTCCATGGATATAGTCAATGTTATTTTTAATTAAGGAAATAAATACTGATATTTGAGTAAGATGAGATAATTTGAAGGCTATTGTTTGTTATTCTCACGTTATTAAGCTATACCACAATGTGGTTAAGCACCATTTCTCCAATATGTGGGTATTTAAAAAATTTCAAAAAAATTGAAGTACCCCCCTTGGTTTTGTCACATTAGTTTATATTGAACTCTATATGCCATAAAATCTAATTTTTAATGGTAATTTATTCACTTTTTATTTCTTAAGGCCATTGGATTCATGTGATTGACTTCTTATGATGTGTAGAAACTTTTTTCTCTGTTTCATTTATTTTCCATCTTCCATATTCAATAAAAGTGGAATTACTTTTTTTTTCTTAGTTACAGAAAGGATTGAATATATTATTAATGGGGTATGGTGTGATTTATGTTATTGGGGGATTGTAAGTGCCCACTGGTGTTTGATATCAGTTTTCATTATTGTATATATATCTCATACCCTCCATTTTTTTGTTTTAATGTTCTAAATGGTATATGTTTTGTTATATTTTTCTTTGGTGAGTTCATATTATATATACATATATATAAATTTTACAATATGTTTTAATAAGATTAACTTTAATAAGTGAATCTACCAAAAATTAAATTTAAAATAGGTATTTTTATTACTTTCCACCTAAAGGCTATTGGAAACCACCAGAATAATGGTGGGAAAGGAAGTGGATATGACCTCTACCATCAAAACTCTAATGATCCACACCAAAAATAAAGTGACTCCCATGAAATCCAAATTTTCTATGGGATTAAAACTATAATTGAGTGGCATAAAACAATACTCTAGTATTATTTTACAAAAAAGACAAAAAAAACAAATTTTGTTGAATCCAACAAATATTTTTAACTCATAACAACTATTATTCATCTCCAGAAACTACATTGGACTAAATAAAACATGCATGAGAATCCATAAAAAAAATAATATAAACCTTTTAATAGAACACAAACTTGTTGAACATCATTATATATATTGATTATTCTCTTTTTATGAAATTTTTTCTTATTTTCTCATTTTCTAATTACTCCACCCCTCTCTATTCTCATGTGGTGAATTCCAAATCCTTGTGAGATTAGATAGTGTGTTTCAAATAGATTGGATTATAAAAATACAAAATACTATACTTTGAAAGCATTTTAGTTCTCATTACTATACACCACCAAACCCATACTTTGGGATCTACTAATAAACAAATATTTTTTTCAGATAACATGAAATCACAACCAACTCCCAAAATTGAATTTTCCATATCTTTGAGAACTATAGACATATTAAACCATCACCATGTGAAATATAATGATATCCTTCATCCTATACCCTTTATAAATTGGGAATAACATATTTAACATCTGTGATTACTTAGGGACATAATTCAAAGAAAGTGTGAGCGAAAAAGAAATACAAAGAGATAATCCAAAGGAAATATAAATATCATAATAAAAATTAATTCCTATAAATCATTAAGTATAAAATTATATCATAATAGAAGTCATAACATATAAACATGGAATAATAATGTGTAATTCCATGAGATCATCTAGGAAGGTATTTGATCATAATTTTGATGAACCATGAATTATAAAAATTAAATAATATCATTATAATATATAAGAATTTGGAAAAATTAATAAAAATTTCATAATAATAATATGCCAAGGATTACTACCATGAAATTATAAATAGTTTACAAGGATCATTTCCCATGAACCATAACAAAGAATGCTTGTTTCACAATCCATTCACTATAACAAAGTGTGATGTGCTCACAAACCATGCAACATATATATCATTTTATGATATATAATATTTACACAATGTATTAGAGGGTTATATAATTTATATCCCACTTATCACATCATAAAATATGCATTAATTTGTGTGCAACATCGAATGTAGATAAATAATAATCAAAATAAACACAACCCCTAGAAAATGAAGATGGTTATAAATCAATGTCTTATATCCTAATCATAGCCTCATAAATTCATGAATTATGTAAGTCTGAAAACAAAAAATGAATAATACAAAATATGTTCCAATGAATATTGTAATCCATAAATATAATAATATATAAAAATTAGATACAGATCTATGTAAACTATTTTGTATAATAGAATGAATCATGAGAGGATCAATTTTAATGGGAATACTAAGAGGGAAATAATCATTAAAAAATGATTTAAAGGTAAATAAACATGTAATTCACAAATAATATTGGAAACCCAATTATTTATACAAAAACTGATCTAATAATATGAAAGATATATGAGGACAGATAAAGAAGAAAATGTATGAATCAAAAGAGAATAATGTGGGAGACAAATTGTTTCCCTTATTAACATTGAAAGGTATAAAATTAAATAAACTCTTGAGTATAGAGAATCAGTATATGTATATTGAATAAAAGTATAAATGAATAATTTTTTCTCATGTATTTATATTTACAAGATTAAATGGAAAGTATACATGAATAGAACAATTACAAAAAAATGTGATCATCAAAAATTTGGGATGAGTTATCCATACCAAAATATTATGAAAGGGGTAAAACATGAATTGAATAACTTGAAGTCATATAATTTCCTAAAAACTAGAAATAAAAAATTATTATTATTTTATAAATAATAATATTTTGAAATTATAAGGGAAGGTTGTCATGGGAGAAGTAATTCAATAAATGTAATATGATATAAAATTATTTTTAACTTACCTACATTATTTTTTTGGTTTCAAAATAAATTACTTTAATGATAGTTTAAAATAATTTATATCCTAAAGTAACCAATAAAATATTATATTAAATTTTATTTTATAAGAAAATATTTTGAAAATAAAAAAACATTCTGCGAAATGGTGTATAACACCAAAAGTAATGAAAAATAATGGAAGTGGGATTGTACATTAAAAACATTATAAATTATGAACTATGAAACAATAATAAAGGTAAGTATACATATAATACCGAAAAATAAATGGATGTCTAGAATTTAGGTATTCAAAAAGTTTTAGATAAGACACTAAAGAATATAGACAAATAAGTAGAAGTATATGAAAAATAGATATTTCAAACAGAACACATTTGGAATTTAGTAACATTTTATATATGTTTTAATAAAATTGGGAATATGGAAAATATAATTTAAATACTTAAAAATAAGGGAAAAGTATAATATAATGCTTTAAAAGACAAATATATTCAAATTATTGAAGATAATTGATAAGGAAAAGTGTTCATGATTCAAAGGGAAAACACTGAGACAAAAAAACCCTTATAAATTTTTAAAGGTATAAATATGTCATGGAAATTTTAAATTTATTATGTAAATACATTAAAAAGATAAATAAGAATTTAATACCATATTTATTTTATAAAATATTTGAATAATATTTGAATAATTATTTGGAAAAGAGAGAGAATTCCAAATTTATGGTTGAGTGAGAACCCCATACCAAAATTAAAATATATAGGTAATTAATATTTCAAAGTAATTAAATGTTTATGGTTTTAGCCAATAACAAAAATGTACTAGAATATTTTATTTTGAAATCATAAGAAGATAATAATCATCATAAGAGTGAAATATGAAACAGAAGAAGTAATATTGTTCCCTATATTGGTTTTGATTTAATGAATAGGTTGGAAAGGGAACTAAAAAAATTATAAATCATTTTAATATAAAGGTAAAATAAAATATGTATATATAAATTAAATATATATAAAAAATGGAAGAATAATATATGTATAAGAGAGTGAAAAATAGGTTAAAGAGTGTGTATAAACTGAATGGAAAAGAAATGGGAGGGAGCTTAATTACATTGATTCTAAGATCACATGGATTCTCCTATAAATTATTGAATGGCTGAATTATATATTTAAAATATACTATTCAAAAACTTATAAATTTTTATTTCATATTTTATAATACATTTATTTTCTCATATCATTCATTTATTAGATAAATTTACATGTCGATCATTTTGAGGTTGTTAGTTTGATAACACTAAATCTACTTCCATACATGAAAATGGCCAATGATGTTTGATAAATGGATATATAATATGAAAAGATAAAATTTATTGAGAATATAAAACTAAATTATCATATAAGTTTCACAGTTTAATAGAATTGTCCAAAATGGTTACAAATAATGAAACACATCCTTGTACGCCATTTTTGGGATATTAAATTATCCGTGATTGTTTTTTAATATTAATAATATAATTAGAATTTTTTCAATGAAAATTATTTTTAATTTCAATAAAATATAATTTATCCATGAAATATATTTTAAAAATCGTCCATTGAAAATGTTAGTAGTCGATTCACATCAAGAACCATATATGTTCCTAAAATCAGCCATGATTAAATGAATGAAAACAACATTGAAATAGATCTTATGATTAGATAAACAATATTTCATTATAATTATATCTTTATATATTATAATTAAATATTAGTTTATGAAAATTAGAGTTTGGAAGTGGAATGAATAAAGAAAATCATTCAAGTGGCTTAAGTAATTGAAGACCAAGTTTGTATCTTTAACAAGAATCCTTTGGACTATATCTTAACGATTATAAGAATAGTTTTTTTGTTATAATAGATATTAAAAAATTGTATTGGAGGGGTTGTGAAGGTATTTTGGTATATACATTGAAAATGAAGGTGTTTTGGAGTTAATAAAAATGGGTGGAAAACCGGTCAATTTATATGTTAAGGGGAGCGTGTTTTTTGATTAAAACAATGATAAATTTATTATTTTTTCTGAGTAATGTTAATAGTGTTGAATAATGTAACTAAGTTATGTAATTTTATAATTCAAGGATAATATAATTGTAATAACCCAAATTTTCCTTATCTTAAGAATCATTTTATTTACATCTAATCTCAGTTTAAATGTTTATATATGGCCTATTATGAATGCCCTTTGAGGTAATAGATGTAGTGAGGGTGTCTGGGGATCTTTTGGAGCTTGGAAACCAATTTTTTGGTTGAAAATATCCTGGTGATAGTTTAATATGAACTTTGTGGGTTTGGCTATATGGTCTGAAAAACAATGTGAGCCATGGAAGAGAGTAGGGGAAGTCCGCATGATTATGCCAATCTATGTGGAAAATATACATTTTTGGCAGTGTGATTGGGAATTGTTTTTACATTGTTTTTCAAACCATGAGGTAAACCATATTCTATCACCCTACCTATAGATACCTGTGGATGTTCGGTAAATGATTTTTCACATTTTGTGGCTAAACCATGTGACCTAGATATTTTGGGAAAAGGAAAATTTTCCCTTAATTAATTCTTAATAACCTATTCTATTTTCACCACCCATTACACACATCAACCCCCTTAAGAGATCTCCTTGAGTAACTATTCTATAAATCAAGAGATATTATCCCTCTAAACTCTGATTGAAGTGCCTCTCATCTCGTTGGATCTGCATTGGTGAGTTCTCAACTCCTTTTTTGATGTTCTTCATTTTTCATGATATCGACTGTGTTATTTAGGGGAAATAAAGTATTTCCTATTATTATGTTCTTCATCTTTCCTATTGTTATCTCTTGATCTGAGCCGAATCATGAGTTGATACTGGATAAGATATCGACTAAGAACCTAAGCTAGGTGGTGTTATTCCTTTCGTTAAAATTCAAATTTTTTATAAGTTCCATTGTGTGGTGCACCCAATTTTTGGGTGTCACATTGAAATGAAATTAAATAATTTTGTTTCTAGGCATGACCTACATAATTAAAGTGGATTTTAAATGATTTAAAATAGGTTTAAAACCTTGAATTAAATGGAACCACCAATTTTTTGGGTGTGTTTTTTATATTGATAGATGACCCTTGATAGATCTTGGAAATGGATACCTTTGGGTGTGACCTTCCCCCATTACCTTGAGATGTGATTTGTAAATAAAAATGTACATCAAATTGATGAATACGATTAACAATTGAATTATTTATTGAATTTTAATATGAATTTTTAATTACATATTGAATTATTTTAAAGGAAGGGATAAATGATTTTCCCTTTTTATTGATATTCCCATGTGAGTTAAGTGGAGGTTATTCCATGTAATAGTTTGTTACGAATGAGTTTCTAGTCATAATGATTTTCCCATGTGAGTATTTGAGAGGAAAACCTTACATACATGGTCTGTGCCATTATCAACCCTTGGGGTGAGGTTTGAAATAAAAAGTTTTTGGTTTTGAAAATGACATGGTTAAATGAATTTAATTAAATGTTATTGAAACTTTCTTAGGATAAACATGGATTAAAATGAATGATTCTATGGATGGACTTAACTATCACAATCCTTGCTTATTCCTGATTGATAAATTTACTCCCTAGTGGACTACCGAGAAGATACTCTGAGTTTGTACATATATACTGAGTGAAACATGGATTCATATGAGAATTAATGGAACAGAATCAAAAGAAATTTGATCATATTGTTATGGGTGATACATGATCTTCCTTATTAGACTACCATGGATGTACTAGAGTAGAAGTGGATTTATTCAACACTTAGAGAGATACTTGGGTTGTTTAGGATCAATATTGATGGGATCGTAGAGTATTGGTTGATATGACACTTAGAGTGAGGCTTGTATTCCAACATTGAAATTACATGGATGGGATTAGGTTTTAAATTGATTATTGAATAAAATGGTTTATATGAAGAATATTCCAAGAAAAAGAACATGGTTTGATTAATTATTTTTTATACATTATGGATGGCCTATTTAGACATCCTAGATCATGTTATCATAGGGGATGTTGAGCTACACAATGGGTCTTTAGATTTAATATTCCAATTAGAATGAATGGTTAATTGAACAAGATTATAATGAAACATGCTTGATTGTTAATTTGAAGACTTATTTATTAAACGAAAATGATTAAAATATCTGGTTATAAATAATAACATAGAATTATATTATTTTTAATTTTGAGTTCTTCCTTTACTTGTTATATTTTCTAGCACAAAATTATTTATTATATTCACCGACTGTTTTGCACCTGAACTTGTGTAGTTTCCTACTGTTTTACTTCCTAAAACTTGTTAGGGACACCTACGTGTACCCAAATAGACTCTATAATTACATGTATGGATAAGGGAACATTCTCTCCTATAGGTTCTTGATGATTTTACAGTATAAGTAGAGCATGTGAATGAGTTGAGGCTCATGAAGCTAGGTGGGATAATTTTGGCCTTTTTGTACATTTGATCCATTTGTTGTACACCTTGTATGTATACATGTTTTGGATGCTTTATTAGAGATATTTGACATGTTTCATAATCATCATTATGTATGAGATTCCTGTGGTTTTGTTATCTATTCCAACTATTGATATATTATCTGTATGTTTTACTACATTCGATAGTTTTATGCTATTGATAATACATTTTTCAACACTCTTTGTATGAAGGAATAGTATCCCCACAGACACAGTGAGTCTATCAATGCGAGTTAGCAGCCTATGGTATTTGGGAAGATGCACTTGAGTCCATGAGAGTAGCTAAGCTCAGGGAACTATTAAGTGGCATCTGTGTTCGGGATGTTACAAATGGTATCAGAGAAATATTTTTTTTGTTTGCATTATTTTTTGGAAATAATAGAAAGGGATATGAAAGAAATTGAATTTTGTAATGACATGTGCCTGCGAATATCTACCCCATGTACAGTAAAAAATAAAAATTTCATCAAATTAAAATACTATTTTCTAGATTTAACTATTATAGTGTATTTGATTCAACCATATGGGTGGTGGACTTGAATTTTGATGTTATAGTTAATGTGATTAACGGTTCTATTTTGTTGAATACTAATGAGATGAGAGTATTCGATCTCATGAATCTTGTTATGAACCCAACATGAATCACATTCCATGCATTCTATCATGGAATTTAGGATGAATTACCTATTTCATGTTGTTGTGATAGGTGTTGATATAGTTATACCTTCTATTGTGATTTTGTACTAGGTTATGGTGTGAATTCGACAGACTCAAGACATTGGTTTCTAAGGAGTCTGGGACCACATGGATTAGAATTTGGTGAACCATTGGTTTAGCCTTTTAAATTAAATTATGATATAATGTTAAATGAAAAATGAATCCAAATGGAAAAGAATAAAGAATTCAAGTGGAAATGAAATAAAAAATAAATTTTTCATAGCATAGAAATTAACCTAGAGATAACTTTAGTAGTGGGATTTCCATAGTATCTATTGCTTATATACTATCTGTACGTCACCCACACATGACTTAGGGGGACGAAAAAGGGGTGTGGTCTTATATAGGAACAATTTTACCAATTCAATTTTAGTTTTAGCACTTTTTAGCTATAAAATTCTATAATATTCTTGACATGAGGCGTGTTCTCAGAATATATAGAGTTATACCACTATGAATTCCTCTAGTCACACACCAGTATGGTGGTGATGACCACACTATAGAGATAGTGAGGCATGGGAAACTAGTTGACCCTCTAGTAGTGATAGCTACTGTATCAATTGTTGTACCAGACATTGGTGTTGTGGTCTATTCCGTGAGGATTTATTATGCTTCATGCAGACCATTCAGTGAGTATTGCAACCTGCCATGACTATTACGTGGTTTACTCATGAGTTCCATCTATTGGATCCACCATGTTTTTTTGGAATTTGGAACCACAATATGTAGAGTCATGGAAATAGGAAATTCTATCTATCTTCGAGAATCTAGGGACACCTCCTAAGTGCAGGGTAAATCTTGATGTATATACATTGTGTGATTCATCAAAGAGATGGTGGGATGTTATCACTCAGATGGATCATCATCATGAGTTGTCTTGGAGGGATTTTCATATGGATGTCTATTATTATTTATATCCCAATATTCTAAGGGACGATAGAGACCTAATGTTCTTTCACTTGGAGCAAAGCGCATTATCAGTTATGGATTACTCGACCCATTTTACTGAGCTCTAGTGATTCATTCCTATTTATATGGGTGATAAGATATATACAAAAATGATATTCAAGGGTGGTCATAAAAAACTACATTCAATCATAGGTGAATGTCTTCCGACTGAATACTTTTTTTGGAATAGTGAATCAGATGCTTATCATAAAGCGTAATTTGGGAGAAGATAGAGGTTGTAGCCAGTACAGTTCGAAACTGCGATTTTTTACTACATCAACCATTAATAGGAATAATTGTCAAGAGAATCCATATGGATATATTAACATTCACAGCATAAACTCATGTATCTAGTTGTGGTGCTATATTTGCGGTAGAGCGGGATATACGTGAACATAGTGTACAAGAGACCGAGTTGGGTTTCGATCTTATGGAATGAGGGTCCAACTACAACACTTTAGAATAAAATTTCCTCTAGAAGTTTGTGAGAGATGGTATGAATTGACTCCACATTGAGGAGAAGTGTCAAAGGATTCTCATCATGCATAGAGATAAAGTAAAACTAGCTAATCAAGACTAGATTCTGGTCGTGGTTATGGTAGTGATACCCCAGTTTTACAGTGACAATAGAGTTTATCTAGGGTACCCAAAAATTATCACATGGTCATGGTTCATAGGATATATACATAGTGAAATAGACCATGAGGGAGAAGGATACCAAACCTTATACTATCATATGTACTATTCCACTACCCTCTACTTTAGCTTCTACACTTTTTGATGCATGAGATTTAAATATATTTTCATATTTCTCTAGTTTGGAGAGAATTGGATCGGTTTTGAAACCTATGATGGTTTTATTACGATCACTCAATTAGAGATTAGAATAGAGGATATACACCAGTGCAGGGAGAAATAGGTGGATGGTACACTTAGTCTATGCATGAATAACCAAAAATTGAAAAAACAAATAGTTAAGATTCAGTATCCTCTGTCATGGATAAATGATATCTTTGAAAAGATCAAAGGTGATTTGGCCTTCTCAAAGAATTTGTTGATATCCAGTTATAATCATGTGCTTGTTAGACCGTCAAACATACCTCAGACAACTTTTCATAGAAGGTATGAAATATATGAGTATTTGGTTATGTCATTATGTTTTACCGGTACACTAAAATTCTTCATGGAACTAATGAACCAATGTGAATAGATTTATCTAGATTCTTTTTAGGTGGTTTTTGTTGATGATATATTGGTGTATTATCAAAATACACATAATCATGACACACATCTTATGATCATTTTTAATACACTAAGAGAGGATAAATTATTTTCTAATATCACAAACTGCCACTCCTGGAAGGATCATATTCACTTCAAGTGTCACATTAACTCATAGATAAGATTATTAGTAAACCCATAGAAGGTAAGAATTATAGTTTACTCAGATTATCCGAGGAACATATCCGATGTTGAATTTTCTTTGGGAAATCTGGTTATTGCATGTGTTAAATACATGACTTATAATGCTTAGAAGCACCACTTATGAGATTGGCTAAGAAGTGTGTGATGTTTTTATGGTTAGATTAAAATGAGAATCAATTTCATGATATGGAAGGGATATTGAATTTAGCAATGAAACCTATTTTTCTAAATCAATGTAGGAGTGACACTATGCACTGCGATGCATCAGCTATCAAGATATGAGCAGTTCTTATACAATGAGGTAGATTCATGGATTACAAGTATAGACAGTTAAGGAAACATAAGAGGAATTACCCAGCACATGATCTTTAGTTGGGTGAATTTGATAAAACTTTATAATATTGGTGACATTATATACTTGGAGAGAATTTTGTGGTGTACAAAAACATTATAATCCTCAAATGTATATTTACACAACATGATTTGAATATGAGGAAGTGAATGTGGGTTGAATACCAACCATCTCTTAATTTTGATATTTCCTACATGGATAGTAAAGGGAATGTACTATATGATTCACTAAGATATAAGAATAAAATGCAGGTAGTTCATTAGGCTTGTCGTTAGTGGAATCTTATATATTTGTTATCGAATATGCAATTGGAGGTGAACAAAAATCTTGGGAAGCCTTTTATATCACCCTTATTTGTTACTTATAGCATGATGAATAGAGTTAGGATGAGTAATCTACCAAAACATGAATGTATATTCCAATGGGATAGTGTGGAAGGTGAGGAACCGCCTCTTAGATAGACTAAAGGCAAGGATGAGATTTTTTTTCATGGATGTGTATGTGTTTCAATAGACACAAATGATGAACTAATGCGAGGTGTTCATACTTCATCTTGGGAAGTGAATCATGGAGTTACCAAGATGTATTAGGAATAACAACATCAGTAAAGGTGGATGGGTATGAAAAGATATTTATTTTTTCATGAGGTGTTCAACCTGTAAACATGTGAAGGCAGAATTCTGGTGTTTAGCTAGATATTTACAGTAGTTACACATCCCTAAGTGGAAGTGGGTTAATGTCGTGATGGTTGTCATGATGGGTTCCATGATCTTGAATCAAGGTAATGATTTTTTATGTGTTGGTGTTGATAGGCACACATTATTTTCACTTTTCTTACTGATCAAGGAAACCTATATTGTTGATGAGTTTGGGTGGTTGTACATCTATGTGATATTACAACATAATGGGGTCCTAGACACTATTTTTTTAGATAGGCATGCCTAGATTAATTGAGGTTTATGGAAAGGTCTATAGATGGAATTGGGTATAAAATTTATTCTTACCACATCATACCATCCCCAGATAGATGGTCAGTTAGAGTGCACGATTTGGGTGCTTGAGAATATGTTGTGATCATGAGTCCTAGATTTCAGTCATTCTTGGGAGAGTCATATACCACTAGTTGAATTAACCTACAATAATATTTTTCTAGATACTATACAGATGGTTCCATATCAGGATTTATAAGGTAGGCCATGATGATCTACTCTATGCTGGCTATAGGCAGGATTGTTAGATATACTGGTACATCATCTTATTCAGGAGACAATAGAGTAGGTTCATTTTGTTTGGAAACAGATGGCTGCTGCACAGTCTCATCCGAAATCATATCTTGATCATTGAATATGACTTCTAGAGTTATAGGTAAGGGATCATGATTTCTTATGGGTTTCACCAATGTTTGGACACATAAGGTCATGAGACAAGTTAATCTATCACTAAGTTATGTTTGGCCATTTGAGATTCTGGAGAAAGATAAGCTAGTAGCCTATCAGTTACAGCTACCTCAGAGGTACCATGACATGCATGACATATTCCATTTATCTCATCTGTGACATTATTATTTAGACCCATCTCATGCCATTTTTTTAGAGATTTTTGAGTTATAAGTAAAGGAATCATTGAGGATCATCCTATATATACCGTGGATCATATCACAGAGTTTCTATAAGGCCAGAATATTCCATTAGTACAGGTGCTACAACATCCCAAATGAGCGCAAGATGAGACCTAGGAGTAGGAGGCCGATGTGTGATCACAATGTCTAGAGTTATTCAATTATCATGCTTCGCCACCCTTATAAGTGTAATTTCGAGAAATATTTTTTGAAGGGGAGACATTTGTAAGAACAAAATTCATCCTTGAGGTATGAATATTTTCATTTCCACTGAATCCTAGATTAAATGTTTAAATATTAACAATTGTGAATTCCCTTTGTTGTATTTTAGGTTTTATGTGTTTTAATAGATTTATTGATGCCCGAAACCAATTACTTTCATTTGAAAATTGCTTGACACATGGTTAGTACAAACCATGTGTGTCAAACCACAAGGTATAATAAACCTTGTGAGACATGGGAAGAGAGTCAGGGTAGGATGTATAGTTAGTAAAAACTATGCAATGACCAATGTAGTTTTGGTAGAAGGGTTTGGTATGGTTTTCACATATTTTTCCAGACCATTCCGGTAAAATCGGTTCGATGACCTTTCCTATAGATAACCATTCATAGTTGGTGCACAGTTTGTCAAAATGTGCACTTTATCCATGAGGCCCAGATATTTTGTGAAAACAACCATTTTCAGTAATTTATTAATAAAAATATATTATATTTTCACTCCCCCTTAGGCACAATATCCCCCTTTAAAACTCTCCTTGGGTGAATATTCTAGAAATTAAGAGATCATATCTTTCCTTACACTGATTAAAGAACCTCCCATCTTATTGTATCCACATCAGTGAGTTATCAATTCATTTTTAACCATTATTAGTTATTCTAGTTATCATATGCACTATTTAGGTGTAAGATAATATGACCAATTGATAGGTTCTTCATATGTTCTATAATTTTCTCCAAATATAAATTGATTTAAAATCTAATATAGGATGATATATCAACTATGAAGCTAAGGTAGGTGGTCTCATGGATTCCATTAAAAGTCGAAATGTTTATATGCATTGTTGTGCTGCACACCAAATTTCTTGGTGTCACTTTGAAATTCAGTGAAATCCTTGAGTTTATAGGCATGTACTATGTAATTAAAATGGCATGTTAATAATTTTATATACGTTGAAAACAATTAATTAAATGGAACCACCATTTTTGTGTGTATTGGTTATATTGATAGACCACCATGGGTGGATATTGGAAATTTATACCTTTGGGTGTGCCCATTCCCCCCTTTCTATAGGATATGATTTTTAAATGAAATTGAAAATCAAATTGACTAATTAGTTTATGAATCAAATTTTAAATTTAAACTAAATATAAATTTTGAATTACATATTGAAATGACTAATGGGAAGGAATAAATGACCATGGACCATGGTCCATGCTATGTAAATGCCCGTTAAAGCATGATTTTCTATTTTTATTGATATTACCATGTGATTTATGTAGTGGTTATTCCATTTAATAGTTTTTAAGAATTATATTATTGTCATAGTGATTTTTACCATGTGAGTATTTTAGAGGAAATACCTCAAATCTTGGATCATTCCATTAGAAAACCTTCAGGTGATGTTTGAATTATTGTGTTCTTGGTTTTTACAATGGAATGATTAAATGAATTTGATCAAATTATACTGAAAATACCATGGATTAGACATGGATTCAAATGAGTAATTCCAAGGATGGACTCAATTGGCTTGAATGTTGATTAAACCAGAGTGGTACTTCAACTCCCTACATGACTTCCAAGGATGGACTCTGACGCTTGAATTATATGTTGAGTAATACATGGAATCATATGAGACTTAAATGGTTGAAATCAAAGGTAAATTGATCATATTTTTATGGGTGATAATTGGGAATCATTAGTGGACTCCCAAGGGTTGAATTGAGTATCCATGGTTTTATACCACACATAGAGCGGTACATGGGTTCTTCAGGATCACCATGGATGAGATCATAAGGTGTTGGTTTATAATACATCTATAGTGAGACTTGGATTAAAAATTTCTAATTATATGGATGTTCTTAGTTAATATATATATTATTGAATGAAATGGTTTATATATCGCATCTTACAACACAAAGAACAAGCTTGGATTCAGTCTTGTTTATACATTATGGATGGACTCTTTATGAATCCTTGATCATATTATCATAGGGGACACTGGGCTACACGTCAGGTCTCAAAATTTATTATTAAAATATGAATTAATGGTTTATATAACATGCTTATAATTATAAAAGTATGGATAATAAATCATATAATTATTTTTTTAAATGAAAATGATTAAATGAATCAATTATAAATGATATCTGAGACTTAAAGGATGTTTACTATTTGAGTACGTCCTTTACATGTTATATTTTAATGCAAAAAATTTATATTTTTAATCATCAATGGATTGGAACCTAGCCATGGGTGGTTGCTTACTAGGATTAGGTCTCCCACCCTATTTGGTCCACCATTGGGTATCCAAATAGACAATATGACTATAAGTATGGTTAAGGTAAATCTACATTCTATAGGTTCTTGAGGATTAATTAGATGAAAGGGATAAGGGGATCAATTTGATGATCAAAAAGATTTAGAGGATACCCTTGAACTTTTTCTAATTTTTTCCATTTTTTTGTACCCCTGATATGTATACATGTTTTGGATACTTTATTATAGACATATGACATGTATCATCATTATCATTGTCTATGATCTTCCTTTGGGTTTGTTAATTATTCATATTTTTGAACAATTGTATGTATGTCTTACTACATCTGATACTTGTATAAATTTGATATTCCTATATGCTACACTTTGGTGATAAGTTTATAATCTACACATTGAAACACTTCGGCACTCACTATTAGTCAACAACATCAAGCATTGGGGGGGGGATGCATTTTAGGCCATGTGACCCACCGGGATCAAGGCACTATTGAGTGGCATCTGGGTCTGGGATGTTTCCTTAAAGTTTTCATAGATTATTTATGGTGTAAGTAATAATATATATAACTTATAATGAAAAGTAGAATATTTAACCATTCAAATATGTATTTTACTATTTATGAAAATTATAAGAACTTCACCCCTATCTAATTTTTATGTATTAATTCTAAAAAAATAATAATTCCCATTTTCCAAAATATATTTTTAAATTTGGTAAATTTTATTTTCAATACAAGTATAAAATCGGGGTTTTATTAAATAATGTAAAACATGATTTACTAAAAATGAAATTTTTTAGTTATATTCAGTAATAATTATTGTGTAAGTATTCTATGGTATATTGATACTTAGATTTAATTATATTATTAATGGTAAAAAGTATTTCTAAGATTAATTCATTATTTACCCTAATTTCCATTTTACTATTCTAAAAGTAAATTAATATTTTGATTTTCAAAAAAACTATTATAATAGTAATATAATACTTATAAATCCTATAAATATATCTTATTTACTTCATTCATTAATCCCATAAATTTCTCCCATAGTTTTTTTAAATAACAAATATATTTCTTATGTTTTGTTTCCATTTCACATTATTATTCAATGGCACGATATTTCAAGAAAACCATGATATTATAGTTTTCAAAATTCTTATCAAATTTATAATTTTTTCCTCATTTTCCATTGAAATATTAGAAATTTTATGGAATTTATTTATTATTATTATGGAATGTTATATACCGATGAAGCAAAATAATGTTTGTTTCTTTACATGTTAACTTTTCATTAATTATGGTATTCCTTTTATAATAGAATTTTTATTTTGTCTAAAAACATATATTTAATGATGATAAATAATTTCGTGATAAAGGTGTATTGAAAATCATGGTTTTTAATATTAGATATAGAATACAAAAAATACATTTAATATTGGTAGAAAAATATTAATATGAATTATGGGATGATGCATTACTACAAAAGCGAGGGACTGATTTTGTTTCTATAACCGTAAAAAGTAAAATGTATTTCTTATTTATTTTGACTTACTCGCTTCAATTAAATTAATTGTTTTAAATAAACCTTTATACTACTAAAGATAGCATAAATAAGCATTCATGCAACTCAATTTTGGTTAAACATCTATATAAAAATTTATGTTTTCTTTTTTAATTTTGACAGCATACTCTATCTTTAAATATAAATTGTAACTTATATTAAATTTATTAGATATAATTTTTGTTATATAAATTTACCTATAATACTATTCTGTTTGAATAGAAATTGGTATTGGTTCCAACCTTGATTTCTAAACCTTTATTAGATTCACATAAGGATTTTAATGTATGGACTCTACATCAAACACTAAAGGTTATCCCAATGGACAATCAATGGTAAATGATCCATTATTTTATATAATGAACTATAATTATTCTAAAAATGATGTTTTTTTCATATAATATTAATATATATTATTTGGAACGTTTTTATGCAAGGTTACACACCTACTAAGGAATAAAATTACAAATGGACTCTGGATGATGTTATCACTTCAGAGATTAATGTAAAATCCATAAATGATCTCTTATTTGGTTTCAACAGAAACAAATTTAGCCACATTTCCACATGGAAATATTAACATAAAATATAGTAACTTCTTATTATGACACAAAAAGGAAAAAATGTTTAGGATACTAGACATAACATGTGTAAGTTAGACTTTAAACATTTAAATATTAATACTAATGAATAAATTACTTAAATATTTCGTTATTTACTAAAATTATAAATATTAGTAAATATATTGGTGATGTTATTTATATAGAAACTATAGTGAATAAAATCCATTAGGTTTTTCTATTTTCTTATTCACCCAAGATTATGTAAATTCAAGAAAAAAATCCCATAGGGAAAATTCCCATTAATAAAATTATTGGGTCTCTCATGACATATAAATTATAGTGATGAGAAAATCTAAAAAAGAATCCAAATAGTTAAATGAAGAATATATTTATTTAAATTAAAATAATAGATGGTCTTCTAAGAGTGACACCATTATTGATGAAATAGTGAAAAAATATCCAAGTTAATTTGGAAAATGAAATCATTTTGAGAATCTAAAAACGATGAAAAAAGGAGATGATATAGTTAATTTCTCTAAATTATGAATAATGGTCTTATCAAACAAGATTATCCCATTAACACGGAAACTATTATTAAAAATAATTTGATAAATAATAATCATAGCTTCTTTGTATGGTGTACAAATGATTAAAATTTTATTTATCTAAATCATGTTATGCGGGAAACAAATATATCCTCATTTAAACTAAAGTAAATAATTAGGTAAAATTTTCTAATTCTAATTATAATTAATATTATTCATGTTATAAGTATCTTAAAAATATTAGATATAATATAGAGGAATTATTTTGTGAATTTACTGTAAAATTCAATGAATTTAAAATGAAATAAATCAATTATTGTAATGAGAATGATCAACTATATATATAAAAGGAATACTTATCCTAAATTTTAAAATTTTAACCACATGTGGATAAAATATAATACACTAATAATAAAAATAGAGAATCTCTCTCAAAATTCATCAAAGGTGAAGAAAATATTGATATAATTCTAGGCTCACAACATCATAGTAAGAACAATTTAAGAATTGGTTTCAGTATTTATGCTAATTCCTAAAATAACTATATTTTTAAAAGGATCATATCTGTATAATTATTGTTATTATTTTCATAAAACAAGACATAAAATTTATGCTTGATATGATGAAAAAATACGAGTTCAATTATTTACTAAATTCTCTGTAAAATACCCTCATATAGAGAAGATATACATTGTAAAATTTCTTTTGGATAACATTTGTGAATCTAAAATTAAATGGGTTCCAAAATATTTATTATCTTAATTGTTTTATGATTTTTTGATAATTACAAAAGGAGAGAAATTAAATTTAAATTTCTATATCTTCAAATCATGTCAGTCATATTTTTCTATTTTATATTTTCTAAAAAATTTCACAAAGGGTGAGAAATAAACATAAAATAATATATCTATAATAATCCTAATTATACTTATTTATCCATATCAATTTATTATATGTTAATTTATATAAAATTTGTTTATGACTTACATAATAATTCCAATACCCTTATAATTTATATCTGAAATGAATAGATACTTATTTATCAATCATTATTTAATTTTTAAAGATATGATACCTTATTTACAACATAATTATTTTGGTCCATCCCTACTATAACTGAACCAGGTAACTATGTACTTCAATCTTTTCTCCCTATATTCCAAAGGCTACTAACATGCACAAAGGGTTTCCATATAATAAGTGGGGAGACTATACTATTAGGTAAAATTTACAATAAAAAACCTAATTAAAGTAATAAAAAGAATTACTTATCCTAATATTACAACATATGAAAAAAAACAATACCAAATTCTATCAAACCATAATTGTAAATGACTTGAAATATAAAAATTAACTATTATACATGTCATAAAATTAATATAATATAACCAAGATCTATTGTGGATAGATTATATACAGTTGAATTAAAAGATTAATAAATTTAATAGTGATATCCACAATGTTTCTCTATTGTTCTTGCTAGACCCATCTCCTGACATCATTAAAACTCTACTATATCAACCATTCAATGAAACATGTCCATTTCCCCTATATTTCTCATGGAACATATGGTCCACTTGGGCTTCATGGAACCAGCTTTGGATGTGAGTTAAACTATGTACGCCACCACAATTATTTTTCCCCAAATTTATGGTAAATAAATGTGCATCCTTGATGTGAAGTGATAATAATGAAACTAAATAAATAAATCTTTTATCCCATGGAGTGATCCTACCAAAACACAGGTAACAATACATTCATTATCCATTATTATAATGGTATGATGAAACCATGTTCTTATAAAACATCATGTATGAATGATATATCACTAATCTTATATTAATCTGGTTAAATGTGTTATCACCATCTAGTATCGATAGAAGAATAATATACGACTAAAAGAATCCATTTATGTGAACAATAAATCACTCAACCAATAAATAGGATAAATGTGGAAACACATAGTTATTGGAAATCACCAATCCTAGCTTGATGATACACTACCAAGACATCTCAATTGGGTGGACGATATATCACTGATATCATTCTTAAGGTGGATCATATAAAATGATCAAAATTATGTACAAAGATTATACATCATTAAGGAGACATCCATAAGTTGATTATTCACTAACAATACCATACTATTGGTAAATGATTTACCATTAGTATCACATCACAGGTGTTCAATACACCATCAATATCAAATTTTATGTGTATGTTATTCCATTGAAATAATTCCCCAAGTGTATGATTTACCACATGAATAACACTAATAAGTGGAATATAATCCTCCAATAATGACATAAAGTGCATGGTATACCACTAATATGACATACAATTTTTTTTAAGTCCACCATTTCATCAACCCCTTGGTGAAAAATGGATAACTATCTTACATTGAGTGAATTATATACCACAACACAACGGGAGTGGAAAAAATATCAGCCTCAATCAACTTTATGTGGATGAGGCGCCACCACAAAATAAACAACAAAATAAGATGAAAACATTATCATTTAATATTAATATAAATATTTTAAATTGTTATACACATCAAGGGGTATGCTCTTATTCCATTAATCGGTGTCAATTTTTCGTGCCTAGGCTCTCATGGGGATATCCTAAACATAGTCAACAAAAAAAACAACTATAGAATTCACTATTTCACCATATTAGGATCCTTTACTCAATTCCTCAAACATAGTCTACAATAATAAGTCCAAATTCATATTTAAATAATTTAATACATATGATAAATGGTCATCGATGACCGTTGATATGAATGAGAACCTCCAGTGGACCCCTCATGACATTCCTAAGTTCCAATAATACCAAATGGAATTAAGGAAACTAATTTAATTTAAATTTATGGCATATATAATATGTTTAAATTTCACAAATTCCATTTGATTAATTCCAGGCATGTAAAAATACACATGAACGAGAGGGTAAAAATACCTGAGAATAGAAGGGTCCCTTTCATTGATGGTCCTTTATAGATTTGAAATTAAAATGAATAAATTAGATAATGTTAAAAAAAATTAGAGATTAATTGAAGATTTTTGGTGGAATAGGAATATAGAATTCGAATAGAGGGAATATGAGGGGTAGACTCACCTGTAGGAACCCAACATGATGAATAACACTCTAATTCAACCCCAAAAAATGTTAAACCACTAATTGATGTTGAGCTAGAGGAGGGAGAGTAGAGGGGGACATATATTTGATGTAAAGAAAGAGAAAAAAAATTCTCATTATAATAAATTTCAATTATTAATTAATCAATTTTTTAACACTTAGTTGGAACACAATGGGTACCTTATGATCAACCACTAAGCATTTAATGGGTACTAAGTACCCACTCAAATATCACCATCTGCTTGGTGGCCCACCTGGTTGTACATCTGTCATTTCCTCACCCAACAAGTACTCAATATCAATGCATTGGGAAAATAGTGGAATCAATCGAAGTAAATATCTCAAGGAACTCAATATATATTTCAAAAATGGACCTCTAACACCCTCACGACACCTGAAACACCCATAAGTTTTTTGAAATAAGATATATTCATTATGTCAAAAGGAATCAATTATTACTAACAAAAAACTGGGTTTTCGTAGCACCACCCTTTAACAGCTCTAAAAAAAGAAATGATAAATGGTTTGTCTTTATAAGCGCTAAAAAAAGTAGTGATAAAGGGTACTTTTAATAGCACTAAAAATCACTCTCAAAAGTGACCCTATATCAGTGATTTTTTTATCGCCAATAAAGGAACCCCCTTTATTGGTGATTTTCTTTCCGAGCGCTAATGAAGTGTATATTTCAAAAAATATTATTTCATAAAAATTAATATATTGATATATAAATATATAATTATATTGATATTGATATAAATATAATATATATTTTTCAAATAATTTTTAGATAAGTATAAATAAACATTTACACTTAATATATAAGATATATTGTCAAAATGGACTATAAAATATCTTAAACAAATTATTAATTAATGATTTAATAATTATCATTGACTAATAATAATTTAATAACAATTTCAAGACATAAAAAATCAAAATATTAATAAAATATCTAAAATAAGTTGAAAAAGTAACTCAAACTTCAAATGACTATAAATTTTGAACTGGGTGTCCGTTTGAGCTATACGACATTTCAAATTGAAGCCTGCGATGAGCTCTACATGATGGATATAAAATAACACATCATTTTAGTACTTTGTAAGGCCAAAAGGCACAAAAGTCCCCCAAAACTGAGTTTTTTTATAGATACCCAATTTTTTTAAAATTCGATGGAATTTCAACCTCGTTTCAAGGGGACTTTTGATGTTTTTCACTTGGGACTAAATTTATTCTGAGGGGACACATTTATATAGATTTTATGACTTTGAAATTTAATCATTTTTCATAATGAAATGTTATTTATTATAAATTATATAACTACATATAGATATTTGTTTATATTCACCCATAAACATTTAATTTTATAAATAATTAATTAAACGTATTTACATATAAAGAATATTTCCCAATAAATAAGGGTGATCTAAATAAAAAAATAATATCCATTTTATATAAAATACAAATATATTAATATTTTTTTACCTATATGATTTGTGTGTATGTTTATGTGTATATATATATATATTTGTGTGCATGTTTATTGAAAAACTGATATATACTATCTATATATTCCAAATATATGAATATACATATTAATATATAATATTTTTAAATATATATATATAACTATACTTAAAAATAAACATATAATATGTTTGTGGGTGTGTTGTATATATGTATTTATTTATTTATAAATACACACAAGAATGAATATTTTATAAATGTATTTAAACAGATCTTATTCATATATATTAATATATGAATACATATACAGATAAAAAATATAAATATATGTTAATATATATTAATATTAAAATAATTATATAAATATATAAATGTTACTATATATGTATATATATATATATATATTTGTTAATATATCTAAATATATAAATTAATATATATCTGTTAATATAAATATATATTAATACAAGATTAAATATAACAATATATATAAATAGATATATTAATAAATGAAAAGAAATGCAATATGGTGGATTAGTAAAGGCTCAGGTGCATAGGCAATAGGTCTCGAGTTTGAATCTAGGAGGAGACAGGTCACACGCATGGGTGGAATAAGGCATAGTGCTGTTAAAGTGTGGTTGGGGTAGTGACTCTGGCGTGTGGGCTCAGAGGTGTGATTGTGGGGGGGGGGGGTGTTCAAGAATTGTTGAGGGTTGGGGGGGGGGGGTTTAAGAACTGTTGAATCCCCTCCCGGATGTTTATTTATTTTTTAATGTTTTATAACTTTTATCAGAACTTTTTTAGCGCTGATAAAAGGCGGCTTTATCAATGATTTTCTAAGCACTGATAAAAGGGGCCCTAGCTTTATATTCAATGATATTAACAATGATTTTTTAGCATTTATACATGTATTTTTTTTATCACTGATAAAATACTGTTTTGTGGTAGTGTATGGGTGTCCCATTTTGCAATGAATCTACATATAACTGAGTTCAAAATAGATGTTCTTCATCCTTCTCACATGAAAGATGGTGGAAACCGCTAAAAGTTTGGTCGAAGAGGTAACAGAAAATTATACCACCAATAGAACTCCAGTGATTAGCAATAGGATTATAGTGGAGGCTTAAAAGAAGCATCATATCTATGTGCTTCCAATAATGCCTCGATAGAATTTTAAACTAAATTCAACTACCATAGTTTTGTTCACACTAATGGATATTTTTCAAACTAATGTCTATTTTAGTGATTTAATGACTCCAATGGCCTAAATTATACATGATAAGCTTTAAATACAAAAAAATGAAGGAATTAAAATAGCATAATCTGACTAAGCATCATTACAAATATTTATTTCTCTCTTTTAAGAAAAATTTTATTTTATTTCATTTTGTTATTCATTAAACTCTCTCTATTTTCTCATACTGTAAATTTCAAATACTTTTGGTACCATAGAATGTGTATGAATGTAATTTTATTAAAAAATATAAACCTACTTGTTATATAATTGTTGGAGTGTTAAGAACATCTAATGTAAATAATTTTATTCTATAACAAAATCTTAAAATATTTTGTGTAATTCCTTATTCTATGAGTTATATAGATATTACTAATTTCAAGGGAGAAGAGAAGATGCATACACTTATAAAAACAAAATTTAAGACATCCATATATATATATATATTGTATTTTCACCACCTTCTCAATTATCAGTCGTAAATATAAATTTAATATTAATTAACTAGATTTAATTTTTATAGAAAAATCACCATCCCATGTTATCCTCTTCGAAGAACAATATTTTATTATCTTGATGTTGTTAATTTCAAATATTTTTTTGACATAGGACATTCAAAATCTCAAGTTTTTTATTTTTTTATTTTGATGTGGGACTATCATGATTTATTTATCAATGGGTTAAATGTTAAAATTACCCTAATTAATAATAATAAATTGAAATTAATAAATAAAGAGGAGTTAGTCAAGAATAATTTACATGATTTTATTGTTATTTATAATTTTATTTTTTTTATTGTATGAGCCTGAAAAAATAATTAGGTGAATATAAATATTGGAATAATGTTACAAATTATACAAGGGAATCAAATGTTGGTAATGTGATAAAGAGGTCAAAATCTATAATTTTTCATATATTATTATTTTTTATTTTTTTCATAATGAAATAAAAATATGATAACTTATATAAAAGGGAATTGAATTTTATTTTTTTATTTTTTTATTTCTACTATAAAAATATTATGATTACGGATGTTGTTTTGGTAATAGAGAGGTTAAAATCGTGTTTTATTATTCTAGAGGAGGAGGTGATGTTGATATTGTTAGCTATTATGATGGATTGATGTGGTTTAGTATGGAATTATGTTGTAAATATGATAAAGGATGGTATGATATGTTGATATTTTTTTATTATGGTGATTTTTTAGGGATTATGTGGTTATGTGTGATGTAATCCTAGGGATATGAAAGAATAGTAGAAATAATTATTTGAATTGAATAAGATAAAAATGTGAATGAGTTTTTTTGAATAAATATATAGTGGTTTCAAAAATTAATAGGTGATTAATAAATTTAATGTGGTTAGTAAATGATGATGTTGAAAATTGTTAATGGAATATGAAATTAGATGATTATGTTTTATTCTAAAGTAATAGTGCATGCATGTTCTGTGGTTAGTGGTGGTAGTTATTGTTATTATGTGGAGAAGATTATGTGATTATCAGATGTGATTGTAGATGTTCCATGAAGCAATTAGACCCTATAGTGATATTCATATTATATTTTACTATTGTATATTATGTTATTTCTTACACGCTACCACTTCTGTCTGATAACATTATTGATTATTATATCTGGTTTGGGGTTACGGGTGCACCCACAACAATATTGGATGAAGTGGAAATAGATACCTGACCAATATTCTTATAATATAAATAGAGAGTTATGATAAACTTCACGAGGCACCCTAAGTGGGTAGGGGTGGGGGTGAATGATTATGTAATATGAATTAAAATTTTCTAAAACAACAGTCACATATTGACAGACCATGTTCCCTCATTTGATTAAATATTTCAAAATTTCTCACTAACTCATAATCCTTCAAACTGAATTAAATAAAATATTAAAAAAATTAGTAGACATAGTACCCTATTTTTTAAAAGGGTGGGACTGAAGCCTCATTTATTATTAAAGCAAAGCAAAGACCTCTTTAACTAAGAAGAGGGAGACCCATTACATAGCTCGAAGGACCAGCGGGCATTTATCCCATTTCATGGCCCGTATGCCCATTTTTTTGGCCCAAAGCCCATTCTGTGAATAGTACTACTACAATACCTGTGTTGCTACAGTACTGCACAGTACCCACCGCTGCTATAGTACTCTTTCGCCGCTATAGTGACCTGCCGCTGCTACAATGCCTATCGTTTCTACACATAGTACCCTATTATATTTACATGGTTTAACCATAATGGGATACTTTCAATAAGAATAAACACAAATATGTGCCAATGTACCAAAATCTAATATATTCATTATTTTTTGGATACAATTTTGATCATGGTCACTCTACAACAATTCAAATATTATTTTCAGTGGTTTAAAAAAATAAAACCACATCCACAGGGATGATCCATTCCATAATTATCTTCACATTACTTTAAGGAATCATATAAAATCTACAAACAAGAGTTTTTCTTTTATATAAATAAATATAACCAATATGTTATACACCAAAAATCTATATTTCATTTGTAACACAATGAGATTTAGTACACTTTATTTGTTGAATATCTAATATATTCAATATATTGTATCATTGGAAACATGAAACAAAAATTAATTTCAATATTTATCAAAATTTAATATAGAAATTAATTCATTATGAGAATAAAATTTGAAATATCGTTAATAAAATTACAAAAATAATTTATTATAAATTAAATAAAAATATATCTAAAATTACTTATGTTAATTCTTGACATCTTTTTTTTATAACTAATAATCTTATGTGTTCAAATATCGAATTATTGAACAAAATATAATTTCTAAGAGAATGATAATTAATGAGATGTCTTTAAAACAATTTAGTGTCAAAAATAGATTGTTTGAAGATTTTGTTTCTATATATTATCTATTTTTATGTTAATAAATTAAATTAATCACTTTTTAATAATGAATTGAATGAAATGTAATGATAATATATACAATAAAACAAATTAATAATCATTTAATATTTTTTATCTCATAAATAATAAGAATAAATTCACTTTACTCTTAAAATATACATTTATTAAAAAATTATAAATCATAATTATGAATTATTAAATTAAAATTTAAATATATCACTTTTAGAAATTGAATAAAAAAATTGGATTTCATATTTACAATAACTATGTTCTTGTTAAATAATAAGTTAAATTTAATTTTTTGTTATAATAATAAGTTACCAAGGTAAAAATTAGTCACCATCATAATGGTTAAAATAAGGTGAAAATGTTAAATCAAGAGGTCAAAAATCGAGATATCTTAAATCATCATTATAAGTCCCCAAATGAAGGATTTTTCATGGCTAACATATTTTTACTCTATAATTATCTATTTCTTAGTCAATTTCCTTGAAAATATTAATCATTTTATATTAAAAAATTTATATTTAAAACAATTCCATCCATATCACTAATAAAAAGAGCCATACACCATTCCACTTATCTACACAAATAATGATTAATAACTTAACTAACATCTTCCATAAACCCTACCCATCCCAGTTTCCCCCATCATATAGGTTCTATTATCTCTAGAATATTTTTCTAAGAAGGTTTATGAAATTCTCTAAAGGAGGATATCTATGATGTATGAGAACTGGTGTACTCAGTAGTATCTAAACCCAATTGGCCACATGACCTAAAGAATGCTTCCATGTATGCTAGAGGATGCAGAATAGTAGTGAGGGTCCTTGGCGAAACAATGGGGACATTATACCCTCATCATCAGAGTGTTACAAATATATATAATAATAGTAGAAGCATGAAAGATAACAGAATAGTGGAAAAGTTAACATCCATATTAAATAATGAAACACCAATAATTTAATCCATCAACTTCATTCTAGAATAAAATAAAATTGTTTGGAATTTTAGATGTTATATATACATACATGTATACAAAAGAAACCCAAAGGCTAAGAATACTATCCTCATATAGCATCATGATCCATTTATCGGCTCTGTTCTCCGACACCCTCAGGGAATAATAAATCAAGTATCAAATACTAGGTGCTAGCCCTTCTCCCTACATGTATTCATGAAGGAAATCCAGGTACCATACGACTTCTTGAGTAGGGTTCAAGATAAAATCAGCAGGCCACCACCAACTATGTCTAATTCCATGTAGTCTGTGAATATATAATAAGTAGCTTGAATGTAATAACAAAATGTGTAAATTATGTGTGGAAAAAATAACCTACATAGGTTTGGATTCTTATGGGACACCCACTCTCTACTGGCTTCTTTATCCTAAGCTGGAATATCTCTCAGTAATAAATTTGTCATGAGTAAATTTATAAGTAATTCAAGGGACCCATATCATAGCTCAACCATTTGCTAAAAATCATATATATGAAATATATGTGTAAAAAATCAATCCTAAAAATGTAAGGATCCTAAGAAATCCAATCTTGCACTTAGGATAAGAAAATGCATCGTATAATCAATTTATTATTTAATTTAAAGGAAGCCTAATCCTATCATTAGAGTTCTAAGGTGTTCCTTATACATTAAATATTTTCACACACTTTTGGGGTTTTTTTGGTATATATTTTAATCTAAAATGACATTAATTTAGTGAATATTATCTTTAGTATTAAATTATACTAGTTCTAATTAATTAATATTTTTATAATAGTAATAATTTTTTAATTATTAAATTCCCAAATTTTTTATTCCATGTATTATTTAACAGTTGTATTGTTTATGTTTATGTTATTTTTCATTATAAAATATTTTAATAATCCATTACTAGTGACTTCGCAGGTGACGTAGTGGTGTATGGTAGAGTTCCATAACAATGGTGTTTGGTGAGGTCTAGGGTTCAATTCCTCGGAGCTGCTATTTGGTGAATTTCTGCCTCCCATGTACCAGTCGTCTTGCCGGGACACTTGGTGTCTCACCTGGTGGGTAGAAGGGCGCACTTCACATAACTGATGGATTTCTGTGACGAACCATCACTGATTGAGGTATAACCCCGTGGGATGCCCTGTCATCAAGATTGAAAATGAAACCTTCCCGGTTGAGGCTTATCCGGATGATCTTCTCATGGGGAGGGGGGTTCCTGGGTGTAGAGGGTTCAAAAAGGCCACTCTTGGGAATTCCCTTTGCATTTAGAAAAAAATCTATTACTAGTAAATTTATTTTAGTTTTTTCTTGAATTCATTTTATTTTCATCAAATTTAATTAATTTATTTTGTAATGATCTAGAATGGACAACATAACATTTTTATTGATGGCACCTAAAAACATTAATTTTCTATGTGATAATAATATTTGGTATGTAGTGTAAGATAATTTCACCAATTTGTAAATCAATCTACACGTAATATAAGTTTCAATTGTGTGGTGACAAAACTGAGTCATATTTTTCATTGCACGTCATCTACATAAGATATTTTTTTGGGGAGAATTATGAACAGAATAATTTTAGCCCATGTGAAGGAATTTATAATACACGAGTTTGGAAAAAAAATTAGACCAAAGAATGGGTCAGACATTAATAAAATACGAATCGAGCCTAGGAGACAATGGATATCATCCTTCTATAGTTGAAGAAAAAGAGTTAGGGAGTCCCATCAACCTAGCCATTGAGATCTCAGTGTCAAATCGAGGACAACTGAATGGGACTACAAATATATTTGATCATATCGATCCCAAATATGATCTTTGATGCATGAATACTGAACCAAAATAGGTCTAAGATGAATTTTGAGCACCAATGTGTTGATTAAGAAAATCCAACAAAGTATGAAGGAGAAAATTAGTCACTTTATAAGCTTATATTTAATGGGTAAAAATCTAGTTGATATGTGTTGATGAATCTGTCATTAGACCATGAAAATAATATATATCATGGAGTCTAGATGAATTTTAAACATTACCAAAATTATATGTCAAATCATGATCTAAATCATCGAAATATTCCAGATCTGCACTGCATCTCTTATGATGACCGCTGAGCTACATCTACTGTGATGATTGATCCTTTTCCCTATGTTATTATATTCTCTCGAGCGATGTTCGGATCCAGTTAGATAGTTTTTTATAACTAGAATAATATGAATCTGAGGATGAGATATGTCAAAATATCTATAATTGTAGATCCTTGATGAACCATTGTTGAACTTTCTTCAAGGACACCCTCGCATTTCACCTTCAAACATGTCTAATGTTGTTCAATTTGCGTTGAAGATGACATATTAGGATTCATATTTTGTTTTTGGTTATTATTTCTATCATTTTACAAGTTGAAAAAATGGAATTGGATAAATTTATTTTTGAGGTCTATGGTTTAAAGGACATTGATAACTTGTTATGTTGTTTTTTATGTATTTTTTATGGATTTTAGGTTGTGTGAGATGATGAAGTTTTTGTGGGTAATTTATTGTAATCGGTATGGGTTGAAATTTATGGCATTCAACATTGAGATACATGATGCAGATGTGATTTTTTTTACAAACTAACCAATTTCAAGGATGATTCATTATGTTTTTCATGTCTTTGATTATGAATGGTTTATTTCAGGAACTTGATTAAAAATCTTAGCATACTAGTTAGATATTTATCTAGATGGAGGGATATTGACCTCATGCAGGTGCAATTATATTAGTTCATAAAATATCAGAGCCATTTGTCAGATATTTTGTTAGTTTCTTGGGTTACGATTGACCCATGGTCATTGAATGTTGTAATTTCATCTAGGAACCAACACCACCATACTTGAGAGTATTGATTTTTATATAGGTTTATTGCTTCTTTCACATGTGAAGGATGTAATTTTATTAAAGGATTATTTGTTGAAGTAATTGTTTAACAATAATTTTGATTTTGTTTTATTTATTTATGTTTTTAAATGGGTCATCATGTAAATAGTAAGGAGACCCCCGTTCATTCTGTAATTTCATTCCCTACCATATTTCTATCTTTTCTTCTTCTTTTTATCACTCTTTCATGACATTGTTTTTTTATAAATTAAAATTGTATATTCTATCTCTTATTTTTGTTATTGATCTATTATCTTAGAAAATTGAGGATTTATTTTCATAAAAAGTTCCAAGAGGGGATGTTTATTTCAAAATGGATATCAAAAATATAGTTTGATTTTTTATGTATTATTCACTCTTTTCAAGTTGTGATCATGAATTGATGTGATGTAAAAGAATCCATTATAAATAAAATGGGATTCTATTCTAAACATTTCATCTATTTATACTCTTATTATCTTTTATAATTAATTGATTTTTTAGGAGATGTTCTTTGATTTGTCGACCAAGAGAAAATCTCTATTTTATGAGGAGAGATATTCTAGGAAATTTATTTGAACTAGGAGATATTTTAATAGTTTAAGAGAGATATCATGTATGAGAGATAATATTTGATGTGTGTATTATTTTTTTGAGGGGCAATAAGTGTATTTTTTGAGATATTTAGTGTTCACTACTTTTTGTTGAGTTTAGATATTTTATTTCATTAGACCTATGTTAGGAAGCATAGTTAATCAACCTAGATCCAATTCATTATTAATTCATTGTATTATTATATTTTTTTAAAATATATTATCTATTTCTTCCATCTTTATTTTATTTTCATATATTTCAATTTATTATTTCTTGTTTAATTTTACTTCTTTTGATAATGATATAATATGAAAAATATTTTAGAAGAATCATTGATAGAAACACATTTCCCCATTGTGACCAACCCCTCAATTATCTATAGTGATATATCTATAGAATTATAAATATATTATTGACAGTTTATATAATAGGCCATAAAAAATATGGAACCATTTCTGGGGATGTAATTTTTTTAGTGATTTTTCGTTTTCTATCTTAATATGTCAAATATTATTTGAATAATGAAACTACCACTGTGCTCAGAAAAAAATGTTAGGATTTATTACATTAAAAGTTAGATAAAAATATAAAATTTTTAGTGAAAAATATTTTACTAAAATTATTTAATATTATAAGGTGTTTAGGAAACCTACTATTGATGCATTATCCAATGAACTTAAATAATTCTCACATGACATCCTTGAGTATTATCCAGAAGAGGATAATAAAAATGTGAAAAATCTACAAATAATTGATGAAGAGAATGAGAATTTTTATGTTTTTATAAATAAGTAATATCCTTTTATTCAAGTATGTTTAATAATATGGAATGAGATGAGATATAATGAAATAATAGACTCTAGAAAACATTTATAAAAACATTCATTCTATGATTTTTATTCTAATGATTTTTACCACCCTAACTAATCTATTGATTTTTCCATCATATAACAATTTATATTAGCTCAAAATACAATCTCATATTTGATGTATGAATCAAAAGATGATATTTTTATTTTTAAAGAGAGTTTGGAAAAGGATGATTATCTCATTCTTAAACTAAAACCACTTAGAAGTGTATTTTTTGAGCAAATGAAACAACAAGATGTGAACATTCAACGAGTTGGAATTTTTTTGAAGAATATAAGTTCATTTGTGATGTTTATTATTTTCTACATGATCTTGTTTATACTCCTACATTTATATACATTTAGAATTTTTATATTTTAGAGTCTTCGGAAGAATTTGATCCTTCACAACATGATGAATTTTTTAGTCTCCAATAACTCTTTGAAAATTTGAACATTGGGGATTTTAAATATGATGTTTTCAGGCCATAACATAGGTATATTTTGATGGAGAGGGAGTTTTCAATACAACTTGTTTATCTTATAATTTTACCTTCTGTTTTACTAATCAATATAATTTTGAAGTGGGAGTTTTGGATTAAATTATCAATGATTTTTTTAATTGATTGTATGAGGTGGAAGTCCATTTGTTTTTTTTCTCACCATATTTTTTCTTCAGTAATGTAAATAATTGAAAATATGTTGTAGTGACATAATTCTATATTGAAAAATAGGGATTTGAGCATGAAAATTTCATATCTATATTAGAGAAACAGTGTGTGATGAAACACATTGTGAAGAAACATTTATGGTGGGTTATAAACATAAATCCACACAACCCATCTGATTGGGGATGAGTGTAAGGTTGTCTAGATGTGGAAAACCAAAATAAAAAATCCCTTAGGTTTTTAAACACAATATTAAATTTTAACATTTTTTAGTTTTTATTTCTTTTTAGTCTTTCTTTAAAAAATGTTTATAATTTTTTGGAAGAAAATAATAAAGAAAGATACTCCATGAAACAATCCATATTTTTGGTAACTTTTATCCTACCTAGTACATCCTATATTGTATCCTTCTACCTATAAAATTTATAGTTTAATTTCATATTATATGATGAAAATAAACTGTGTGGGAGTGGTACTTTCTAGTTTCTTTGTAGTTATAATATTCAGTTTTTTGGTGATTAAGATTGCTATAATAAGAGTAAAATGTGGTACAAAATAGGATTTTATAGAAAATATTTTGTGCTTTCCATGAATAATTAATTCATGTTATTTTTTTTTCCAGTTTAGTAAGTGTGTTTGCTCAGATAATTTTTTATTCTATTGAAGTATAAATTCAATGTTTCGAAGGGCTAAAAGAAGTTTCATGTTGAAGAAAAATGATTCAAACCCCCTAAAATTTTCAAACCTTGGTTTTTCATATTTATAACCTTAAATTATATAATTTAGTTATTTTATTTTTCAATTTTTAGCTATTGGAAATACTCATCACTGGGTGAATTAATCATGGGTAAAAAGGGGAGGTTTATTTTTCTGAATCATATGTGCTAATTCTTTAAACTAAGGGAGTAAAATTTAAATTATAATACTTTCATTTTTCAATTTTTTTTTAAAAAAATGCTTGAAATTGGGGGTGTATTTATTCATAAAAAACATTTTATTTAATTTCATGTTATTTATAAATGGAATTGTTTTAATATTCTGGTTGTTTCTACCCATTTTACTATATTTGTGTGTTGAAAATTTGGTGTGCATGCATAATTTTACACTTTGCTTAAAATCATTGTTGACGAACAAATTTTTGCATTAATATTACTTTAAAACCATGATTTTTATGACTTATTAATGAAATAACTATTTGAAACCTTTTAACATGTTTTTATTGTTTAACTTAATTTTGTAGAATAATTTTTGATCTTTATTGTAACCCTTTATAAGAAATTTTTGGTTCTGAATTGAAAATATTTTTAATACATTAAAAATTATTAAGCGTTATTCCATGTTGAGTTCATCATTGAGGATAGAGTTGGGTTTTATGTGTGGGTAAGAGGGTCTTCTTGATTGTTCTTAACATTTTATAATTGAAAGAATATAAAAAACATTGATTTTTTTGTGAAATTGTATGTTTTTAGCCTCAATTTGGGATTTTAACTAGGTTAAAAGTTTTCTCAACATTGAGGGATGTGATGACACCTTGACGAGGTTAACCTATAATACCTATTGGATTAAATTGAGTAAATAATTTCTCTTGTCCTTTTGAAAAAAAATGTATTGTTGTAAAATCATAGGAAAATCTCAGATGAATATTTTTTACTTTGAAAATTTTAATTTGAATTTAACTCATGGGATATGCATCAAAATAGACCATGAAATAAAAATACTAATCTGGGTTGAGCCAAAAAATATTTATTCATTCATACAATATTCAATAAGGTTTTCGATGTGTTATTTATCTTGAATGAAATTATTAAACATTCCCAACCAAGAAGAGTGTCTATTTATTATTTTCTTTTAATTATGTGTGTTTGATCACCTAGAGGTAAAGAGAATTTTGGACATTCATTGGATGAAAAATAATTTTTATTAAATTCTCTTAAATTTTTTAAATTTAATTATTTTTTTAAAATTGTAACCTATTTGGAACTGAATAAGTTTAATGTATGGGGGAATTAATCTTTTATTCTTGAAATAATCCATGAGGGAAAAATAAATTTTTAGTAGAATTATTATTTTTCCATTTTAAGATTTATATTATACTATTGAGATGTACTATGTTGTTTATTAGGGAAAATAAAACTATTAAGCATGGGTAAATTTGACGTGGCCTTTATTAATCACATTTTTTCACATAATTTTTGGGGTTTTTATGTATTTTAAGATAAAATGAATTTAATTTAGTGAATCATCACTTTAGGATTAAATTATAGTGATTATACTAAATAAATTGTCTTTATAATAATAGTGATTATTTTATTGTTTAAATCATTTATTTATTATTCTTTGTATTATTTAATATTGTTTATTGTTTATTTATTTCTTATTCTTATTTAAATAATATTTTACTAATTTGTTACTTGTTATGTTATTTTATCTTTTTCTTGTATTTATTCAATTTTGAATAGATTTTTTTTAATTTTTTTATTATATTTGTGAACAGTGGACAATGCATGATTTATATTGAAGGAAACTAAAAACATTAGTTATTTATGTAATATAATGTTTGGAATGCAGCCTAAGATATTTCACCATTTTGAAATCAATGTCCATGTGTGATAAATATAAATTTTTTGGTGACAATGCCATGTAATATTTTCTTTAGACAACATCTTTATAATATATTATTTTATAGGATAAATTTATGATGCTAATATTTTTATCACATGTAATCTAATTTGTATTACATGAGATCAGTACAAAAAAGTTAGGCCAAAGAAGGATCCAAACTCAAATTTAATAAGAATTGTTCCATGAAGACATTGGAGCTCATCATTCCACAGTTAAAGGAAAAATGTTAGGTATTCCAAGAAAATGAGTCCTTAACATACTAGTGTCGATCCGAGCATAATCAATCCAAAATCTGGATCTGTTTGAGGTTCTTGATCTCAATGATGATCTAAAATGGATAAAGGAAAAACTAAAATAGATTGATGATGAATTTCGAGCACCACTATGCTAATTAAGAGAAAATGACCGAGTATGACGGAGGAAATCAATAAATTTTTGAGATAATATTTGAAGGATACAAACCCAATTGATATGTTTTAATGATCTTTGGGCTTGAGCTTATTCGAGGAAGATCTATCATGGAGTCTGATTGTGTTTGAACCATTACCAATACTTTATATTGAATATTTATTTGAATCATCCAAATATTTTGGATCTTTTCTACATCTCTTATACTAATCATTAAATTTATTATATTATAATGATTTATATGTATTTACATTTTTATTATGTGCTTTCGAGCTGAGTTGGGATCTGATTAGAAGAATGATTCTTTTGAAACTAAAAAAATATGAATCTTTGGATGAGATAAGTTGTGATCTATGAAATTGAAGATCCTTTCCAAACTCCTATTATGGTTGATTCAAGGATACCATCATGTTCCACCTTCACTGTTGGTCATGCTCGTTTAATGCATATTGAATATGAGATATTGGGAGATGTATTTTTTTGCTGCTTATTTTCCAATCTTTTTTCAGGTTGAGAACAGTGGAAAAATATCATGATATTTCTAAGGTCTATGGTTGTATGGACATTTAGCATTGCATGAGTTGTGTATTATTTATTTATAAATGATTTTAGGTTTATTGAGATGATGAATTTGTTTCAGGGAATTTTCCAAGACCAGTATGTGTAAACATTTCTTGAATTCAACATTGATCCTCTCAGTGAAAAGGTTACATTATTTAAAAACTCAAAAATTTAAAGGTTGATTCTATATTTATTTCATGTTTTTGATGAATAATGGGTGATTACCTAAACATGATAAAAATATTACCATACCAGTGTGGATATTTAAGTGTATGGATAGATAATGACCTCATGTATATATATTTCATTCAGTTGGTAAAATTTTAGAGCCACTTTTTAGAGTTTTTTGTTAGTTCCCTGGGATATTCATGACATGTGTTCAAAGAAAGTTGAAATTTAATCTAGGAACCTACACCATCTTAAAAGGGATAAATGATTTTTCTATAGGGGTTTTGTTTTTTCCCATGCAGAGGATGTAATGTTAGTAAACAATGGCATGCGGAATTATTTTTTTACTATCCTTTTTATTTCTTATTTTATGCTTTTAAATTGGTCATCATGTCTAAATAAAAGAGATCCCACATCATTATGCAATTTTATTCTCTCTAATTTTCTCTCCCTCTTCTTTTTCTTATTCTTATTCTCCCTATTATGTAACTTTATTTTTTATAACTATAAATTGTTTGTTCTGTCATTGCTTCCTATTTTTAATATTCTATCTTCGATCAAGGAGGAATATTTTTCATACCTAGTTTTAGGATGTTTCCTTCATTGCAAATTGGAGATGAAAAATCTAGTTTGAGTGTTGATGTATTCTTCACTTATGGAAAGTTATATTCTTAAATCGAGGTGAAATTGGAGAAACATTCCTCATAAGAATTGGTTTCTAGTCTAAACTATTTATCTTTTTATCCTATTATTCTCTTTTCTACCCAATTAATTTTTTTACGATAAGTTTTGTTCTTTTTAAACTTAAAAATAATCAATTTTTCATGGGGAGAGATCCTATGAAAATTTGATTTGACATAGGAGATCTTTTCAAAATTTAAAATCGAATTCAAGTTTTGGAGGTGATCATTCATGTTTTAATTCATTTTTTAAGAGAAATAGGTGTATGTATTTAGATATTGATAATGTGATATGTATGGACAATTTTCGAAAGTTTATTGATTTAGATTTATGATAGGAAGCAAATTTAATTAACCTGGAATATGTTCATTCTTACATTCTTTTATTCTTCTCATTGTTTTTGTTACTCTTATCTATTTATGTAGTTATTATTTTCTGTCCACACATTACAAATAACTATTTCATATTTTATTTTACAATTTTTGATAATGAAAAAATCAAAAAAATATTTTATAAGAATAATTGAGATAGACACACTTCCTCCTTGAGACAAACCCATGTGTTAGCCAATGTGATATATCTAAGGAATTCAAAATTGATTATTTATAGTTCATAGAACAATATATCATATGCCAAATTTATAACCATAGTACTAATCCAATAATAACAAGAACCCGTCACCTTATAGGCCCAACATAGGCATTCCTCATAGATATCCTCGTATATCTCTAGTTGTGGTATATAGTCATCACCCTATGAGTTTAACCTTGGTGATCTAAAATGGGACCCCATGTGTTTCTCATGGAATATAAAATGAACTTCCCTTTGATTCTATCTAGGTTAGTTCACAAATGGGGTCTATGTACATATCTTTTCATAACAAATTCTTCCCTCTAAGTTTGTCCATAGTAGTCCAAAAAGGTATTACTTATTTCACTTAGGCATATATAATATTTCATCTATGTGAGTTTGTCCATGGAGCTCATATGAGAAACCATGTGTCACCCATAATTCATAATAAATTATTTACAATTCATTTAATTAAATATTACTAATGATTTCATTTATGTATTTCTAAGATGAAAACAATATTTCACTCTTGATAAGGCAATAAAAATGGCCCTGGTCCTAGAGACCATCCATAACATTTTTTTCACATCTTAACTCATTTGAGCATCAAATTTATACAATAAATTTACTCACATACGAAGGTGGATCAAATAATAACACATTCTTCTAAGTCGTAGCATCACTTGAATCCTACTATTCAATTAATTTGGAATTTTGATTTAAATAACATCCAATGCCTAAGTGAGAAGGACAGTGGCCAAATGAATAGGGATATGGTCTTTAATTCCCCCTTTTATTAAATTCATTTAAATATCATTCCATTCATTTAACTTCGTAGATAATGGATATTTAACACACCTATAAGTTGAATCAAATTCATAGTCCACCTATTGTAGTTTTATAAAAATTTTCAACACTCCCAAAGGGGAGGATAAATTCATGGTTGTTAACCATTAAAGATATATTAAAATTCCTCATAGGTAATATAGGTTAAGATTTAAAATTTAATTTATCATTAAATCCATTTAATAATTGGTACTCCTAAAATCCATCACATGGCACAAAAACATATATATAAACTTCATGACTTTGAGATAAAATAATGATACCACCTAACTTAGGTTCATTGTAGACACCTCGTATATTTTGTTCCTCTAATTCAGGATAGAACAGAATAAATATAGAAAAAAGAGAAACTCCCTAAAAGCAAGGCATATTTGATCTCACCAAATAACCTAATTTATGAGAAGAGTAATTAATAATATAAGTATATAAATAGATATCATACAAGTTTCTATATAATGAGAATGATGATAGCTCGATCAGAGTCATGATGAGGAAGATCCTTGAATTCCCCACATTAGGCATGGATAAAGAATCAATGGAAGAGAGGGATGATGTGCATGAGAGAGAATGGAAAATTGATAGGTAATTTATAATGATTTTAGGAAAAAAAATTCTCAAACATTATATGTGGAATAGTTTGGCCACATTATTAGTCAAACCATGTGCCAACCATGCACACCTTACTACCCAAGAGACACACTTTGTGTGACCTTCATTGCATCATTAAGAAAACTATGAAAACACCATGAAAAACCACGGTCACATCATTTAATGAAAAAATGATTCTTTTATAGTTTCTTTATATTTTTTGGAACCCAAACTAGGCCACATAGTTACAGTAGAAGGTTAGCTATAATAATGTGCCAACCACATGCCTCTTCTATTTCATCCAAAAGATGTATCTCAGGGATCCTAACATGAATTAGACAATCCTGAACCCTTTTAAAACCCATAGGGAACATTTATATTAATAAATGAAAAGATTTATATATGATTTAAAGGGTACATATATCATAGAAATATTGGGTTCCTACAATATTTCCCCCTAAAGAAACTTGTCCCCGCGTTTTCCTTTCAAGGGTAGTCAAAGATGATTTTCGAATAACTCTTTCCATGGGGAATGTAAATCATCTACCTAGTCGCATACCATGTCCTATACTTGACTATGATTCCATGGAACCCATACTATAGAAACATACCCACCTCAAATCAACTTCATTCCCTAATCAACAACAAGGATAATATTCTCCTAAAAGTATATACAAACTGCCAACTCAACCTCCTCTGGATCAAGAATATTTTATAGATCAGAATGATATCAGTGAAGATGAGAAATGTGGAAGAGGTCATATAGGACCTAGTACCCCATAGGTATCTAAAAATGATAGGATACTATCCTGAATATCTATAGAATCTAAAAGTACTAGATGTAATGAGGAGATAACTTCCCTTGTTTTCAAATCCATATATTCTTTAGTCTAGTAAAATCTCCCATGAAAACCCAACTCCCTGTCTCGAAATCTAGTCATCAATGATAATGATATGCATATGAATTTTGTCTATACTGGGCTATATTAATCCACTTCTTGATTGGATAAACCTACTCTAATGTATCCTCAAAGAGATAAGGACACAATAGTGCTACCTATTCTACCTTTATCCTATACAGGGGTGCACGGCATGACCTACCATACATGTCCTCCTAAGGATCCATCTGTACGGTCATCTCAAAGATATTATTGTAATATAACATGGAAAGTGGAATGTTTTTCTACCAAGAACCTCTAAAATAAATTTTAAATTATAAAATCATGTACTCTAAAACCATTATCATATAATCAGACTAGCCATCAGTCTATGGGTGATAGGTTATACTCAGTAGTACCTATAAACTATGAACCCTCTACAACCCCTACCAGAACCACCACATTACGTGAGAAAATAAGTTTTATATGATAAAATTTTGTACTTTGTGGAGTTATATGATCACATAAAAGTAGATCCTCCTGATATCATCTACTAAGAAGACTCCTGAATATGAATGAAAGGAGCCCCCATGGTTAACCTATCTACAATCACCCATATGGTGTCACTAAATTGAGGTGATCTCATATATCATTCCATGAAATAAATTTTTATATAATACCACTTACACACACAGAAATATAATAGTTTTAAAATATGCAATGGTTGTTGGTGTTCCACCTTCACCTTCTTACAAGTAGAACACCGTTTAACAATCTCAGCTGTCTCCCTTTTCATCCCCGACCACCATTTTTGGTAGTTAAAGGTATGCTACAACTTTGTATGACCGGGATGAACTTCAACTATAGAGGAATGATACTATTTTATAATATCATCTCAAATTTATATAGGAACCCTAATATCTACATGAATTTTGATGATATTATTCCCATAAATGACCCAACCAGGTGGTGGGTCATCACTTATAAGAATCTCTCATAGGACAAAGCCCTCATAATCGAATAATATCCTTATCTTAACTCTATATATAAATGAATATATCACTAATAACAATGAAATTATATACTATAAAATATTTTCATAAACCTTTAGTATCACCTCAAAAAGTAGTTCTATAAGCTGCTACTCACTACTTGCCTCCTGTACTGCATGTGTATGTGTCCTTATGCTCAGCTCATTGGCAACTTCATTTCCCTTCTGAGGCATATAGGAAAAATCAATGTTGAAGGAATATAAGTATTCAAACAAAATTAATTTACTAATATTAAAATCATTTAGTTAAAATATTAACCTGGGGAATTTAGGGTATGTATACCCACAAAATCATCTCCTAGTTTGTAATGTCTAAAAAAATTCAATGTGTGAAAAAAATATATCTCAAGATTGATAATCAGATAGTTCCTGTCATGTGACCTCAACTAACGCGACTCGTACAAATGAATATATTCTTCAACATCATAACAACTGTTATCCTTATGCATGATGCATCACAATAAACTATATAGGTTTTTCCTGGCTCTGGAAGAATGAGGATCCATACTGAAGAAAGTCTCCATTTTATCCCGTGAAAGGATGTCTCCTAGGATTTTGTCCATGTAAACTTCACACCCTTATTATTCAAGACCATAAGAGTTTCTAATAGGTATGATAAGTCTTAAATGAAAAACCTTTAATAATATTCTATCCCATTGAAACTCTATATATGAAATATTTTATTGGGATACTCCCAGTAAACTACAGGTCTCACCTACTCTAGGTAAAATGAAACTGCTATCATTTAGATATTGTGAACAAGGAAGTGAACATCATCTATCCAAAAGTGTAATTTTTATATCTTATTATATAAATTATGCTCTCTTAGAGTATTCAATTTGATCCCAAGATATTTGAAATTTTCATGTAGAGTTTGATAACACACCAAAATATCATCTATAAAGTCCACCACAAATGAATCCAATGAAGGGTGGAAAACCTAGATTATCAGTTACATGAAAACTGAAGACATGTTCATGAGATTGAATGAAATGGACAAATACATATAAAATTCATATATTCTATGAAATTATATTCATGATATATGTGATGGTAAAACACGTACATAATGATAACTCTGATATCAAATAATTCTTGAAGAAAACCCGTGATCCTTTGAGCTAGTCAAAGAGATCATCTATACGAGGAAATGGATACCAATTCTTAACTATATGTTTTTTTAACATATGGTAATACATTAAGATACTAAGGGTATTTTCTACCTTCTTGTCTAAAAGGACGGGTGAACCCCACATGAATAACTAGGTCATATAAAACCCTTATCTTCCAAATCCTCTAACTATCTCTTCAGGTACTATAACTCGGTAGTATCCATCATATAAAGAAGAATGGATATTGATGTAGCTCTTGAAACTATTTTGATGAAACAATATACCTCTCTCTCGAGAGGTGTCCTTAAAAATTCATTTCGGAAAACATCAATGAAATGATCTGCCATTGGATATAAATCTACTTGATACATTCTATCATTATCAATGTAGAATCTAGGAATCTGGAATTTCATTACTCCAATCCCACAATACTTGGGTTTAGCATGCCTTGTATATAAATCCCATTCACTATTTTTAATGAAATCCCTTCCCATGGGTGATTTGAAAGTCACACTTCAATGATAGTAGTCAACATAAGAATGATAGTGAACCAAATAGTCTATCTTGAGGATAATATCAAACATTTTCATATTGAGGAAAAACAGGTCCCGAATGAAGGAACACAAACCAATATCAGAGGGGGAACTCCCTACAATAGTTTACACTCTATGATCGTATTCTAAACGTATTATCAAGTTCCATCATGCCCCAAAAAATAGAAAATCGGGATCAATTATCTCTACAATAGGCATAGATATGAAAGAATTAAAATCAACTGTTCCAAAAAGTGCAGATACTAATTTAGAGGCTGCTAGAATAGTACCTATCAACATAGAATGTTTGAAACTATTCTCCATAGTTATTAGATATAGTTTATACATATATCCATATTTGTGGATTTAAGATATACCTGGGATACCCTAAGTTGGTCTTCTCTTCTAGAACTGCATGTATGGGGTCTAAAAACCTTATCGATTCCCACCACCTTGGCCCGATCAAAGGATTTCACTCTAACTTCATACTCGATGAGAATATAATGACCACATATATGAACTTCGAGTCGAAAAACATCCTCTCTCACTAGATAATGTGTAAATTCTATGAAAAAGTGTTGAATATGATTCATCATTTAATATTACTGACACTCTACTAGGTCCCTTGTACACTAGAAGTTTTTATGTCCCGGTCAACATCACTATTAGCATCACACCTGGGTACTTGAGGACATAACCAAGATATTAATGTCAGTACATGGATGATTCAAATGAATCTTCCTATTTTTGGTCTATATAGTTCTAGATCTAAGTGATGAACCTCTATGGCTTTCAGCCCAAAACTATCTCTAGCTATACTAAGTGATAAGTTCCTGATTAACTATTCTATATATTGTTGTAAGCCAATGGACATTCACCATCAATCCGATGGAATACATGAGACTATCCTCGATTCACCTATATTTAGATAACTCTTCACCTAAGAGAATATTCATGAATCCCTCGATAATCAAGAAATGTGAAGACTATTCCATGACTTATAAGGCTCCCTACTCAAAGTCCATGAACTCTCTAGCTCTATCATCCCTCAGCGTCTCATGATTGAAATAATCATAAATTGACATATGAAAATACAACCAATAAATATACTAATGAAAATATGTTTGATTAATAACATCAATCCATATCATGTATTAATCTAAAAATATATATGTACAGAGATTTACATTCCTTTAAAGTGGTTTCTCAAAAAAATTGAAAATTTACAGCATGGCCTCAAACCATGACTCTGCAGCCTATGCACCACCATTCCAAAAAAACATGGGAATGTACTATTTATAAAACAAATGTGTCAACTCTTCTATAGTCTAGGATGGTCAGGGCCCCTTGAATAGTCTACATAAAGTGTAATAAACCCTCTTGAAATTTTGGATTAATACCCATATCAGGTATAATAGGTTATGCTTCTCAATGAACTATTCAAGGTTTTACTATTGACTGAGGGCCCACCACCTCTAGAGCATTGGTTGTCACCACCCTCCTAGTGCATGAATCAAGGTCCCAATGGTGAAATGTCTAAAACAATACCAAACCCAAGAATCAATATTGGTTTTAAGAACATATAGTAATGCAAATATATGAATTGGACAAGTACATTCCTCTCTATATAAGAGTCACATCCCTATGATTGCTTCTGAAGCTAGGTCTCGGTGATGTAAAGACCATAATAGAAGTATAAGACATTACTTACTACTCCCTACTAATGTTTTTAGGTTATGATCTCTTTGAATGGTAAAAGGAATTGGAATACAATGTGCCAATTTTATGTTACAAAGGAAATCAAACTTTATGTTGCAATTGACATTCCCATTTAACGGTGACCATTTCATTTCAAAATTCAATTTCAATTAAATTCATACATTTTTTCATATAAAATTACTTAAGATGGTTGATATATATATTTCAGTATTTCCAACAAATAATGGTCTATAAAAATTATAAATTGACATGTTTCTTTAATTTAATCACAAAAAATTATTTATACAATTCCTGCCTGAAATATTAGCACAATGTCCTGGAAATACGAATAAAGTAACCAAAACATGTAGCAAGTAATGCACATAATAATATAGACATGGCATGGAATAATCTTTAAATATGAATTATGAAGTTCCTATGAGGATTCCTAATGAAATAATTTCTTTCCATATCAGACAGGGGTAAAAATCCATAGACATAAGGAACATAAAACATTAAGTGAACCCCTCAATAGTGAAATCAAGGAAACTATAATAATAATAATCCATAGCACCATATCCCATCCCATGTAATTTGTTTTTTCATTACATGTGAGATATCTACTCCCATGCATAGTCTCATGACCAAATCCAAACACATCATATTTCTATATCTACCATCCCAATTTGTAAAGGAAAAAAATAGAATATCCTCAAATACCACTTTGTGGCTTCATGGCTCGATTCACATAGTAGTGAGAAAACGTGTTTGGCCATATGAAATCAAGAACGCTTCCCCATATGCTAGAGGATCCTGACTAGCAGTAAGGGTTTATGCTGAAATAGTGGAAATACAATACAATAACGACTAGAGTGTAGCATAATGGTATAATCATAAAAATCAATAGTAAAAGCATGGATGATAACTGAACCATTGAAAAGTAGCTATTCATATTCTATATAAAACCAATTAATCTCATCCATCAATGGCATCTAAAAAATTCATGACCATGTTATTTTATAAAAAAATAAAATATTAAGACATGGATGTGGGTACACATACATATAGGTATACTAAAACAACCAAAAGACCAAAAATACAATCTCTAGATAGAATCATGATCCATAAATCAGTCACGTGATCTCTGACTCCCATAAAACCACAAATCCAGCATCAAGAATTGAGTTATTTCCCCTATCCCTAATTGCATCCATGATGTCTATACAAGAACCATTCAGAAACCTGAGAAGGGTCTGAGATGCACTCATTAAGCCACTAACTCAATGTCTAATACCATCCTTTATCTGAATAAATAATAAGAAGTGTGTAGGTAATACTAAATGCTATAAATTAAGTGTGGTAAATAAACAACCCACATAGGTTAGGGTTTCTATGGAACACCTTCCCTCTACTACCTACTTCATGCTAAGCAGGAATATCTCTGAGTAAACAATCATTCATGAGTTAATTTATAACAATGTTTTGGTTCATTGATCATAACACAAGATTCCCCCATAAATTATATCTTACAAGATATGTATAACAAGTCTAGAATAATAATTCCAGACTCCAACCAAATCCAATATTTCACTTTTTTGATAGCATAAACATCATATAATAAAATTATTAATTAATTCAAAAGAAACCATAGCCCATCCTAGGAATTATTAATTTGGAAGCCATGTATTACTATAGGAATAAAATGAGATCATATGCTTACAATCCCATCCTCATAATTACTCATAGAAACCCTAGTATTACTATGGGTGAAGTATAATGTCACCTCCCTCTGAGTCCATCCATTGTGGCCCGCAATGATAGCCCAATTTTCACTCATGGCATGTACAATGATCTGAACATTATGTTTGTTCTTTGTAGTCCACAATGGTAGTTCAAGTATCCCTCATGGAACAACAATAGTTTTCATTTTGATTCCATCATTGAAAGACAACATAAATAGTGAATATATAATCAGGATTATATAATCCCTATTCCATGTTATTCTATCCGTTTAATTCATATGAGAACCCGTGAATCACCCATGATTCATAATTAATTCATTTACAATTCATTTAATAAAATAAGCCCGATGAGTCCATTTATGGAATTACAAACTAGAACTCATATTTCATTCATGATATGATAATATGAATGGTCATGGGCGGAATGGTTAACTATACCATTTTTTTCACATCTTAGCAGATTTTTCCATCAAATTAATATACCCATTTCACTCAACATGGAAGGTGGATCAAATCAAGAGATATGATTACAAAGCCTAGACTCACATGTTTCCTCCCATTCAATTAATTGTTCATTTGGATTTAAAGACCATCATGAACCTGTGTGTGAAGAAAAATGGATAAATATAGAAATGTGGTCTTCTATTAATACTTTTTATTCAATTCATCAAAAGTGTAATTCCATTTATTTATTTTCCCAAAGAAATGGGTAATTACAAACCTCTATGGTGAATAAAATCCATTGGCTACCCATGGTGGTTTTATACATTTTATAAACACACTAAAAGGGTTGTTAAATCCAATATCATTAACATTTAAGGATATATAATTATTCATCGTGGGTCATATAGGTCAAAACTATCCATTTAATTTAAGAGTCCACCCATTAAATAATATACTCTTATAAAATATTCCATTTGACACAAATACAAATATATAAACACCAAGAATTTTATGGAAAAGAACATTACCACCAACCTCATGTTGGATGTCAACTCCCTATACATTTTTGTCATTTAATGTTGGAGGTAATGGATGAAATTGAGTAGATAGAAAAAAAATATGAAAATAGGTCATATGAGCTCACAAAAAAAATAACTCCATTGATAGGAAGAGAAACAATCTATGGCGCAATAGGAATGGAGAGCATAATGGTGGATATATAGTGAGGATAATAGTGGCTCTATGGAATTAAATATTGGGAAGATCATTTAATTCCTAGATTTAGGATTGGAGGAATCTTTAATAGAGGAGATGGATATTGTGCATGGGTGAGAAAGGAAAAAATGAAGGGCAACATAAAACAAAGAGGGGGAAAATGTAATTCATCAAAAACATTAATGTTTTCACAGTTTGGACACACAATTGGTCAAAATTTGCACACCAAAAAAGTTAAAGGACACAAACCACATGTCATGAAGTGAAGAGTTAGAAAAACCATGCACATACTATTCAAATCCTCCATCTCAGTCCCACACATCCAGAACTCCACATGCACAATTTAGAAAAACCATGAGCCACCCAAACTAGGATACATGGTTTCAGGTGCATGGCTATCACTAATAGTGTGATGGCCATTTTCCTATCATGTTTACTAAAAAATTTAGAGCTATGGGCTCTGAACAAGCCCCACAACCTTATTAACCCTTCCATAACACAAAGCGAACACTTGTAAGGATAAAATAAAATGTTTAAACCAAAAGTGAAAGGATACATACCATGTATAAATACAAGGTTCTTAAAATAACCCCCCTTAAATAAACTCATCCTTGAGTTGTCATTCTATTGGTGGTAAAGGATTACTTGAGAATAAAATCGGCCACTATGAACATGCATCAATATCCTACTCCTAAGTCATATCATGTACATGGATGTGATTCCATAAAAAACGTACTAAAATAAATGGTTGGCCTCATAGAACCTTCATTCACTGATCAAAAACATCAATAGAATTTTACTAAAAGGATTCATCAACCACCAACTCAACCACCTTGGGATGATGAATATGAGAAAAATCATAATGATATTAGTGGATATGAGAGAAATTAAAGATGTTATGCATATACTATTACCTATGAGGTATCTATAAATGATAGGCCACTATCCAAACTCTCTCTATTATCTAGATGGGTCAATCATAATGTGGATATGTCTTCCCCCGTGTCAAAATCTGTATATGGACCATTCTAGGAGAAACTCATAAGAAAATATGACTCCCCATAGAAACATCTAGTGGGCAATGGTGAAAATTGATATATGAATTCTGTCTAGACTAAACTGTAGATATAAAATTCTTAATTACCCAAACCTAATCTGAAGTATCTTGAACAATACCAATAACACTAACCATCAATCCTCTAGCCAGTATTGGGGAGAACAACACGATGTACCATATAATGACTCATAAAGATCCCTATGCATGGTCGCCTGTAAGATGATATTATAAGAGAATGTCTATAGAGGTAACTGTTTCTACCAAGAACCATCAAAACTAATGAAGACTTTTTGGGGAATGTCATATAAAACATAAACCATACAATTAGATTTAGTATTATTTTGTGGGTGATAGGCTATAATCAGCAGTATCTGTGAACCAAGTTCCCTCTAAAACCCCCTCTAGAACAACAATGTGAAGCGAGTGTCTTAGTACGATATGATAGAATGTGGAAATATGTGGTGGTGTATGATATTATCAATTTTGAGACTTCTGATCTCATCTATGGAAAAATAATCTCAAATACCTAATAAATGGTCAACCTTTTTCAACATGTCCATGATCCCACATACAATGTTACATCCCTGAGTTTATCTAGGTAATCCTATCATGAAATCAAGGGTGACATTGTCCCACATCCTTTCAAGAATAAGTTATTATTATAAAATGAATTCAGGTTGTTGATGTTCCGCCTTCACGATTAGACAAGTGGAACACTGATTAATAAAATCAATTATCACCATTTTCATCCCCAGCCACCAGTATTAGTGTCGTATGTCATGAAACATCTTGGTGAAATTGGGATGAACTGAACACATATAGGCATAAGACTCTCCCATCAAATACTCTAGTAAATCATTAGGAAACATGATACATCCATCAACGTGAAAGAACTCAATCTTATAAATGACACTTCTAGGCTGTGGGTAATCAACTGTAATGCTCTCATATGTGACCAAGCCCTCAGAATCTGATAGCTATGTAATTTTCATTCCCCCCATAAGTGAATAGGTCACAGAAAACAATGAAAGTATAGACTATCCATGATGGTTCAAAACCTATAGGTGTATCTGGGAAAGTTGGTCCATAAGTTTCTACTCACTACTAGCCTCTTGTACTGCTTGTGTTTGAGTTATCTTTATTGTCACACTAGAAACTACTTTTCCCTTACCAAGAAGATATTCAAGCTCAAACATGAAGGAATATAGTTATTTTACCCACATTTATTTTAAAAGACTCAGTTAATGATGTGTGAATATATAATTGAGGACTGTTTGGTCCATATACACCAAACAATTCTCTCTAGGTATGTAATGTCTTCAATGGTGCTAGGAGTGAAACAAATACTAACTCAAGATCACTAGTTGGGTTATTCCACATGCCACTAACCAATACTCAAATATTTAATTTTATCCTAGATCGATGAATGACGTATCACAACAATATATATTTCTTCTGCCCAGCTCTGGTAGAATCAATATTAACATTGAAGTTAGTCTCCCTTTTATCACCTGAAAGACTATCTCATATGGGTTTTTTCCAAATGAACTACACACCATTATTAGTGAAGCACATAAGAGTTTCTTCTAGGTGTGAGTAGTTTAAATGTATAACAAGTAATAATTAGCTATACCAAAGAAACTTTCTATATCAAATAAGTTCTTGAGATACCTATAATAAATTACCTCTCTCAACTTCTCTTGGTTAATTGATACTCATATCTATGAGATAACATGAAATGGGAAGTGAAATTTATCCTTGGAAAGGAGGAACCCTGTGATCTAATATTATAATGGATGTTCTCTCACTGTATTCAGTACTATCTCAAAATGTCTGATTTGGTTTGGTCAAGTGTGATAATAAACTAAGATATCATCCATGAAGACCACCAAAAATAAATAAAAACAATAATTGGAAACATGGTCCATCATTTCCATGAAAACATTGAGTGGGTTCATGATGTTTATGGACCTGACCAAATACTCAAAAAATACATATCTACTATGAAATGTTGTCAGGGTATATCTAATGGTCTAACATGCACCTGATGATAACTATATCACATATTAGTCTCATATAAATCCCATTATATTGTGATACTGTGAAGCAGATTTTCTGTATGAGTAAATGTGTACTGCTTCTTAACCATAAGAAGTTTTAACTAATAGTAATCCATAAAAATCCTAAGGGTATCATCCAGCTTCTTGGTAAAAAAGGATTAGTGAAACCCATGATGATGAATTGGGTCGTATAAAACCATTAACTTCAAAATCCACTACCAACATCTTAAGGTCATACAAATTAGTAGTATCCATAAATTAATGTGTAATGGATACAGGTGAAATTACAGCATTATTTTGATGGAAAAATATACATCTCTCTTGGGAGGTTGTCTTGATTTTTTTTGGGAGAACATCCCTTAATCGATCTACCATTGAGGTAAATCTACATGATTCATTCATCAATCATCTTGATATAAAAAATAAATTGGGTCTGTCATTCAACATAGTCCCTGATTCTTAGTTACACCTCTACGTTCTGGTACATCCATTCACCCTTGTGAATGAAATCCCTAGCCAATGGTGATGTGAAATTCACCATTCAATGATAGAAATCAACATAAGCATGATATAGAATAAACCCGTACATCCGAATAATGATGTAAAACTCTTTTATATAAAAGATATGTAGGTACCATATGAATTGACACCCACATATCTCATGGGAGAACTCCCCTTACCAGCATACACTCTCCAATATTATCCCCAATGAGGTATCAAGTTTCATCACACTATAAAAAACTCTGCATTGAGACCAAGGATCTCTAAAATAGGAACATATATAATGAAATGAGTCAAACCTATATAAAAAATAGTAGATAGTAATATAGTTGTTACTATAATAGTATCTCTAACCATGGATGGTCTAAAAATTTTCCCATATATATATGTTTCACTGTATACATCTGGCAGGATCCATGACCATGAGATATAGCATGGCTACCCTGAGAAGGTCTTCTTTGGTGGTTCTATTAGTATATTGTCTGGATTTTTCATCTATGATCACCACCACATCTTGATCGGCTAGCCACAATATGGAACCATGCTTAATGAGAATCTGCCGACCCTGATCCAAAATTTGGAGTCAGTGTAGACCCTCCCTCATTGGCTACTGGAAAAAATATCTACAAAAGCACTAAAGATGACCCATATTTCTACAAGAATGACACTCTATTTGATACCTAGTACACTGGGGTTTTAAATGTCCTAGTATACTACATTTATGGAACTTCACATGGATGCTTAAGTATGTACGCAAGCTACTAATATCACAATGTGGATGAACCAAAAAAAACATCCTACTATTGGTTGATGTAGTTCAAAATCTTGGTTTCAGACTGCCCTAGATTAAATGCCCAGCCTCCGGTAGGTTGTGTATAGTAGGAAGTTAATAATTCACTATTCTAGATATAATATTAATCTTAAATACATTCAAATACCAAAAGATTTTATACATGTCAACATCATAAAATCACCTAACATTAGATAACTTGTCACCTTAAAAAATATTCATAAAACACTAGATCTTCATGAAATAGTCATAATAGTCGATATATTATAATTTTCTATACTCCAGATGAATAAAATTTCATGCAATATTTTCCCTCAACATCTCATGATAAAAATAATCATAAAGGCCATATAAAAATCCATCCAATCCATATCCTAAGGTTGATATTCCAATGTAATAACATCCCATCATATCATCAATGAATCCCAAAGCATATATGTAGTGAGATTCACTCTCACAAGTGGTATTCCATGAATCTAAAAAAATTAATACCATGGTATCTATCCATGAATCTGCAGACTGGGGACCGATATCCCTTGAAAAAGTGGGAAGATGCTGCCATTGGAGCTCACATGTTAACTGTTCATTAGTTGGGGTATGTCATGGGTATACCAGAATAATATACATAAAGCACAAGAAAACCTATCAAAACGGCTAATCAGTTCCCATATCATGTATAATAGGTAGTTATTCTGGAAGCACTACAGGAATTTCTACTCAAGACCCAGGGCTCACCACCTTCGAAGCATGGTCGTCTCCACTATCCTGGCGCACAACTGAAGGTATTCATGGTGGAATGTGTCTATAAATATCCAACACACACCTCAATACATGTTTTAATAATTTATATAAATATAGGTATTTGAATTATATGGGTACAATCCCCCCTATATAATAGTTATATCCCTTTTCCTTTTTACAAATCTAGGTCTAGGTGATGTACAAACCATAAGGGAATCCTGAGACATTGGAAACTACCCATATTTGTGGATTGATCAAGGTCAACATCTCTACGATAAGTCAAATTTATAGGTATATATAATGTGATTTTCAAGTTATATAGGTAAAAACCCTTTAATTTTCAATTAGAATACCCATTTAATGGAAACTATTAAATTTCAAAATTCAATTTGATTTTAATTCATACTCATTTTCACATGAAATATCTTAAAATAGTTTCTATACATAACCATTTCTAATTTATAAACGCACATAAACAATATAAATTAAAATGTGGAACCCATTTAATCAAAACTAATTTTTTATCCAATTACTATAAGAAATATTATCACAAATTCATTTACATAGAAATAATGGTACCCAAACAAGTTGTAAGAAGTGAACATTGTAATATAAGTCGGGCATGTCATATGCATGACATATAATTCATGAATTGCCTATAATGATTAATATTGAAAAACTTCCTTTCCATATTGATCAAGAGTAAAAAATAAACATTTTTAAGGAACATAAAACAACATGTACACAAAAAATATTAAAGTCAAGGAAACTATAATAAGATCAATCCTGAAAAATATGTAGCATCCTATGTAATTTGGATTTTCACTACACATGGGTCAGCTAATCCCAACCATAGGCTCATGACCAAATCCTAAAACATCATTTTTATCCTTTCTATCATACCAATTTGTTAGCTAATAAAAAAACTAATGCAACTCCTTTGATATAACTTTGTGATGTTCTAGACATGATTCAATTAGTAGTAACCAAACTCGGTTGGCCACATTATGTCATGTGTTCCTCCCTTTACACTAATGGCTAAAAACTAGTAGCAAGGGTCCATAGTGAAATAGTTGGGATACTTTACCATCAAGATTAGAGTGTAGAACAAAGGTACAATCATATAAATCCCCAGTTAACCCATGGAATATAACTAAAAATTGGATATAAAACATATATACTATATATAAAATCCCAGTAATCGCATCCATCAATTTCATATAGAAAAATGATTATCAACGAATACTATAAAAAAAGAATGCAGACAAATATGATAACATGAACACATAAATAAGGGTATTCCAAAATAACCCAAAATATAAAAATAAAATCTATATAAAGAAACTTGATCCATAGATCAATCCTGTACTCCCACACTCCCATTCAATAATAAATAAAGAATTTAAAATCGGGTACTTTCCCCTATCCCCACCTATATCCATGAAGTCTGTCTAGGTAACAATTGACAACCCAAGCAGGGTGTTAGATAAAATCAGTAGGCCACCACTAATGGGTTCTAATTCCATCCACACTATGAAAATATAATAAGAAGTGTTTAGGTAAAAATAATTGATATAAATTAAGTGTGTAAATAATAAACACACATAGTTCTGAATTCCCATGGATTTCCCACCCATCGGATACATACTTTGGCCTAAATCGGAATATCTATGAGTAATAAATCAATAATGAGTTAATTTAGAAAACATTATTGGGACTTATTACATAGGAAAAGTGTCCTCTATAATCCATATAAAATTAAGATATGTATAACTAGGACATCACACAAATGTAAGGATATGGCCAAATCCATGATTGTTCTTCAGTTTGGTAGATGCATCATATACTTAATTTATTATTTAATTCAAAATCATCTTAATAAAATCCATTAAATTCATAATTTGGAACCCAATTTTAACTCTGGTAATAACATGAACCCATCACCTAATAAACCCATCATAAAAATTACTCATATCAACCCTGACATCCCTCTGGGTGCAATATAAGGTCGCATCCCTCTGATTCCATCCATGGGGGTACAAAATGGGAGACAAAGTTTTACTTATGGAATATAAAATGATCTTCCTTATCAATATATCAATAGAATCCCACATAGGGTGTCAAGTTACCACTCATTTCATAGTAGTAGTCTAACCTCAAAGTCCATCTTTGGTATTCTACTTAGGGATCCCTAGAATCACTTGGGTGTATATAATCACGTTACAATGTGATTTCTTCCTTGGAATTCATATGAGGACACACGTGTCACACACAATTCATAATGAAATCACTTACCATTCATTTAATCAAAAAATCTTGATGATTCTATTTATCACATTCTGATCTAGAACCCATATTTCACTCATTGCTAGGAAATGTGAATGGTCATAGGCCCAAATACTCTCCATACCATTTATGTTTACATATTAACTCATTTTACCACCACATTTATATATGGAATTTACACACCTCCAAAAGTGGATCAAATAAAAACACAAGCTTAGAAGGTCTAACATCGCATGAATAATCCCAATAAATTAATTTGGAATTTTGATTTAAAGGAAATCTCATGTCTAAGTGAAAAGGAAAGAGACCAAAGGCATAAGGACACAGTCTTTCTTTCCCTATTTTATTCAATTCATATAATATGTCATTAATTTCATTTAACATCCCAAGTCAAGAGGTAAAGAACAAACATCTAAGGTGAATCAAATTCATAGGCCACCCATGGTGGTTTTATCCGTTTTAGTAACACACCCAAATCGGTGGTTAAATTTAAGTCCCTTAACCATTAAGGATATATAAATTTTCTTTGTGGGTTATATAGGTCAATTAAACCCATTTAATGATAGATTAAATCTATTTAATAAGTTATTCTTGGAAAATATTATGTGTAGAAGAACTACATGTATATAAACACAAAGTCATTCAGAGAAACTTATGAGACCGCATACCTTTTCTTGGTAGTCAGCACCTCATATGTTGTTACCCTCTAATCTTTGATAAAAAATAATAAATAGAACAAAGATAAAAAACCATGAAAATAGGGAATATGAGTCACACTAAAATAACTCTACTGATGATAAGAGAAATAATTAAAGGTGTGATAGGAATATAGATCTTACCCATGGCTATCTAATGAGAGTAAAAATGTCTTGATCAAATCCATGTTGGAGAACATTCATCAATTCCTTGAATTTTCCATGGAGGAAGCTTCAATTGATGAGAGGGATGGAGAGTGTGGGAGAGAAATGAAAAATTATGGATAATTTATAAAGAGAGAGGATAAATAACTTCATTTTCCTAAAACATTAATGGTTGTATGGTTTGCGCACATGGTTGTTTAAACCATACTCCAACCATTCACACCCCACTATCCAAGGTACACACCCATATGTACCGCAACCCATAGTTAGGAAAAAAATGCACAACCCATGAACAGCCTCGGTCTCCACCACACATAGCCAAAACCCTTAATTAATAGCTTAGAAAAATTACGTGGTACCTTCATTGGGACAAATAGTTTGAGGTGCATGGTTAGCACTAACCATGATATAATCATGTGCCTCTTCAATTTCCTCCATAATCCAGAGCTCTGGGCTTTGAAAAAGACCCAGATGCACCTAAACTCTTCACATACCAGAACTAACACTTATAAAGATAAAATAAAAAGTATAAAGCTAGATTCAAATGACACATACCTATAAAAAATACCTGGTTCTTACAATATAAAATAAATAGGTAATTGTTTTAACCGATTTCTTTCAGGTTTACGTCATCTTAAACCACTTAATTTTTTTATATTTATCAAATTATAAATACATCAATATCAATTGTAAACATGAATTTTATTATATCAATGTATTAACCAATATCTACCTTCCTCCCATTAACTGGAAAATGAAAACATTGCCTGTGTTATTGTTGGACTACCACCTCTAGGAATAATGTATTTGATTTTTCATAAAAATATTATATAGATGGTTATAAATATTTATTTTATAAATAAATAAGATATTTATGAACTTATTAATAATTTTTAATAATAATTTAGGATTTATATTAATAATATTATTAATAAATAGTAATTATAAATGTAACATCATGAAATCAGCATACCGATACACTGTTCATTCATTGAATAATTTTTTACAAACTATTGGAATGTAAATTTTTTGTTATAATTGAATAATAATAAACATATATGTATAAAATTCTAGATATTATGAATTTGTTTTATAAATTCATTTTACATGGTCTATATACGAATTTTTTTGGAGTAATTAACCCTGAAATCCAATGTATCCAAAGAGAGGGAAAAATATACTATAAATGAATAAAACATGAAAAAGTAGACCCTAAAATGAAATATATATGAAAGAAATATCTTTATCAGGTATTTTATAAACACAATTTGGTTATTCAAATGATTTGATGCATGCACAATGTGAGTTGAGACTTGCAGCAAGGGTTCTTTGACTCAATTTAAATAACTAGAGGCATACATTCTATTTTTAAAAAATTTACATTTATCAGGTGTAATAACATCCCTATTTACATCTTCTATATTTAGTAATTTTTTTTTATTCTTATAATTTTCACTTTCATTTTATATCTCCCCTTTCCATTCCCTTGTATTGATACATTACCTAACTCATTTGTGTTTTTCTAAACTAAATTTACCTTCATAAAGTTATAATATTTATTTTAAAACATCATACTTATAATAATGGTATATTTAACCCTATGATTTTATTATATTGTATATACTATTTATTTTCTAGGTTTCAAAATACTTCTTGACATTTCCACTCCATTTGGATTATAATTGAACCAAATGGCTACTTGAATGTGGACATGAAATTATTTCTTCTTTGTAACCACAAATCATTCACATCCTTGTCCATATTCTATATATCGTTTTTATATTTGCCTTATATATACATGAATTATTATTAAAATTCATTTTACATTATATTTCAATTTAATTTAATTTTTTAAACTAATATTTGTAACATTCTACTCATGATTCATTTTTTTCTTTCTTTAAAAAAGTATGAAAAGAATATCATTTTTAGTATTTATTTAATGAGTGAATTTTACTATATTTATTTATAGTATTTATTAAAAATAATCCTTTACAAAATTTCATTTTTTTCAATGAAAATACTCTTCCCATTATTCCATGGAATCTTTATTTTTTTAAATAAATTTTATTATTTAATGAAAATAAATAAAGGTATTTCACTCCAATTATGTATTTTATTATTCTCCAAGAAATATTTACTATTTTTAAATACATTTATATATAGGTTTTAATATAGGTAATTATTTTAAAATCCTGGATTTTAATGCTCTCTTTTCACCCATTGAAATGGATTTTCTGATTACTATAAAGATATTTTTTTGTAAAACTATACTACATAAGATTTATAAAACTTATTTTTAAAATTTTGTGACACTTTCCTACATAGACTCTAATAGTTCAATCTATGATGGTGTTATGTTTTCATATATTATCATCTAAATTATTCTATGCTTATATTTTTCTTACATCACTTTATTCATAATGGTTATGTTCTCTATCACTGTTCATCTCTCTCTTGAATTTATTTTTCTCCTCCAAGTCCAAAATCATAAATTTCATGGACATATTATGTATAAATTAATCTATAAATATATTTTTTATAGTATATTATTAATCATATTCCTATTACTCTATATAGATTATATTTTAAAGTTTCTTACCAAGAAAGTTATTTCATTTATTGAATGGGTAAAAACTAAAATTTCACATAATTGTTATTTCAATTCATATACGTAGTAATTACTAAGGAATGATTTTTAAGTACCGTATTGATTATTCATTCTATAATATTTTGAATTCAATGGGATGATTTATTTAAGTGTGAGATATGGATTTATATAGCCCATCGATCATCGATAGGTATCACGAGGCTAACTATCTTGATTGTTTGGTGTAAAACATACCCCTTTATATATTATGTCATGGAATGAGACCTAGACTCTATGTTTTTAATATTTGGAATTATTCATTCCATCAATAATAATTTTATTTTTTATCCATGGTTATATTACATGCACTGCTACGTGTTATATTATTTTTTTCATTCCTTCCATATTATTCATTTCTTATTTATTCATGTATAACTTATGTGGTACACTACCTCTTTTTGATCCCTTGATCTCACCCTTGTTTTGTATCATATCCCCTAGTTTATGAATAATATTATTATGTATAATATATATAAATGGTTATCATCTATGGATAATTTTGCAAGAGATGTTGAAAACTGATCATAAAGAAGGAATTTTTTGATTAGTGGGAAAATTGTATATTTAATGAGATGATAGGGGTTATATATATATATATATATTAATTTTTGCCTTAATATTTAAGAAACTAAACCAAAAAGGTCACAGATTTTCAATTTTATTTATATTTTATGTTTATATTTTAAATATGGAAGGTTAAATTTTGGATCCCTTTAGTTGGAATTAATCCAAAATATAGAGGATATATTTTTAAGGCCCTTATTCCAAGAGTGTGAATCTGGGGAATCAGAATTGGCACAGGAGTATGGTTTAGATAACATTACAGATTAATATATTGTGATATAAAAATAATTTATGAGTTTGGGATACCATTATAGGATAATTAGTTTAAGTTTTTTCATAAGTTTAAATGCATCGATACAGATTTTTTAGTCTTATATGATTGTAATTTTTATGATTAATGATTTTTAGAAAATATATATTTAGTTTTAGGAAAAATATTTGATAGTGTTATAGGTCTCCATTATTCTTGTTATATGATTTTATGTTAAGTAAAACTATGTTATTTTGGAGAAATATTTACGTAATACCCCAAAATAATTATGGTCTGGAATGTATTATGGGAATTTATAATTTTGGTCTGGAATATTGTATTTTCTAAGATCTTATAGCATACTGGTTATGTTACATTGTCTTTTATAATTATGTCGTTTTTTTAGGTTTGAGTGGTGCTATAGGTAATTCAATGGTTTTTCAAAAGTACTTGGGCTAAAGGATAGAAACACGAGTCACCTCATACAATGAAAATATATTCATGACATGAATGAATTCTGGGATGAATCTACGACTCAAGTTCATGAAATAGAACACTTTAATGATTTGAAAATGATATTAAAATAATGAATGGGTTTTTTAAATTTTTACTTGAGGAGAGATGTTTTTGGCATATCAACGATTCCACCGGTTCATGTCATGAATTAAAAATTCACACTATGGATTATTCTTGTCCAAATTAATTAATTTTGTTGAGTTGATGAATCCTTTATCATTAAACTACCTCCACTCACCCTTGAACCCTAGGTTTTATCTATATGATTTTGGGTGAATCTAGTTCTTCCAAGATTGCACAATTGGTGCTTTCATCACTAGGTTGACTAGTTTCTCCTCTTTTTCTATGTGTGGCTGTTATCTTTTAGTTTTCATAATTTATATTTGACTGAGAAGAATTATTTTGATCGTTTTATCATATCAATTATCTATGAGATCATACTTATCTAATACATTTTGAATCTATTGTGTGGTTTTCTTCAAGATGATGGATTTATTGTTAGTTTTAGTGAGGTGTGAAATATTTTCAAGGTATGTGTCAATATAACATATTAAATAAATCATTAATTTATTAAAATAAAAAATAATATGTTGGAATAAATATTATAGAGTCCATTGATTTTTATTTCATTACCATCATTCTGGTGTGTGTGTACCACATCACGGTTAGTGTGTGACCTAATATTAAGGCATGCCATTTTGTCTAGAGCCTATATTTTATGAATTATAAATGCTCTGGAACTCATAAATGATTTTACAAAGGAATTATAATGATTATTTATTGATTTATTTGTTTGCATAAATGTGTTTTTGAATAAAATATGGGTGCTATCATTTTGGTGAAATACAATATATTTTCAAATAATTGGGAAATGGATTGTGAAATGTATTTTATATGTAAGTATTTAATGAAAAATCGTGTTCTGTATTTTTTTAAATGTTAAATCCCATTGAAATTGATTTTAAATATTATGAACATGTGATCCTTGGGTTCATAGGTGGATGGTTTAGTTATGCGCCTCATCCCTTGGTAATGTAAGGGGTTTCATTTTTTGGGGTGATCATCCATTTCTAGATCGTAGATTCATTGGCTATAGTAATTGATTGAAATAGGAGGGGGTTCAATTTTGAGGGAATTTCTTTATTCCCTATACTTTGATTTATGGGTTCTAGTGACTTTAGTGCCCAATATTCATTGATTGAGATTGAGGTAGGACTGACCTAGCTAGCCTTACCTTATCATATCAGTGGGGTGTTTTCTATATGTGTTGGATATGTTATAATTGGATTCATTTAAGATAATACATCATTTTACTGCTATAAATGTTTTCATGAAAGTATTCATTGAAACACTTTTACCTTATCTTGTGAAATAATTGAAGAAGGGGAATCTTTTTACCAAGATATTTATATAAAACTATTTATCTTCTGATCATGCGATGTTTTCTTTCTATATGAGAATATTGAGATTATTATGTAGATACTTTATATGGAACAATTGGGTGTGATACTAATGAGATAGATTATATAACACCCTACAAACTCCATTGGGGGTGCATAGAGCTTGTTTTATCTAATGTAAGAAGGAATGAGATTCTGTAGAGTTTCGGTTAGGTTTTTGTCAAATGGAATTAGGTAACTAGTACTGAGATGGTGGTACATGGGTCACATATCACATAGAGTATTTCTTGTCTATTTTGGGTTGTCCTTCTAGTTATTTATGGAAATATACTTGAGTTTTCTCCAAGATACTTTTGGTTTTGTTTCTATCATTTAAAATATTTGTTATGGAAAATTTCTTTTCTCATTATTCTTTCCACATGTACATATATTCATGTATCTAGTTGTAGGTAGGGATAAAGAATTACCTATTGTTTTGGTTTCAATTTTGGGTGCTAATGACCATTTAATGGGGATTAGGAACACCCTTTGGGTGTTGTTGTGATCTGATTTAGATCCTATGTATTTGTATTTTTTGGTCCATGTTGTAAAAAAATTGTATCATAAGAGATTTTTACCCAATTATCCTAGTCTTGGGAAGTTGTTAAATATAATATAGGATTTTCAAGACATTATGGATAAGTTCTAGTGAGTTCTTTGCAAGCTCATTCAATAATGATCCATAATTCACTGTGAGATATTGGGATGTGCATCTCCTATGTTTGTTTGTTGACCGTGATCTTAGTTTCTTCTTATATTGTTTTAGTTCAAAATTAGATTAACCCATTGTCTAATCATTTTACTTAGTTTTTGAAGTATATAAATCAAACCTAGAATAAATTTTCCATGGGTTAGTTTAGATCATGGAAAGAGATATTCTCTTTAATGGAATCCTACTTTGGATTAAAATCACATAGAGGCTATCGTATGGGCAGTTCATGCCATGGAGAAGAATGTAAAGTGAGTTTAGAACAAGTCCATTGAGGTATAAACAAGAGTCGTAGGAGAGATGGATTGAGATTTAGAGAACCTACATGATAATTCCATGTCCTTTTTGGAAAATACTAAACCCCAAGATGTTGACGAATGGATGGACAAGATTGATCAGGTCTTCAGATTCTGGAATACACTTATGGCTACTAATGTGAAATGTATGACATTCAAGATCAAGCATACTAACAAATTTTAGATGCCATATATTGTACTGAACAACCATAACTCGAGATTATATTATAATGGATTCAATACCATACTCATATTTGATTTATATATAGATTCTCTAATTATAAATAAGTATTTATAGTTACTCTATTTAAAAAAGGGACAATGCTTGGTTCTTAAGTACACCAACTATTTTGTAGATTTGACTAAATTTTTATTTAGATTTTATAATTAATGATAAGCTAAAGGATTTGAATTACTTGAATATTTAATGATAATTCATTTGATTATTGGTATATATGTTTAATATTTCCACCTTTCCAAAGATATCCATCAGGGATATAATGAAAAAATGAATCGAGAAGGCTAGATTTTATTTTTTTCTTTTATATTACACTCAATGGTAGTTTAAATAGAGTGTAGTTAATTAATATAAAATGGAATGAAAGTCTAAATGTTTGTAGAGGTGGTTTCAATTAGAGGGATCCTCTAAACTATCAAAATTATCAATCAAAGTTCCCTTGATTTTCTATTAGTGTTGAAAGGTATGGAATACCTGACAATATTATCCCACAATTACCAATATTTATAATGATTGTGGCCATAAGGGACATCTTTAGAAATTCAACCAAGATTTTTTTAATCCCTATTATGGTAAGGTGTCTTACGATCTAAATAAAACTACAATACATTCAGAATCATCAATGTTTGTAACTCCCTATCCATAGGTCCCAAGACTGAAGAATATTTATGTAATGCATGTGTTTTTAGTAGAGGTTTACATGGGATCTACTACAATTAGAGGTACCATATTTTTGGATAATATATAAAAACTAATATATTTGATATAGATGCCTTGTACTCATTTATGTATACCCAATTTGTTATTATGAGGAAATATCCAACGATTTTCATTTCAATTGTTATGGATCTGGTGTACCAACATGGAAAAATAGAGGAACCTGAGTCTTTTTTACCTATGTGTTCTCTAACAATACATGACATAGAGTTAGTGTGGGATTTCATAGTTCTCAATCTTGATATCTTCCATGTCATCATTAGGATGGATTGGATAGTTTCACATCTTGATGAAATTGATTTTTATCATTTGTTTGTTTGTTCTTAATGACTAATGGAATTTCTTAGACATTTTGGGGAGTGAAGGACCCATGGTTCGGTCATATAGGACCATCCTACACAGTGGTCAAATATTTTTTTTCATTACGATTTTAGTGAATATCAATGATCCTACCTCCCTTTTTGATCTTTCCTTAGTTGTCCATGACATCCTCAATGTTTTCCAAGATGAATTTTCCAGTATTCCATCATATAGGGGGTAGAGTTCATGATTGATTTGGTACTAGTTAAACAATTGATATCTTGACCTTATTATCATATGATGCCTAATGTACGAAAATGTCTCAAGGTTTTGTTGTATGATCTTATTGGGAAGAGATTTTTTCATCCAAGTGTTTCTCCATGGGAAGACCCTCTAAGCTTTTCTAAGAAGGTAGATGGTTTCTAGCATCTTGGTGTAATCTGTCTAACGTTGAACCAGGTGAATATTAATAATAAGTATACATTTCCATGTGGATGACCTATTTGATTAGTAAAAGTGGGTGAAGTGGTTTTTGAAAACCTATATTTGGTCAGGTAATCACCATCTTAATATTTGGGTATCTAATATCTTAAATATTGTATTTAGGAGTAGGTATAGTCATTATAAATATATTATGACTCCTTTTCTCCTAAATAACACCCCTATAGTTTTTATGTCTTTGATGATCCCAATATACCATCAGTATCTTGAAAAATTTTTCTTGGTGTTTTTTAATAATAGAATTGTTTATTCAAGATCCATTAATAAGCATGAGCACTATAAGAGACCAGTTTTGGAGATCCATAGGAGTCACCAATTTTATGGGAAGTGTTCAATAAGAAATTTATAGATCCATGAAGTGAGTTTGTTAGTGAAAATGGTTTCATAACATGAAATTTTAGTTGATCCCAAGAAAGTGAATGATATATATGTTTTGGGAATAACCATGGATCATTTTCTAGATAAAATTATTCCTTATTTTGGATGGATAATATTAGTGGTTCTTCAAGGATTTTTCAATTTTAGCACAACCTTTGACTACTATAACTATGAAATGGGTGAAATTCTTTTGGGATAATAAGTTTAAAACTTTTTTTGATGAATTAAAATGGATAATAAAATTATATCTAGTTTTTATCATTACTGACCCAAATAAGGGGTATGTAGTTTACTGGGAGTTTCTAGAGCTAATTTGTGTCATGTGATTATATAGGATGTTCACATCATGGATTATGAACCTCTTTAGAATAAAATTAATTAGAATAATTACCAAAATTATGATTTGGAGGTTGCTACTTTTATGCATGGTTTTAAGTGTTTTCAGAACTATTCTTTGGTGATAATTTCAAAGTGTTTTCTACTAATAAGAGTCTAAGAGATATATTTACTCAAAAAGACCTAAATCTTATATAGTTCTTGTAGGATATATATATTGATGTTTAACTTCAAGATTTCCTAATCCATAGTGAATGGGAATGTGATTTCTAATGCTCTTAGTAAATAAGTTCTACATTTATATGTCTTGGAATAAAAGGAGGGGTGGAATATTATGAATAATTTCCGTCAATTTCATCTAGATGCATTATGGTATTATTTAATTTTGGTTTTGACCAGGGTTTAGTTATCATAATATCTCTTTGAGTATATTCTATAGGACTAACATCTGGATGATGAGTTTAGAGGAATTATGGAAAACTTAATAAGTTGGGTGACCATTTCTTGTTTCTATATGCCTTTTGATATTGTTCTATACTTCAGGGATGATATTTTCATATATTCCACCATGAGGAATTTAGTGTTCTTGGATTTATATTGTCATTCATGGTCAATTAACCATGGAACTACAAATAAGTATAATGAAATGAGAATGTTTTTCTAGTGTCCATGTATATAGAACAACACTAATGATTATGACTCCTATTATTACACTTTCCTATAGATAATGTCATAAAACCTATAGACTTTTAAATTACTCCATCTTCTTCTATTCTTTGTTTGTAAAGTGGAGAAAAGTACATGGTCTTAATTATTGGATTACTGTGTACCCAATGTAGGAATAATTATATATGGGTGGTGATTGATGGGATGATGAAATCATCTCATTTTATTCTGGTCATGGATACTATAAATTTTGAATATCTAGGAAATTTGTATGTACAAGTGATCCTGAGGTTTCATGGGGTTCCCAGTAACATTATATATCATAGGGATCATATTTTTTACTTCCATATTCTAGTAGAGTCTCTATGAGATTATGGGGACGTAGTTTAGATTGGGTAAAACATACCATTCATAGATGGATGGATAGGTGGATCATTCTATGATGATTCTAGAGGATATACTTAATTATGACATTTTGGATTTTGGTGGATCATGGGAATTCCATATGGGACTATATTAGATTGCATATAATAATAGTTACCTGTCATCAATTAGAATGTATCCTTTTGGGGATATATATGGTAACCAATTCACGTAACCTATTTAATGTGAAGAGGATGGTGAGGCCTCTCACATGGGACAACGTCTTTTTAAGGAATGATGGTGATGATTTTGGATATGCATCGACACTTTGATTCTATTTAGAGTTGGTAGAAATTATATCTAGGTCCTCAGTTTCATATGGTGTATTTTTCCATTATCCAATGAGTTTTTTAAAAGATTTTTCTTGGTTTGGTTGTTTTCATCTTGGGAGATAGGTGAAGGTAACTCTGAGATATGATGGACCATTTCAGATCACTGATACTATTATATAGTTTGGTTATAGGTTGATGTTGCTATATTAGTTGATTGTTATTAATAAGGTTTTCCACGTATCACAACTCAAGAAGTACAATTGTAATTATTCACATTTACTGAATTGGAAGAGGATTGAGTCTGATCCAGATTCATCAATTATAGATAATCCCATGCATATCATTGATTTTTAGATGAAAGACTTGATGGGTAAATTAATTTAGATTATCAATTTATTTTGGAATCATGGATTATATTATCACGAGACATATGATAATGCATCATCCATGACATAGAAGTAACATCACCTCTTTCATGATCATCCTTCTTACATGTTTTTATATGGGTTAAGATATTCATATTGAGGGCAGAATTGTAACATCCTAATTATGAAATATTCTTTTTTATGTTTAAACGGATGTTTTTAGTGTTTGAGTTGTGTTAGAGACGGGTTGATAGTATTTATAATGACTTAGGCTAAAGGCTGGGTTTTGGAGCTAGTTCAAACTATGAAGTATATATTCATGATTTAAATAATTCTTGGTAGGATCCATGATTTAGGTTAAAAAATTAAAATCTTTAACTACGTGATATTTTTCACATACTGAATATGGATTTTGGTATTTTATGTTGATGTGATGTGTTTTTCAATAGATTATATTGTCCTAAGGAATGCATCATGAATTTATAATTCATTATAAGAATTATTATTTCCCCAGTAAATTAAATGTGTTTAGTCCCTGAATCATTTTTCATTCACATTCTTCCAATCTCCATCAAACCCTAGGTCTACTCCAAGATATTTTAGTTGATTCCTACTCTTCTATTCTCCTCTGATTGGATCTTTAATCTTCATATTGGTTGGTAATTACCCTTTTGGTAATTGTTTTCATTATATTCCAATTTCATTAAATTACCAAGGATTTTACAGTGTTTTTGGGCTACATTTAATGGATGTATTTTTCATTTGATGATTCTTCTCAAATATCTTCTAGATCCATTGGTAAATTGTCTTCTAGAGGATGGATTTATTATCATGTATGGTGTGAAATGTGAAAATATTGGGGTATTTATCGATATAACTTCTCTATTAAACTTTGTATTTTGAAAAAATGATCTTAATATGTGTGAATCAATTTTAGGGACTTCGTTCAATGTTCATGTGTTCCACTTTTTCAAGTGTGTGTGGATTCTATAAAAGATAGTGTGTGACGCACGTTTGAGGTAGGTGGTTCTATATCTAGCATATTTTCTATGTATCATTAATTATATTGATTTTATAAATGGTGTTATAATTTAATTATCAGGATTCATGTTTCATTTATTTTTCTATATAACTATTTTTTCAACCAAAAAATGGTTTCCCCCATGTTTGGGAGAAATATAAGGCATTTCCCTGGAAATGTGAAATTGATTGAACAGTGGGGTTTTAAAGAATTTTTTTGATGAAGAAAGGTTGTTTTGATTTGTTTTTAGAATATAAAATCTCTTTTCAAATTGATTTGAAATATTACACCCCACAGAGTTTTGGGTACTTTGGTAGAAGGTGTAGTGTTGGGACTCATAAGTTAGTAATGTTAGGGGGTTCAATTTATTGGGTGATCCTCTATAGCTAGATCATAAATGACTTGTCAACATGATTTGATTAAAATTGTTTGGGGTCCAATATATAGGGTGTTCCATTGTTCCATATATTCTGATTTAAGGTCTCTAGGGACATGAGTGTGCACAAGTATTTGATTGAGATTGAGGTATGAGTGACCTAACGAGCATGGCCTTATATTATCCTTGGGAAGTTTTCCTTATTGTGCTGGATTTTTATGTATTAGCTTTATATGATTCAATATATGATTTTATTGATGTAAAAGGTTTATGGAAATTATTCTTTTAAAATTTTTACCATTTTTTTCAAAATATTTGTAAAAGGAAAATTGTTTACCATTATTTTGATATATAAATATTCAACTAATTTTTGTGCATTGTTTTTATTAAATATGAGCATATTTGTATCATTTTGTAGAGGAATGATATGTAACACATTTTTGTATCCAATTGAGCTAGTTTATCTCACAACATGCACACTCCCTTGTGGGTGTGTAGAACTTATTTTATCTCATGTAAGAAATAAAAAGGAACTATAGTGAGTAGGTGAGGTTTTTTTCAACTGGGTATAGGTATCTGGTGGTGAGATGGTGATACATGGCCTACATATCATATGGAGTAATTTTTGGCTATTTTGGGTTTTTCATTAGGTTATTTGTGGACATGTAGTGTGGTTTTTTAGATACTTTTGGTTGTGTCACTACCATTGAAACTATTTGTTATAGAATATTTATTTTATACTTGTTTTTATAGATGTATATATATACCATCTATGATGTGTTAGGTTTTGAGAAATTACTCCAACTTATTTTTGTTTAATGTCGAAGTTCTATTCACTAGCACATGGGGATCGAGAAAACCCTTCAGGTCATATAACAATCTAGTTCATTGCCTTGATATATAGGGTTTCTCGGTTGGGTCCTAATAGATATGGGGTTTATGTTGGGAATATTAACATTTGAACATATTAAAAATGTATTTTTTGATAGGTTTCAAGGTTCTGTTGAATCTTGGTTGGTTCGAGAGAGTGTTAGAAGGGAGTTGGAGTGGTCCAAAAACATTTGGAAGCTACTGCATATCATTCAAACCATAAATAAAGGTTTCATGATGCTAAATGTCGTGCTAAGGTGTATTAGGTATATCTTACTTGATGTTTCATTAAATATACTAAATGTTCATTCAATGGAAGGTTTTTTCCGAATATGTTTTGGTTTTTTGAAAGTTCTAAACCCACTTTTTTCTGGTTGGACAGAGTGCACATGAGAGGGGATAATGCCTGAATCCTTTAATTTTCATCCTTCTAAATCCATTGTATTTATAATTTTCTTTTTATTTTATTTTCATGTTATATCCCCATATAATCTTTCTTCCCTTTAATTTACCCTAATTTGGATGATATTTTTTGTGTTTTAGTGATAATTTCACTAAAGATGAATAGAATCAATGGAGGATTATGAGTATTTTTCTTGGATTTCAATGAGTACAACCCAAGAAGATATATTATCTCCTTTATAAGTATTTTTGTTATAAATATTTCATCCAAATAATTTTCCAATGGTCTTTTCCAAATTTCTATGAAATCAGACATTGGAATGATGATATAATATTGATATTTTTTGTATTATATTCCAAAGGGTGGGTTTAGAGTGGAATTTATGGTTTTTCTCATTATTATATCTATTAAATGATTCTATATTAGTTATTAGGTGATTATTTAAATTTATTTGATTTTTGATAATTAATTATAAATACTAATAATTAATTTTTGGTGATTGTTGGCTTGATATAGTTCTAGAGGAGCATGGATGGTGTGTGGATGGATTGAATGAGGATCATCAGATCTTAGTGAGGGATCAAATACTTTCATGAGGTTGGTATATAATAATACACAAAACCACGAGCATGTCAATTTTGGATCAACAATTCTTACATACTTTATAGGGTTCAATAATTGGGTTTAGGGACTAGTGGTTGCATATGAAGATGGTGCAGGATGGAATTTGACCTCCTGTACCATTAATTAATTATCTTTATCACTAAAATGTATTAATATAGGATTTTGATTGTTTATCCACAAGGATATTGTATTAGTTGATTAAAAAAGATACCAATATGAGGTCTTCAGTTGTGATATAGTATTCGTGATATCCTAAGTTGATTTATCATGGTTATCGGTCCTACATGAGTTTCTTGGAGACAATTGATGATGAGTGAGGAAATATTTTGTTTTAAAGGTGATAATGATCTCCCTCTTGGGGTTTAAAAAGATTCATGTCATATGTGGACTAAAAGAAATTTCCATTAGGACATGATATTGGGTTTCAATAAATGTTTATGGGGTGTAAAATTGGGATTGTCCATGGGTAGTAGGACCTAGAGTGATGAGGGTCTTATAAAAGGATGTGGAAAGTCTCATAGGGTCTAGGTCAGTGGGGGCATTTGGACAATTCCATCTCTAGTGCATGAAATTCTTGGGTGGTGTCAATGAGAAGAGATGGTGATGAGTTTGGAAGACCTAATGTATGCCTTGATGGGTGAGATATAATGTGCGAAGGCATGAGAGGCTAGCAGGGAGATATTCTCAGATGTGTCAAGTGGTTAAGTTGTGTGATGTCCTATAGGCCCACCTTGTACTGAATGTCTCTAATAGACTCTGCAATGATGGTGAGGATGGTCTAGTGTGATGGACCTACCTAATTCCTATGGGGATGGGTTGGTGTGATTATCATTCCTAGAATTGGGTATTAGGTCTAGGACGTTTCCAGATGTGGCTTGGGTTAGGGGAAAGACTGTTCACTATTACTTTTCTTATCATATAGGACATTTCCATGTGTGTATGGAATCAGTGTACATGAATGAGTTCAAGAAATACTAGGAGTACTAGAGTAGTGTTCATAGAAGGGGATTTTAACTTATGCGAGATATACTATAATAATATTTCCAAAGTTATAGGACTTGGGGTAATGATGATCTTGGATATTTTTTAGAGTAGCTTCGGTCATGGAAGAGGACCACACATGGGGATGAGTCATGGGTCAATGTGAGATGAGATGAATGGAACTCCCTTGAGTAAGGAGGAATGGGTCAAATCATATAGATTTTTTGACCATGCCTTGTGATTGTGGGTATAAAGTTGAGGTTTTAGATTCTTCCCTAACATGAGTCTTCATGTATGGGTTGGGAATCAATTATATGGAAAAATATGATGACTGAATTTTGGTACGACACCCATGAAAATATGTTCAGGATCAAGAGGGTTTGGTTAGCACCCATTGAGCCGACATTCATGTGTACCTCATCGAGTGTTGTGAAAATTTAGTGACAAAAAGACTACATCATGATATTTTTTATTATATTTATTTTTTTCAAGTATACACACACATATGATGATGTTTATTAGAGAATCTTAGTGATACCCTATAGAGTTTTGTGATCACACCCTACATGGGAATCTTAGTGAATGCACATACATTATTTTTTTATTGTAGGTTGGAGAATAGGTTTTGAAAAGATTTAGGATGAGGTTTATCAAGGGTATTAGGATACTCTAATGAGTCCTAGGTTTAAATTTGGGATAACATGTGTGAATATTATTATTGTTTTTATGTATTTTGGAAGGTCGATAAGTGTATGACTATTTTTTTATAATAATACAATTTTTTATTGAATTTTATTAGATAGTTTATTTTTTAAACTATTACGTGTAATATTATTGTGTATTTTAAGCTATTTTTCACTCTTATTTTAGGTAATAGTCTCCCCACTATATGGATTATTCTCTCACCGCTAGTTGGTAACCTCTATCGCACAAAGAGGCTCACCCGAGACTATAAAACGACATTATTCTGAGAATTGTCGAGTAGCCTATTGTGGTGTGTGAAAATGTGGTATTAAAGGTGTTTTGTTTTATATTTTGGGGATATAGAATACCGATGTTCTAGGAATATGATTGATACTATGATGGACAACATATTGGGACATTTAGAGAACTTATTTTGGATGTATGTATAGGTTACCAGGGGCAAGGAATTTTTGTTCTTTGTTTTTGTTGTTACATTTGTATGATTTCTCCTTGGGTGGAATATATGAGTTATGGGTTTATAATTTATGGTGGTCTTGTATCTTTTCCCATCCATGTTCATGCATAATGGTATATAATGTCCAATGAGAGTCTTATTTTTTGAAATGCCAATAATAAATTATACATTGTTTTACGTTGTAGATTTTAGTGAAATTATACTCAACTAGATTATGGTATAAATTTTTTTTGATGGTATGGAATGTGGATCCTAGTATATGAGATTATCGAGTGATGGAAATAAACTCCATTCTTCTTGTGATGTATGAAGACCCATCACAAGTTGGTACATGATTTTTATTCCCTTTTGACGACTTAATGAGGGAATCGTATTCCAGATAGGTGATTCTATAGTGTTCATGATTTTCCTTGATAATTATCGACCATTATGGGTGTATTGAATGCATATTTAGTTTCTTAATGTGTCAAAAATAAACTGTATGATTTTTTACCATATACCTTCTTGGTATCACTCCACCTAATTGGACTATGAGGATCTGTAAAAACCCTGATGGGTTGGGTAAAAAGGCACTATAAATTACTTATCCTTATTAATGAGAATAATTTAGAGTGTTTAAATTATGAAAGATGAGGTTTAAGGGTAGGTTTAGTAAGACTTCTAGACCAATGGTTCTCGAGATGATATATTTATTATGATAGTGGGGGAATTAGTGGACACTCACAGTTCTTAACAAAATTACCATTGTGAAAGTGGCCATGTGATTAACCATGTTATGGGTTAAATGTACTAGGATAGTGGGTTAAGCATTTGAACTTGGCTTATATGGTATGTAACACAGGGATTCATGCATCTGATTGTCTGATCTGGTTGTATAGGAGAAATCATCCATTAGGTTTGGTTGTGGATAAGGTAGATGATGGGAGAGAACATATGATAAGGTCCTTTATGGACCACTCTATATGGGAAGGGATGTGGCCATTGTGCGGTTTTGGGTGAAAAGTATCATTGTTTGAGGGAAGGTGTACATTGGGTATGTATGGTGTTAGTAGAGTAATAAATCATTGAATGGGATGTGTGTGGGTCACACTAGAATTTATTAGGGTTTGGGGAAAAATGAGTTGTGTGATGGTGGTAGAACTACAATGGGTTTAGTTTAGGGTCATTCTCAGTGTGTGGTGACTTATTAATTCAGTGTGATTCCATCAAGCATGGTATATTGGAGTTTGTTTCATGGTAGACATTCTTCAATTGTGAGATGTGACATTGGTGATGGATGGAGGTGTCATAGTATGACTTACCCAAGGAGGATCCTTAACATGGGGTTTTAAGGAGGTGTGAAGTTATGGGAATCCCTTTGGATCAGCACTCTGGGGGGATAAAAGAATATATATGATAGTGAGAAAACCATTGGTTATTGTACGATGGAATTGTTTGTGAGATGGTAAGAAAAAGTGGTTGGTGTTGATGCTTTACGGTTAGGATCAGTGTGGTTTTCGTTATCTAAGAGTGAGTTATATCAAAGGCATGCCAATTCATGGGGTGAGAGTAAGATGTCTAGTGTAGTTGGTAGTGATCCAATTGAGTAATTACACAATGAGTAAAGTTCAAACATCGATGGGGGTTCAGGGTGATCTGAGGGTGACTCATTTGGTGATCCATGATTCATGACATGATTTATGGGTGAATCATAGTTTTTCAGCTTGTTTAGGAAATGTGTATGTGATTCATCACATGGTTATGGAAGTGAACCATTATTATCATATGTTGGGGGGGGGGGTGAAATAAAATTTAGTTTCATGTTTTTGGTGGTGAACCCATTTAATGACATGGTTAATGGTTAAAATCTTATTTTTTCATGTGATCGAGGGGGCCAAACCCAATTTTATCACATGGTTCTGGGGGTGAGTCATGGGATTAAAAATATTTATATATTTCTATTGGGTTAATATTCTTTGTAATATAGTAGTGATGGTACTGTGGATCAAGGTATGAGAAGGAAAATGTATGTAAGGGTTATTAGTAGAAATATTTTGCATAAGGTAGGTGTTTCTTTTGATAATGTGTTAGTGGGTGTGGCTGAACTTTTTTTTAAAAGTTGGATGGAGGGCTATGAAAAGTGATTTTTCATGTATTTTTACATCTTGAGAGGGGAACCATGTCTGGAGAGTTATGTGGGATGTGTTTAGTGGTTTAGTATATCACTAAAAGGATACTTTTGGTGGGAGATTCCATTGTTTGAGGAGCTCCATGGCTTAAAATAATTCTAAATGAGAGGAGTATTATGGTGGGAAGCACTAAAATATGTTAGATGAATCAACTTAATACACTAAGGAATGTTAGGATATATGGTAGGGGATACTGCTATCTTGGTAATGGAGTTGGAAGTGATAAGGTGGGATAGAATCTGGTGAATGCTATGTTTGGTGATCAAAGTTTCACATCAGGAGAATGGATGGAATTCAAAGATGAAACAGGGCTATCCGATGGTAAATGGATGAACAATATAGGTTTGGAGATGTGGTTTGAGGTTCACCATGGATTCTTGAATATGAGAATCATTAAAGTGGGAATTTTGTAATGACTCATGTTGTTATGGTTTGGAAATTATCAATGGAATTTGAAAATTTGGTTTAGTGGATGGTTCAAATTGTGATTCTAGGTTTGTATTAGATGTATGAAAATTTTGATATCCTAAAATAGTGTTTATGGACTAGTTTCAAGGCTCAGAGGATACTTGGGGTGTTTAAGAGAGTTTCATGGGAGAGTTGGAGTTACACGACTACAGTAGGGAGATATTAAAAACTATTCATACAATGAATCAGGGATTCCTAATGTGAGTTCTCATGATAGGGGGTAGAGGGTTTCTTGGATTAGTGGTTCATAATGTGATCCATTGTTCCACAATAAGAAATATTTTAGAGTTTTTTTTAAATTGAAAAGGGGGATCAAACGCCTTATTTTTTTTCATAGAGTTATGTAAGAGGGGATAATAATGAACACCTCAATTATTCTTCCTCTTACTCTTTCCAAGGAGGTTGTTAATATATTTTTATAGTGATTAGGGGTAAGATACTCCATTTTATATTTATTCCTTTATTTTTGACCAAAATTTGATGATTTCATTTAGGGTTTTGGTGTCAATTACACTGGAGGATGGTGGAATTGACTAAGGATGATGGGGTCTTTGCTCGGATTTTGTAGAGGACATCCTAATAAGATATCAAAATGAAAATAGTGTATGCTTACAGAAAGGATAATCACCCAGTAAAATTTCCATTGGGATTTAATTAATTTTTATGGAATCTAAAAAATACAAAGATAAAATCATTCAGGGATTTTTAATAGCCTTTGTACAAAGATGTGTTGTGAGTGAAATTTAACTAGTTTATCAAAATTCATGAAATTTTATGATTCTCATTGAGTTTTTAATAAATCCATAAAAATGCATAAATGTATCTTAATTAAAAATAAAGGATTATAATAAATTTTGGGTGATTATTGGGGTGATAAAATACATTGGAGTGTGGATATGCTTGGTTAATATGGATGAGTCTCGATGGGGCGTGATGAAGGGTTATATCCATGTTCATGATAGGTGGCCCCTATGATATAAAACCATATTCATGTATATTTTTTATTTTTCATTTGTTAACAGTCAATGGGGTTTGAGTATGTGTTTTACGTAATAGTGGTGCATAGGGTAGATGGGATAAGAGGTAATTGAAGCTCCCATGAATTGTGTTGTTCACATTAACACTTGAATATTTTGGGACAATATGATGACAATATCTTCAAGGTTATGCAGTATCAAAAGATATTAAGAGATTCCACTATGAGATCTTGGGTTGTGAGAAAAGATACAACATATCCTAGGTTAATTTCATAGGTCTAGTAGGCGAACATGAATGGATTAGAGGTGAGTGATGATGAAAAGGCTATATGTATGTCTCACAGGTGATGTGAAGCTCTCTCATAAGGTTTGAGAAGATTCTTGTCATATGTAGAGGGATAGAAGAGTACTTTGGGATTTCTAATAGATTTTACATGGAGCTTTAGGGTGTATAATTGAGTAGTCCTTGTGTGGTGGTACTTGAAGTGGTGATTAGATTTAGAATAATGTGAACCAATACATGGGGTTTGGGATTGAGTGATCCTTTGGGAAGAGATGTCACTATAAGGTGATTGGTGGTATCAATGATAACATATATCGAGGATTATGGATGTCTTATTAGATTCCTTGATGGGTGAGATAAGATCTGATGAGGTGTGAGAGGATATTTATGGGCTAGTCCTAGATGTGTTGGGAAGGTGAGTTTTGTGATGGAATATGTGATGTTATTGTACATCACGTTCCTAAAATACTCCACAATGTATTTGTTGATAAGTTGGTGTGATGGGCTGACCTAGTGTATGTAGGGATGGGATGGGTTGATGACTATTCACTGATAGGGGTATTAAGTCTATTACATTGTGAGATGTGTTTTGGGTCGATGTAATGATTGTGTTCTGTTCCTTCTATTATTGGTAATGGACCATACAATTTTGAGATTGGGCTAGTATGTATTAATGAATTCGGGATATACCTTGAGTAATATTATAGTGGTTGCTGAAGAGGCCTTATTAGAGGGCATCGATGAACATTTCCTAAGTGAGATTGAAATGGATGACAATGATAGAGGGAATATCCATGAGTGTTTAGGTTCATTTAAAAGAAACACCCTACGGGGTGGGTTATGAGATGAGATGAGATGAGATATATACAGATACCTTGAGTGAGAAGGGTTGGGTCAAGACATAGGGACATATGATCGTGCCTTTTGTATATGGGTATCTATTTGAGGTTTTGGACACCACCCTACCTTGAGTCTCTGGATATGGTGTGCAAATAAGTTTGATGGTACATGGTGATGAGTGGATTTGAACATGTAATTATAGTAGGTATGGTTAGTATTGGGGTAGGCTAGTTAGCGCCTGGTGAACTGACGTGTGTGTGTACCACATTGAGTGGCATATAAGTATACATAGATCATGTTGAGTCAGGGATCATGTTTATTTAATTTATTTTAAAAATGAATTATGATCTATATAATGATATAGATATGGTTTTCATGGTGATTTTATATCAATTTTTATGCTCACACCCTTCACAATTATCTTATTGTGCTTGAATAACTTATTTATGCATTTCAGGATAGAGAACAGGTTGTGTAAAGACTTGAGATAAGGTTAATCTAGGGTATTACCAAATTGGGATGGGTCTTAGGGTTTGATATTGGTCCAATGTTCCTATGTTGTAATTTTTCCATTTTGTATTTGGGATAAGCTTGATGGGTTATATGTTTTTGGATATTTTATTTGACAATATCATTTCTTATTTTAGTTGATTTAATGGTTTTTTCATGGTACTATGATTTATATTATGATTAGTTATTTTCTACTCTTTATTATACTATGATTTATGGGAATGGCCTCCCCACTATATGGATTAGGCATTAAACTCTACTTGGCAACATTTGGTATATGAGGTGGCATGCCTGAGTCCATGTATTAACCCTAGTCCGAGCACTATCACGTGGCCCGATGTAGGGCATCACAATTCATATCTTTTTTTGAGTATATATGATAAATTTATATATTTATTGTTATGTGATTAATAATGTTTGAGGTTAATTTTTATAATTTAATTATGAGAGAACATGTTTCCATGAATTTTGGGTTCAGAATATAGGAATAATGACCTGGACTTATTTATTAATGGAAATAAGCAATGGAATACATATGTGGAAACCCAAATAATAAATCTAAATATTAAAAAATATCCTAAAAATTTATTAAAGTTAATAATATTTTGTTTTATAGCATTGAAATAGTTGTGTAGATACTATAAGTGGTTACATGATCTAGCTCTGATGCACATATAGATAATAAAAGTGAAAAGGTTTGTTGAGTTTTAAATTGATCTTCAATTAGTGCATGATAAATGTGCCTAACTACAAACATAGTTTGATGCTCCCTAGGGATATATATTGGATGATTCAATTGATATTTATCATCCATTATAAAGTATTTGAATATTTTTTAGTGAGTCATGACTATATAAATAATACCCTAATCTATTTTCCTCAGTGTGGTAAACAAAATTGAGGGGGTGCAATTTATATAAGGGGGTATGATGTAAAACCTAGAGATTTTAGTAATTTTTATCCTTTAAAAAATAATCAATTGAATAATAACAATTATATTAGACACAATAAAATTAACTATGATATATATCTTATTGAAAGAAAATCATTCATATATTATGAGACTAAAATGTGAGACATCATTAAAATAACTATACGAATTGAAAAATATCAAATAAATAAAAATTTGGTTAAAAATAATATATTAATTAATAACATATTATTATAGTTTTAAAAAATATTATAATGTGTTAAAATATAATTTAATTTGATAAAATTTAATGGTAAGAAGATAAATCAATAATTGGATGTGATTAACATCAATTTGTGGTAAAAGGACTATTTTTAAAAAAATTGTATTTTTTTGAATTTTATGAATTTTGGAATTAATAAAAAAAATTAAACACTTTTGAAAAATTAATTTAATAATTTTGTTGATAATTTATAAATATATATATAAGAAACATAAAACTTATTTAATTATTTTTACATCAAAATGAATAAGAATTAATTCACTTTAACCTTAAAAATACATTAATTTTTTTTCTAAGATACATTTTATTAAATTAATATTATTTTATTAAATTTTATAAATAGAATCAAGTAAAATTGATATAATTTTTTTTAATTATCATATCAAAATTATTTTATAAGTTCATTTTTATTTTTGTTCATAAAAACTAGTTACCAAAGTTTAAATTAGTCACTATAGTTCTGAATAAAATGAGGTAAAATTACTAAACCAATTGAAAACGTATCAAAATATCAAAAATAATAATATATAAAATGGTTAATGAGGGTTTTATTTTAAATATATTACATTTTCCACTATAATCAACAATTTTGGATCAACTTTTGTTGAATAATCCATCCCATTTTGTATTAAAAAATAAATATTTAAAAAAATACCACCCCTCTAACCTATAAAAAACCCATTCACCACCCCACATATCTTCACACCTAAAAATTAATAACATGAAAAAAATTTACAATAAAAATTCCCCAGACCAATTTTTCACATTCTAGAGGCTCTGGTATCACTAAGAGTCAAATTTAAAAAGGCCTATAGAGTGGTCTAAAGGACGATATTAGAGGAAGATGTGATATTTTTGGCCAAGTTATTTCATGTTTCTTTATTCTTCAAAATCATAAAAATATAAAAAACTCATAAAAATATAAATTCATAAAATTAATTATTATTTTGAAATATTATTATATTCATTGAATAAAAATTATTTACATTCCTCTAATTCATTAGAAAATGAAAGTGTTTCCTACATTATGATTGGACTACTACCTTTATGAACGAAATATTTAATTTTGCACCACAAAATTTCATAGAGTATTATAATTTATCTAATAAATAAATATTATATTTACAACATGATTAATATTCTATATATATAAATGACGAAATATTTAACAATATCAATAATAAATGGTCATTATGAATTTAACCAACTGAAATGAGCATATTGAAACACTTTTAAAAATATAATTAAATTTTTTACAACCTACTAAATTGTGAAATATTTGTGAAAATATAATGATAAGTGTTCTTTATCTCTATAATTATTTAGATAATGAATCAATTTTATAACACCATTGATAATGGTCAATATATCGATGTAGTTTTTGAGAAATTGACCAAATAACCCCAAGTTGTTGATGTGAGGAAATAATATTCAATAAATGAAGGAAATATGATAATAAATGGACTTTAGAAAATGTAATATACCTAAAATATGTTCTGAATTAATTATTAAATAAAAATAATTTGGTCATTTGTGAGGTTAGATGCATTCACCAAGCGAGTTAGGACATAAGGTAGGGGTTACTTTTCTTAAATTTAAATCAATAAATTGACTATGAATATTGGAATATACATGAAAAATGTTCTAAATAATGTATTAAATAAAATTAATTTAGGTTATTCAAAAGGTCTGATTCATGCACCATGTTAGTCTGAACCTGGGGTAATAGTTCTTTCTCTATATTTTAGTTCATTGAGGCTTACTTATTATTATGAACCAATATAATTTTATATGTCGAAAAAACAAAGATTTCGACTTATTATATATTAAATAATTTTCTCTTCTTTTTATTTTCACTTTAATTTATTATCTCCCTATTCCTTGTCCTTCGATTCATACAATAGTTATGTTCTAAGGTTTATTGGTAACCTAATTTATTCTAATTTAGTTATAAAATTTAAACTAAAATATCATCCTTTAATGTTTGTTATATCCCACCATATTATTTTATTATATTGTATTTTCTATTTATTTTCTAGGTTTTTTAAGTATTCTGGACATTTTGTATCTCTTTGGATTATAATTCAACTGAACAGTCAATGTGCGTGGATTCAAACTTATCTCTATTTTATAGTGAATAATATTTCACTTCTATGTCAAAAAATTTTATATGATTTAAGTATTTGTCTTATACATACTGAAAATATTATTTTTGTTATTTTTATATTATATTTTACTTTATTTAAAAAATTTAAGTAAATATTTTATATGATTTCTACAGAAGTAATTTTTTGCATTATTTAAAGAAATGTGAGAAGAGTATCATTTTTAACCTTTATGGATGAGGTAACTTTACCTTTTTCATATCCATTCTTTATAATTAAGATCTTATTCCATGTTTCCATGATTTTTAAAATAAATTTCTATTCACATTGTTCTATGTATCTTTCATTTTTTAAAACATAATGTTTAATGTTTATGAAAAATAAATAATGAGATTTCATTCCACACACATATATTTTTTTATTTCAATATAAATTTAATATTTTACATTTAGTTATATTCAATGATTGAATATATTATTTATATTAAAATTATGGTTTTCAGTGTCCTCTTTTCACCTGCTGAAATATATTTTTTATAGTAGATTATATGTTTTTTTACAAACATGTTTCACAAGATTCATGAAAATTATTTTTATAAATTTACTTTTATTTTATTCTCAAAATATAAAATATCTATGACTATTGGAGTTATGTTTCACATATTACACTCTAAATTATCTAATTAATTTATAGTTCTTATATCACCTTGTTCATAAGGGTTATGTTCTCTATCACTCTTCATTTCTCTCTTGAAATTATTTTTCTACTTCATTTCAATATTATTTAATTTTATGGATATATTATATATCACATACAATACTTATTTATTATGTGTTAAAGTATTGAATTAAAAATATACCTATTACACTATATAGTGTCATATTTTAAGGGTATTGACTTGGAAATTTATTCCATTTATATATCAGGGAAATATTGATATTCTCTATACTTGTTATTTCAATATAGATATTTATAAATAACTAATTATTTTTTGTTATATATTTTAATTATTAGGAATTAATTCATATGATAAATTCATTGAAAATAATTATTTATCAGTAGGTTGAAGATTTATATATTCCTTCAATGCATGAGTAGGTCTCATAAGAACAAATAGCTCTGGTATTTAATGTAAAGCATAATAATTTGTATATGATATCTTGGCATGAAAACTTGATTTTATGTTTATGATATCCGAGATTATTCATTACATTAATATGTAATTAATATATAAATTACATGTGATTATTTACATTATTATGTCAACCATGGACATATTAAATTCTCATCATTTTAGTTATATGACCATTTTAATATTTATTCCTTCCATATTATCCATGTATTAATTATTCCATGAGAACTTATCTTGTATTATACCCCTTATTGATAATTTGAACTCATCCTTATTAGTTTTACATTTAAAAGTGTCATGAATATGAGTTTTAAGTACGATATATATATGGGTATCTTGTTTGGAGAATATTGTGAGAGATATTAGTGACTTATTATAAAATAAGGAATATTTGGAATAGAGGTAATAATTCCAATATTATGGGAATAATATGGTTTTATTAGTCAATGCTTTTTAATAAATATATTAAACTCTAAACAAAAAAGGCATCGGGTATGTAACTGAATCAATTTTTATTGTTAATATTACAAATATAGATGGTTTGGTTTAGATCTCTTTAGTCGGTTTGAAACCATATTGTAAAGCACATGTTTTTTGCTTCATAACTTGGAGTGTGGGTCTGAGGCATCACATGATTCATCATTGAACTTCAAAAAACTATTTATCCTACAATTATTGATGATATAAGCTCCTCAATAATAGATTTAATTCAATAAACTTCACAATAATGACAAAATAGTGATTACACATGTAGAGGAAGAATTTTTTTACTGAAACTATCGAATTTCACTTCAAATTATTCTCCATAGTCGGCTATATATAAACAATGGACCACTATATTATTTTAACCTTATACATTATATTAATTATACCCATAAACATATATATAAATTGGATCACTTATATATAAAATCATATTTAGAAATTATACCAAAAAAGGATTTTCAAAAATGGATATTACATATTTTTAGATGAGTATTAAATAATGTACATAAACACATGCTTGAAGACCGTAATATTTTAGTTCCCTTGGAATCATAGAACAAAATATTATTAATTTGGATGAAGATCTTAAATATCACCCAAAATGTCCATCAACTTTTGTAATATTTATAAAAATACCCTACGTAAACCTTTCTATATAACCATAAGAAAGGAAACATAAGAAAGGGTGAGATCAGATGTTCAGTAAGGGTAAACATGGGAGATATGTAATCATAACATGAAGATAAGGGTATGATAACATTTTAATAATATATGAAAATCATACCCTACATATCAAAGATTATAATTCTGAGTCGTTTCATAAATATTGGTAGTTTATAAGACTAAATAATAAGGAAATAAAATATAATAATCAATGAGAGAATAACATTGGAATAAGACATAAAATTTTGGAATATAAATAATCAAAGAAAATATTATGTCAAGGATACCCACCAAGGAATTTTTAAAATGTTAGCATTGGGATAAACACCCATGTAATGTCATTTTTTGGGATTGGCTTAGCCACCCATGTACCCTCTATATCATAGATCATTTATTATTACCCAATGAAATGGAGGGAGTTAAAGGTCTCACTCGTCACATATTGAAAATCATGAATATGTGTGCCAAAATATGATAAAACATTGATCATATAGAAAAACATGAAATGAAATGGGATTTATAAACATTTCATCATATCAATACCTATGTAAAATAGAAAGGTTTCTTAATCATTTCATTATTTCATCATCCCATAAGCCATGGAAAAAGAAATGGGTATCATAAGAACATTTTTATCTTCTAACATGTGAAAGATAAGTGGGTTTGATGAAAATATTTTAATGTTAAACAGTTTAAGGAATGATTAATAATCTTATCCATGGTTCACATCCCTAAGAAAGCATATGTTACACCAATGGTTTCCATCATAGATAGAGAAGGATTTTGAAATATCCCTTGGAAAATTTACTAAGGTAAATAATCATTCATAGAAAATAAAATTATAAAAAATAAATCATTTTCCAAAATTATTCATTTAAAAAAAATGAAAAATTATAATGTAATCTTTAAAAATAATTTTAAACACTTAAGTATGAAAATTTTCTTTCCACTTTGAAAAAAAAATTAAAATATAATACATTTTTGAAAACATTTTCATTTGGAAATAATTTATTAAAAATATATTTTTTTCAAAATATTATAGGAAAAAAACTCTTTAAAAATATAGTTTAATACTTTTAATGAATACATTAAATCATTGAGTATTTATGACAATGATAAATATTGTTCATGAAGTGCATGTTAAAAACAAAGATTCTTTTCACATTTTCAGTAAAATCTAAAGAGTCCTTGTTTTGAATAGAATATAAATATTCCTTTTAGTTTTTTTTGAAAAATACAATCATGGGAAAAATTTTATTTGAAAAATAGTATGAGAATACTAAAACATTTGTGATTTTTTTAAACATGGTTTTAAATGTAAATAGATTTTAGACAGAAGAGATAAATAAAATTAGATTTTATTAGAAACATTTTCTCAATCAGTTTATGTGAAAACTATTTAAAAAATGGTACTATTACATGAAAATATTATTAGTAAATATAGTATAATAAAATAATTGGGATTCCTGAGATAAGGATCAAAATAATTTATCATCAGAAACATAATCACAAAAAATCTCAATAAATGATGAGATTGTAATGTAAAATCATTACCACTTCAGGAAATTTGAATCACAATCCCCAGGGAATAATATAATTAAATGAAACTTATAAAATCATTAAAATAAGAATATTCATGATATATCATGTCTTGCGGAAGTATATATACCACATAAAAGAATATAGTTTCTTAATAAAACTGATTCCTCAATGAAGGAAGATTGAGACAAGAATTCCATACTACATTTAAAACTATCAAAATATAAACCACCAGAAATATATATCCTTAAAATATAATTAAATTTCCATAATTTTAATTATATTATTCATAAAAGAAGTTAATGTTATGTATATACACAACATAAAAGAAAATACGTGGTGAATGTGGCATATGTCGCACATTAGTAAAAATTTAGAAGAAAATTCATTACCATATGTCTCCAATTACATAGTACACATTTGAACCAAATATACAATAAATATAGGTTTATTATATTTTTATTAATGAACTGCACATACATATATAATACCATATATTATTTAATTATGTATTTTTATAACCTATTTATTAAAAAATTTATGTTAAATTCATGCTTCCTGTAATAACTTCTTTGTTTTTTATATGTGATTTGAATTGTTATCATTGGTCTTCCAACATTGATGATGATTCAATAATCTATAGTGTAATAATAATCAAATAATTATAATATTTTCAAATCTTTGATACTTTTAAAACAAATAATGGAGGTTGTTTTTGATAAATTAATGAAGTTACAATCATGAAGATAACAAGCCATATGTACGAATGAATAACATTTCCATTTTTCAATGATCATTATGAGAAATTGTTAAGTCAAATATTATCATTAAATAATTATAATAACAACATAGATACCATATTATTTCTTTAAATATACTTATTCATAACATCCATATTGTGTTGTGATGAAAATAGAGTCATATCGCTTCATAAAGATGGTAATCCACATGTACATTAATGATGTTACAATCTTTTAATTAGTGAAAGGGTAACTAATAATGTGATATAATATATTTTTTAAAAGACTAATATATCATGAATATAATAATTATTTCTATTATATAACATATATTTTTACATATTACCATCCATTTAAATATTTAGTGAAATCAAATCACATCGCTTTACAAGGCGATAACCTGTCGTACCCACGAGTGACATTATCGTATCCCATATGGAATGGAAAGTAAAATGTTATATTTGATATAATTAATAAATTGTTATAATTATATTATAAATATAATTTATATAATTTATATCTTTCATCATACCCAACCGTGAGTGGTGGTAGTGAAAAAATGAATGACATCGGTTTTCGAGAAGATAGTCCACTATACACACGAATGATGATTTCGCAACCCAATTTCTCGATATAGAGATAGTTTATAGTAATTAAATTATTATAAAAAAATATCATTATATTTAAGATACTAATTTTATTATATCATAATGTTATAATTATAATTTAAGGAGTTGGAGGAAGAAATAAAAAATACTAATTGATGAATGTTACCGCTTCTTTGGGTATCCTTCATAGGTTTTCACCAAATGGATTACATGGATGGATATATGTATAAAATAAGTTATAAAAAATGGTAGTAGGGTATTTGGAGAGTAATTTTGGTAGGTATTGGCTGAAACAATAGCATTTTAAGATTTGAATAAGGGAGGAGAGGGGGAGGCCTTTTATATGTGTGGTGTGTGACACACTTGTAATTGTTTGCAAGGAAAACGTGTAACCATGTTTTTATTATCAGTAAAGGTTAAAAAATGTATTCAAATATGATTATTAGACAATATAATATTAAAATAATTCCATAAAATAGATTTTCTTAATGTTCATAGTTAATTTAAACCCTTATCATTTTAGTTTAATGCCCGATAAACCAATTTTTTACTTAACCGTGGAAAAAAGTTATTTACTATTTTAACTACTAATTTTGGATAAAATTAACATGAACATATTAGATAATATAAATTATTCATATTCCAAATATGTAATATATTTTCCTAAATTCCATTCACATACATGGTTAATTTTAATTTAAAATTAATCCTACAGACATGACGAGAGAGAGAGTTTTTAAAGAGAAAATGTTCAAAATATTGATGTGTTTTTATATTGAAATTATATATATAATTGATTAAAATGACCTAAATTGTACCAATGTATTTATAATTTCTGATGTACCAGACATAGATTCCACATATTTGTTTCCCTACTCCTGGGGGCCACACGGCCTCAACCGTATCTCCACAAACTCTAGAGGCTGCAGACTAGAAACAAGGGACTAGGGTGTGTCGATGGGGAAAATATTACCTCATTAGTACAGTGTATCCTAGTATAATGATATAAAAATTAGTAAACAATGGAATAAGTATAAATAAATAGAAGAAGTAAAATGATGTAATAGATAAATGAGAATAACAATGCCGATATTGACTTTAATTTTGATGATGTAAGTCATGTTACTAGAAAACTAGAAAACATGGATACAATAAAATAAGCACAAAATTTTCCAAAAAGTAAAAGAAAACAAAATCTACTCCAAGAATCTCGAGATCCAACTTAGTTATCTACTATCAAGCTCCATCATATCAGCACACAATCAATTTTTTGAAGTTTTATGCTTCCCTTTATCAAAACCAACATTCATGTAATATACTTATGGTACCAAACGGTGTCAAGAGATGGTGTGAGATAAATATTATTGGGCCACCACCAATAGTGTCTGTAACATCCGTCTTGTGCAATGGAATATATCAATGTGAGATGATTCATGTATATAAAGTGAAAAATAATATATTAATATAAAAAAATATCCAAGTACCCACTTTAACCCTCGACTGGTGTCTGTACATATAAGAAGTTCATAAATTAAATAATTACCCATTAATGTTAAGTGTTCAGGTGAGGAATAACCGGTACTAACATCACCTCATGATTGTATAAGTAGTTAAGGTCCCTAGATGTAACAAGGTAACCTAAAAATGATATTTGGTGAGTGAGTTCCATGGAAATAACAATGGTAACCCATATCTTATAGAATGATAACACAGTAGTATGTGGATCTATCCAAGGGATAAGAGTGTCAACGAAGGAGTATAATCCTAGTAATTCCTTAATAAAGCACCTACCATATCCAAGGTGGTAAACCAAGGTAAAATGGGGCTATGTAAGGACATGGTCGTATGGTCATTCACCATTACACCAACTAGTTAATTCTAGAACCAAGTAGTGTATCTGAGGTATGATGTCATAATGTAAAGGAACATATGGTAGTATACTGGGCATCCAAGGAATAGTAATGAACTGGAGTGTAGGTGGGTGTCAAACTAAGAAAAATGCATCCTTGATCAGAATGGGGTTCTTATGTCCCGAGGTATTAAACTATTAAAATCCAAGGAAATCTCGAGTTAGCCCATTCCTACTTGAAATTTTAATTAGGTAATAATTCATTGGGTTCAACCCTTATATTCCATTAGTGTGAATATTCCATGTAGCATAAAAACATTTTAGCTATTTCTTTTTAACCATTAAGTAATATATCATTAATGAGGTTCACTCTACCACATTCCATTAGTATGTAAAGGGGTCCTGGGGACATGTAACCTTTATTCAATATCTTTTTATTAGGCCATGTTATATACATAGTATACTTTCCATATCACATTTCACATTTAATAATCATTTTAAGCACTTAAAATAGGAAGGTAAAGTGGTGAGAATACATCATACATTACATTGTTCAATTCTCATTAATAAAAAACCCATTTATCATCGGATGTATCTCCTTTAGGAAGGTCATGTGAAGGCACACCCGATAGGTGGATCAAACATGCCAAAACACAAAAAACAAATAGGGAATAACATTTGAGATGAAACATATTGTGTTGTGGGTGTAACCACAAACAACTAATCACATATTTTACAGGAGAATAACCATAAATTTATTGCAAGTATAATCATGGATGTAAATTTTAGAAATGGTCCCCGATGAAATCAGTGGTCCCCACATGGATATTCTAAAATCAAAGAACATTTGGGATCAATTATAGGCCACCCCCTTAGGGTTGTATGACTCTCCTACTCTACGATTGGCCCATGATTTTCATCAGATCAGAGTAGATATAAGAAATGTTTAAAATTATAACATGGTGATATCTTTTTTGAGAGAAAAAGATGATAATAATGACTAAATAGGCCTCAAGTACTTTCTTTTGCACATCTAACGTGATGAATAGAAGCTTGTCAGATGCTGGATGAAAACGTTTTCTTGATACCTAGATTTATCCTTCTAATATATCTAAAATGAAAGGAAAAGGGATTAGTCCCACTGGTTTATGAGTTCGAGAAGAAGAGGGGAGTAAATAGACCATTAAATGAATTTTGGAAATATTACTCACAATTTCAGCCTGCTCATGATTTTCCCATATGGTTCGTCAAACTCTGCACAAACCATGTGATATGGTTCTACCCGAAATAAGATCCTCATTATGGTTTGATCAAACATTGTGCCAACCATACATGAGTACCTCATAAAAATGGGTGATCGCATGGTTATTCCACATGGTCATGCACCAACTATGTGAGGTGTCCCTCTCTGAAAAAAATCATTGTTTTCCAAACTATAGATAATTGTAGCATGATTTACTCAAAAACATGCACAATTCTTATTTTTCTCTTAAATATGGATTCTCGACTTTGAATAATCCCAAGATATCCTCAAAACCATTACTAAATAATTAGGCATCCATATTTGGTAAAAAGTAATGATTTAGAAAAAAACTAAAGCATCCATACCTGAGTGAAAAATTGGGTTCTTGTAGTCTTCCGCCCTTAAAAGATCTCCCCCAAGTTCCCCTTCAAAGGGTAAAGAAACACTGTCTATGAATTATTTTTTCCACTGGGAACATACGTCGGCTTACCTCTCCCATGTCTCGTCTTGTACTCGGCTGGGCTTCTAGAAAACTCATACAAGAGAGACATACATTCCTCAAAGATCCTTTGTGTTTCAGTTAATGATGTGTACTAGATGTTCCTCAATGGTTGCATCAACATCTAGACCAACTTACTTGGGATCAAAGGTATGATATGGGTCGACATGATATTGGCGATGTTGTGAAACATGAATGATGTTGTCCATGTAAATTTACCTCTGAGGTAGTATTAACCGAAAGGCTTCCAGCCTAACACTCTATATAATTTCGGACTACCCTACATAACTGGGAAACATCTTTCCCTGCTTCTGCAACCATCTATGCTCAAGCCTCGGTGATATCTGAATGAAAACATGATCCCCAACCTCGAACTATAGAGATATTTGATGATAATTGAAATGATATTTTTGTGTAGATTGAGCATTAGTCATATACTTACAGATCATCCGAACCTACTCTAATGTCTATAGAACAAGGTGGGGAACTAGTAGGGCTGTCTCACCGAGCTCTAGCCGATATAAGGGTGAATGACATGGCCTAACATATAAGGCCTCAATATGAGACATCTAAATTGTCTCTTGAAAGATGTTATTATATGAGAAATCTGCGAGAGGTTTATAATTTTCCAAAGAACCACTGAAATCAAGGATATGTGTTCAGAGAATATCCTCTAGAACAATTATTATATGTTCTGATTGTCCATTGTTATGACCGTGAATAATTCTTCTTAGAAGCACCTTAGATCCCCTATCATTCTGTAAAACATTCCATAACCATGATGTGAAATTAGAATACCTATCTGAAATGATAGTACCTATATCCCCATGTAGTCATATGATCACACAGACCTTCAGTCTTCCTAGCTCATCAACTGAGAAAGTCTCTTAAATAAGAATGAAGTGGGATGATTTTGGTAGTCAGTCAATGACTTCCTCAAAAGAATCAATACCCCTTAGTGACCAAGGTAAGTCGACTATGATATCCATAGTAACTTATTCAAATTTTGATTCTGGGACTGGAAGCAGTTGTGACAAGACTACAGGACTTGGGTGCCCCACCTTCACCTACTGATAGGTCAAACACCAATTGATGAATCCTGATATCTGAAATTTCCTTCCAATCCACTGATACAGTTTTCTAATATCTCGATACATCTTTGAGACTCCTTGATGAACTACCCATTAAGAAGCATGAGACTCTTTCATCAACTCCTCTATCATGTCTGTGGTAAGACAAACATATCCACATACACACAAGATGTCATCTCTATCCACAAACCAATATTGATGTGGTTGATCTATTGATACACTCTCATAGATAACAAACCCTTCAAGATAAGAAAACATCCAACTCTTTAGATTCTCAAGGAAGGAAGAATTAATTGTCAAGGATATGAGGTAAGACTGCTCGTGAATATCAATAAAATCTAGATGAAGCATTGAAAACAAGACCATTAACTTCAATTCATCACTATTTTCCTGTATGACTTGCATTTGGGTTTTCTAACTTAGTGTATGAGCGACCACATTTCCCTTTTCAGGCATATAAGAAAGATCAAAATCAAAGGATTGTATATATTCAACACATCTCTACTATCTGAGTTTTAATTCAAGATGAGAAAAGATATATTTTAGGATCTTGTGGTTCGAATACACCGACATGTGTTCACCAAAAAAGGATTGTTTCTCTAGCAACTTAAGGCATGGACAAATGATGCATTCTCAAGGAAATCTGTTGGGAAATTTATTCATGATGCATCAACTGCTGATTTCTATATGAAATGGCTATGTCTTCTTGCATCAGCACTACTCTTTGGACAATTCCAGATGCATCATAGAAGATGTAATAAACTATACATGGTTTCGGAATAATTAGAATAGGTGCCAATATGTGCCTCCCTTTCAAATCCTGAAAGTATTTCTCACATGCTTATGACCATGTGAACATGATTCCCTTTTTTGTATGACTAGTAAGATGTGAATCAAGATGTGAGAAGTCTTGTATGAAACACCTGTAATATCCATCCAGGACGAAGAGAATCTATATATCAAAAACTTTATTGGGATTCTCTTAGGATACTACAACACTATCCTTTTTAGGTACAACAAATACTTTTGGTTATGAAAAAATATGACCCATGATGTGAACCATGTTGATCTTTATGCAGAACATTGCAATCTTGGAATAATTTTGCTGCTCTCTCAATATACTTCGAACAATATCAAGTTGTTTGTCATGGTTGTTATGAGTGAGAGAATACACCAAGTTATCATCCACAAGGACCATGGAAAAAGAGTACAAATAGGGGTGGAAACACATATTCATCAAATCCATGAAAATGACATGTGCATTCTTAAGACCAAACTACATAAAAAGGTACTCATATAGACCATACCTACTACAGAAAACTTTATGAGGTATGCATAATGTTCTAACTCACACATGATGATTACCCAATCTCAGGTCGATCTTATAGAAGCACATTGCCTCTCAGAGATGGTAAAAACTATAATCTATTCGAGGAAGTGGACATAGGTTCTTGATCATAAGATACTTCATCCTTTTGTAATATATGCATAAATAAAGAGTTTTATCCACCTTTATTGTGAAATGTATGGGTGACCACCATGTAGATGTACTGGGCCATATAAAACCATAGGCCACCAAATCCTCTAGCTGTGTATCGTGTTCCTTGAGTTTGGTAGGTTCCATCCAAAAATGAGTAATGGTCCTTGGAGCTTCTCCTAAAAAAAATCTCAATTGTAAACTCTCCCTTAATATTGGGAGCTACGTGAGAATAGTCATCAAGAAAGAATTCCCTAAAATGATATACTATTGTAGGGAAATTAGTTTGAAGAAATACCAGATCCTCCCAGAATAGATTTTCAATCTAGGTAGTCACTACACCTGGCCCCTGATGCTCTGGTCCTGCTCTACCAATATAGACATCCCACTCACCCTTATGTAGATAACTATTTTTCTATGGTGATGTAAATGATACCCTACATCAATATAATTCTACCAAATCATGATAGTGATTCAACCTGCCCATCCCGATAATGACATCGAAGCTTGTCATCTTAAGAATAAAATGGTTCCATAAGAATGGGTAACTGCATACCTCAAGGGGACAATCCATACACTGGTGTATGTCATCTTTACATATTCATGATGGTGTATTGAGGGCCATTACACTATAGTGATACAATATCTCTAGTATGAGGATTTTCATGATATATAAAAAAATGAAGGATTCTGAAGCACCTATAATAATCAAAGTAGAGACAACATTAGGGGCTAATAGAATAGTACCTTGTACTATAGAAGGTCCTGAAGCATGATCCTCAGGTATTAGATGAGAAGCATGGAATTGACCTGATCCAAAAACCTATACTACAGATGGACTACTATGATCATGAATTCTCTACTGGAGCTTTTGGTGATCAAGAGTCAAACTTTCATGGCCATAACCTCATCCTCAACCAAACCTACTAGTGATATTCCAAATCCCTGCCTGATGTGGCACAAAAGAACTCACTCTTGAAGGTGGAGCTAATATTGATCCCTTTCCACTAAAATCCGATGTAAAGGTCTTGTAGAAACTCTAGTGATGGCCAATATGGACACAATCCTGACACTCTATAGGGTCTCTATCACATTAGGGATTAATATTCCACAATCTTCCACACTGATGACACATCACATAGCTATAAATTTGGACACACTGACCGTCACTGCCCTAATGTGAAACCATGAGGGAATACTTCCTTTCACCAGAAGAACTACTGGTCTTACGTGACACTGATCCTCCAAACCTTGGGCTCATGACATCCCTCAAGTTACACTCCGGTATAAGGGAATAATAAAATATTTCATAAAAGGTAGAAAGGTGAAATAAATTCACATGAGTTTGGCTGAAGTAATAGAGCCCATCTGCATAATTTCTTGCATGAAAAATCCCATTATTATCTAGAAGTGGTGAAAATAACTATAAATCTGTGAAAACTACTAAATATTCAATAACTGACAAGGAACCCTACTCTAGATGCATGAACTCTCTGGATCATTCAGCTCTTAGTGCCTGAGGAAATAACTGATCATATATAAACGTTTGGAAATCAATGCATAACATGCCCTAAGGACGACCATGATAGGTAATCATATCCCAAAAATTCTTGGCCTAATTCTGAAAGATATGTGCAGCAATATTGACTCCCTTCTCTAGAGGAATTTCCAAATGATCAAAAAATATATAGTGTGACCTCTAGCCAAGACTCAGTAGCATGAGAACTTATATCCCCAGAAAAGGTGTGGGGATTCTTCTGTTGGAACACACATGTCAGAACAGTCATCATAGGTGCAACATGTGAAGCACAATCCATGGATTGAATTAGACGTAGAAAACTATCACAATCATGGGAATCTATGCCCAAATTAGGTGCAATAAGTGGTACCTCTTATGGAACTCTTAGAAGTAATATTGGCAGCTCAGGTCCCACCATGAATGGAGAATGATCACCACCACCTTCCTATAAAATGAGAAGAGGACGCCGTGGTGGCATTGGTATATAAATTCCAATCAAACTCCTCATAAAAATATTAGAAACAAGGATATAGAATCAATAGTAGAGTCTGAATGTATAAAAACTCACTACCGAAGGTATTCTACCAAAACTAACAACTTAGATGGACATGTGTCAATAGGTGCTCAAGTATATGTTTCATGTCATTTTGCAGTTAATTACCAGGTTCAATCCTTTACCATTCATTAAGATGACAAGGAAGGATAAGGGAGTGAAACCGATTTATTTTTTAATTTCATGACTCAATTTATAATGGATATCTATTTTTGATGAATTTGTTCCCATACAGCTATCACAAGGACAAGACCCATTTAATTATAGTATAATTTTTTGACTTGGTAAATTACTCATCCCAACCCATGAGGGCGCATACAACTCATGAATTGATCTAGTCAATCACCTAATCACAACCAAGAGTAATAATAGCATAAGCTAACTATCCCAACATCTCTCAATAATCACAGTCATATCAAGGAATTCAATTCTATAAAATGAACGTATATGGCATGTCAATATGCATGAAATGTGAATTTTAGGTGGCTATAATGATCCAAGTTACAATGCTCTTGACCCTCATATCTTCGAGCCAAGGATGAAATAAAATCTTAAAATAGATAAATAATCAACAACACCACAAATCATTTACATTACCCAATGGTGAAATAATACCAATTGTAATAATAAAAAGAAGAAAAATTATAATTTGGGGAAAATTATTTTTTTACCCTGACCATGGCATCATGACATCCATGAAAGACCTATGACCAAGTCCCAAGAATTTATAATCCCTAATATATTTTCTGAAAAAAGTAAATCATGAATAGAAACCACCTTTGATACACCATTGTGACGTCCTGGACCCAGATACCACTTAAGGGGTGCACAGATCCAGGTGGTCCACATAACCTCAAGTGCTTCTCTCCAAATGTAAGAGGCTTCCAATTATTAGTGAGGGACTAGCGAGTTTCTATGGGGAATCTATGCCCTCATTAGCATAATATATCACAATGGAAGGATATAAACAGTAGTAAATAGTGTCATCAATGTAAATAAATAGAAGAAGAAAACTAAGGCAATTGATAAATGATAATAACAATGATTATACACAACAAAATATTTATCTTTTTCAATAGGGACATATATATTGGTAAAGGTACATTTTTTGTTGGTTAAACATTTTACTAAAAGATATGTCCCTATCACTAAACTGTTAGTAAAATTTTTGTCACTAATTGTTATTGTGACAGATAAAATAGTTCAGTTACTATTATAATAATTCCAATAGATAAAAAATATGTTTGTCAAAGTTTTTAGCAACAAATTCATACGTCAAATTTTTCTGTTGGTAATAATATTACCAACGTGTAATATAAATTTATAAATTAAATTTAAATAAAAAATAAAAAAATTTATTGCTAGTAAAATTTTATATTATATTTATTAATTTATCATAGATAATAACACCTTTTTTAATTATTAAACAAATTTTTTTTAGAATTTTCAAAACAAAAAAATGATTAATTGTAGAATTAAAAAATTTTAATACATTGTGCATTAATACATAACTGATGTTTCTTGATACAAAAAACCCATGATCCACCCCCACACCACCCCAACCCTATCAAAAATATCATTAGTTTCAAGCTAATGAATACAAATGATTGTCATAATGAATACTACATTCATTATGGAATTTCGGACCCCATTATATATTCAAATTCTTCTTATCAACTATGACATTTCATTATATGCACATATTAAGTTTCATTTTCATCTTCGTCAATATTGTCAAGTTTACTCATCAGGCTCATCCATGAATTCAAGAAAACGTTTGAGGCATTTTTGGGAGCATTTCGTGTTCCGGTCCCATGTTCATTTCTTTCATGTTCCAAATCGCGACCCAAACCATACCTTGAATCCCCAAACATGGGCTCCTTCTATTGTCAAATATATAGGTCTATTATAATGCATGATTTTGAATTAGTGTTTGAACCATATAATGTAACCATTCCCAACAATCCCCACAATATCTTCTCCATCCCTGCTTCCACGTACACTACAATCTCTAGAGAGGTTGTTCTTCATTCAAACTTTGCGTGCATTGCAATCTGTGTCAAGTTGATAGAAATATTTCACCATGTGCACAGCTGTTGCAGTTGGTAAAAGAGATACAGTGACTGGGCTTTGTCGAACACGCAATGTTTGAATGCCTCAACTCATAGATGAAGTCTTGCAGATATTTTTCTCATGCAAGAATAAATCTTTAAAATCAGACTCTCCATTGATGCACTGGGAAAGTATCAATCATGGAGCACTCGAGCTCCTATTGTCCACCCCGCTCAATAGACCCAGGTTTCATCCACCAACGAAGTCTTCTATCCACTGTAGTCATCCATCACCCAATCTATTTCCACAAATGGATTGATTTCACCCATAAATAATGAATGTACTCTAACAAATCACTATAAAAAATCTGGAATGGTGTTTCCATAAAGTTAATTCCATTCATGTAATAGTAAATAGTTCAAAACAATAATGTTAAAAAAACAAGGAATAAAAATTTTAATATCTAAATAAGTCATTATCAAAGAAGATGATCCAACATATTTAATAAAAAATATACATAATATGGATAGATTAATCATTAATATAGAGGCACATAAATGTATTGAAAAAAAATAAACCATTAATACAAAATATGTTGAATGAAAAATAGGTCAATACTCTAGTTTCTTGAAAGTAAAGAAAAAGTATACAAATTTTCAAATATCATCTACATGCAGCCCACCGTTTCATACCACATCAGGACATATCCATCAATGTTCCAAGATAACAAGATATAACCCAAGATCAAAACTGGGCACCCGAATCTATATATAAGTTCATTATACACTAAAACACAAAATTTTGTAGTTTGGGTTCTTGATAAAAAAGACCAGCATGTCTTCATTATGTTTCTATGAAATTTCATTTTTTAAAAAATAAATTAATATTATATTAATGAAAAAAATTAATATTTTACATTTGAGATTCCAAAATAACAATACCATACCTTAATAAATAAATAAATGTTCACCCTATTTAAAAAATCACCTATGGTCACCACAAATTAAATGAAAACAATTTAAAACTGAATAATGATTATAATTTAAAATAGAGCAATTCAATCATCATTTGTATAAAATTTAAAATCATGTAATTCTATCTTATAAGGGCTATGATAATTCGTGGATTGGTAATGAAAGAATATCCCACCAACTTATTAATCAATAAAGGCATCTGTAGCCATTAAATTCAATTTCAAATGGTCCACATATGATACTGGAACAAACATTGAATTTTAAAATTTATTAGCTGAAGTAGCACAGAGTTTGATTGCACATTCTCTACTAGATAGTTGTTCTAGTCAAATGGGCCAGAGAAAAATGAAAAACAACATTACACATCTAGAGGTAGAGTCATAGGTAGCATCCTCGTCTGCTCCAAAAGTCATTTTAGGTTTCTCATGTGAGGAAACAAAAGTTATACCTACAGTAGAAAGTAAAAAGTAGAACTACTAGGGAAGACACATTTTAAGAGAAAAAATTAAGGGGAATGAAAATATATTCAATTGAGTCAGTTTCAAAAGTAGATACAAGGAACATCGATAAGAAAGGATCATTGTTATAGAAGGATTTTAAGAAAAAAGTGAAACATAACAATTAATATTTGAATGGGTGATAGTGATGAAGGATACCGTGATAAGGCAATGGACTCTGGATTAGCCTTGTTATCCAAAATTCATGAAATTGAGTTAGATGGATCATCCCTCCATAAGAAAATTAAGAGGAATCATAAACGGTGAATGGAAGTTGTATGTTAATATTTTTACTAAACCATGAATTCCATTATCCATCAGCCTAGACTCATTTTCCGTTGATGTCTCATTTAGTACTGTGATAAATTTTGTGGATTTTTTTTGCAGTTACAGACCTTTGACCATTTATTGGAATCTTGTAAATAAATTATTTGAATGAATGGATTGTGAAGCATATATATGAGTTTTATTGAATGTGTGAGGAATATTCTTCCAACTTTAAATGATCATCCATATCTGTCCAAACCAGATGTCCCAAATTTTTGGTGATGTTAATTGTTTGTTTCATCAAAATCAGAGTTTATGAACTTACTAATTGTGTTTTGTATTACTAGAAACTCTTTTTTTTTCTGCAAGCCTTGGCAATTAAATATTTAAAAATTCATTATTCACCTTCTATATAATATTCCATTTCAAAGGTAACCCTTATCCAGAAAATAGAGAGAATAGAACTCATGAAGGCACCCATATGTTGATGAAATATAATAAGAATAGAAAATTATAATATATATTTTTCCACATACCATAATGGTAATTATGGGGAATAATACGGTATGAAATTGGGATCCATAATATAATTTCATTGTCAATTGAATATGTCTAATTTGAAATTCCCTTGGTTTTAGTTCAAGAATATCCTAACAATACTTACCTAGAATAACTTATATGAATATGTTGAATTCCTTTCGAGAATACACCATATTTACTCCCATCAGTATACTTAGAATGACTCACCTAGATAAAGACCTGAAATAAAACATTAAGTCAATAGTCAGGTTTTAATCAAACTACTGTATCACAAATCAAAATCGTTCATGTATCTACTTACGTTTAAATCACATAACAAAAATTGAGGTGTGAAAAAAATCATGTTTTGATCATCAAATGCATTAAATTATCATAAACAACAAATCTTAAGTCATCTCCAAACCCATCAAACGAATAAAACCATATAAATATCATATAAGGATAAATAAATATCCATATCCCCCGAAGGAGAAATAGTTTATTCTGATAATCACAAGTAGTGGAAATAGACATTAAAAAAATGTAACACACTACATTACAATGTTCAAAAGCTAACATTAAAGCCTATATGAGATGAAGATTATTTTTACAATATTGTCAAAACTCATACTAAAATTAAATCAATTAAAATGACGATTTTGAAACACAAACCCTACAATATAATATCATAAAAAATACTACAAAATACCTTGGAAAAATATTGTTTCCATTATAGGAAATCAAAAAAGAGTAATACACCAATTTAAACATAATGAACATATCCCAAGGTCCTTAAAGTTGTTCTAAAAAAAATTATTTTTATATTAAATTGATAAAGAATACCACGAAATAGAAACTCATAAAAAATAATCAAGTTATGTTTTGAAGACATTGACATTTCTTTATAACGTTCAAAAGGTGTCACATATAGGTATTTCCTGGAATGAACACATTATATATAGCTCATTTATTTTACGACATACCAAAAAAATTAATTACACAAAATACCTTCCATAACCAAAGTAAAACCAAACCACTATTGATGTAGTAATCACAAATATGGAAGGAAATTACACTGTATGTTGTAGAAATGTCATGAAATATAGTTAAAAATAATAACAACCCAAATTTGACTCACGTAATTATTAGGGATTCCAAGAGAATTTATAAACAAGAGAAATAGTGGAATTTAGAAGATGAAAATACTAATGTAGTGGAAAATAGAACATTTTGGGGATATTATAATGAATTTAATAATGATCATGATGGAATGTGAAGCAATTATTTCGGTGAAAACCATTCAAAGTAGTGAAAAGAGGAAAACCTTCAAACCAGGGGTTAATGGGTGCCGATGTGAGAGGGAATGGATTACCGTTGGTGATGGGTAGGGATTCTGGGGATGAATAGGGTTGAGATAGGGTGATGGGGATAGAGGGGTCATGTGGGGAGGCTAGTTTAAAATGATGTAGACAACAACAGTCATGAATGGGGATGCCGAATTTGAACACCTGGGATTGCAAGGTCCAATGAGGGTTTTCATGCAAGGAGGCCGACCGAGAAACATAAATATTATCTATCGGAAACATTCTATTAGTAAAATTTATTTTTTTTGTGATATGAATTAGAACAATGATGATGTACGCCATATTACTAGAAAATTAGAAAACATGGATATGATAAAAAAGTCATAACATTTTCCACAAAGTAAAAGAAAACAAATTCTACACAAGCATCCTGAGATCCAACTCTATCATCTACTATAAATATCCATTCTACCAGCACACAATCAAGTGTTAGAATCTGCATTCTTTTCTTTTTCAACACCTACAACCATACAATCTACTATAGGTACCAAACAGTTCCCAGAGTGGGTGTGAAATAATTCTCAGTGGGCCACCACCAATGGTGTCTACAACATTAATCCCACGTCTTTGAATATTGTAGTGTGCAAGAATGCATATATATATATATATATAGTAAATAAAATAGTACTATATAACTAAATACCCACATACCTTCTTGATCCCTCATCTAGTTTCTGGATATATTACCAGTTCTGTAATTATGTTATTAGCCTTTAATGTTATTAGGTCATGAGAGGCATAACTAGCACTCACATCACCTCAAGATATTATACGTAGGGAAGGTCCCAAGATGTAAGAATTAAACCTGAAGATGATATCCAGTGAGGGAGTTCGTGGGTAATAACCAAGGTAACATAGATTTCATGAATCACAATCCTAGTATTATACTAGTGTAGATAATCGATAAGAGTGTAATATAAGGAGCTAATGCATGGAATTACATATTAAGGCATATAAGGAGTCAAATGAGATCGACTAATGTAAAGCGTGGAAAAGAAAGGACATGGCCCTATGGGATTTCACCATGGAAGCGATGAGTTAACACTAGAACCAAGGAGTATATCCAAGGTATCATGTAATTAAAAAAATGGCACTACGGTAGTATACCCGACATATAAGGAATAGAGAAGAACCAGATTCTTGGTGGGTATCAACCCAAAAAACCGAATCCTTGAATTAGAATGGGTTTCATGAGTCCCAAGGTATTATCCTCTAAGAAACCAAGGTGATCTAGAGTTAGTCCATTCCTTTTTTATATCGTAATCATGTGATCATTCATTGGGCTCAAGACTTATCTTCCATTACTGTGGATAGGATAAGTAACAGTGAAAAATTTTAATCAAGTATTTATTAACCATTAAGGCTTATTCAATAATTGGGGATCACTCTGCTACATTCCATCTGTATGTAAAAAGGTTTTACACACATTTAACCATTATTCAATATCTTCTGTCAAGGACAAGTTATATACTTAGTATACATCCAATTTCACATTTCACATTTAATAATAAATTTAATGCACTTACCTTAGGCAGGTCAAGTGGTGAACATACATGGTATATTCCATTATGGAATTATCATTAATAATAAGCCATTTATTATTAAAAGGACCACCGTTAAGAAGGTCAGCCAATGGAACACCCAAACGGTGGCCCAAACATGCCAAAACACTAAAACCAAAATATGGAATAACCATCGACATGGGGCGGATTGAGTTTTGGGTGTAACCACTAACAACTAGTCACATATTTGGAAAGATTATAACCATATGATTCTAACATATAAAATCATGGAATGATGTTTTTTGAAATGATTCCTGAAAAAATCGATGGTCCCCAAAAGGATATTCTAAAATCAAGGAACATTAGGGATAAGTTATAGACCACCCATTAAGGTATTACGGATATAATCCTATAGGATAAGCCCTTGATTTTCCTTGGATTAGAGTAGATCTAGGAAAAGGTAAAAAAGGCTCACATGATGATATCTTAGTTAGAGAAAATGAGAAGAAGAATGGTTAAAGAAGACTTGAGTACTTCCCGTTACACGTCTAACGTGAAGAATAGAAGATTGATTGGATACCAGAGAAAGGAGTTCTCTTGATACCTATTGTTGGCCTTCAAAAAGAACCAAAATGATAGGAAAATGGCTTCATCCCACTGGTTTACAATTTAGTGAAGAAGAGGGGATTAAATTGATCATTAAGTGCATTTAGGACATTTTACATAGAATTTTAGCCTACACACTATTTTTCCACAAGGTTTGTCAAACCGTGTGATATTGTTCTACCTGAAATAATATACTCTACATGGTTTGAAAAAACATTGTGGAAACCATGCATGAGTACCAGAAAAAAGGGGTGTTCCCTTTGTTAGGCAACATAGTCGTGCTTCAACTGTGTGGGGCCGCTCTATCCCAAAAAAACACAATCTGCACGTTTTTACAAACCATGTGGAATTGCTTCAAGGTTTACGATAAACCATGTTTGAATCCTACTATCCCCAAAAATATGGGTTTCGGGATTTGAACAAGCCCCAAACATCCTCTAAACCTTTACTAACTCATTATGCATCGATATTAGGTCCAAAGCAAAGATTTAGACTAGAAGCTAAATGATCCATACCTGAGCAAAAAACCAGGATGCTAAATAATTGAACTAATTTTACATTAAAAATAATTTAAAATATAATTTAACTTTATAAATAAATCAAATGAAAAAGGAATATTTCAATTAAATTATAGTATTTTCACTATTCATAAAAAATGACTCTTTTTAGAGATATCATGAAAAATTACCCTAAGATAATTTTGAAATGATTATAAAAAATATGAATTTTATTTTATCAAATTAATTTTATAAAAGGTTGAAAAATTAATTTTATTAATTTTTATAAAAATAAATAAAAAGATTTTTTTTAGAAAATATTATTTTTAAAAAATATAAATACCTTACTAAAAATTTAGTATGTTTATATCAATATGTTTTCTTCTTATAAAACCATTGAAATTAATATTTAAATATTATTTAGTACTATTTCTATTTCTATGTTTATTGACTACTTTATAATGGTAGCATTTTAATAAATATAATATATCTTGGTTTTGTTAAAACTTTGTGTGGTGTGTATCACATGATAACCAAGTGTTAAGTGTAGTAAAAAAACGACTTTTTTTTGCATGTAGTTCATGAATAACTTAGTGTTTAATTTAATAAAAGATATAACATATATTTTTTATAATGATAATGTTAGAAAATATTATTATTTTTTGAAAAAAATCACAAAATGTTAGTGTGTTACATTCTATCCCCCTTAAAATGAATTTACCCCTTAAATTTATTCACATTGGTACCCAGAACTCTGAAAGATTCTTGATCATTATTTCCCTAAGCTCCCACAAAAGCTGTTGAATATGGTGGTCTCACTACAAATCACTACCCATGTATGTTTTCTTTTTTTGTAAAACATTCTCCATTTGATCGAGAATCCTTACCGGTTATTCCATATAAAAATATCATGATCTTGTGGTAAGACCTCGGAGTTCAGTACATGTTATCGATGATGTATGTACACAAATTGTAGTGATACATAGAACACATCTAGAACATGATATTGGTTAGGTGGAAGCTCCAAATGGAAAGCTACTATCCTCATATGACCATGTATTTTAATGGGACCCATAATCCTAGTCTTTAATTTTAACTTCTTACAGTCATAGAGAAATTATAAGAAAGATATTACTACAAACATAAATTATATATTACATTGATGATTGTCATCATAACATTTAATTCAAATTTGATCAGTTCTTACACTTTTCTGAATGAATCTATCCTTCAATGTTATCACATCAGGCTACTGAGGTCCTGATAGACTTATTTATGCATCTTCATTCTAGTAAAATGAAGTTCTATACTTACATAAATGGATTCATAAGGTGCCATCTAAATTCTGAAATGAAATATATAGTTATAAGAAAAATCTAATTGATGAAGTTGTCAATCCCAACATATATTGAAACCCAGGGGATAAGATCTTAGAGTATTTTTTAGGGTTTAAATTATTCTGTCAAAATACAAATATGTTTGAGGATGATATTCAGTGATGAAACTATACTCCTTATCAATAGTTTTCTAAAGACTTAACCAAAACATTGAGGTAAAATCCATATTAAAAAAAAATAAAATTTATGGTAATACACCATGAAACCTTACAACTTATTTAATATATATTTTGGTAAGTGGATCCATATAGAAAGCTTCTCTAATAGAAATAAATGGTGCTGATTTTGTAAGGTGGTCAACTATAAACCATAATTATCTCAACATCAAAGATAATATAAACCTTAAAGGTTACCATCAACATTAATTATAAATCCACAATATGTAAAGGTATTCCTCCTCAAATAACATTGTCACTATATATAAACCCAAAGGGTTTGATCCTATAAATTCCTCTTAAAATATCCTTAATATTGATAAAATACAATAACATAAAACCTCAAAAGGTGTGTTAATGAATTTGAGAATATGGTTAAACTTTGATTCCAAAATATATTATGGTATCCATAACAATTAAGTTAATATTACTTGGATACATTTATACTTCAAAAAGATAATTCAACTTTTATTCAATATATAATATCTTATCTTATACAAAATATTTCCATTATATGGAAGGGTTTCATATTGTACTGATATATTATCTAATGTGATATAATTATTCAAGAATTAATTAAGAGTGATATAACCAAATGATATTTTACTAAAGGATGAAAAATTATATTTTCGTAGGGCTGATTCATTCTAAATGAAACATGATAGTCCTAATGAAGGAGGGGAGGATTTGTGTGCCCTATTTATCATGATTTGATTCAAATTTACTTTTTCTTCAGAGGGTTTTCAAATTAATCATCATTACTAACCATAAAATTTGAAAACATGTTAGAATAATGCCCAAAGTCATATAATTTAAACACTAATCAATGTGAGGAGAATTCAACAGATATTTCTTATCATTAGTTTTATTCTTCCCATCACTCCTGCATTCAATCACTCAATGAATTTTTTTCCAAAAGTAAAACATTTAGTAGTCCCCTTATGAAAATATCTATCATTAATATTCCCACACATTGAGAATAAAGTTAGTTCATCATCTTCCCCACATGGTTTTTTATATTTTTTTATGAATTTTATTTTTATCATCCAATCAAAACAATGAGATTTATATGTAACTCTATCCTACATCTTCACATTGATTTCACATTAAAAAATCTCTTAATGGATACTAAAGTATCATATTAATAACATCATTCAGAAACTTTGTTTTGATAAAATGATAAATTACCATCCTTACTATTAGATTGGATGATAATACCAGAAGTGAACAATTAAATTATTGTAAAATTTTCCTCATAGGCACCAAAAGATTCATCATCATTTTTCTTTAGCTCAACGAACTCATTCTCTGTCTTTGTAAGATGAATATGTGTAAATCACATATTAAAAAAATATGTTATTATACTCATTGCTATCCATGGAGTCAATTTTATAATGTTTTCCTATATTATTAATTAGAGTCCAACATTGATCTGCCTCACCTTCCAAATGGTAGACAGCCAAACATAATTCTTCATTTTGCATACACTAGATAATGGAGAATATATTATCAATGGTTCAGATTCATTGTTCAACAACTAGTGTATTCAAAGACCCACTAAAATATTGTGAATGTTGTTTCATGATGGACTCAACAGAAAGATGTTCCCTTATTCGTTCATTTGGAAGTCAAACATGAATCATAGCTAGAGAATGTTTTTTTAATACTAATGATTTTTTTATTTCCATATACCGTAACATTTGGATGCTTTAGATGAAAAACATTTCATTATCCATTACACTCATCATTAACACATTTTTTATTAGGTTCTATCCATTAACTAAAAACAAAAAGCATAGTGTGAGAAATAATAATATCAGTGGAAAACCATATAAATATGAAAAGTAACTTATAGGATGTCTAAATCATGACACATAACTTTGTATATATGAAACCTTCGGTGTAAAGCACCAAAAAACGAAAGCAGTAACATTGTATTCGATAACGTGTATGACACACAACACCAAACGTGTAAGGGAATATAATATCCCCTGACTTTATAATATTTTTAATATTTTAAATAAATTCAATAAATTTTTTATCTATAAATTAAAACTACACTGAGTTATCATACATCACACGCAATAATGAGTTTCATCGATGGCTTGTGTTACATGTAAAAAATGAGTTTTACTGAACAATAAGATATTATTATTATATTATTATTTACATAATAATATATAAACAAGTATTTATATAATAATATATAAACTAGTATTTATAAATAGTATTAACTAACTTATGAAAATATATTTAAAAAATATATTAAACTAATTCAATAGATACTAATTAATTAGAAATGAATATAAGAACCAATTTAATATAAATGGGTTGTTTTTATAGAAACCTATTTTTATGCTCACAATGATGCTTTATCTTAATAAATTAAATTAATTACAACTATTGAGTGATAATGATGTAATATATATATATATATATTATGAAAAAAAATATTTTATATATTTATCTAATATATTTTATATACATACAATAATAATAAACATAATTTTAATCACAAAATACTATATTTTTATTAAGGCACTTTTACATCATTTTAATGGGGAACATATTTTAAATCCAATTTTTTGAACTTTTATAAATATTGTTTGTGAAAGTATACATAATAATTGAAATAAAAATATAAAAAATATTTTAGGGTGGTTTTTGTTATTTTTTTATATATTTTAATTTTTTAATGAATAATGAAAAATAATGAATTTTAATTCAGAATTGTTATTTCATCTAATTAATTTATAATGTTAATTTAAATTTTAAATTTTTTTAATGATTAATAAGATAAATTATTTATTTTCAATCAAATTTTGTTCATTTTAATCAATTTTACATTTTAATTGAATATAAAAACCTTGAAAACATTTGGATGTTTTATATTGTTAAAACTCACATTGTCATCTCGTTTGTGGGATTAAATTTAAATTAATTTTTCCCATTTATTTGTTTCTAATTTGGAATAATAGATTCCATTTTTTGAATCATTTTTTTTATAATTTTTCCTATGGTAAACATATTTTTGTACCTAAAATATGAGTGAACATAATTATAATTAATTATAATGATTAAGTAAAAGTAAGCATAATAAGGGACTAAAACTTAAACTTATGAACCAAAATGGCTGATACAATTGTTAAAATAAATTTTATAGACATATTTTGACCTTATAATACCTTAGATCTAATTTTTAAAACTATTAGGAACATTTTCAATTAAAAAAATGAAGGTGTAATTCTTTTTCCCTAAATTAACAAGAGTGTCAATCCTCCTACACTATAAAAGGCATCCTCTCCTCCTAAGTCCTCACACTTCTCAAGAAAAATTGGATTGACCATGATCTTCCCAAATTACTCATCAAAATATCTCCCCTCATTCTATAATCCACCCATTGGTCAAAAATCCTTGCAAGGAATCCCATTGGTTCAAACCAAAATGAGATACCCGAATAAGAGGTCAAATCATTGCTCAAGATATTTAGATTTATTTTTGTTATTCACCCATAAAATCTTCCTATTACATGTTAATATAATAAAATAAGTATCCTAAATTTATTAGGTGGTTTATAGGTTATGTTTGTTACCTACAGTAACATGCACCTCCATCTAATGGGTAACTAACTTACTGGTTATGGGTATGGAAAACTACTTCCTCACGAAACAATGTTATTCGTTTTTCCTTTTCCACCATTCAATGTTGGGAATTATGATGGACACAATGTTTATATATGATATATATGATATACATAATTCATTTATTATTATTTAATTCTATTATAACACATTCCATTATTCTTTCCATTTTTTGTAAATCTGACAACTTTTCTTGGGGAAGTATGGACTACCGCCTCCTAAAAGCGATGTGATTCATTCAAACTATACATGGAATGTACAAAGTATGATTATAATTTAACATATGCAACATAATAACATATTATATTCATGACATAATTCAATTTCTTGAAATAATATATACACACAAAGATATATATATATATATATATATATATATATCATTTCTTTTATTACCCTTTCACACACTTAAAAAGTGATAACATCATTCGGGGATGTTGGGACTACCTCCTCCTTGACATGATGGAATTACTTTTACATTAGAAGAATTATATATATATATATATAAGTTTATATTATTAAAAATAATTTATTTATGATATAATAATCATTATGTAAATATATAGGGTAACATACTTGTATTCCTTAACGATCATTGAAAAAATGGAAATGTAACTCATGTGTACAAACAACATACTTTCTCCAAGACAGTAACACCGGTTCATTTTTCATTAAAATTATTATTTATAGTTTTAAAAAATATAATTTATGTATAAATATGGTATTAATGTCATGGTTATTATTCTAGGGATGTTATATAACGACTCTTTGACCATATATAATCTACAAAAGTTATTTTTGGCACATAAACCGATTTTTTTTGAAAACCCTAGATATAAACTGAACGGATTATGTAGTTGTGAAAAACATGAAAATAACTGAAAGAAAAGTAATTATGAAAATGAAAAAGGTACTAAAGAATATAAATAATTAATATAAGTTTTTTATTCAGGAAAATAAAGATACCCGAGGCAAATCAGACACATGGTAAGGGATTTTCATCTCACTTTATACATATGTGAGATAAATGTCATTTTCAACACTTACTTATTTTATGTGGTGTATATACATCCAATTTTGATATATTTTATAATTAGTTATTTTTTCTCCAATTTATTTGAAAATTCATTTAATTTTATTTCTTCATGAGTCTTATGTTTTAAAATGATTCAAAGTGTTTGGGCTACTTTGGAATAATTAATTATTATTTTCTTCAATATTAAATTTATTGATCTATAAATAGTATTTAAATTTGAGGAAATTATATGACCATTTTTCAATTAACCCATTAATTTTACTCACATCTGGTTATTTATTGCCTTACATAAGTAACTGTACCACTTTCTTACTCTTTTTCAGTCAAAAGTTTTTAGAATAAGTGTTTAAGAAAACCTGACTTCATTTATCACTTTAGTTAGAGAATCCATTTTCTACTAAAAATCATAATTTATAAATAGGTTTTCAAAGGGGATTTAAATATTTAAAAATTTATTTCTAAAACCTTTTATTACCCCTTTTTTATTTTACCAATATTTTAAAATTAATTATCTTATCCCATTCTAAACAAGGCATTTTTCTAGCCTTTTTACCATGAAAAATGAATATGTTATTCACCTTGTACGACTTGTATGGAATTAACCACTTTAATTTATTTGAAGATTCTTTTTAATGTATAAATGATTAATTTTTTTAAATAATTTTTTTAAAAAGTGATTTTCAAAGAATATTGTTTTAAAAGGTTTTTCAAAATAAAAGGATATTATTTACAATAATATTTTTAAATGAACTTTTTATAGTATTTATATTAATCAATGAAAAAACCTTTATTTTTACACCATATGGGATATATTGTATTAATAGAATCCCTATTCATACTATGTATGGATTGTGATTGGTTTGTCCAAGGATAATATTAATATTCACTTTTTTGACTCATTTTTTAGTCTCCTTGAAATATTCAATTTTCTATGAACAATGAACACTGAATTTCCCATAATTATTCATATCATTTATCATGGATATGATCATTACCTAAAAAATATAATATTTTTCATATAGTTTTTACATTCAAATTCATTTGATTATTTGGGGAAATATTGATAAATTCTTATTATTTATTCAATATGGATATTTTGTGAGACATATTATTTAATTTGATTAATAAGAGGAATTATTTTAACTAGTAATAATCGGTGGATCTCAGAAATTATATATCCCCTCAATTCATTGATAGTTTATCATGAGAGAAATATTTTTCACAAACTAAATGGATTTTTAGACATAGTTTTAAACTTTCTTATGAATGGCCATGTGGGTATTTTTTCATTTTCCTGGGACATGACGTCCAATAATTAAGCATTTCCCACATTTCTATTCACTTATAATTTATACATTATATTTTTCCTTGATATTTCTATAGATGTGATTCTTATTAGTGCATCTATTAAATATCATGTGTTTTTGTTTCTTCCCTTTCCATATTTATTTTTTCTTCTCCAGTTATTTGGATGACATGTTTTTCCATTTACTACATATCCATATTGTTTATGCACATCCTTCTCAGTTCATTGATTATATGGTATTTCTATTCAGTTATTTTCCATATAAAAATTATTATTCACATTGATTCATTATTGATTACACAATATTTATTACATACTTATAATTTGAGATTACCCTTATTATGTTTTCTTTCCCTAAGAACCCACGAAATATAATATCAATGATATGGAGGGATATACTACATGGAATAAATCTATCATAAATGTTATTTGGAAAAAAAATTATGTTGTAATTAATGTATTAATTTTTAATACAATACTCTTTTATGTATATGGTTTACCAATAAAATAAATCTCTTTATCCTTATATATTTGATTCCTTGTAATCATGCCATTGTAATTAATAGCAGACACTAGCTTCAGGATTTTTTGTATCAAGCCGTTATAGTTGGCATTAGAAGAAGTTTATTAGAAACCTGGGAACTAGATTTTGGAAAACATAGATAAGATAACATAATCTTGAGGTTGAATATGATTAAATGTATAGAATAACTAGCTAGAATTTTGTAAAATAGTGTTTTGTAGGCCTTTCTAAAAATACATCACTCTCTAGATACAACAGGTGGACATTGTTTAGCAATAAATGTACCATGCAGTAACAACTCTGACAAGGTGTGTCGGGCATGACTCAGCGTAACATAGTATATGACAATGGGCCTTACTACTCGCCAATTTTCACACTCTCAGGGGATATGTCTAGGATAATTAACATTTTATTTACAAACCATTATGAATTATTTTGACATTGAATGACCAAGTTTAAACCTATATTATTTTCTATTTATGATAATTTTTCAATATTTTGAAATCCTATAAATTCTATTTTAGACAAACCCTAGACCATGGAAGGACCTCTGTGGAAATATTTGGATGAATTATTTATGTATTAGGGTTGTATTGAAACCCGTTATTAAAATTATATTTAGTGATTACCTATAATTCAAGTATTTCCATCATATTTATATTGGAAATTTGTTTGTATAGTTTTAGAAAATGACAACCTATATGTTGGGTGACAACCCATAAAATCTAGAAAGTCTGAGGGAAATGAAACCATCACTGAAGGATGATAAGAGTTTGACATCAACCATTGACCTATACAATTTACTGGTTAATATTACATTATTTTTAGTTAAAAATATGATGAGTAAATACTAATGATAAATATGTAGTGTTATTTTTAGGATTAGATATGAATTTATTTACCATATTTTCAATAGAGAATAGTAAGAGAAAAATGGTTAGACTTTTCACAATAGTATGGTCCTTAAGATCTATTGAAATTTTATTTTAGTGATTCATGAATCAATGTAATTTTTTTGATATCCATTACATAAAGTATGGTATGAATTATTATTTAATTGAAGCACAACCAAATGATTAAATTGTCTTTATAGAAATATATCAAAGAAATATATTTCTATATATTTTTAAGTAGTAAAATAATTATCCAACATTAGTAAATTGAGTTATAAATAACATTTTATACTGATACATTAATTTTTTTTTTGAATGGATGGTCTTCAAAATCCTTTATAATTTATAGGTTTAAGGCCCTCAACTTCTATAGATCGTTATGTTTTTTTATGGACCACCTGAAGTTACCCTGTCAGGATCCAAGTGTCACTGAGTGAGGGAGTGGGTGAATTAGTGATATGTATTTTCATTTATGTTTTCCCTTTTTCTGAAATAGCCTTCACATCCTGTTAAAGAGTTCCTTCCCTGAAGAACACACACAACCACATGAACATAAGATTTACATGGGTCACTACCCAAAAAGAGTATCTACATCCTTGTTATGATATAGAAATAATCCAGTACCACACAATCCATTGATGTTGAATACAACGAGTAGGATATTACCTTACAATCATTTAGCACTTGGGAGATAATACTCAAGCAAGTGTTCACCCTCTTTTCTCAAATAGGGTAATGAAATATCTTTGTGCTTCTTGACAGACATTCACAAATCTGAAATTTGAAAAAAAACCTTCTCTTTCCTATCCGGAATCTGATAGGAACTTTCTAGACATCATAATAATAATACTTATTCATATACTCCAGTCACATCCTAATGAACTTGAATGTACTTATCACTTAATTTTGGTATTCAATTATTCTGCTCACAAAGCCCCTTCACATATCTCCTTATCAAAGCTCTCAGCTACACAGAGCACTCTAGTTCAAAATGTTCTCTAGTTCAAAAATCACACTAGATCTCAGATCTCAATATTTTTAGGAGCTATGATTGTTCTTTGCGAAGTTAACTTGTTTCGTAAAGATCAATGGATCATCATGAATCTCCTTTCCTTCAAGGAGCTCACTCCATTCACAGAGCTCACATTCTCAACAAACATTATTCGCAATTCAAGAGCTTTATAATCATTGTTATATCTCTCTAGTTATCTCGAGGTGTAGCGGCATGTCTGTAGACATTTTCCACAAACTCTAGAACCTTCCAACCACCTCATTGGCACATCAGAAACAAATCCTAGAGCTCCATAATTTACGCCAAGATTCAAACTATTTTGCGAATCACCATGGCTATTTTCTAGATTCGCAAAATCTCATCGTAATCGCGAATAATTCCATGAATTCTTTTACACCACTATAGTCCTTATTCTTCCATTGCATCACTTTAATGCTCCTTCTTCATTTTCTCTAATGTGATGCTCTTTATTCCTTTGGGCCACAATGCTTACTTTCAAAGCTCTTCACCTCTTCTATTCGTAAAGCTCGTTGTAATCACGAAGAACACCATCAACATTCATCATGTCTTTAAAAAATTCACTTCATGAATCCCATATTCATGAAGTCGTTTCCTTTTAGATATTTGGATTAGGTGTTCACTAATATCCAATTTTTTCAATGCTATCCCAACTCTAATTTTTGGACCCCAAATGTTTGGAAAACACTGGTAAACTACGCCACCTTAGAAACATGCTTCTAGATGACCAACCATACTGATTGGCTGTATCGTTTCTCCCCCTTTACTTAATAATTCTTGGATCATAAGCTCTTTAACCAACTTATGATCATTTTGAAACAAAGACCAAAAAAGAATCATAAGATTTTCCATGGAATGTATTGTAACTTTACTATCTTTCCCCACTCACTTATACAAAGTGAATTGATTTCCTCTCTTCTAAAACTTCCTTGAAAACAAAATACAATACTTCGTGCATCCCAAAAAAATCATCAAACAACTTGTTCTCAACAATATCATCCTTTGTTTTTTTATAAACCAATTTTCATAAGTGACTGAACCTTGAGACCTCAAGTAATGGGTCACTTCTCCACAATTCTAAGCCTACATGAGAAAAAACATTGTAGAAAACAATAATTATTGATAGAAGACCATGATGTCCAAATCTATTGACTATAAGACCACATCAAATCAGCTTTCCTTCTCATCCTTCTTTACATATTCAACATTCCAAAAATAATAATAAATGTTTTTCCTATGACCACTCTACAACTATTCTGTAACCATTCCGACAAACAGTTAGAATAGTTCACGCACCTACATGCTGAATTCACATCTTACCAACAACTCCAACTTTATGAATGCCTCTATGAAGATATATTGATGAAAATTATCCTTTATAAAAATTCTATCCAATGGTAAGATGAGAGAGGGGATAGAAACACATACCTCAACCTTGATGAGAAATAGGTTGGATGCCCATGTTCAACCTCCTCTTAGAGAATGGTTTATTCGATAAAGGTTTTCTGAATATGTCAGAAACATGTTATGATGTAGGAATGCACTCTAGAAAAAATTCATTCTTCTCCACATATTCACTGATGATTTGGTACTCTATGACAATGTATTTTGAAAAATAATGTTGAGCCATATTTCTTTTTTGATTGATTGCACTCTAATTATCAAAAACCAACCGCAATGGTAGAATTAATTTAACAAGTAGATCTTTTAACTGAGATTCATGCACCTTAGTTGGGTAGTAGCTTGATTAGTAGAAAAAATCTCAGATTTAGGTATGATAAGAGTTACTGAATTTGTTTTTCTGTATCAAAACTAACACAATAATTCACCAAGAATAAAAATCCTCCATACGTGGATCATCATTCATCAACATTTCCTGCCCATCAAGAATCTGAATACCCATATAGATCAATATTTTCTAAGCCATCAAACCAGATTCCAAAATTTTTTATGCCTTTGATATATCTAAAAATTATTTTTCCAGCAATCAAATGGGATTATTTAGGAGCACTATGAAATCTTGCAAATAAGGTAACAATATAGACGACGTCGAGTATTGAGGCATTAATATATAACAGACGTCCAATTATCTTTCGAAACCCTTTATAATAAACATCCTAGCCTTATACATCTTTAGAAAACTTGGTTACCACTAAAATAATTCTAGATACTAGTTTCGAATATTCCATGCCAAACTTCTTCAGATTTTCCTTAGCATACTTCTCATGAGACAAAAAAAATTGATTCTCTTTCTATGAATTTTGTAGCCCCATAATGTATTTATTTTATCCCAGTATAGACATGTCAAATAACATATTCTTGTCCTCAGAAAATCTTTCACATGATCATTCATCATTCCCAACAATGATAAATTCATCAACATAAATAATTACGATGAGGAAAAACTCTTGAAATTCCTTGATGTAATGATTGCTGTCAACTCTACCTTTCTTGAAATTCATCTTCCTCAAGAAAGTATCCAATTTAAAATACCATGCCCTATGAGACTATTTTATCCCATAAACATAATTCTTCAACCTACACACATAATTTTCATCCTCACCAATAACAAATCAACAAGCTTGGTCAATATGAACTTCCTTGTCAGGGTCACCAATCAAGAATACAAATTATACATCTATTTTAAGGATTTTGTACCCTCGTTGTGTTGTAATAGAAAGTAAGATTCTGAATGTTTCTAAATATTCAACCATGGAAAAGGTTTCATAAAAATAAATTCCTTGAATTATTGAATATCATTTACAAACCAATATTATTTTTTTCTTATTACTTTACCTTCTTAATTGAGCTTGTTCCGGAAAACCAACTTTGTACCAATAATGTTCTTGCTGTATGGCATGGGAACAAGTTCTCAAGTATCATTATTCCCAATCTAATAAAACTCTTCATTTATAGCATGAACCCATTTTGGATGCTCAAATACTTCATTTACATCATTTGGTTCAACTTTCAAATGAATAGAAGTTTGTGTAATTGCATTCATTATTATTTTTTATGTACACTCTGATGTTGATCTCCAATAATGTTATGAGCCTATACTTGTTTCCTCATCCTTGGATGAGATGTTCAAACATCATCCTCATCAATGATATTGCTGATTCTGATTCTACTTCTTGATTAAGATTAACACAGTCTGCAAAATTATTAGAATTGATAACGAAATCTTCTATATCCCACTCAACTTACACTTAATCATATGACTTCTTTTCACTATCAACATTTTCAACCACGTTATTACAAAATATTCAATAATTCATATTATTTATTTCTTGATACATCTATATCCTCATCCTTATAGAGCATAGCCTAGAAAAATTACATCCTCTTCTCTTTGCTCAAACTTTCCATGGATTCCACATTTCTTATTTATAAGGCATGGACACCCAAAAACTATTAAGTGTTTCAGACATGGATATTTTCCACAGAACATATCATATGGAGTCATATATACATTTGGCCTTTTGAAAAATCAGTTCTGAATATACAGATCAGTGTGCATTTCTTGCCTCAAATAATAATTAGAAAGACTATGTTCAAGTTGCATAGTTCTCCACATTTCCACCGGACTTCTATTCATTCTTTCAGAAACACCATTTTGGTGAGGTGTGAATGGTGAACTGAACTCATGAAAAATACCATGATTATCAAGATAAATTACAAAATATTTATTCTTATACTCACTACCTTTATTAGTTCTCAACATATTTTTTAAATAATCACATTTCTTTTCTAATTTCCTCCTAAAACTCTTAAAAATATTCAGAGAATCCGACTTATGTCTCATGTACATAAAACAAGTAATGAAAGTAAAGTCATCAATGAATGTATTGATTTATCTATCTGAATTTTTAATTTGCTTTCCCATTGGTCTACATATATCCGAATGTATGAATTATAATAGTTGATTTGAGCGAATGTCAACTCTCTTATGTATAGAGTTTGTAAACATTAATTTCTCACAAATAGTGCAACACCAATCTCTTCTTCATGATAAATCAGGAATATCTCAGACAATATCTCACGTTGATAACTTGTACACATTTCTCTGACACATATACCCCGGCCTTTTATGCCATACCAGATTTTAATCCACCACACCCATGTAACCAGAGTTTTGTACTTCCCCAACTTAGAATAAATTCCCTTTTGTACATTGGCCTCTTGTAACTATGTTTCAATCATTTTTACTTTTCACAAAAAACCCATCTATTATACAGATAACTTTATTTCCCTGTCAAAGAATTGTGACATGCTTAAGAGGTTGTGTTTCATCCCATCAACATATAGTGTTTTCTTGGATTTCATCTTTTCTTTTCCAATGATGGATGATCCAAAAACTATTATCCTTAGAGATTCATCATTTCAAAATTTCATTGTAACTTCTATGAAAATTTTCACATTCTTCAACCAATTGAAGTCTCCTGTAATCTGATATGAACAACCATGATCAAGGATCTATCATCACTATCCTTTCAAAGATTTTAATGCAATTTCCACAAAAAGTGTAAATCCCCATCCCCAGATGCCCAGAGTCATGTGAATTATTATAAAACATTGGCATGATTAAAAGTATTCAAGTCTCTAAAGACCGATAAATGTAACACCCCAAGATTTCATAGTGTGTTATTTCTTCAAAATAGTTCAATAACTTGCACTACACGCAACACTGAGTTCAATCAAACCATGAATTACAAAAAAAAATCCATTCAAAAGAGGTTATGAATACTATTATCTAAATTTTAAACTTTATATAATCCTTATAATTTTAGAATCCATATTATGAGTTTCTTAGATATAATGCAAGAACAAATTCATTTTCAGTATTGCACTTTTATCAACTTCTAATAGTGAAACCTTTTTATATACATTATTTTAAACTTTTTGACTAAATGGGGACATCAAAAATTTAAAATGAAACACCCCAAGCTTCCACGGTACGTTTCCCTTCGAATAATGCGATAGCGTGTGTTGTACGCAACCTCGAGTTCTAACACACACCACAACTAATTAAAATAGCCGTTGTGAATAGTAATACCTAATTTTTAAATTATATATATTTTATATTTCAAAATGGACTTCATTTCTGGATTCGGAATATCTAATTTAGCCTAAGGTGAAATTTTGGTACTTTTCGGATAACTTTCATATTTTGATGAATAGTGAAAATTACTAAATTTTAATTAAAAACAACTTTTTTAATCAGAATAATTAATAGTGATAAATAATGAATTTTAGTAGTTTTAAAGTATATTTAGAATATATTTTTACCATTTAATATAATTTTGGTCATTGGACATAATTTTACGATTAAACCGAACATAAACAAGTGTCAATCTTTTGATAGTTATTATCTCTTAAAAACACGCTTTTTGTTTTGACAGCGGGAATTAACTTTAAATTAATTTCTGCCACTTCTGTGTTTTGAATTTAGAAAAATGGATTCCATATTTGGAATCAGGATGTTCAAATTGTTTAAATAGGTAACTTTTATTTTTAGACATTTTGAATAATTACTGCGGTAAATATTTTATTTACCATGGTTAAGGGTAAATCCGGTAAATAAGGGTTAACAAAATAATATTATAATAATACTAAATTACCCTAAAACGTGTCTTAACCCTATTGGTTGATACATGGTCGACCATGGGAATCTTTGGGTCTATTTTGGGACCCCATGGATCCACTTGTAAGTGATAATGACACTTTATTTTAATTAAGTTAAAATGAATACAAAAATGACACAAGCATATATCTTTTAGAAAAACAATTGTTACATAGGGTTATATATGTTGGATTTTAGATTATAAATATTAATTAGAAAGCTAAAAGGGTTTCCTACATAATGATATTTTATTTATAATTTTTAGACATTAAATAATTTATTTTATTTATGACACAATGATGATGCAGTAATTACTATAATAGTGAAAAATTAAAATAATTGATATTATAAATACCCAAATAAATATAATATGAAACTTTTAATGAATTAAAATAATTTTATAGGATAATATGATATATTAGGATTGATTTAATTGACTTTTTTCGAAGTAATAAATCTTTTATGAGTTTCAAAAAAATCAACTATTGAATAGTGTCAAAATTGACATAAAAGAGTTCTTAAAACAAATATTATATTATTAATTGATATTAAATTCCTAAAAATCTAAGGTTCGGCAAAGAGACTTATATCATGATAGGTTCATCATTAATGTACCACTTGGGGGTCTCTTGGATGTATATAGTAAGTTTATTAACCATATTATATAAAAATACAAAGAGACATTGTAAAAGTGAAACTAATTAACTTAGAGTTAATACTTAAAGATAAGGTTAATATAAGTACCCAAACCTATCTAAATTCTATTGGTTGAGTGGTTTTCGACCTATCCCCACCTTAACCTTTGAATAATAAGCTTTTGATCCATTAGAAACCGAATATGAATTTATTATAAATTAATATTTATAGCTTTTCCAAAGGTGCCCCTCACCCCTCTTATAAAAGGGAACTCCTCCTTCTCATTTCTTCACACCTTAAAAGCCTTTTGGTTCGGCACAAATCTGCCCAAATACTCTCCCAACATCCCTCACTACAACCTAGAGGCCTTAGTTTGATCAGAAAGCCAACCTAAGGAGCCCTTTTGATCAAATCAAAAGGAAGAACCCGAAGAAGAGGTAATGATTTCACCACCCTTTTCTAAGTTCATTTCTTCTTCCACTTCTTCTTCCTTTGTTATTACCATTCTAAAATAATAACTCCAGTATCTCACATATACGGTGATGTTATTATAAGTATGGTACAACCATATTCAGTATTCTATCCACCCTTTGAATAACATGTCACCATACGTGCGTACGTACGGCTTACCGTCTCCACGTCGTGGTGTAATTATTATTCAATATAATATTATTTGGATGGGTATAATAATGATGTGTAACTCATGTAAATAATAAATATAACATGTTAATGATTCTGTATATATGATATACCATTCATTTATATATTATTTTAATATCAAAAGAATGATATTGTCGCTCGTGCGTACGTACGGACTACCGTCTCCACGAACGCGATGAGATTCATTCTCCATCGTAACCATTCAAGTATAATTATCATTTGATGATTTAAAAATGATTTTTAAGGACTAGATATCATTCTGGATATTAATAAGATACAACAACCATGGCTTATGTAACAAAACATATAAAGAAAATGAGTAAGTTAACTCCCGAAACGACGATAATTCTAAGATATTATTAACAAATCAATGTTAAAAGATCATATATGATATCATATTATTATATATGATTCTTGTATAATTTAATAACAACTATTTCACCATTATACAAGAGGTTAACCTACCCCAACCAAGGAAAAGTACAAGGTAAGGGTTTACTTTACAACCTCTTCATTATCCAAGGTTGTTTATACGTAATAATCTACTGGGATCTCTTTATCATCCACATCCATGTTTCTTAAAAATGCATTTCAAAACATTTTTAATATTTACTAGAATATGAGTTAAAGTCATTTATACCCTTTTTGACTTTTATAAGTGGTTTATAAATGAATCTTTCGGTCGTTTTCAAAACAAGGTCTTTTTTAACCTTTTCGGCAGAATTAAGGTAAGAATGTTTTTTTTAACTTATACGGCGGGTGCGGCTAATTTCCGCCATTATAAAATCTTCAAAACTTCCCTTACAAGCTTATAAGAATATTTTCAAAGAAAATGTTTTATTTTATATGGATCTTAAATGATTTCAAAATAAAAGGAGATATTTCTTTAAAAAGAATTTTGATTTCATCTATGTCAACATCCTTTGATGGATTTTAAGATTATTTGAAGTTGATTTATTATGATACAAAACTTCTATATTGTTTTGAAGGTTTTGTGATATGTTTGACTGTGGATGTGCTATTTTTATACCATTCATAGTTTATGGTGAAAGTATTGACATTTCATATGCTAGTTTTAATATGAATGTTTATGTTATGTTTAAACCTTTTCATATGGGAATGCATTGGACTTAATATGTGACGGGTGGAGCCCGCTATAGCTCCTCAATGCATCGGTAGGTCTCATGAGACAAACTAGTGTCTTGGCACAAGGCCTTGACAAAATCTTATTTGTAGTCTTGGCACGAGGCCTTGGCTATGTGGTTATGATAGTCTGGCATTATGCATTCCAACATTATGAAAGTGGTTATTGATTTTTGCATGTGATTATTCGATTAGTAGAATATCCATGTGAATAAGTAAATGACATTATTTCATTTTATTTATGCCATACCATGTTGAAAGTTTATATTTAAAAGGATTTTGTTTTAGTTATACATTGCCTTAAATGTTTATTCTTATTTATGAAAGTTTCCGCTATATTGTTATCCTTACTGGGCATTTGAGCTCACCCCTTTTCTATGTTTTATTTTTCCCAGGAAGTGAAGAAGTAAATTATGAATGACCTGCAGGGATATTATGTGGGGATATGAGTGTGGATTATGGAGACATTATGTTGTTGTAGTAGTTTTTCATTTTATGATGTAATGTAAAACTTATGAATATATCTAGTGTTTCCAAGGCTAATAAACCAATCGGTCTTTCGAGATTTGATCATTCTTGTGATCATGCCAATGTTATGTAATAATGCACCGACTCTGGGTAACGGGGGTCGGGGCGTTACAGTTGGTATCAGAGGAAGTTTAGTACAATCCTTGGAAGCTAGATTTAGATAAACTCTGATTAGAGCACGTAGACCTAAGATGAACATTGAGGATTAGTATAGAAGAACTTCCTAGAATTTTGGTATTGTAGAGATTTTGTGAGTTTTCCGAGAAATAAATCCCTGTCTAGATACGAGCAGGTAGAGGTGGCTCTGGCACAGATGTACCTAGGGGTAAAACCCGAAAACACCGCTTTGAGCTAGACTCGAACGGGAACTGGTGCACGACAACGGGCCTTGCTGCACTCTTGGTTACGACACTCCCGGGGGATATGCTTAGGATAACTCTCATTTTCATTACAAATCATTATGAAGGGTTTATGAGTATATACTTCCTCAAAGAAATTTTTTTTATGATTATGGATTATGTCCATAAATTGTTCAATTTATGTTAAGTGTTTTATAAGTATGGGATTATGTATTTTGATTCATAAACTGATCTAGTTTATGCCATTGTTTAGAAATGGCGCCCAGTAGAAGGAATGAGAACTCCATAAATACACATGATTCAAAGAGAAGGAAGGATCATATCTTTCATGGTCTTAATCTAGAATTTATAAGAGAAATAGTCTCCCATGTATTATCATCATATGAAGAAATAATATCATGTGTTGATAAGATATGTAAAGAGGTTAATGAGTCCTATGGCTTTGAAGGGAAGCAAGAGAAGAAAAGGATGGAAGAGAGAAAGATGGATAAAGGGAAGAGGGAAAAGAAGAATTTTCCCATATGTGGTAACTGTGGAAAGAAACACCCTGGAACTTGCCTGAAAGGAATGAGAGTTTGTTATAAGTGTGGAGGAAAAGGGCACAAAGTACGTGACTGCAAGGGTGAGAAAATGGTTTCAAATGTACAATGCTTCATTTGCAAGGAGTTTGGACACTACGCGAACCTATGCCCCAGTCATCAGAATATGCCGAAAATGATGCTATTGGATAATAATCAAGTTATGATACTACCACAGATGAAGAGGAATGATTAGAGTTCTTATGTTGATTATGTCAATTGAGTGTTGTATCAACAATGTACTTGTTATAATAATTATGGAGTATATAAGGATTGTACTGCAGTACTATTTCATTAATGACTTGAGATTGTGTGGAACAAAGAAAAGTGACTCAATAGCAGGATAAATTTTTGGAAAATATATGTTTGAGAGAATGATAAACCATAATATAGTTCTGATACCGAAGTAGTGATTTTGGAATAATACATGATTGTTTGGGATAAATTATATTGGATATTCTTAACTACCTTCGAACTGATTATTGATTTGTATATTCCATCATTTTTGGGGTTTAAAACATTTTTGGATTAATGAAGTATATCCAGCATTCTATATGGAATAAGGGAGAATGAATGTAATCAATAAGGAATATGGTAATTCAGGATGTTTCGGTGTATTAAAAGAATACATGATGAAGGTATTCATATGCTATTACGGGGTAAAAAGGTTCTACATTATGTTTACCTTACTTATAAATGTTGGACTGTGAGTTTGGATAGAAGTATTTTGGATAGTTCTAGTTTGGATTATTTTGGATTGCCATAAAAGGACAACCCGGAGGTCGGGCGGCAACCCGTCGCGTCCGGCAAGGCTGCGAGACTTGAACCCGCAACCGAAGGGCGACAAGGGTGTATCACCTACCACTGGCCCACGAGATGTCCTGGATTAAATAATGTAGTTTTTATTAAATGATCTTTTAGATGAATTATAAATTCGTTTATTTTGGAACCCTATACGAATAGTGTAAATAGAATGTTTTTTTACATTCTATTATCTTTTAGAGTGAAAGATGAGTTTGTGGTAGAAATTTATTAATGGATAAAACTCTAATTATAAAGTAAGTATATCTCCATATGATCTTTGCCAATCTCATAAAAAAATTCCTCAATATTAAGAAAAGAAAATTAGAACAAAAATGTTTTCCTAGATGGTACCTTAAATCATCACTAATTTATGGCTTTGGGATTGTTGGCCTTTTCATAGCCATGTTCTCTACCACTCTCCATCAGATAATTGATGGTTAGATTTATCTTCCATATCCATATTTTCCTACATGGAACCCTAGTATGTGTTATTTTTGGTAATCTTCATACTTTCCACTCTTTATTTTAAATAGAGGCCTCATTAATTCATTTTTCGATGTGGGATTTCAACTAAGATATTTTGAAACGTCAAAAATGTGTTATCCTAATACCCTATGTTTTGTTGAACCGATGGTATTTCAAATCATCATAGATTGATGAATTTAAGGACCTCAATTTTATACTTTTTGTGATTGATGACCTCAATCACTACCTATAAATATTTACGTTTTTCCTCCAATTATTTGTCTCTAATTGCCACCAATGTTCTCCTAATCAAGATCATAATTTGGTGGTGACCCTTTCATTTCTCTTTTCCTCATATTAAGACTAAATTTTAGTAACCCAATTTCCGATGTGGGTTTTCCCACAAATATATTTTCTATTTTCAACCTTTTATTTTCGAAGAACAATTTCAAATTGCGAGGACACAATTTATTGAAGGAGGGGAGAATGTAACACCCCAAGATTTCATAGTGTGTTATTTCTTCAAAATAATTCAATAACTTGCACTACACGCAACACTGAGTTCAATCACACCATGACTTACAAAAAAAAAGCCATTCAAAATAGGTTATGAATAGTATTATCTAAATTTTAAACTTTATATAATCCTTATAATTTTAGAATCCATATTATGAGTTTCTTAGATATAATGCAAGAACAAATTCATTTTCAGTATTGCACTTTTATCAACTTCTAATAGTGAAACCTTTTTAAATACAATATTTTAAACTTTTTGACTAAATGGGGACATCAAAAATTTAAAATGAAACTCCCCAAGCTTCCACGGTACGTTTCCCTTCGAATAATGCGATAGCGTGTGTTGTACGCAACCTCGAGTTCTAACACACACCACAACTAATTAAACTAGCCGTTGTGAATAGTAATACCTAATTTTTAAATTATATATATTTTATATTTCAAAATGGACTTCATTTTTGGATTCGGAATATCTAATTTAGCCTAAGGTGAAATTTTGGTACTTTTCGGATAACTTTCATATTTTGATGAATAGTGAAAATTACTAAATTTTAATTAAAAACAACTTTTTTAATCAGAATAATTAATAGTGATAAATTATGAATTTTAGTAGTTTTAAAGTATATTTAGAATATATTTTTACCATTTAATATAATTTTGGTCATTGGACATAATTTTACAATTAAACCGAACATAAACAAGTGTCAATCTTTTGATAGTTATTATCTCTTAAAAACACGCTTTTTGTTTTGACAGCGGGAATTAACATTAAATTAATTTCTGCCACTTCTGTGTTTTGAATTTAGAAAAATGGATTCCATATTTGGAATCAAGATGTTAAAATTGTGTAAATAGGTAACTTTTATTTTTAGACATTTTGAATAATTACTGCGGTAAATATTTTATTTACCATGGTTAAGGGTAAATCCGGTAAATAAGGGTTAAAAAAAATAATATTATAATAATACTAAATTACCCTAAAACGTGTCTTAACCCTATTGGTTGATACATGGTCGATCATGGGAATCTTTGGGTCTATTTTGGGACCCCATGGATCCACTTGTAAGTGATAATGACACTTTATTTTAATTAAGTTAAAATGAATACAAAAATGACACAAGCATATATCTTTTAGAAAAACAATTGTTACATAGGGTTATATATGTTGGATTTTAGATTATAAATATTAATTAGAAAGATAAACAGATTTCCTACATAATGATATTTTATTTATAATTTTTAGACATTAAATAATTTATTTTATTTATGACACAATGATGATGCAGTAATTACTATAATAGTAAAAAATTAAAATAATTGATATTATAAATACCCAAATAAATAAAATATGAAACTTTTAATGAATTAAAATAATTTTCTAGGATAATATGATATATTAGGATTTATTTAATTGACTTTTTTCGAAGTAATCAATCTGTTATGAGTTTCACAAAAATCAACTATTGAATAGTGTCAAAATTGACATAAAAGAGTTCTTAAAACAAATATTATATTATTAATTGATATTAAATTCCGAAAAATCTAAGGTTCGGTGAAGAGACTTATATCATGATAGGTTCATCATTAATGTACCACTTGGGGGTCTCTTGGATGTATATAGTAAGTTTATTAACCATATTATATAAAAATACAAAGAGACATTGTAAAAGTGAAACTAATTAACTTAGAGTTAATACTTAAATATAAGGTTAATATAAGTACCCAAACCTGTCTAAATTCGATTGGTTGAGTGGTTTTAGACCTATACCCACCTTAACCTTTGAATAATAAGCTTTGGAGCCATTAGAAACTGAAAATGAATTTATTATAAATTAATATTTCTAGCTTTTCCAAAGGTTCCCCTCACCCCTCTTATAAAAGGGCACTCCTCATTCTCATTTCTTCACACCTTAAAAGCCTTTTGGTTCGGCCAAACTCTGACCAAATACTCTCCCAACATCCCTCACTACAACCTAGAGGCCTTAGTTTTATCAGAAAGCCAACATAAGGAGCCCTTTTGATCAAATCAAAAGGAAGAACCCGAAGAAGAGGTAATGATTTCACCACCCTTTTCTAAGTTCATTTCTTCTTCCACTTCTTCTTCCTTTGTTCTTACCATTCTAAAATAATAACTCCAGTGTCTCACATATACGGTGATGTTATTATAAGTATGGTACAACCATATTCAGTATTCTATCCACCCTTTGAATAACATGTCACCATACGTGCGTACGTACGGCTTACCGTCTCCACGTCGTGGTGTAATTGTTATTCAATATAATATTATTTGGATGGGTATAATAATGATGTGTAACTCTTGTAAATAATAAATATAACATGTTAATGATTCTGTATATATGATATACCATTCATTTATATATTATTTTAATATCAAAAGAATGATATTGTCACTCGTGCGTACGTACGGACTACCGTCTCCACGAACGCGATGAGATTCATTCTCCATCGTAACCATTCAAGTATAATTATCATTTTATGATTTAAAAATGATTTTTAAGGACTATATATCATTCTGGATATGAATAAGATACAACAACCATGGCTTATGTAACAAAACATATAAAGAAAATGAGTAAGTTAACTCCTGAAACGACGATAATTCTAAGATATTATTAACAAATCAATGTTAAAAGATCATATATGATATCATATTATTATATATGATTCTTGTATAATTTAATAACAACTATTTCACCATTATAAAGGAGGTTAACCTACCCCAACCAAGGAAAAGTACAATGTAAGGGTTTACTTTACAACCTCTTCATTATCCAAGGTTGTTTATACGTAATAATCTACTGGGATCTCTTTATCATCCACATCCATGTTTCTTAAAAATGCATTTCAAAACATTTTTACTATTTACTAGAATATGAGTTAAAGTCATTTATACCGTTTTTGACTTTTATAAGTGGTTTATAAAGAAATCTTTCGGTCGTTTTCAAAACAAGGTCTTTTTTAACCTTTTCGACAGAATTAAGGTAAGAATGTTTTTTTTAACTTATACGGTGGGTGCGGCTAATTTCTGCCGTTATAAAATCTTCAAAACTTCCCTTACAAGCTTATAAGAATATTTTCAAAGAAAATGTTTTATTTTATATGGATCTTAAATGATTTCAAAATAAAAGGAGATATTTCTTTAAAAAGAATTTTGATTTCATCTATGTCAACATCCTTTGATGGATTTTAAGATTATTTGAAGTTGATTTATTATGATACAAAACTTCTATATTGTTTTGAAGGTTTTGTGATATGTTTGACTGTGGATGTGCTATTTTTATACCATTCATAGTTTATGGTGAAAGTATTGACATTTCATATGCTAGTTTTAATATGAATGTTTATGTTATGTTTAAACCTTTTCATATGGGAATGCATTGGACTTAATATGTGACGGGTGGAGCCCGCTATAGCTCCTCGATGCATCGGTAGGTCTCATGAGACAAACTAGTGTCTTGGCACAAGGCCTTGACAAAATCTTATTTGTAGTCTTGGCACGAGGCCTTGGCTATGTGTTTATGATATTCTGGCATTATGCATTCCAACATTATGAAAGTGGTTATTGATTTTTGCATGTGATTATTCGATTAGTAGAATATCCATGTGAATAAGTAAATGGAATTATTTCATTTTATTTATGCCATACCATGTTGAAAGTTCATATTTAAATGGCTTTTGTTTTAGTTATACATTGCCTTAAATGTTTATTCTTATTTATGAAAGTTTCCGCTATATTGTTATCCTTACTGGGCATTTGTGCTCACCCCTTTTCTATGTTTTATTTTTCCCAGGAAGTGAAGAAGTAAATTATGAATGACCTGCAGGGATATTATGTGGGGATATGAGTGTGGATTATGGAGACATTATGTTGTTGTAGTAGTTTTTCATTTTATGATGTAATGTAAAACTTATGAATATATCTAGTGTTTCCAAGGCTACTAAACCAATCGGTCTTTCGAGATTTGATCATTCTTGTGATCATGCCAATGTTATGTAATAATGCACCGACTCTGGGTAGCTGGGGTCGGGGCGTTACAGTTGGTATCAGAGGAAGTTTAGTACAAACCTTGGAAGCTAGATTTAGATAAACTCTGATTAGAGCACGTAGACCTAAGATGAACTTTGAGGATTAGTATAGAAGAACTTCCTAGAATTTTGGTATTGTAGAGATTTTGTGAGTTTTCCGAACAATAAATCCCTGTCTGGATACGAGCAGGTAGAGGCGGCTCTGGCACAGACGTACCTAGGGGTAAAACCCGAAAACACCGCTTTGAGCTAGACTCGAACGGGAACTGGTGCACGACAACGGGCCTTGCTGCACTCTTGGTTACGACACTCCCGGGGGATATGCTTAGGATAAATCTCATTTTCTTTACAAATCATTATGAAGGGTTTATGAGTATATACTTCCTCAAAGAAAACATTTTTATGATTATGGATTATATCCATAAATAGTTCAATTTATGTTAAGTGTTTTATAAGTATGGGATTATGTATTTTTATTCATAAACTGATCTAGTTTATGCCATTGTTTAGAAATGGCGCCCAGTAGAAGGAATGAGAACTCCATAAATACACATGATTCAAAGAGAAGGAAGGATCATATCTTTCATGGTCTTAAGCTAGAATTTATAAGAGAAATAGTCTCCCATGTATTATCATCATATGAAGAAATAATATCATGTGTTGATAAGATATGTAAAGAGTTTAATGAGTCCTATGGCTTTGAAGGGAAGCAAGAGAAGAAAAGTATGGAAGAGAGAAAGATGGATAAAGGGAAGAGGGAAAAGAAGAATTTTCCCATATGTGGTAACTGTGGAAAGAAACACCCTGGAACTTGCCAGAAAGGAATGGGAGTTTGTTATAAGTGTGGAGGAAAAGGGCACAAAGTACGTGACTGCAAGGGTGAGAAAATGGTTTCAAATGTACAATGCTTCATTTGCAAGGAGTTTGGACACTACGCGAACCTATGCCCCAGTCATCAGACTATGCCGCAAATGATGCTATTGGATAATAATCAAGTTATGATACTACCACAGATGAAGAGGAATGATTAGAGTTCTTATGTTGATTATGTCAATTGAGTGTTGTATCAACAATGTACTTGTTATAATAATTATGGAGTATATAAGGATTGTACTGCAGTACTATTTCATTAAGGACTTGAGATTATGTGGAACAAAGAAAAGTGACTCAATAGCAGGATAAATTTTTGGAAAATATATGTTTGAGAGAATGATAAACCATAATATAGTTCTGATACCGAAGTAGTGATTTTGGAATAATACATGATTGTTTGGGATAAATTATATTGGATATTATTAACTACCTTCGAACTGATTAATGATTTCTATATTCCATCATTTTTGGGGTTTAAAACATTTTTGGATTAATGAAGTATATCCAGCTTTCTATATGGAATAAGGGAGCATGAATGTAATCAATAAGGAATATGGTAATTCAGGATGTTTCGGTGTATTAAAAGAATACATGATGAAGGTATTCATATGCTATTACGGGGTAAAAAGGTTCTACATTATGTTTACCTTACTTATAAATGTTGGACTGTGAGTTTGGATAGAAGTATTTTGGATAGTTCTAGTTTGGATTATTTTGGATTTCCATAAAAGGACAACCCGGAGGTCGGGCGGCAACCCGTCGCGTCCGGCAAGGCTGCGAGACTTGAACCCGCAACCGAAGGGCGACAAGGGTGTATCACCTACCACTGGCCCACGAGATGTCCTGGATTAAATAATGTAGTTTTTATTAAATGATCTTTTAGATGAATTATAAATTCGTTTATTTTGGAACCCTATACGAATAGTGTAAATAGAATATTTTTTTTACATTCTATTATCTTTTAGAGTGAAAGATGAGTTTGTGGTAGAAATTTATTAATGGATAAAACTATAATTATAAAGTAAGTATATCTCCATATGATCTTTTCCAATCTCATAAAAAAATTCCTCAATATTAAGAAAAGAAAATTAGAACAAAAATGTTTTCCTAGATGGTACCTTAAATCATCACTAATTTATGGCTTTGGGATTGTTGGCCTTTTCATAGCCATGTTCTCTACCACTCTCCATCAGATAATTGATGGTTAGATTTCTCTTCCATATCCATATTTTCCTACATGGAACCCTAGTATGTGTTATTTTCGGTAATCTTCATACTTTCCACTCTTTATTTTAAATAGAGGCCTCATTAATTCATTTTTCGATGTGGGATTTCAACTAAGATATTTTGAAACGTCAAAAATGTGTTATCCTAATACCCTATGTTTTGTTGAACCGATGGTATTTCAAATCATCATAGATTGATGAATTTAAGGACCTCAATTTTATACTTTTTGTGATTGATGACCTCAATCACTACCTATAAATATTTACGTTTTTCCTCCAATTATATGTCTCTAATTGCCACCAATGTTCTCCTAATCAAGATCATAATTTGGTGGTGACCCTTTAATTTCTCTTTTCCTCATATTAAGACTAAATTTTAGTAACCCAATTTCCGATGTGGGTTTTCCCACAAATATATTTTCTATTTTCAACCTTTTATTTTCGAAGAACAATTTCAAATTGCGAGGACACAATTTATTGAAGGAGGGGAGAATGTAACACCCCAAGATTTCATAGTGTGTTATTTCTTCAAAATAATTCAATAACTAGCACTACACGAAACACTGAGTTCAATCACACCATGACTTACAAAAAAAAGCCATTCAAAAGAGGTTATGAATAGTATTATCTAAATTTTAAACTTTATATAATCCTTATAATTTTAGAATCCATATTATGAGTTTCTTAGATATAATGCAAGAACAAATTCATTTTCAGTATTGCACTTTTATCAACTTCTAATAGTGAAACCTTTTTAAATATAATATTTTAAACTTTTTGACTAAATGGGGACATCAAAAATTTAAAATGTAACTCCCCAAGCTTCCACGGTACGTTTCCCTTCGAATAATGCGATAGCGTGTGTTGTACGCAACGTCGAGTTCTAACACACACCACAACTAATTAAACTAGCCGTTGTGAATAGTAATACCTACTTTTTAAATTATATATATTTTATATTTCAAAATGGACTTCATTTTTGGATTCGGAATATCTAATTTATCCTAAGGTGAAATTTTGGTACTTTTCGGATAACTTTCATATTTTGATGAATAGTGAAAATTACTAAATTTTAATTAAAAACAACTTTTTTAATCAGAATAATTAATAGTGATAAATTATGAATTTTAGTAGTTTTAAAGTATATTTAGAATATATTTTTACCATTTAATATAATTTTGGTCATTGGACATAATTTTACAATTAAACCGAACATAAACAAGTGTCAATCTTTTGATAGTTATTATCTCTTAAAAACACGCTTTTTGTTTTGACAGCGGGAATTAATTTTAAATTAATTTCTGCCACTTCTGTGTTTTGAATTTAGAAAAATGGATTCCATATTTGGAATCAGGATGTTCAAATTGTGTAAATAGGTAACTTTTATTTTTAGACATTTTGAATAATTCCTGCGGTAAATATTTTATTTACCATGGTTAAGGGTAAATCCGGTAAATAAGGGATAAAAAATAATATTATAATAATACTAAATTACCCTAAAATGTATATTAACCCTATTGTTTGATACATGGTCGACCATGGGAATCTTTGGGTCTATTTTGGGACCCCATGGATCCACTTGTAAGTGATAATGACACTTTATTTTAATTAAGTTAAAATGAATACAAAAATGACACAAGCATATATCTTTTAGAAAAACAATTGTTACATAGGGTTATATATGTTGGATTTTAGATTATAAATATTCATTAGAAAGATAAAAAAAGTTCCTACATAATTCTATTTTATTTATAATTTTTAGACATTAAATAATTTATTTTATTTATGACACAATGATGATGCAGTAATTACTATAATGGTGAAAAATTAAAATAATTGATATTATAAATACCCAAATAAATATAATATGAAACTTTTAATGAATTAAAATAATTTTCTAGGATAATATGATATATTAGGATTGATTTAATTGACCTTGTTCGAAGTAATCAATCTGTTATGAGTTTCACAAAAATCAACTATTGAATAGTGTCAAAATTGACATAAAAGAGTTCTTAAAACAAATATTATATTATTAATTGATATTAAATTCTTAAAAATCTATGGTTCGGCCAAGAGACTTATATCATGATAGGTGCATCATTAATGTACCACTTGGGGGTCTCTTGGATGTATATAGTAAGTTTATTAACCATATTATATAAAAATACAAAGAGACATTGTAAAAGTGAAACTAATTAACTTAGAGTTAATACTTAAAGATAAGGTTAATATAAGTACCCAAACCTGTCTAAATTCTATTGGTTGAGTGGTTTTCGACCTATCCCCACCTTAAAATTTTAATAATAAGCTTTGTAACCATTATAAACCGAATATGAATTTATTATAAATTAATATTTCTAGCTTTTCCAAAGGTGCCCCTCACCCCTCTTATAAAAGGGCACTCCTCCTTCTCATTCCTTCACACCTTAAAAGCCTTTTGGTTCGGCCAAACTCTGCCAAAATACTCTCCCAACATCCCTCACTACAACCTAGAGGCCTTAGTTTTATCATAAAGCCAACCTAAGTAGCCCTTTTGATCAAATCAAAAGGAAGAACCCGAAGAAGAGGAAATGATTTCACCACCCTTTTCTAAGTTCATTTCTTCTTCCACTTCTTCTTCCTTTGTTCTTACCATTCTAAAATAATAACTCCAGTATCTCACATATACTGTGATGTTATTATATGTATGGTAAAACCATATTCAGTATTCTATCCACCCTTTGAATAACATGTCACCATATGTGCGTACGTACGACTTACCGTCTCCACGTCGTGGTGTGATTGTTATTCAATATAATATTATTTGGATGGGTATAATAATGAAGTGTAACTCATGTAAATAACAAATATAACATGTTAATGATTATGTATATATGATATACCATTCATTTATATATTATTTTAATATCAAAAGAATGATATTGTCGCTCGTGCGTACGTACGGACTACCGTCTCCACGAACGCGATGAGATTCATTCTCCATCGTAACCATTCAAGTATAATTATCATTTGATAATTCAAAAATGATTTTTAAGGACTAGATATCATTCTGGATATGAATAAGATACAACAACCATGGCTTATGTAACAAAACATATAAAGAAAATGAGTAAGTTAACTCCCGAAACGACGATAATTCTAAGATATTATTAACAAATCAATGTTAAAAGATCATATATGATATCATATTATTATATATGATTCTTGTATAATTTAATAACAACTATTTCACCATTATACAGGAGGTTAACCTACCCCAACCAAGGAAATGTACAAGGTAAGGGTTTACTTTACAACCTCTTCATTATCCAAGGTTGTTTATACGTAATAATCTACTGTGATCTCTTTATCATCCACATCCATGTTTCTTAAAAATGCATTTCAAAACATTTTTACTATTTACTAGAATATGAGTTAAAGTCATTTATACCCTTTTTGACTTTTATAAGTGGTTTATAAAGGAATCTTTCGGTCGTTTTCAAAACAAGGTATTTTTTAACCTTTTCGACAGAATTAAGGTAAGAATGTTTTTTTTAACTTATACGGCAGGTGCGGCTAATTTCCGCCGTTATAAAATCTTCAAAACTTCCCTTACAAGCTTATAAGAATATTTTCAAAGAAAATGTTTTATTTTATATGGATCTTAAATGATTTCAAAATAAAAGGAGATATTTCTTTAAAAAGAATTTTGATTTCATCTATGTCAACATCCATTGATGGATTTTAAGATTGTTTGAAGTTGATTTATTATGATACAAAACTTCTATATTGTTTTGAAGGTTTTGTGATATGTTTGACTGTGGATGTGCTATTTTTATACCATTCATAGTTTATGGTGAAAGTATTGACATTTCATATGCTAGTTTTAATATGAATGTTTATGTTATGTTTAAACCTTTTCATATGGGAATGCATTGGACTTAATATGTGACGGGTGGAGCCCGCTATAGCTCCTCGATGCATCGGTAGGTCTCATGAGACAAACTAGTGTCTTGGCACAAGGCCTTGACAAAATCTTATTTGTAGTCTTGGCACGAGGCCTTGGCTATGTGGTTATGATAGTCTGGCATTATGCATTCCAACATTATGAAAGTGGTTATTGATTTTTTCATTTGATTATTCGATTAGTAGAATATCCATGTGAATAAGTAAATGGCATTATTTCATTTTATTTATTCCATACCATGTTGAATGTTCATATTTAAAAGGCTTTTGTTTTAGTTATACATTGCCTTAAATGTTTATTCTTATTTATGAAAGTTTCCGCTATATTGTTATCCTTACTGGGCATTTGAGCTCACCCCTTTTCTATGTTTTATTTTTCCCAGGAAGTGAAGAAGTAAATTATGAATGACATGCAGGGATATTATGTGGGGATATGAGTGTGGATTATGGAGACATTATGTTGTTGTAGTAGTTTTTCATTTTATGATGTAATGTAAAACTTATGAATATATCTAGTGTTTCCAAGGCTACTAAACCAATCGGTCTTTCGAGATTTGATCTTTCTTGTGATCATGCCAATGTTATGTAATAATGCACCGACTCTGGGTAACTGGGGTCGGGGCGTTACAATAAATTTAGCAGTCTTGGAAATAAATTACATACATCAACATCAAATTATAATTTCATACATAAAATATAGAATAGATAGTTCTTTGAGAATGACATTATACCATTTTAGCTTAACCTTAAATATCAATCATAATACACATCTTGGAAATCCTGGGAAAAATAAAACATAAGAAAGGGGTGAGCTCAGATGCTCCGTAAGGGTAAACAATTAATTGGGAGATAACCTAAACAATTGGCATTGTGAATAATTAAAAACACATGCCTTTACAAATAATAAACACGAACACTTTATGGAAGAAATATGAGCTAAGTAAATAATTCCATAATAAAAAAAAGTCATGGGTATTCTGCTAATCAAATAACTACATGAACCATTAATATTATTTTCATAATGATGTAATGTATAATGTCAGACGTTCTGAAAGATTTTTTCGGGTCCTCAGCAAAGACATCAAAAACTGATTAAGGCCTCAACCAAAACCACATATCAAATTGGGAAAGGCCTCATGAAATTCCATTTCTAATTGTCTCATGAGACCTACCGATGTGTTGAGGTGCTATATCGGGCTCCACCCATTACTTACTATATCCAACACATTCCTCATATGAAAATTATGAAACATAACCTAAACATTCATAATAGAACTTGCATAAGAAATGTCAATACATTAAACATAATCTATGAATGGTATAAAAATAACACATCCATAATCAAATATATCAAAAAAACTTCAATACAATATGGAAGATGTGTATCGTAATAAATCAACTTCAAACAATATTAAAATCCACAAATGATGTTGACATAGATGAAAATGGGTTGTAAAACTTTTTGAGAGAAATATCCATTTTTGATGAAAACATTTAAAACTCTCACAATTTATAAATGATGACATTTAAAGAAATTTCTGAATCAAAGTGTCCCCTTCCACTTTGAAAATTTTTAATGGAATTAACATTTCAAAAACATTTATTTCCATATAAATAAGTCCATAAAAAACCATTTTGAAAACATGGACATTAATGAGAATGATTTAGAAGAATAAATACTTAAAACATTTAAAATGATGTTTTAATAAAAGGGTACCTTAAAAATAATCCCTTTGAAAACTATTTTATGAGAAATGTACATGTATAATAAATATTTCCCAGTAATAACTTACCCATAAACAATCTCGAATAATAATGAGATTGAGGAATTAACCCTTACCTTGCACTTTCATTGGGTCGAGGGTACCTTTAACCTCCTATACAATGACCATAGTATGCTACTGAATTATACGAGAACCATATTAATCATTATTATTTCATACATGATTCATTTAAGACATTATAATACACATTTAATAATCATTTCCATGTTAAATTGACATTTTGGGTAATAATCAATTTCTTTATCGTAAGTGTTTTAACTTGTTATTCTCGATCGTATCATTTATATCATGACATAAATACTTCCAGAATATATACCTTGATATATATATATATATCATATATATTTAGAATATAAATATTTATAATAGATAGATATATTAAATGGAAGGCACTGTTTATGGAGACGGTAGGTCGTACGTACGCATAAACGTTGTTTCCATTTTCATATCGTATTGAACATATGTAAGTGAATAAAATATATCTAAGTACATAAATATATATATTTATATATATCTACTGTACCATTATTATTTAATATATTACATAATAATTAATAATATATATTTTTATAATCATCGTTGAATTGTGAACATGAAATGAATCTCATCGCGTCGTGGAGATGGTAATCCGTACGTACGCACGAGAAACAATATCATTATATTGATGGTGAAATCATATGTAATTTGAATGTATATCATATATAAAGAATAATTAAAATGTTATATTTATTATTTTCATCATTTATACTCATTATTATACCCATCCAAATAATGAAATGTTTGAATAACAAACTACACCACGATGTGGAGACAGTATGTCGTACGTACGCACATATGGTGACATTGGCATTTAATGGAATGATAGAATAAGAAATACTGTTGTAACATATTTATAATAAAATCAAAGTATGTAGGAGGTACTAAATTTATTATTTTGTTATGGAAATAATAAAGAAAGAGTATGTGGAGGATTAAATGAACTTGAAAGAGTGTGGGGAAATTATTACCTCTTTTTTGGGTGTTTCATTTTGATTTGATCAGAAGGTCTTTTTAGGATGGCTTTCTGATCAATTTAAGGAATCTAGGTTGATGTGACAGAATTTGGGAGGATATTTGGGTAGGGTTTGGCCACGCCAAATGGCTTTGGAGGTGTGATTTTGAGAGAAGGGGGTGTACCCTTTTATAAGAGAGGTGAGGGTCACTTTAGGAAAAGCTTGAAATGTTATTTTATAAAAAAATAAATTTCGTTTTATAATGGCTCAAAAATGATTTATTTGTAGGATAAGGTGTGGATGGGCCGAAAACCACTCAACCAATAGGTTTAGACAGGTTTAGATCCCCATATTTACCTTATCTTTTAGATTTAAATTTTAGATAAATGTTTTCACTTTTACCGCGTCTTCTTGTATTATTACTATATATGATTAATAAAAAAACTCTAAACATCCAATAGAACATAAAGTGGTTCATAAATGACATATATAATATTATTTAGGCCTTTTTTCTAACCTAATATTTTTAGGAATACTACATCAACAAATATTATAGTATTTGTTTTAAAAATTAATTTTGGGCAATTTGGACATTATTTCATATTTGGTTTTGGTGAAAGTCATAAAAACTTGATTACTTCGAAAAAAATACATTGAATCGACCCTAACATGACATATTCACCTAGAAAATTCATGTATTTCATGAACATTTTGAAATTATATTTAGTTTAATATTTATAATACCATTTATTTGATTCTTTCATTAATAAGGTAATTACTGCATCATCATTGTGTCATAAATAAATTAAATTATTTAATGTCTAAAAATTAAAAATAAAATTCCATTATGTAGGAAATAGTTTTATATTTGTAATGAATATTTATATTCGAATTTATATTGTGTGAAACCCTATATTAAAAATGTATTAGTTATTGAACTTTGAATTTAACACATTTAACTCTTTTTTAAATAAAATAATAATAAATGTCCTAATCGAATCCAACTGTACCTAAATGATCGTATTTTATTCCTAAGTTTGTTTTTCATTGAAAAAAACTTATCCAATAGAATTAGGACATGTGTTAAGGTAATTATAATATCATTTTTACCTTTTGTTACCATATTTACTTTTATCTAAGGTAAATAAAAGTCAAAAGTTATTATTCACCAAAATTTATTTTACTCTTATTGAGCCAAATTTTACTCACTGATATCAACTATGTCTCTCAGATTTTTGAAATTCAACTCACAGGAGTGGTAAAATTACGTTTTATGCAAATTTTTAAATGCTCCTAGAAGGTGGGTAAAAGAGGTTAAGAAGATCAATAAAATTTTATACAACTAATTTTATTATAAGATGACTCAAATAAATGACATTGAAATTATATTGGTATTATATATCTATTTTGACTTAATGTAAATTTAAATAAAAAGTTGGTTTTAAATAACAACACAGTGTTTTCACTATTCATCAAAAATTGAATGTTTTCAGAAAAATACCAAAAATTAACCCAAAGATAATTATGATATTCCTAATTCAAAAATGATTTCTATTTTACCAAATTAAAAACATATAATTTTCATTTATTAATTGAAAATTAATTCTCGTTGTCATAACCAAAAAGTGGGTTTTTAAAAAGTAAAAACTATCAAAATATTGACATGTGTTTATGTCAAATTTAAATATTAAATTATTTATACTAACTTACAGTGTATTAAATGATAGAAATATAATGTAATTATACTTACAAACGATTCAAATTCATAATTTATCACTATAAATTATTTCAACTAAAAAAGTTGTTTTCAATAAAAATATTGTATTTTTCAATATTCATCAAAATATGAAATATATTAGAAAAGTACCAAAAATTTAACCAATCTAAATTTTTATGTCCCATTTCAAAAGAATAATTTAGTATCATTAAATTGAATATATAAAAGTTTCAAATATTGGTTTTAAAAACTGTTCTCCATTAAAAGTTGGTAAAATGAATTTTTTAAAAAATACTTCTTTTATATGAAAAAATAAATTTGTTCTTATATTATGTCTATGAAACAAATAATATGGATTTTAAAATTATATAGTGAATTTAAGATTTAAAATGCAGTTAACACTATTCATAACCGCTTTTTGAACGACTAGTTTAGTAAGTTGTGGTGCGATCAAATTCGTTGCTGCATGTAGAACAAGATATTGAATTAATTTAATCAGATAACGTAAAATGAAATCACGGGGTGTTACATTGTATCCTCCTTCAATAAATTGTGTCCTCACAATTTTAAATTGTTCGTAGAAAATAAAAGGTTAAAAATAGAAAAATACTTTTGTGGAAAACCCAAATTAGAAATTGGGTAAATAAAATTTAGCCTTAATAAGAGGGAAAGGGAATGATTAAGAAACCAGCAAATTATGATATAGATTTTAAAAACATTGGTGGAAATAAGATACACATAATTGGAGGAAAACATAAATATTTATAAGGAGTTATTGACATCATCGATCATAAACAAGTGTGAAATTGAGGGCCTCAAAACCATCAATCTATGATTATTTAAAATATTAGTAGTTCAACAAAACATAAGGTATTAGGATGACACATTTTTGTTTTTAAGATCACTTACCTAAAGTTTAATAATTAATTTATTCATATAATAAGAGGAAAAAAATATTCATGACAAGTTGAGTTTCATCAATCAACAAATTCACACCAAAAACTCATCATTCACTCCAAAAGATAATAGAATGAAAAAATGTTCTATTTATCCTAATCATATAATGATCGACAAATAATGAATTTATAATTAATTTTTCATACTATTTAAAAAAACTAAATTATACAAACTGTGAAATCACTTATTACATTTGTAAGTGATCCACCCTTGTCACCCTTCGGTTGTGGGTTCAAGTCTCACAGCCTTGTCGGATGTGACAAGTTGTCACCTGACCTCTGATTTGTCCTTTTTATGACAATCCAAATATAATATCAAGAAATAATTTAACCTTAAAAATAGTATCCAATGTAAAAATTATTCGATTACAACCTTTAGAATTATCCAAACTAATTCGGTCCAAACTCACATTCCAAAATTTATAAAGAAGGTAAACACAATGAAGATCATTATTTCCCTCTAATGACATGTGAATAACTTCATGCTATATTCTGTTAAAACACTATAGCACTTTGAATTACCATAAAACCTTATTGACTACATTCATGCTCCCCTATTCCTTATAGAATACCGGATATATACTCCATCTATCCAAAAATGTTGTAAACTCCAACAATGATGGAATATAGAAATCATTAATCAGTTTCAAGGTAGTCCAGAATATCCAAAATAATTTATCAAAATCAATCATATATTATTCCAAAATCAATACCTCAGTATCATAACCATATTACAGTTTATATTTCTCTCAACCATATATTTTTTTAAAAATTAACTTTCTATTGAGTCACTTTCCTTAGTTCAACACAGTCTCATGTTCTTAATGAAATAGTACAGTAGTAAAATCCTTTTATAGTCTATAATTATTATAACATATACATAATTAACACAATGCTCAAATGAGACAATACTTTAATAACAACATAAGAAATCTAATCATTCCCTTTCATCTTTGGTTGTATAATAATTTGATTATTATCCAATAGTAGAATTTGGGTTATACTCCGATGATTTGGACATTGCTTTGGGTAGTGTCCCAACTCCATGCAGATGAAGCATTGTACATTTGAGACCTTTTTCCTACCCTTGTAATCATGTACTTGGTGTCCTTTTTCTACACTGTTATAACAAACTCTCATTCCCTTCAAGCATTTTTTCCAGGATGATTCATTCCATATTTATCACATATGGGAAAATCATTCATTCCCCTCTTCCCTTTTTCCATTTATCTCTATACCATCCTTTTCATCTCATGCTTCCCTTCAAAACCATATGACATAGAGAATTATTCACTTATTTTATTAACACAAGACTGAATTTATTCATATGATGAAAATACATGGGAGACTATTTACCTTCTAAATGATGGCTTCATACTATTAATGATATGATCTATCTTACACTTTGGATCAAGCATATTTCAAGAGTTCTCATTCCTTCTACTGGGCGCCATTTCTAAAGGACGACACACAGTAGGTTAGATTATATCATACTGTATAATAAAAAAACTAGAAAAATTCTCAACATTAATTGAATATTTTCACTCATCTAGTCTCATAATCCTAAAAATGGTTTCTTTGCTGGATTATTTACTTCTATATCCTTCATAATTGTTTGTAAATAAATTGGTATTTATGCTAAGCATATCCCCCAGAAGTGTCGTAACCAAGAGTGTAAAAGGACCGTTTTCATGCACCATTTCTCATTAAAGTATAGATAGAAGTGGTGTTTTTGGATTTTACCCCTAGGTACATCTGTACTAGAGCCGCCTCTACTTTCCCATATCTAGACATGGATGAAAATCTTGGAAAACTCACAAAAACTCTACAGTACAAAACATTCTAGGAAGTTCTTCTATACTAATCTTCAAATCTATCTTAGGGTAATGTTCTGAAATCACAATTTAGATAAATCTATTTCCATGGTTTTTTCTAAAATTACTCTGGTACCAACTGTAACACCTCGACCCCAGAAGCCTAATGTCGGTGTATTATTTTCATACATTGGCATGATTACAAAGAATCATATCTCAAAAGACCAATCAGTTGAGATGTCTTCGAAATAGATGACATACATCAACTCCACATTACAATTTCAATCATAAAATACTACATAGATAGTTCTTTGAGAATTCCATTATACCCTTTTGGCTTATCCCTGCATATAAATCATAAAACACCTCTTGGAAATCCTGGGAAAATAAAACATAATAAATTGGTGAGCTCAGATGCTCAGTAAAGGTAAACAATTTAGCGGAAGATAACATAAACAATAGGCATGGTGAATAATTGAAAACACATGCCTTTAGAAACATGAAACATGGGCAATTTATGATAGAAATATGATTTAAGTAAATAATTCCATAGTAATTCATAGTCAGGGGTATTCTACTAATCGAATAACCACATTAACCATCAATATTTTTTTCATAATAAGGGAATGTATAATGGAAGACATTCTGAAAATTTTGTCAATCCCACTACCATGACATGTAAAATTGATTAAGGCCCCAGCCAAAACCATATATCAAATTGGGAAAGTCCTCAGCCAATTCCACATCTAAATGTCTCATTAGACCTACTGATTCATCAAGGATCTATAGAGGGCTCCACCCATCACTTACTATGTCCAATACATTACTCATATAAAAAGGTCAAAACATAACATAAACATTCATATTATAACTAGAACACCAAATTTCAATACATACCATAAACTATGAATGTTTTAAAAATAACACATCCATAGTCAAACGTATCACAAAACATTTAATTCAATATGGATGATTTGTATCATAATAATTCAACTTCAAACAAATTTAAAATCCATAAAGGATGTTGATATAGATGAAAATGATTTGTTAAAATATCTGAGAGAAATATCCCTTTTTCATGAAAATATTTAAAAGTCACACAATTTAGATAGGAAGAAATTTAAAGACATTTTTTAATCAAAGTGTCTCATACCACTTTAAATATTTTGAATGGAATTAACATTTTAAAAACATTCATGTCCATATAAATAGATCCATAAAAAACATTTTGAAATCATGGACATTAATGAGAATGATTTAAAGGAATAAAAATTTAAAACATTTAAAATGTTGTTTTAATAAAAGTGTCCCTAAAAAATAGTCCCTTTCAAAACTCTTTTATGAAAGATGATCATGGATAATAAATATGACCCAGTAAAAACTTACCCATAAACAATCTCGAATAATAATGAGATTGAGGAATTAACTCATACCTTTCACTTTCGTTTGGTCAAGGGTATGTTTATCCTCTTATATAATGGCCATAGTATGTTATTAAATTATACCAAAACCATTTTCATATTTTTTATATCATACATGATTCATTTAAGACATTATACTACCCAATTAACAATGATTTCCATGTTAAATTAACATTTTGGGTAATAATCGCTTTCTTTATTGTACGTATTTTAACTTTTTATTCTTGATCGTATGATTTATATCATTATTTAAAAAATTCCAGAATATAAAACTTGATTTATATATCAGATATATTTAGAATATAAATTTTTATAATAGAAAGATATATGAAATTGAAGGCACTGTTTATAGAGATGGTAGGTCGTACGTATGCATAAACGCTATTTCCGTTTTCATATCATATTGAACGGAAGTAAGTGAATAAGATATATGTAAGTACATATATATATATATTAGAATTATTATTTAATACATTTTATACTTATTAATAATATATATTTTTATAATAATTGTTGAATGGTGAATGTGGGAATGAATCTAATCGCACCTTGGAGACGGTAATCTGTACGTACGCAAGAGCGACAATATCATTATATTGATTGTGAAATCGTATATAAATGGATGGTATATCACATATAAATAATCATTAAAATTTTATATTTGTTATTTAAATCAGTTATACTCATTATTATACCCATCAAAACAGTGAAATGTTTGAATTACAAACTACCCCATGAAATGGAGACGGTAAGTCATATGTACGAATGTATGGTGACTTTGTCATTTAGAGGATGGATAAAATAAAGAATATTGTTGTACCATATTTTAAATAAAATCACAGTATACTGTAGGTGTTATAGTAATTATTTTGGTATGGAAACAACAAAGAAAGAGGATGTGTAAGATGAAAAGAACTTAAAAGAGGGTTGTGAAATTATTACCTTTTCTTCGGGTGTTTCCTTGTGTGTTGATCAAAATTTCTCTTTAGTTTGGCTTTATGATCTATATAAGGACTCTATGATTGTGTGAAGGAATTTGGGAGGAAATTTTGGTAGGTTTTGGTCGAGCCAAATGTCTTTGGAGGTGTTATTTTGAGAGAATGGGAAGTACTCTTTTATAAGAAAGGTGAAGGTCTCTTTAGGAAAAGCTTGAATTATTATCGTATAATAAAATAATATTCAGTTTATAATGTCACGAAAATGATTTATTTATAGGATAAGGTGGTGATGGTTTGAAAAACACTCATCCAATAGGGTTTAGACAGTTCTAGGTCATCATATTATCCTTATCTTTTAGATTTAAATTTTAGTCAAAATTTTTAACTTTTACAATTTCTTCTTGTATTATTACACTATATGGTGAATAATCATAATATAAACATACAAGAGAACATAAAGTGATTAATTAATGAAATATATAATATTATTTAAGCTCTTTGGATGAACCCTAAATTTTTAGGAATAATATATCAACCAATAATATAGTATTTTTTAAACAATTAATTTATTTCAATTTTTGAAATTATTTCGTAATATGTATTTGTGAAAGTCATCACAACTTGAATAATTAGAATAAAATAAATTGAATCAATCATAACACATAATATTCACCTATAAAATTCGTGCATTTCATGAAAACTTCGAAATTATATTCATTTTAATATTTATAATACCATTTATTTTATATTATTTCATTAATAAGGTAATTACTACATCATCATTGTGTCATAAATAAATTAAATTATTTAATGTATAAAAATTATAAATAAAATACAATAGTGTAGGATATAATTTTATCATTCTAATTAATATTTATAGTCGAATTTATATTGGGTGAAACCATATATTAAAAATGGTTTATTTATTAAACTTTGAATTTAACACATTTAACTCTTCTTTAAATAAAATAATAATAAATGTCGTAATCTAATCCAGGTGGATCTAAAGGATCATATTTTATTTCTAAGGTTGTTTTTGGTCGAAATAATATTATCCAATAGAATTATAACATGTATTAGGGTAATTATAATATCATTTTTACCATTAATTACCCAATTTAATTTTAACTTTGGTAAATAAAAGTCAAAAGTTACTACTCACCAAATATTCTTTTTATCTTATTATGCCAAATTTTACTTAATAATATCAACCGTGTCTCTATTATTTTTGAAAATCCACTCTGAGAAGTGGTAAAATTATGTTTTATGAAAATTTGCAAATGCTTCTAGAAGGTGGGTAAAAGAGGTTAAAAAGTTTAATAAAATTCTATACATCTAATTTTATTATAAAATGACTCCAATGAATTACATTGAACATATATTGGTATTATTTTTCTATTCTAAATTAAAATAAATTTAAATTAAATAAATAATTATTTAATCAAAATGTCGCTTTTAAATAATAACACATTGTTTTTCACTATTCATCAAAAATTGAATGTTTTCAGAAAAATAGCAAAAATTCATTCAAAGGTAATTTTGATATTCCGAATTCAAAAATAGAGTTTATTTTATCAAATTAAAAACATATAATTTTCATTTAATAATTTAAAATTCATTCCCATAGACAAAACCGAAAAGCAAGTTTTAAAAAAGTAAAAACTATCAAAATATTGACATGTGTTTTTGTCAAATTTAAATGTGAAATTACTTATAATGACCTAAATTGTATTAAATGATAAAAATATAATATAATTATCCTGAAAACCCTTCCAACTACATAATTTTACACTATAAATTATTTCGATTTAAAAATTTATTTTCAAATAAAACATAATATTTTTTACTATTTGTCAAAATATGAAAGTTATCAGAAAAGTACAAAAAATGTATCCAAACTAAATTTTTATTTCATGATTCTAAAGAAGAATTAAATTTCATTAAATTGATTATATAAATGTTTTGAAGATTGTTTTAAAAAGGGTTCACCATTAAAAGGCGGTAAAATTTCATTTTTTGAAAAATACTTCTTTTATCAGAAAAAATTATTTTGCTCTTATATTATGTCTAAGAAAGTCATAATAAGGATGTTAAAATTATATAGAGTATATAAGAATAAAAATTCAGTTAAAACTCTCCATTACCACTTTTTTAATGGCTTGTTTAGTATCTTGTGGTGTGCTCGAACTCAGTATTGCGTGTAGCAGAAGCTATTGAATTACTTTAAGGAGATAACGTACTATGAAATCATGGGGTGTTATGACAAGAGCTTTCAATTAATAATTTTCATCCACTTTTTACTGTGCATAATCGAATATTCTAGCCAAGTCAATGTGTTCTAGCCAGACAACCATGCTCTACTTATTTTCAGACCAAGCAGATTTGTCTTTCTTAGACTTTAAAATATTCTGCTTCTAATGATTTTAAAGAAACTTTTCTTGATCTAGTAATTCAATCAGGAAAAACATAGAAAGATTTCCAGGTCAGTCATATCTTTCACAGATAGTTTCCAGTGGTTGGAACCTATTCTCAACATTCATACCAACCTTCTCAGTGTCTTCTGGACATTCTTTTTAGTGTTTTTCTTCTGAAAATATTGACTCCCCCTCAAACCATGTCTTTCAAAGCATGTGGAATGGTAATAATGTTGTTGGATGAACCAACACATATTTTATATATTTATGAATCTACCAAAATACCAGTAGTATCCATAAAATGAATAGTTACATATGAAACTTCCATATAAACTGGTGTTGTGAACATGCTTCTCAACAACCATCTTACAAGAACATTATTGACTACTAACCATCATATTCACAATTTTAACCATCTTCATTACCTCAATTTTATTTTTAGACTTACCCAAACCAGAATTAATAGAAATCTTTTCAGACTCAATATTTTAAGATGCTTTTTATTTTTCTGTATTTTTCTTTTTGACCATGCACATAACCTTTCTAGAATTTCTCTTATTAGGAAAAGTCCCATATTTCTTTTCATCCTATGAATGTAACATTTGTTGATCCTTCTTAGGGTAATTCATATAATAACTTTCACCAATATATGTAACATTGTTTTTGAAACTTTTTTTTCCTTTCCTTAGCTTTAGAAAGATTTAGTTGGATAAGTTCCAACTCATCTTCTTTTGCCTTCAACATTACTTCAAGATGGTCATTACGATTCTTTACACTCTCAAGATAATTACTTCAGATCATAAATATCCTTTTAATATTATTCTTTCTTATTATGAAAAACTTCAAGGTCATCTGATGAAGAGTTTTAATTTGTCAATTTTTGTTCTCATTATCATTCCTTGTGATATTTCTCAAACATTCCTTCATCTATTATTTCTGATAATTTTCAAGTTGAGATTCCTCTTCTTCAGAACTGATTCTCTCATAATCGTTATTATTTACTATTAAAGAAAGGAACTCTCTCATGTTTTTTAAGAAACAGATTTTCCAGAAACAATATCACCATCATCATATTCTTCCTATTTTGACAAAATGATTTTTTTTATTTTATGATCTTTTTATCCTTACCAATTCCAGAATAGATATCTCTTTCACCTTGTTTCTTCCCTAACCTTCTATGCCTTCATTATTCTTCATTATTGTCTTCATACTTCTCTTTTTGAGATAAATTAACTGAAAAATGTCCAACTACTTCATAATAAAAACATTTCAAATGAAGTTTCCCTTTTTATTTACCTGTTCCAAATTTCATATTTTTAGAAAACAAGGATCAAATTTAATCAAAATATTGACATACCTCATTTTCAGAGTTGGATTCACCATCTTCATATTCAATAATAATTTTATTCATCTTCTATTTCTTTGTAGCCTTGAAAGATACTTCTCTATCAAATTTTAAATTACATGTCATAGTCATCTCCCTTATCATTTAATAAGTGATGAGTGTTCTATTCAAATAATCTAGAGATAATTTATCAGAGTCTCTATCTTCCAGTGATGAAATATTATCATCAAATTTGTCAGGAAGAATTCTCATAATCTTCTCAACAACTATAGAATCTTCTAGAATTTCCTTGAGATGTTTAATTGCACTGAAAATGACTTTTATCATGGAAAATAAGTCCCCAATAGATTTATGCTCACAGGTCATTAAGTCTTCATAATTTATCCTCTAAATTTGATGTTTTTCCTTCTTTACTTTTGAATTTCATTCATATATGTTTTTCAGTTTGTCCCAGATTCCTTTGGTTGTAGTGAAATTTTTCAATATTAAAAATTCCATCTCAGAATGAGATGAGAGAAATGAATTCTTAGCTCATCCATAATTCTAATGATTCTTCTTATCGGTAGCAGTAAGAATAACTTTTTCATCAATAACTGAAAATCCATCTATTGTTGTTTTATGAACTTCATATACAAGATACAAAATATAAGGAATCATTATATTATTCTATATAGGATAATTACTTACATCAAATATCAGAATCCTCTTACAATTCACTCAATTCAGATTCTATATTTAAACTCTTCTCCAAAACATCATCAAAAAAAAAAACTAAGTGAACATGTTTCTCTGAAACCAATTGATGTTACCCAGTTAGGATCCAAGTATCACTGAGAGGGGGAGGGGTGAATGAGTGATATCATTTTCTTTTATGTTTCCCCTTTTTTTGAAACTACCTTCACATCCTATTAAAGAGTTCTTTACCTACTCAACACACACAACCACATGAACAAAATATTTACAAGGTTCACTACTCAATAGGAGTAGCTAAGTCCTTGGTATGGTGTGGATATAATCCAGTACAACGTTCCCACTAGAAAAATCCTTTTATGTAGAATAAAAAAAGTAGGATACACCCTTACACTCTTTTAGCACTTGGGGGATAATCCTCAAGTGTGTCTACACCCTCTTAGCACAAATACGGTAATGAAATATCTCTGTTCTTCTTGAAAAACATTCCCAAATCTGATCATTGAAAAAAAAAACTATTCTATTTCCCATGAGGAAGCCGATAGAAACTACATAGACCACATAATAATAATACATAGTCCTATACCCCAGTCATATCTTGATCCACTTCAAAGTAATTATCACTTAATTTGGTTATTCAATTCTTCATCTCATAGAGCTCCTTCACAAGGCTCTCATCTTCATAGAGCATACTATTTAGAAAAGATCTCTAGTTGAAAAGCTCACTAGATCACAGAGCTCACTATTTTTTAGATCTCAAATTGGTCTTTTCGAAGTTCATTTATTTCACAAAGCTCAATGGCTTACTGTGAGGCTCCTTTCCTTCATAGAGCTTACTACCTTCACAGATCGCATTTTCTCCGAAATCCTTCTACACAATTCGAGATCACAAAAATCTCATTAAGGTTCTCTAGTTCTCTCAAGGGGTGGGGTACTATTTATAGTCATTTCACACAGAATCTAGAACCATACAGCCAACTCAGCACCACATTGTCCATAAATCACAAATCTTCATAATTTCTGTTGAAATGAACTCTTTTTTGTGAATCACCATGGCTATTTTCTGGATTTGCAATTCTCATCGTAATCGTGAAGTTTTCCTCGAATTCCTTTGTTTTGTTTCAATGGTCCTTATTCCTTTTATTCACCATGATTCCCATTCATACTTTTCACCACCATAATGATCCTTCTTCTTTTTCACCTGAATGGTTACTTCCAAAGATCTTCACCTTTTCCATTCATGAAGAACGTCTTAATCATGAAGAACACCATCAACATTCATCATGTCTTCGATAAATCCACTTCATAAAGCCCATATTAACAAAGCACATTCATTTTACAAATTTGAATGAGGTATTCACAGATATTCACTTTTGGAAATGTTATCCCAACTCTATTTTTTGGACCCCCAATTTTTTTCAAACATTGGGAAGCTATGACACAATAAACACCTTCATCTACATGACCAACCATTCTGATTGGCTGCATATTTTCTCCCCCTTTCCTTTATAATGCTTGAAACATAAGTTTTTCAACCAACTTATGATCTCTGTGAAATTCAGACCATCAAATAATCATCATATTTATCATGGAAAGTATTGTAACTTTCTTGTCATTCCTCACCCTCTTATACAAAGTGAATTGATATTCTTTCTTATCAAAATTCATTAACAACAAAAGACATTGCTTTGTGCATCCAAAAAACTAAATCACTCAACTTAGTCCCAACAATATCCCTCTTTGGATTTTGTTTTCACGTAATATTCATAAATCACTGAACTTTGAATCCCCAAGAAATATGTCACTTATCAACAATTCTATGACTACATGAGCTAACCCATTGTAGAAAATTGGAATTACTAAAAAAAGACAATGATGTAAAAATGTAGTGACTACGAGACAACATCACATCAACTTTACTCCTTAGCCTTCTTTACTTCTTCAATATTCCTGCAATAATAAAAACTGGGTTTCCTACAACTACTCTACAACTATTTTATAAACATTACCACGAATATTTAGAATAGTTCACACACTTACATGCTGAATTCACAACTTAACCACAACTCCCCCTTTATGCATGCCTCCATAAGGATATATTTATGAAATTCCCCCTGAGAACACTATCCAAAAGTAAGAAGAGAGAGGGGAAAGAAACACATACCTCATCCTTGACGAGTAGGAGGATGGACACCCATTTTCATCCTCAATTTAAAAAATGGTTCCTTCGATAAAGGTTTTGTGAATATGTTAGAAACTTGTTCCGATATACGAACATACTCTAGATTCAATTCATTCTTCTCCACTTGTTCTATAATTAATTTGTACTTTGTGTCAATGTTTTTTGAATGAGAATGTTGTATCATATTTCATGTAAGATTGATTGGACTCTGATTATCACACCCCAAGTGTAGGGGTAGATTTACTTCAACATGTAGATCATCCAACTGAATCTTTATCCACATGAGTTGGGTAGTTTTTTGAGTAGAAGAAATATACTCAACTTTTGTTGTGCTATGATTTATTGAATTATGTTTCTTTGTATTCCAACTAACATAACTTTTCCCTAGAAAAAAAAAACTCCACCAATTTTGGATATTCAATTATCAAAAAAAAAATTCCCTATCTGCATATGAATACCCAAATAGATCAAAATATTCTGAGAAATCTTACATGATTCCAAAAAAAATTGTTTCTTTGATATATCTGAGAATTATTCTTCTAGAAATAAAATATTATTCTTTAAGAGCACTCTGAAATCTTCCACATAAGGTAATAACATAGATGATGGCGGTTCATGATGCAGTCAAATATAACAGACTTCAAATAATCTTTAAAAACCCATTCTGATCAACATCCTCACCTTATCTATCTTCAGAAAACTTGGTTCCCACTAAAATAGGTGTGGATACTAGTTTTGAATTTTTAGGCCAAACATCATCATAAGTTCCATAGCATTCTATTCTTGATATAGAAAAATGTGATTCTTCTTTGGTAAAATTTGTATCCAAAGAAAGTATTTTATTTATCCCACCATTAAAATTTCAAAATAACTTCTTTATATTCATTGAAAATCATTTACATGATCTTTAATAATTACCAATAAAGATTATGTCATCAACATAAAAAATTACTATGAGAGAAAACTGCTGACATTTCTTGATGTAATGATTGTTGTCAACTCTACCTTTACTAAAATTCATCTTCCTCATTCAAGTATCAAATTTAGAATACCAAAACCTTAGAGCCAGTTTTATCCCATAAAAATCATTATTTAACCTACACACAAGACTTTCATCCTTCCTATAAAAAATCCACATGGTTTATCAATGTAAACTTCCTTGTTAAGGACACCATTCAAGAATTTGGCCTTTACATCCATTCGAATGATTTTGTAGCCTCGTTGTGCAGAAATATCAAGAAAGAGTCAGAATATTTCTAATCATTCCACAAGAGAAAAGGTTTCATCAAAACCGATGACTTCAATTTATGGATACCCTTTATAAACCAATCATCCCTTGTTTATTATTACTTTACCTTATTCATTCATCTTGTTTCGGGAAACCGACGTTGTACCAATAATGTTCATGTTGTCCAGCTTGGGAATAAGTTCCCAATTTTCATTTTTCTCTATCTGATCAAGCTACTCATTAAAATCCTAAACCATTTATGGATGCTCAAATGTTTCATTTATATTATCGAGGTCCTGTTTCTAATAGAAAGAAGTGTGTGTAATAGCATTCTTTATTCTTCTTGTTTGAACCCTCTGATGTTGATCTCCAACAATGTTCTGAGCATACACTTTTTTCCTTAGCCATGATGAGATGTTTGAACTTCATCCACATCATTTTTGATTAATGATAATGATTCCACTTTTCTAGTATGATTAACACAGTCTACATCATTATTAGAATCGGTAACGAAATCTTCGTTATCCTCCTCATCATTCACATCAGGATATGACTTATTTTCGTTATCAACATTTTCAACAACATATAGATATGAAGAGTTAATAACTCATCCTCTTTCATTGTTGATACATCTATATGTTCTTCCTTCCCGAGCATAGCCAAGACAAATTCCATCATCTCCCCTTTGCTCAATCTTTCAAAGGTTTCCACCATTCTTCATTATAATGCATGGACTCTTAAAAAATCATAATTGTTTCAGAATTTTAGTTTTACCATAGAAAATTTCATATGGAGTCATATCTGAGTTGGACTATAAAAACATCAGTAATGAATATAAATAGTAGTGCTAATGTCTTGCCTCCAATAATAATGAGAAATACTATTTTCAAGTAACATAGTTCTCTTAATTTTCACTAGACTTCTTTTCATTCTTTTAGCAACTCCATTTTGTAGAGGTGTGTATCGTGAACTGAAATCATGCCTAATTTCTTTCTTCACAAGACAACATTAAAACTCTTTATTATTATACTCACCACCATTATTAGTTCTCAACTTCTTTACTGAATATTAACATTACTTGTAACACACCAAGCTTCCATGGTGCAATTCTCATTGAATAATATAGTAGTGTGTGTTGTACGCAACTTCGAGTTCTAACACACACCACAACCAATCAAACAAGCCGTTATGAATATTAATACCCACTTTTTGAAATTTTATACATTTTATCTTTCAAAATGGACTTCATTTTTGTATTTCGAATATCTAAATTATCTTATATTGAATTTTTGGTACTTTTCTGATAACTTTCCTATTTAGATGAATAGTGAATATTACTAAATTTTAATTAAAAACAACTTTTTTAATCGAAATAATTAATAGTGATAAATTATGAATTTGATTGATTTTAGAGTATAATTAGGTTATATTTTTACCATTTAATACAATTTTGGTCATTGGATATAAATTCACATTTAAACTGGACATAAGCAAGTGCCAATCTTTTGATAGTTATTATCTCTTAAAAACACGATTTTTGTTTTAACAACGGGAATTAATTTTAAATTAATTAATGCCACTTATATGTTTTGAATTTAGAAAAATGGATTCCATATTTAGAATCAGGAGGTCCAAATTGTGTAAATAGGTAACTTTTATTTTTAGACATTTTGAATAATTATTTCAGTAAATATTTTATTCACCATGGTTAAAAGGTAAACTCGGTAAATAAGGGTAAAAAATAATATTATAATAATAATAAATTACCCTAAAATGTGTCCTATCCCTATTGGATGATATATGTCTGACCGTGGTCATATTTGGATCGTTTTTGGGACCCCATGGATCCCCTTGTAAGTGATACCGACACTTTATATTAATTAAGTTAAAGTAAAAACAAAAATGACATAGACATATATCTTTTAGAAAAAAACAATTTTACATAGGGTTATATATGTTATATTTTAGACTATAAATATTGATTATAAATCTAAAAATATTTCCTATATAATGGTATTTTATTTATAAATTTTAGACATTGAATAATTAAATTTATTTATAACACAATAATGATGCAATATTTTCCTTATTTATGAAAGAATCAAATAATTGGTATTAAAAATATTAAAATAAATATAATTTAAACGTTTTGATGCCATACAATAATTTTATTGATTAATATGACATGTTATGATTGCTTAAATGAATATGGTTTGAATTAATAATGTTGTTAAGTCTTTAACATATAAAAATTATTAAATAGTGTCAAAATTGACAAAAAAGAGTTTTTAAAACAAATATTATATTATTAATTCATATTCTATTCCTAAATATATAAGGTTCAGCCAAAGGACTTATATAATGATAGGTGTATCATTAATGGACCACTTGGGGTCTCTTGGAAGTATATAGTATGTTTATTAACTATATAATTTTAAAATACAAAGAGAATGGTAAATGTCACACTATTTAACTAAGATTTATATCAAAAATATAAAGTTAACATACTGACCCAAAACTATCTAAAACCTATTTAATGAGTGGTTATCTACCTATACCCACCATATACTTTAAATTATCAACTTTTGATCCATTAAAAACTTAATAAGAATTTATTACAAAATAATACTTTAAGTTTTTCCTAAAGAGCCCCTCCTCCCCCTTATAAAAGGACACAACTTCTAACAAATTATTCATAACTTCAAAGCCTTTTGGATCATCCAACCACTGTACAAATACCCTATAAACTATCCTCCCTTAATCCTAGAGTCCTTCCTTGAGTCATAAAGCCAACCTAAGGATACCTTTCGATCAAATCAATAGGAAGAACCCAAAGAAGAGGTAATGTTCTCACCACCCTCTTTCAAGTTCCTTTCTTCTTCAACTTCCACTTTAATTTTTATTTCCATTATAAAATAATAAATTCAATATCTTCTATATACTGTGATGTTATTATAAATATGTTACAACCATATTTAGTATTCTATCCATCCTTTGAATGACATGTCACCATACGTTCGTACATACGGCCTACCATCTCCATGTCGTGGTGTAATTGTTATTCAATACATTATTATTTGGATGGGTATAATAATGATGGGTAATTCATGTAAATAATAAATATAAGATGATAATGATTCTTTATATATGATATACCATCCAATTATATATTATTTTAATATCTAAAGAATGATATTTTTGTGCGTGCGTACGTACGGATTACCGTCTCCACGAACGCGATGAGATTAATTCCCCATCATATCCATTCAAGAATACATTTTATTTGATGATTAAAAATATTTTTTACAGACATGATATCATTTTGGATATGGGTATGATACAACCTATGGATAAAAAACACGGCTTATGTAATGAAACATATTAAATAAAACGAGTAAGTTAACACCCAAAACAAAGATAATACTAAGATATTATTAAAAAAAGAAAAGTTAAAAGATCCTATATGATATCATAATTATGTATATGGTTCTTGTATAATTTAATAACAATGTTTTAACAATTATACAAGATTTTAACATATCATAGACTAAATAAAAGTACAAGGTAAGATTTTATTTCACAATCTCTTCATTATTTGAGTTTGTTTATACGTAATTATCTACGGGGACCTATTTATCATCCACATCCATGTTTTTTTTAAAATGTATTTCAAATCATTCTTACTATTTTACAGACTATGGGTTAAAATAATTTATACCCTTTTATAACTTTTTATAACATGTTTATAATGGAATATTTCTGTAATTTTCAAGATAAGGTCTTTTTTAACCTTTTCGACAGAATTATGGTAATAATTCCTTTTTTACCTTATATGGAGGGTGCGGAAATTTTTCACCGTTTTAAAATCATCAAAGATTCCCTTACAATCTTATAAGAATATTTTCAAAGTAAATGTTTTATTTTATAATTATGTGACTTTTAAATGATTTCAAAAAAGAAATATTTCTCTCAAATGGTTTTGATTTTATCTATGTCAACATCCTTTGATGGATTTTACACTTATTTAAAGTTGATTTATTATGATAAAAAACATCCATATTGTATTGAAGGATTTGTGGTATATTTGACTGTGGATATGTTATTTTTATACCATTCATGGTTTATGGAGAAATTATTGACATTTTGTATTCCAATTTTAATAGAAATGTTTATGTTATGTTTAAATCTGTTCATATGAGGAATGCATTGGACTTATTAAGTGACAGGTGGAGCCTGCTATAGCTCCTCGATGCATCAGTAGGTCTTATCAGGAAAAATACTATCTTGGAACAAGGCCTTGAAAAAATCTTATTAGTAGTCTTGGCATGAGGCCTTGGCTATGTGGTTATGATTGTTTGGCATTATGCATTCTATCATTATGAAAGTGGTTATTGAGATTTCATGTGATTATTGAACTAGTAAAATATATATGTGAATGAGTAAATGGAATTATTTCATTCTATTTTTTCCATATTATGTTGTACTTCAAGTTTAAAAGGCTTTTGTTTTAGTTATACACTGCCTTAAATATTTATGCTTATTTATGAAAGTTTCTGCTATATTGTTATCTTTATTGAGCATCTGAGCTCAACCCTTTCTATGTTTTATTTTTCCTGGGATGTGAAGAAGTATTTTATGAATGACCTGCATGGATAGTATAAGGGGATATGAGTATGTGTAAGAACCCTATTCTTCTCTTGAGGTGCGTGTTTCTTCTTTCCTCTTTTCCTTAAGTGTTTTTAATAAAATATTGGAATGTGGAAAAATCCTAAATTTTGGAACTACACGTCGTGTACTTTTTCCACACACCATGTACTTTTGGCCATGTTGGGATGAGTACACAGGGCGTGTAGCCATGTTGGCGACAAAGGGTGTAGGAACTGACAACACACCGTGTAGTGGTCCTTTACATGCTGTGTAGTCATTCAGGAGACCAACAAGTAAGGCGGTGGAGTAGCCTCCAGCTGGGCTGCAGTACATGCCGTGTACTCAGGATTACATGTCGTGTACTCATGTTGGTAGGCGAACAGTGCCGCACTGACAAAAAGCCACTAGAGGAATAGTTATATGAAAGGAGTACATGCTGTGTACTTGGAAGTACACGCCGTGTACTTTGTTTTTTCGGCTTAAAATAGGAAATAGACTCCTCATTTAGAAGAGGAGGCATTTGGGCCATTTTGGAGCAAAAGGAGGAGGTCGAACCTTTGATGATCCACCGAGTTTTCATCTGGAATTGGTTTCCACCTCGTACGATGCCGTTGGAACCGCACAGGTAAGGGATTCCATCTCCTCGGTTGCTTCATACCAATTCTTTCCCTAGCGGGAGTTATTTGAGGTTAAGAGGTTTTTGTTCTTCGTCAGATCTATGTCATTCTTTGGTGTTTCTGGAGTTGGTGTTCGTGTATAATGTTTGTTGGCGTTTAAGGTAGGTGGCTTGGGGTTTAGTTTTCCAACTATCGTGTGTTTTGTGCATTTTTTGCCACGAACCCATGTTGGGGTGTCGTGTGGCTGAGTCCATTTCTATATTAAACACCTAGAATTGAATAGGTGGGTAATTATGATAATAAAATGCTGGTTGGGATCATTGCTTGGATCCGGAACCACCCCGGGGGTGTGTTCCACTGTTTAGTCGTTTGGCCAGGGTACCCGAGGGTATGCCTTTAATGTAGTAATTGTAGAATTTCCTTGAGAGGAATTGCTTGTTACTGCTTGTCTACCATTGGGCATGGCCTAATTACCTGTTTAGCCTGAGGGCGTTGTTGTGATTAGCATGTGGGAACTGTACTGTATTTTCCTGAGGGTGTGACTATTTTAGACTCAGGGCGACGCTATATTTCACATGAGGGAAACCTTTCCTGCCTGAAGGATTGAATTTTGTGCCTGAGGGCTACACTTCCTACACCTACGGGAAATTTCTGTTACGCCTGAGGTAAATACCTACAGGTTGGATTCTGTATAGCATGAGGGCGTGGTTCACTATATTAGCCTGAGGGCAAGATACTGGTTGGCCTAATGGATTGGTGTTGTTGAGCACAAAATGTAACTAAGTTAAATGGATTAAATGAATAATTAAATGGCAATATAACTGGTAAGTTAGTTACTTTTGAGTACTGGTTAGTTTATTGCTTTTTACTACTGCACACTTGTTGCATGCTTTACACGCAGTTGGGAACGAGTCTTTGATGGGTGCCTACTGGGAATTTATTTCTCACACCCTGTTTGGGTCATGCTTTTCAGCCCAAATAGATTACGTTTCTACAGGTGTGGATAGGGGAAAGAGTCCATATACAGGTACTTGACGGTTGCTGAGGAGTAGGAGGGCATGTGACTGAGCCTAGGCTGGCGATGCCGCTTCCAGCTGTCTTTCATTTTTATACTTGTACTCTGTATTGAATTGTACTTCTATGAAACATGTTCTGGCTGTTTTCTTAGAACTTAAGACATGTTACACCATTTTCTATATACTGTTGGTAATATACACTGCTGTTGTTTATTTATGTTTGGTATGATTTACAACTTCTGCTATTCATTGTATGTTGATGTATGATTTATTCTGTATTCCGCTGCGCTCCACTTTGAAAAATGAGGTCATAGTTTCCGCACTATCAGACCTGGGCCCTCGCTGCTAGTCGGTAGCCTCTGGCATTTGGGGAAATGCGCTTGAGGTCACGTGGCGAAACGGGTTCGGGGAAACTGTTGAGTGGCACCCGGAACCAGGTCGTTACGGTGTGGAGAACAAGATGTTGTTATAGTTTTCAATTTATGATGTATTGTAAACTTTATGAATGTATCTAGTGATTCCAAGGCTACTAAACTAATCGGTTTTTTGAGACTTGATCTTTTGTGATCATTCCAATTTTATGTAATAATGAACTGACTCTGGGTAACTGGGGACAGGCCATTACAGTTGGTATCATAGGAAGTTTAGTAAAAACCTTGGAAACTAGATTTAGACAAACTCTGATTAGAGCACATAGTCCTAAGATAGACTTTGAGGTTTAGTATAGAAGAACTTCCTAGAATTTTGGTACAGTAGAGATTTCGTGACTTTTCCAATAAATGCATCCCTGTCTAGATACAAACAGGTAGAGGTGGCTCTAGCACAGATGTACCTAGGGGTAAAACCCGAAACCACCGCATTGATCTAGACTCGAATGGGAACAGGTGCATGACAACGAGCCTTACTGCACTCTGGGTTACAACACACCTGAGGTATAAGCTTAAAATAATTCTAATTTTCTTTACAAACCATTATGAAGGATTTATGAGTATATACTTCCTTAACGAACACATTTTTATGATTATGGATTATATCCATAAACTGTTCAATTTATGTTAAGCGTTTTAGAAGTTTGGAATTATATATTTTGATTAATAAACTAATCTAGTTTATGAACATTTTTAGAAATGGAGCATAGTGTAAGGAATGGAAACAGTATCAATGAATGCACTCCATGTAATAATTTCCCTCCTTCTCAAGATAATTATAGTGGAGTTGGTGATACAACTGGGGCTGATTAGCTTATCACGATATTGGGAAAACTCACATAGGTTATGAATAATAACCTTATCCGTATGGAGCACCCTGATCCACAGCATGCAGTATCAATGTTAGATCACTTCATGAGGAAAAAACCACCAATATTCAATGGGAGTAAAAATCCATTATTATCTGAGCAATGGATAAGTTCCCTAGAGAAAATATTTCAGGCTTTGGGGATTAGTGAAAAGGAAAAAGTTGTCATGGTAGTTTATCGCCTCACTAGAGATAGTGATCAATGGTGGTCAGTGATAAAAAACACAAAGGAATATGATGAAGTATAAAATATGGAATGGAGGTAGTTAAAAGAGATTTTCTTAGAAAAATACATTCCTCATGACCATTGACCAGATATGGAAAGGCAATTTCTGAGTCTGAGACAAATGGAGGATAAGAATGTCGCAAAGTATGAGGCTAACTTTACAAGGTTAGAAAAGCATGAAGAAGATTATATATGTAACCCAAGAACTATGATTTATCATTTCTTTGATGGGTTTAAACCATTTCTCCGTCGAGAATTAGTATCACAATCCTTCTCATCATACGAAGATACTATCTCGTGTGCTACCAAGATAGAAAAGGAATTCTCTATGTCTTATAACATTAAATCAAATCAATAGGAGAAGAGATCAGTTGAACACTCTGGGAAAGGAAATAAGGAAACCGGGAAGAAGGGAAGAATTTAATTTCCTCCTGGTGATAATTGTGGAAGGAAGCACCCTGATGCTTGTCTAAAAGGAAAAGGAGTATGCTACAAATGTGGACAGAAAGGCCATCTAGCTGGTGATTGTAAGTGAAAGAAAGACACAACTAATGATCAATTATAAAATTCCAGGGATATGGGACATTATGAAAATGAATGTCCTATGCGTCAGAGAAACTTATCTCAGAAAAGGCCAAGGAATCAAGGACATGCTTATAATATCACTTCTGCTGAGGTAGAAGCTCTAAAAGACGTGGTGGTAGGAAATTTAATGGTTTCCTCAAGTTTAGAAAATGATTTATTTGATTATGGATCATTTCATTGTTTCATATCTTCCAAGTTTTCTAAGAAAATTAGATATTTCCAGTTTGATTTAACAAGGGAGTTTTCAGTAAAGACTCTTAAGGGATGTATTATTACTACAATATTCTGTGAATCAGTTCCCATTAGAGCATATAAATGTTGATTATCTTATGATCTCATTGTCATACCCATGATTGAATTTGATATAATCCTCAGTATGGATTGGATTTCATACCATGATTCAATGATTTATTGTAAGAAGAAGGAGATTACAATTTTTGATGATGATGATAAAGAACACCTTATATTTAGAGAAGAATAGTCACCACCTGATTCTTATCTAGATTCACCCCCAGAAGCTCAACTAAATTCAATTGTCGGGGAAGAAGGGAATGAAATAACTTTGAGTGAGGAAAGTAATTTTGAAATAGAGGATATACCTATTGTTAATGAATATATAGATGTATTTTTGGAAGATTTACTTGGACATAATCCAGAATGAGAAATTGTATTTCCCATTGATTTAATTCCTGGTTAAAGGCCCATATCGAAGACCCATTATAGAATGTCCATAGTGGAATTAGTGGAACTAAAGAAATTACTGGAGGAATTTATTATTAAGTGATTTATTCTCCATAGTGTTTCACCATGGGGATCCCCTATTCTTTTTTTAAAGAAGAAAGATGGATCTATGAGGTTGTGCATTGACTATAGGGAGATCAATGCTATAACAATAAAGACCAAGTATCCCCAAACTCGCATTGATGATTTATTTGACCAACATCATGGGGCTAAATAATTTTCAATGATTGAACTTTGATCTGGATACCATCAGTTGTGTGTGAAGAAGTATTACATTCTGATGACAGAATATCGAACCAGGTATAGGAATTATGAGTTTCCAGTAATGCCTTTTGGATTGACTAATTCACCCTCTCTATTAATGTATCTAATCAATAGAGTTTTCAAGGAATATCTGGATGATTTTGTGGTGGTATTTATTGATGATATCTTGGTATACTCCAAAATCTACAAAGATCATGAAAATCACTTGCACATTATCCTGAAGACTCTTATAAGACATGAATTATATGGGATGTTTAGAAAGTGTGAATTCTATATTCAAGAGATATATTTTCTTGGACATATTGACTCTAAGGATAGAATCTCTGTTGATCATTCTAAGAACAAGGAAATCCAAGAATGGACAGCACTGACGCATATTACTGAGGTACGTAGTTTTATTGGTTTAGCAGGTTATTATCGGTGATTCGTCCAGAACTTTGGCTAATTGGCTAACTCAATAACTAATCTTACATGTAAAGGGGTTAAATTTGTTTGGACAAAAGACTGTGAAGAATGTTTTGAAGAACTAAAGAGAATATTAGTCAATTATCTTATATTGACTCTACCATCGGGGAATGACGAGTTTTTTATTTATAGTGATGCATTTAAGAAAGGACATGGTTGTGTCCTTATGCAGAATGATAGGGTTATTGCCTATGCATCAAAAAAACTAAAAATTCAGGAGAAAAACTATCATACTCATGATTTTGAGTTAGCAGCTGTAATCTTTTCTTTGAAGATTTTGAGAGACTACCTCTATGGTGAAAAATGTGAGATTTATACTGATCACAAGAGTTTGAAGTATATTTTCTCACAGAAAGAACTCAACATGAGGCAAAGTCAATGGCTTGAACTACTCAAGGATTATGATTACACTATACACTACCACCTAGGGAAGGAAAATAAGGTGGAGGAAGCTTTGAGTAGAAAGGATCATGGATTTTTGAACAAGATGAGAGGTTAAAAGGATCCTATATATATGGATCTAGTAAATATGGATATGGGAATAACCATGGAAGGTGAAACATCAACGATTTTTTAAATGATTTCGAAAACATCTTTACTATAAAATATAAAGAGTTCTCAGACCGATGATGAAGAGTTTAAAATGAATATTGAAGCTGTGAATGATGGGAGATTAAGTGACTTTGTGTATGAAGGTGTAATTTTGAGGTTTGGGAAGAGACTTTGTGTTCCCGATATACCTGATCTAAAAAGGGAATTGTTGGATGATTCTCATAGTTCCAATTTCTCAATACACCATGGGGGCACCAAAATTTATAGATATTTGAAGGAAAATTTTTGGTGGAACAACATGAAGAGGTAGATTTCTAATTGTGTGTCAAGATGTATAGTTTTTAAACAAGTGAAATATGGAAGGAAATAGCCTGGAGGAGTCATGAAACCTCTTCCCGTACCTGAGTGGAAATGGGATAATATCATGACGGACTTTTTCATGGGACTACCAAAGACTCTGAGAAGGAATGCTGCAATATGGGTCATTGTTGATCGTCTTACCAAATCAGCACATTTTCTTTCTATAAGAGAAGATGTACCACTTGAACTTTTAGCTACGCTATATATTAATGAAATTGTAAGACTTTGTGGAGTACCCCTATCAATTTTTTCTGATTGTGTGCCCATTTTACTTCAAGATTCTTGAAATGTCTTCAGAAATCCCTATATACTGAACTTCGTATGAGCACTGCCTACCACCCCCAAACTGATGGAAAATCAGAACAGACTATTCAAACCTGAGAGGACATGTTGAGATATTGCTCACATGACTTTCAGGGTATGTGGGATCATTGTTTACCTATGGTGGAATTTTCCTATAATAATATCTTCCATTCAAGTATTCAGATGGAACCATATGAAGAGTTATATGGAAAGAGATGTCGCACACCAACTTGTTGAGATGACGTTGGTGAGAGAAAACTCGTAGGCCCATAACTAGTGGAGGAAACGATGGAAAAGGTGAAGGTAATACAAAAGAACATCAATGTAGATCAAAATAGGCATAATATCTTTGTCAATAACCAAAGGAAAGATTTGTAATTTCAGGTAGGAGATCATGTTTTCTTGAAGGCATCTCCATGGAAGGGAGTTATACATTTTGGTAAGAAAGGTAAATTAAGCCCTAGGTACATCGGACCTTTCGAAATTCTAGAATGAATTGGGCATGTATCTTACCATTTAGAAATGCCACCAAATCTCTCAAAAGTTCACGATGTGTTCCACGTATCATTGGTGAGAAAATACATGCCTGACCCAATGCATGTACTCACCTATGAAGAATTAGAACTAGAACCTGATCTATTTATTACGATTATCCTGTAAGTATTCTTGATACGAGAGAACAAGTGGTGAGAAACCGGACGACTCATTTGGTAAAAGTTCTATGGAGAAACCATAAGATGGAAGAGGCAATGTGGGAACCAGAGGAACTTATGATGAAGAACCACCTGAGTATTTTTATGCAGTAATATTCTAGAAATTTCGAGGAAGAAATTATTTGAAGTAGGGGATAATGTAACAGCCCAAGTTTCCATGGTACACTTCTCTTTGAATAATACAGTAGTGTGTGTCATACGCAACATCGAGGTCTAGCACACACCACAACCAATCAAACTAGCTGTTATGAATAGTAATACACACTTTTTAAAATTTTATACATTTTATCTTTCACAATGGACTTCATTTTTGGATTCTGAATATCAAAATTAACCTAGGGTGAATTTTTGGTATTTTTTTGATAACATTTATTTTTTGATGAACAGTGAAAATTATTAAATTTTAATTAAAAGCAACTTTTTTAATCAAAATAATTAGTAGAAATAAATTATGAATTTGAGTGATTTTAGAGTATAATTAGATTATATTTTTTCAATTTAATCCATTTTTTGTCATTGGATATAAATTCACATTTAAACTGGACAAAAGAAAGTGCTAATATTTTGATAGTTATTATCTCTTAAAAACACGCTTTTTGTTTTAATAACGAGAATTAATTCTAAATTAATTACTACCACTTCTGGGTTTTTAGTTTTGAAAAATGGATTCCATATTTAGAACCAGGAGTTCTAAATTATGTAAATAGGTAAATTTTATTTTTAGACATTTTGAATAATTACTTCGGTAATGATTTATTTTACAGTGGATAAAGGGTAAATCCGGTAAATAAGGGTGAAAAAAATTATAATAATAATAAATTACCCTAAAACGTGTCCTAACCATATTGGTTGATACATTTCCAACCAGGGGCATCTTTGGGTCAATTTTGGGACCCCAGGGATCCACTTGTAAGTGATACTAACAGTTTATACTAATTATGTTAATTAAAAACAAAAATGACATAAGCATGTATCTTTTAGAAAAAAAAATTCAAATAGGTTTATATATGTTATATTTTTGACTATAAATATTCATTATATATTTATAAATATTTACTACATAATTTTATTTTATTTATAATTTTTAGACATTTAATAATTAAATTTATTTATTACACAATAATGATGCAATATTTTCTTATTAATGAAAGAATCGAATAATTGGTATTATAAATATGAAAATAAATATAATTTGAAAGTTTTGATTCCATCCAAGAATTTTATTGATTAATATGAAATGTTTGGATTTCTTAAATGAATTTGGTTCTAATTAATAATTTGTTAAAAACTTTAACAAAAATCAATTATTAAATAGTGTCGAAATTGACATAAAAGAGTTTTTTAAAATAAATATTATATTATTAATTCATATTCTATTCCTAAAAATCTAATGATCGGCCAAATGACTTATATAATGATAGTTGTATCATTAATGGACCACTTGGGGGTCTCTTGGATGTATATAGTATGTTTATTAACTATATAATATAATAATACAAAGAGACATGGTAAATGTCAATTTATTTAACTAAGAGTTAAATCAAAAAGATAAAGTTAATATAGTGACCGAATCCTGTATAAACTTATTGCTTGAGTGGTTTTAGACCTATCCCATACTTAACCTTTAAATAATCTACTTTTGAGAAATTATAAACCGAATATGAATTTATTACAAAATAATACATTAAGTTTTTCTTAAAGAGCCCCTCCTCCCCCTTATAAAAGGACACCACTTATAACCAGTTCTTCATACCGTAAAAGCCTTTTGGTTTGGCCATACTCTTCCCAAATACCCTCTAAACTATCCTACCATAATCCTATAGGCCTTTCTTTAATCCGAAATCCATCCTATGGTTCCCTTTTGATCAAATCAAAAGGAAGAACCCGAAGAAGAGGTATTGTTTTCACCACCCTCTTTCAAGTTCCTTTCTTCTTCAACTTCTTCTTTCTTTGTTATTTCCATTATAAAAGAATAAATATAGTATCATATATATATTGTGATGTTATTATAAATATGTTATAACCATATTCAGTATTCTATCCATCCTTTGAATGACATGTCACCATACGTGCATACATACGGCCTACCGGCTCCACATCGTGGTGTAATTGTTATTCAATACATTATTATTTTGATAGGTATAATAATGATGTGTAATTCATGTAAATAAAAAATATAACATGATAATTATTCTATATATATGATATACCATCCAATTATATATTATTTTAATATCAAAATAATGATATTGTCGCTCGTGCATACGTATGGATTACCGTCTCCACGAATGCGATGAGATTTATTCCCCATCGTATCCATTCAAGAATATATTTTATTTGATGATTAAAAATAATTTCCCGAGACATGATATCATTCTGGATATGAATAAGATACAACCTATGGATAACAAACATGACTTATGTAACGAAACATATTAAAGAAAAGGAGTAAGTTAATACCTGAAACGACGATAATACTAAGATATTATTAAAAAGCAATGTTAAAAGATCATATATGATATCATAATTTTGTATATGGTTATTGTATAATTTAATAACAATGTTTTAACTATTATAAATGAGGTTAACATACCATCGACTAAAGAAAAGTATAAGGTAAGGGTTTATTTCACAATCTCTTCATTATCCGAGGTAGTTTATACATAATTATCTACTCGGACTTCTTTATCATCCACATCCATGTGTCATAAAAATATATTTCAAATCATTCTTACATTTTTATATACTATGGGTTAATTTCATTTATACCCTTATTTAAATTTTTATTATAAGTTTATAGAGGAATCTTTCTTTCATTTTCCAAACAAGGTTCTATTTAACCTTTTTGACAGAATTAAGGTAAGAATGTCTTTTCTTAACTTATATGACAGGTGCGGCTATTTTCCGCCATTATAAAATCCTCGAAGCATACCTTAAAAGATTATAAGAATATTTTCAAAGTAAATGTTTTATTTTATAATTATGTTACTTTTAAATGATTTCAAAAAAGAGATATTTCCCTAAAATAGTTTTGATTTAATCTATGTCAATATCCTTTGATGTATTTTAAGCTTATTTGAAGATGATTTATTATGATACAAAAATTCCATATTGTATTGATGGTTTTGTGTTTTTTTTACTATGGATATGTTATTTTTATACCATTCATGGTTTATGGAAAAAGTATTGACTTTTTGTATGCTAGTTTGAATACAAATGTTTATGTTATGTTTAAACCTGTTCATTTGATGAATGCATTGGACTTATTAAGTGATGGGTGGTGCCCGCTATAGCTCCTCGATGCATCGGTAGGTCTCATAAGACAAACTAGTGTCTTGGCACAAGGCCTTGACAAAATCTTATTTCTAGTCTTGGCACAAGGCCCTGGCTATGTGGTTATGATAGTATGGAATTATTCATTCCATCATTATGAAACTGGTTATTGATATTGCATGTTATTATTCGACTAGTATAATATCCATGTGAATAATGAAATGGCATTATTTGATTTTATTTTTGGCATATTATTCTGAGGTTTAAGTTTAAAAGTCTTTTGTTTTAGTTATACACTTCCTTAAATGTTTATACTTATTTAAAAAAGTTTCCGCTATATTTTTATCCTTACTAAGCATCTGAGCTCACCCCTTTCTATGTTTTATTTTTCCTATTATGTGAAGAGGTATTTTATGAATGACCTACAGGGCTTGTATAAGGGTATATTAGTGTCGAAAAAAGATGCTGTTGTATTTTTCACGTTATGATGTAATGTAAACCTTATGAATGTATCTAGTGATTCCATTGCTACTAATCTAATCGTTCTTTCGAGACTTGGTCTTTTGTGATCATGAAAATGTTATGTAATAATGAACCGAATCTTGGTGACTGGGGTTGGGCCGCTACATTACCTCTCTAATTTCTTCTTGAAACTCTTAAACATTTTTACAGTATCTAACTTATGTCTCATGTACATAAGACAAGTAATGTGGGTAAATTCATCAGTGAATATAATTTTGTAATTATCTACATTTTTTATATTAATTATCATTGGTCCACATTTATCAAAATTTATGAGTTATAAAGTCCGTTTTGAGCAAATTCTAACTCTGTTATGCATAGATTTTGTAATCTTCCATTTCTCACAAATAGTGCAACCCCAATATCTTTTTATAGATAAATCTAGCATATCTCAGACACGGTTTTTTGTTGATAACTATCCCTTGTTTCTATGACACATATATGTCAGCCTTTTATGCCATATCTGATTTTCATCCACCACACCCATGTAACAAGAGTTCTGTACTTATCCAACTTGGAATAAATTCTATTTTTTATGTTGGCCTCTTGTAACTGCATTTCCATTATTTTCACTTTTCAAAACAAACCCATCATTTCTAAAGATTAATTTTTCCCCTCATCACAGAGTTGTGACACACTTAGTAGGTTATTTTTCAGCCCATCGACATATATTTTTTTATTGGATTTCATCATTTCTTTTCCAATGATGGCTGATATAACACCTTTGATCCTTAGAGATTCATCGTTTCCAAATGTCACTCTTCCTTCTTTCAAATATTTCACATTCATCAACAACATTAAGAATCTGGTCATATGAGGCAAAAAACCACTATCAATGATCCATGTTCATTTTACTATAATAGATTTTAATGCAGTTTCAACAAAAAGAGATTTTTATTCATCCCTTTCTTCCAGTTTTAGATGTGCTTCCTCCAATATCGAAGCCAAGTAAATGTGTTCTATCCCGACAACCAAGAAAACATTCTTTTCAAACCTATCATATCTATGTTTCATAGACATTAAAATCCCTTGATTATGAGTATTTTTAAGAAATTTTTCTTATTCCAGTTACATAATCAGGAAACCCATAGCAAGATGTCCAGGTCGATCACATCTTTTATAGATAGATTCTAGTGGTTGGAACCTATTCCCAATGTTCACACCAAACTTCTCATATGGCTTCTAGACTTTATTTTGAGGTTTTTCTTTTGAAAATATTGACTCCCACTCAATTGTTGTCTTTCAAAGAATGAGGAATGGTAGTAATGTTGTTGGTTGAACAAACACATATTTTCTACATGTCAGAATCCACCACAATACCAATAGTATCCATAGAATGAATAGTTACCTCTGAAACATCCATACATAACGGAGTTGTAAACATTATTCTCAATAATCTTCTTAGATGAACTCTTCTGACCATCATCTTTCATTTTTTCAATTGTAACATTCTTATTTAACTCATATTTCTATTCAGAAATAACCGAACTAGAATTAGTACAAATTTTTCTAGAATACATATTTTTAGATGCTTTTGTTTTTTCGGTTTTTCTTATTTTGACCTCATACATATAATTTTTATTATTGTTCTTATCTAGACAGGTTACATCTTTCTTTTCAAAATTTGAATGTAAAACTAGTGAAGAAAACAGTTATCATGGTGGCATTTTTTACGTCGGTTATATATAACCGACGTGGAAAAAAGTTAAACTGGATTTATCACGTCGGTTATTTTTTAACAGACATGATAAATCCCTCATATTAGATTTATCACGTTGCTTATTTTATAATAGAGGTGATAAATTGAATCACAAAGGTTTATCACATCGGTTAAAAAATAACCGACATGATAAACTTCCTAGCCTTGATTTATCACATCGGTTATAAAATAACTGACATGATAAACTAATAAAAGTAGTTTATCACGTCGGTTATAAAATAACCGATGTGATAAACCTAAAAAAACAATTTATCACATCGTTTATTTTATAACAGATGTGATAAAAATAAAAAAATTGATTTATCATGTTGGTTATAAAATAACTGATGTGATAAATTGAGTGCCGATGATTTATCACGTCGGTTATAAAATAACCGATGTGATAGGCCCTTTAAATGATTTATGGGGACCCGTATGCTTATTTGTTTTATTCTAACTTCATATTGCAGCTTTTCTATCTCACAAAGAAAACCTAGAAACACACCTAGAACTCATTTCCTCATCGTTATTTTATTTATATCCTTAATCATCTTTATTATTATGAAATCTATCATATCGACTCGCAATCCCCAAGTGAGACTTTTAACCCTCCACAATTTCATTTCTTATTTTTTGAGGATACCCTAAATTCATTTTTTTTGATTTCGTTTACGTTGATTCTAATGTTCAAGTTTATAATCTAGTTTCTCACCTATTTATGTATGTTTTCAAGGCATCTTGACGGTTAATATGATGATATAATCAAATGGAGTTTTTGCAAATGAACAAGGGGTTCCATTACGAAAATTGTGGGGAATAAATTCTAGATTTTACATCATTTTGTCATTATGGGTTGAGCCATTGAGGGTTTTGTATCATAATTTTGTCATTATGTGTTTATCCAAGAAGGGTTTTGTATAATTCCATGTTTATGGTTTTTATTTTTTGTCTTCTTAATTTTTTTGATTGTTATTACAAATAATAACTTTAATACATATTTGATTTCATCACTTTATATTTCAAAATTGTGTTGCATTCAAATTATGATATTTTTCATATAAATATAAAAATTTCTTTTCTTTAAAACATGTATAATTTTGATATTTTTTATAGGTAATAATGAGTCAAAGTTGGATTAAGACACATCGAATGAGTAATGAATATGAGGAAGGTGTCGATGCTTTTTTGGAATTTAATAAACAAAATGTTCTGACAGATGACATTTTTTTCTGTCCGTGACTGAAATGTTTGAATATGAAGAACTTGAAAATTAGAGAGACCAAAGATCGTTTGATTTGTCATGGTTTTTATCCAAGTTATAGTCCTTGGATTTGGAAAGGTGAAAATGGAAAAAATGTCATATATATTGATGATGATGATTTGAAAGATGATAACTCAGATGGAATTGAAGAAATGATTCATGATATTGCAGTAGAACAAATTGAGATAGAACCGACAGTTGCACATCTATATGGTGATTCTGAAAAACCATTGTATCATGATTTTATAGATTTTTCGATTTTGTCAGCAGTGTTATGATTGATTATCCTGAAGGTGAAACATGGATGGAGTGACAAAATTTTTACAAAGCTGCTATAATTGTTGAAAAACATTCTTCCAAAAGACAACAATCTTCCAGAATCACATTATAAGGAGAAAAAAATATTATGCCCAATGGGAATGGGATACAAGAAAATACATTCTTGTCTAAATGAATATAGAATATATAGGAAGGAATATTAATTTTTTTCAGAGTGTCCTAAATGTGGGACATCATGGTATAAGGTGAAAGAAAAAGCATAGGCTGATGTAGAGATTACAGAGATCCTTGCACAAAGTATTTTGGTATCTTCCTATAATTCTTCATTTGAAACGTTTATTTTCTCACTCACATGATGCAAAAAGATTATGATGGCATGTTGATGAGTAGATATGTGATGGAAAAATTCATCATCCAGGTGATTTTCCACAACGGAAGAAAATTGATGAGGAGTATCCGACATTCGAAAATCAAATTAGAAATCTCAAAATTGGATTGTGTACAGATATAATGAATCCATATCGAAGTCTCAGTAGAAAATATAGTTCATGGCCTATTTTATTGGTAAATTACAACCTCTCTCATAAAGTTTGTATGGAGTGAAAATTTTTCATGTTGAGTATAATGATATCTGGTCCAAAGCAACCCAAAAATGATACTGACGTTTTCTTGTCACCATTGATTGATGATTTAAAACTTTTATGGGAGGATGGTATGAGAGTGTATGATTCTTAAAAAATGAATTATTTTCAACTACATTTCATGCTTAGGTTCACTATAAATAACTTCCCAACGTATGGAAATTTGTCTAGATACAGTGTTAAGGGGTATAAAGCATGTCCAATTTGTGAACAACATACTTCATATTGTCAATATCGCCACAAGAGGAAAACAATCTACATGGGTCATCGAAAGTTTTTACATATGGATCACTCATACAGAAGAAAAAAAAAGGCATACAATGGGTCACAAGAATTGGATATTGCTCTAAAAACTTTATCCCCTGATGAGTATTTTGAGAGGGTGCAAAAACATGATGTAATAGTGGGAAAGGAAAAGAAATCTGGTAATGATAGATACATTTGGAAGAAAAGGTAAATATTTTTTGAGCTACCATATTGGAGATATCATGAAGTAAAACATAATATTTATGTAATGCACGTGGAGAAGAATATATGCGATGGTTTTATTGGAACATTTTTAAATACTAAAGGAAAGACTATAGATGTATTGAATGAAAGATTAGACTAAATATCAATGGGAATATATTTGAATATAGCTCCGAATTCTAATGGAAGACGAACATTTAATCCTCTAGCTTGTCATACATTATCAAAGAGGGAGAAAATTATCTTCTTTCAGTGTCTTCATGATATCAAAGTGCCTCAAGGTTACTCTTCAAATGTAAAAAATGTTGTCTCTTTGAAGGATTTGATGTTGATAGGTTTGAAATCTCATGATTGTCACATCATGGTGCAACAACTTCTACAGGTTGAATTGCGTTGAATATTGCCCATCCTTGTTATAAAGACTATAAAAAAGGTGTGTTATTTATTCAATTGAATTTGTAATAAGGTGATTGATGTGAATGATTTGAACATTTTTGGAAACGGATGCAATATCTATACTTTTTCAATTGGAAATGTATTTCCCACCATATTTTTTGATATAATGGTGCATATAATGGTTCATCTAGTTCGAGAAATAATGATTCGTGGACATGTATATCTTCATTGAATGTATCCTATTGAAAGTTATATGAAATTATAAAAGGGGTATGTTAAAAATCGTTATCGACCTGAAGCCTCCATTATTGAAAAGTATATTTCTAAGGAGGTTGCAGAGTTTTGTACGATATACTTGTCTGCAGAGGAGCACCTAGGTTTGCCTATATCTCGTTATCAATGAGTTAATACTGAGAGAAAGGGGATTCGTGGCTTGAAAGTCAAATCATTGCCACTTGAATAGATGAATAAAGTATATTTATAAATCTTGAATAACATAGCTAATTCTCAACTATATATCAAATTGCATATTAATGAGTTGAAACAATGTCATCCAAAAAAGAATGAAATGTGGATTTTGAATGAGCACAACAAAACATTTTTTACATGGTTTAAAAAGACCCTACTTGGTAGATCAGATATTTCAGAGATGTTAAGATGGTTAGTGGGTGGTCCATGTTTAAATTTGATAACATGGTCCGGGTATGACATTTACGGCTATACATTTGATACAAAAGTTCAGGACAACAGAAGTGAAGTTCAGAATAGTGGGGTATTGGTGTTTGTAGAAGCAACGCATTTTTCGACTTCTAAAGACAGAAGTCCAATTTCTACATCAAGTGCATATTATGGAGTCATTGATGAAATATGGGAGGTTCATTGCTTTAAAATTAAAGTTCCTGTTTTTAACTGAAAATTGTTTGTTGGTAATAATAGTGTGAGACACGATGGATTTTGAATGAAAATTATTAACTTGAATATATTGGAAGAAACAAAAGATTATTTTACACTGGAAACACATGAAATACAGATTTTTTATGTTGTTGATCAATCAGATATACAATGGTCTATTGTTTTATAAGGAAAAAAACAATATGTTGGTGAGGATCAACTTTATGTAGATTCTGATTTATGTGACATCCCTACTTCCATGGTACGATTAGTAGAAAATAATGATGAGCATGTTGTAGACATGGTTTGTGACATAAGGAATGATCATGATGATGGAATTTGGTAAAAAATCCATTTGTACATTCCTAATATTACAGGTAATGTATGTTTACCATGTTTACTGTGTTTACCATAGTTTACCATAGTTTACAATAGTTTACCATAGTTTACCATAGTTTACCATGATTAACATGTTTACCATATTTTATCAGAGTTTATCATGTTTTCCATTACGTATGTTATATATTTATTGATTTTGTTGAAATTCTAATTAAACTGCCATGTTTACCATGTTTACCATCTTTACCATTTTTTATCATAATAAACCATATTTATCATGTTTACCATTGTGATAGTTGAATTTTTCTATTTGTGAATTAATGTTTTATTTTTTGATTTCAAGAATAATGAAAGATCAACCATTTGATTCTGAAGGTGAGAAACATGATGATTCCTATAGGGAGGAACATTTACATGCTACTGTTGATGTTCCCCAATCGTCTTCATGTTCTCCTATAACAACAAAGAGTTTAAGAGTTGGTAAATGTGGTAGCACACATTTACCAAAATTATCAATTGTCCTTGGCCAAGACCAGAAGATAGTAGTTGAATTTGATGACAATTACATTCCAAGAGGTCCAAATGAAAAATATTTTAAGATTTTTGTATCAACTCAAGGAAAACTCAAAGTTAGAATTTTGTACAATGATTGGAAAAGTGTGGATGAAATGATAAAAGCTCAGTTGTGGGAGATTATTTTGGTAAGATGTTTTTCTACTGTTTGAATTATCTTTCTAAAATATAGTATAATATAAACACTCTCTTCTTTATCAGATGACATTTGATATTCCTAACACTGTAGGACTCAATAATAAATGTTTATCGATGGCTTCTAGAAGATGGAGGGATTTCAAAGCGACCCTCACATATGATTTCATATATGGTCAAAGAAATTATGACAATCCATGACATATATATCCGTTCATAGATGAAGACACATGGAGAAAATTTGTTCAAAGTAGGAGAAAATATTCATTTTTGATAAGTTCAATGTATCCTTTTATATGTTTTCTTATATAACTGAACTTATTAATAATTTTTAGTGATTTATTATTGTCAATTTACAGCAAACAAGGAAATCTCATTAGGAGATCCAAGCTAAAAATTTATACCATCATAGCTTATCTCGGGGAGGGTATACATTATTGGAAGAAAAAATGATGGCAGAAAAATTAGCAAAACTTACAGTTGAGTCTTCAAGCTCAAGAGAGGTTTTTCCTCTATCCCCTCTATCTAGACATGAAAAATGGAAGAGGGCTAGGATGGGAAAAAAAGGGAAATATATTTCAGATGAATTAAGGATCGTAGCTGAGAGGATTGAAAGTTATTTTATTTTATTTATTTAAATTTTTGTCTACAAATTATATACTTTGAATCAATAAAAAATTTATTTAATTAATATAAGATTCTCTTGAGGATCAGAGCACACATGGGGCATTTACAGCTATTGGGAGGCATAATATTTTATCTGAACCATTGGGAATGCCTGAACACCCCTATCATGTAAGAGGATCCTCGATAGTTGTATTGGTATGAAAAGTGTTTCCACTTTCTTCAACATCTTCCATTAAGGGTGTGTATAAAAAAATAGATTATTTAGAGGTTGAAGTTCAGAATATTAATGCGGTGATGGAGAAAAATATCAGATCATCAGTATAGTCTATGTTTGTAGACATGAAAAGACAATTTCAGACTACAGCTCACACTCCTCCAGCTCCCCCTACAGACCCCATTTTTTATCCTCCACCTCCAGAAGTAGCTCCTACTCCCCCACCTCTGGCAGTAGCTTCCACTCCTCCACCTTAGCCTGAGGCCTCTACTCCTCTACTTCAACCAGCATACACCATTTATTATCCTACTCCTTCACCACAAATTCCTATTTATTGTGAGTTGTATGTTGATGATCCTCACCATCATATAGTGTCATATGGGATGGTATATTGTATAGGAGATATGGTTCAGCATCATAAGTTAGAGGTTGAGTAGAATAGGGTCACTATAAATGATATTATAGATATATCAGCTCGAGTTCTAGTACCTACAGATGAGGTGACGAAAATTGGACACAGTATCGTCGACTTTTTAGATTGGCCATCCAGACTTCTACTAGTCATTACCATAGAGGTATGTATATTATATCTTATATTTTATTTATCAATGAAGCTGTTTTATAATTTTAAAGATGATATATTTATCAATTTACTTACAGGAATAATTTATAGTTAAAGAAATGCTTTATAGACAACAACAATGATGGCTATGACATCAGATACATATTCTAGCAGTCTTTACAGATTGTCACGATATTAAAATTTATTAGCATAGAATTATTCATTTCCATTGGAAGGTCATGTTTTTGTACGTGCAATAAGTGGGGGAATTTTGAAAAATGATATCATGGAGCTTGTTATTGGAGACAAGTTGTGCGTCAACATGGTGCAGATTTTTTCCTTGTATGTCTTAACACATTTTTGTCCTTGCATTAACTTTATAATAAACGAGTACTTATTTCTATTTTGTATTAAGTATCTTTATAACATGTGTGAGAGTATTAACAAGACAGATGTATATGGGTTCATGGACCACAATTTCTTTCCCCTGATGCACATTAATTGGATGAGAAAGAAAGAGAAATTTATGTTGCTAAAAGATTACTAAAAAATATTATCACATAGTGTTGGATGATGCCTTATTGTGAGAGGTATGAAACATATATATGATAGTGTTCTATCTCTTTTAACAAAAAAAACTACTAAACTAAAATTTTCCTTTATATCAGTGATCGTTGGATTTTGAGTGTTTTTTATCCATGGGAGAAAACACTATATTGGATATCATATGTCCATGGTGATGCGTGGAGAAGTTTTAATAATTAGTTGGATATGTATGTTTCAATTTCCTAATTGTTTTCTATATTATGATGAATTTTAAATATATCTCATTCATATTATTTTCTAAATGGGGATGTAACAACTTTCGAAAAACCACAAACAAACGGGGTGACAAGATCAAATATGTACAAGTGAAGGTAAATATCCATTTTTAATTTGTACTTTTGGATGTATTACATAAAAAGTTATATTTAGTTGATAATAATTTAAACAGAAATTCCATAAACAAAAAAGTAATCCTTGAATGTGGATATTAAATGTTAATATTTATGTATGAAATAATTACAACGGGAACACTTTTGAAGTCTGACCATGTTAAATTTTCTTATGAACATTGCCATAATATTTCAATTGATTTATTCATTTTACATGTTAACTATTTTCCTTTAACTTTGTAGATATTTGATGAACCTAATCTGTATAGTTCTCAAGAGTTCAAACACTTACAAGTGGAATGGTCAAATTATTTTACAGGTTTGATTGGATTTATTTTGATTGTAATGTAAAATGTAATTTTAAAAATTGTAATTGTAATTGTGTATTTGGTGATTTTTTAGGTTGGATTTAAGTTCTTTTTAGTTTACATTGTATATTTTAAATGTTATTAATATAAATGATTAATTTTGCTTTGGTTCTTGTTTTGGTCTACTTCTGTTTTTCTGGTAAGAATTCTTAGTTCGATATCTTGTTGTTTCTGGAGAGAGGAGAAGAAAAAATCTCCATTTTTTTTAAAAAAATAGGTTTTCCACGTCGGTTAGTTTATAACCGACCTGATAATGGAAGGAGGAAGAGTTTATCACATCGGTTATATGAATAACCGATGTGATAAAACATTTGACAGGGGTTTATCACTTCGTTTATTTAATAACCGATGTGGTAATCTCCCATGCACTGCTTTATCACGTAGGTTATTTAATAACCGGCTTGGTAAACCCACCCCCAACTAGTTTTTCACGTCATTTATAAAATAACCAATGTGATAAAGGGCTGGGAAACGTTTATGACATTGGTTATTTGAATAACCAATGTGATAAACCCCTAGGAAATGGTTTACCACATCGGTTATTTAATAACTGGTGTGATAAACACTCCGCCACTTGGTTTTCACATCAGTTATTAAATAAACGACATAAAAACACCTCAATGTTATGTTTTTTATGTCGGTTATTAAAAAACTGACGTAAAAAACTATTTTTATAATGTCATCCATATAAACTTCTTCTAAAACCCGATGTAAAAAATAAAAAATAACTGACATAAATTTTTTTTGAACTACTGTAACTTTTGTTGATCCATCTTTGGGTCATTCATAGCAGAAATTTAACGAACTTCTGTAACAAAGTTTTTGAACCTTATATTCCTTTCCTCAAATTTATAATTTTTATGTTGGATAAGTTCCAAATCATCTTAATTTTCCTTCATCTTTACATCCAAATGATCATTAAGATTCCTTTCTCTCTAAAGACAATTTTTTAGATTATCAATCTAGGATTCAAATTTTGCATTATTTTCAGGAAAACCTTCTTGGTCATCTGATGAAGAGTTCTCATTTTTCCATTTTTTTCCTTCTCAAGACTTCTGATATTTCTTAATCATTCCTTCATCTCTTCTTTTTGATATTGTTTATGTTGCATTTCCACTTCTTCAGTACTGATTCTCTCATAATCATCATTATTTACTGTTATAAAAAGGGTACTCTCTCCAGTTTTCTCAGCAACCAATTTTTTAGATTCATTCTCACTATCATCATATTCTTAATTTTTTTACAAAAATATTCTTCTTTTTGATTTTAAGATATTTTTATCCTTACCTCTTCTAGAATATTTATCACTTTCACCCTGTTTCTTCCATGACCTTCAAGGTCTTTTGTCTTCTTCATCACTGTCTTCATCTTTCCCTTTTGGATGGAAATTAGCCAGAAAGTGGCCAACAGATCCACATTCAAAAAAATTCAAATAAAGTTTCACATTGTATTTACCTGGTCCACATTTAACATTTTTAGAAAACAAGGATAAAATTTCATCAAGAATTTAACATACCTTTTATTCAGAGTCACATTCACAGATTCATCTTTAATAAGAATTTTCTTCAAATTCCATTTCTTTGTAGCCTTGATAGACATTTCTCAATCAAATTTAACATTTATCATCATAGTATTATCCCTTATCATTTCATATGTGATGATACTACATTGAAAATCATCCAGAGATAATGTTTTAGGGTCTCTGTCTTCCAGTGATGAAACTTTAAAATTGAATTTGTCAAGAAGAATCCTCAAGATATTCAAAACAATTATAGAGTCTTATAAATTTTTACCAAGACATCCAATTGTACTTAAAATTTCATTTATAATGGTAAGGAAGTCCCCAAATGATTTATGCTTACCCATCCTTAAGTCTTCATAGTTCATCCTCCAGATTTAAAGTTTTTACTTCTTTACATTTTTATTTCCTTCAAATATGTTTTTTAGTTTGTCCCAAATTAATTGCACTATAGTTATACCTTTCACTCAAAGAAAATCACTCTCAGAAAGATATGAGAGTAATGGATTTTTAGATTATCCATCATTCTCATAATTCTTTTTATTGGAAGGAGTAAGAGAAACCTTTTCGTCAATAGTAGGAAATCCATCTGTTGTGGTTTCAAGAACTTCATATCTAAGAGAAATAATATATGGCATCATTATATATTTCTTTATATGAAAATTATTTCCATAAAATATTGGAATCCACATATTGTTCTTGTAATTCATGATTCTCCATCAAAACTCTTCTTAAAAAAATTCGTAAAGAAAAAATGGGGGAAACTGTTGCACTAATACCAATTGAAGTTTACCCAGTCAGGATCCAAGTATCACTGAGAGGGGGATGTGGTAAATTAGTGATATATATTTATTTTATTTCCCACTTTTTTTGATAAAATCTTCACCTCATATTAAAGTGTTATTTCCATGCTGAAAATACATAACCACAAGAATAAAATATTTACAAGGTTCACTACTCAACACGAGTAGCTACATCCTTGGTATTGTAGAGAAATAATAAAGTACCTCACAATCCACTAGAACACAATCCATTGATATGGAATAAAATGAGTAGGATATTCCCTTACTCTCATGTAGCACTTGGGAGATAATCCTCAAGCATGTGTGAACCCTCTTATAACAAATACAGTAATGTAATATCTCTATGCTTACTAGAAAACATTGATAAATGTGGTTTTTAAAAACAACCATTCTTTTTTCTATCCAGATGTTCATAGCAACTACATAGAATTTTTAATAGTAATACTTAGTCCTATACCCCATTCATATCTTGATACACTTGAAATTACTTATCAATTATTTTGCGTATTCAATTCTCCAGCTCAGAGAGATCCTTCGTAGAGCTCCTTTGTAATGCTCATAGCTTCATAGTGTACTCTAGTTTAAAAAGATATCTAGTTCAAAAAGATCACTAGATCATAGATCTCACTATTTTGTAGAGTCTTAATTGGTCTTTTTGAAGTTCACTTGTTTTTCAAAGCTCAATGGATCACCGCGAAACTCCTTTCCTATACGGAGCTTACTACCTTCATAGAGCTGACATTCTCTGCAAACCTTCTTCACAGTTCGAGAGATCTAAAATTATTGTTAAGTCTCTCTAGTTATCCAAAGGGGTACGAGCCTATTTAAAGGTGTTTCCCACTAACTCTAGAACTTTCTAGCCAACTCTGCTCCACATAAGCATGAAATCATGAAGCTCTAAAATTTCTTCCGAAATTAACTCTGTTTTGGGAAGCACCATGTCAATTTTCTAGATTTATGACTCTCGTTGTAATCGCGAAGTGTTAAATCAATTTATTTTCTCCACATAAATGATTCTTCGTATTTTCTGTCACCATGATGATCTTTCATCCTTTGCGATGCTACGATGCTCCTTCTTCCATTTCCCCACAATGCTTACGTGCAATCTCTTTACCTCTACCATTTGCGAAGCTTGTCATAATCGCGAAGAACATCATCAACATTCTTCATGTATTCTTTATATCCACTTCATGAATCCAATATTTTCAAAGTTCATTCCTTTTACATATTTGGATGAGATCTTCATGGATATATACTTTTTTTAATGCTATCCGAACTCTAAATTTTTGACCCAAAATGTTTGGAAAACACTGGGAAACAACCTCACCATAGACACCTACTTCTGCATGGCCAACCATGCAGAATGGATGAATCTTTTCTCCCCCATTCCTTCATAATTATTGCATCATATTTTCTCTAACCAACTTATGATCATTGTGAAATACAGACCAAAAAATAATTGTCAGATTTACCACAGAGTGTACTATAACTTTCCTGTCTTCCCTCGCCCACTTATACAAAATGAAGTGATTTCCTTTATTCTCAAACATCCATGATGACAAAAGACAGTACTTCATGCATCTAAAAAATTTCATCATCCAACATGTTTCCAATAATATCCCTCTTTGTATTTTTTTTGTCAACCAATATTCATCCAACATGTTTCCAATAATATCCCTCTTTATAGTTGATGTCATATGTTAATCAGTATACATTTTATTAGACAAAAAAAATGTGATTCTTCTTCTGTGAAATTTGTAGTTGAGAAAAGTATTTCATTTCTCCCAGCATGGAAATCTCAAATAACTTCTTCATCTCCTTATAAAATATTTCACATGATCTTTTATCATTCCTTGTAAATATAATTTCATCAACATAAACAATTATGATGAGATAAAACTCCTAACATTCCTTAATGCAAAGATTGTTGTAAATTCTACCATTCCTGAAATTCATCTTCCTCAAAAAAGTATCAAATTTAGAATACCATTCCCTTAGAGACTTTTTTAGTCCATACAAAGAATTATTCCACCTAAACACATATATTTCTTCCTTCCCAATAAATAATCCACAAGTATGATCAATGTAAACTTCCTCATCAAGGTCCCCATTCAAGAATTCATATTTTACATCCATTTGAATGATTTTGTATTTTCATTATACAACAATAGAAAGAAATATTTTGACTGTTTCTAATATTTCCACTAAAGCAGTGGTATCATAAAAAAATTCCCTTAAATTTTTGAATACCCTTTACAAAAAAATCATGCTTTGTGTCATATTACTTTACCTTATCCATTCATCTTGTTCCAGAAAACCCACTATTTACCAATAATGCTCTTGATGTCCAACATGGTAAGAAGTTCCCAGACAAAAATATTCTATATCTGATAAAGATCTTCATTCATAGCCTCAACCCATTTTGGATGCTCAAATGATTTATTTACATTATTTGGTTCAACTTTCGAATAAAAATAAGTGTGTGTAATAGCATTTGTTATTATTTTTGTTTGAACCCTCTGAAGCTGATCACCAATAATGTTCTGAGCCTCCACTTTTTTCCTCAGCCTAAGATCTGATATTCGAAAATCGTCCACATTACTTGAGATTGCTAAGTCTGATTCCACTTCTTGAGTAGGATTAACATAGTCTGCATCATTATTAGAATCAGTATCAAAATCTTCTCTATCCTGCTAAACTTCCATATCAGCATATGACTTCTTCTTCTTTTCTCAACATTTTGAACAACTTTTATATATGAATTGTCAATAATTCTTCCTTTTTATTTGTTGATACATCTATATCCTATTACATCTAGAGAATATCCAATAAAAAATCCATCATCTCCACTTTTTTCAAACTTTCCATGGTTTCTACCTTTCTTCTTTACAATGCATAGACTCCATAAAACTCTTATGTGCTTTAGAATTAGAGTTTTTTCATAGAACATTTCATATGGAATCATATCTAAGTTTGGTCGATAGAATAATTGGGTTTGAATACACACAACATTTGTCATTGACTTCCTCCAAAAATAATGAGGAAAACTATGTTCAAGTAACATAGTTTTCTACATTTCTATCAGACATCTATTATTTCTTTCAACAAACACATTTTTTTGAGGTGTGTATAGTGAACTGAACTCATACTGAACTCCATTATTCTCAAGATAACTTTATAAGTCTTAATTATTATACTCACCTCTATTATCATTTCTCAAATTCATTACTTAATACTCACATTCCTTATCTTCTTTCCTCCTGATATTCTTAAACATTTTCAGAGCATCTAACTTATGTATCATGTACATAACATAATTAATGCGATTAAAGTCATCAATCAATTTAACTACGTACTTATCTATATTTATAATTTACTAGATCATTGGTAAACATATATCATTATATATATGTTCTAAGGGTCTTTTGAGAAAATTTAAACTCTCTTATGCATAGATTTTATAATATTCCCTTCCCCACAAATAGTGAAACACTAATCTCTTCTTCTGGATAAATTAGGGATATCTAGGACATTGTCTTGGATTGATAACTTGAACATGTTCCTATGACACATATGTCCCATTATTTTTTTTTCAATATCTGATTTTCATCCACCACACCCATGTAGAAAGATTTATGTACTTCTCCAACATGGAAGATATTCCCTTTTGTGTGTTGTCCTCTTGTAACTACATTTCCATCATTTTATCTTTTCACAAGAAACACATCATTTCTAAAGACAGATTTGTTTCCCTCATTACATAGTTGTGACACACATAGTAGGTTGTGTTTCATCCCATAAATATAATGTATTTTTTTGGATTTCGTATTTTTCTTTTTCAATGATGGTTAATCCAACACCTTTGATCCTTAAAGATTCATCATTTCCAAATGTCACAGTTCATTCTTTGAAATCATTAACATTCTTCAAAAACATTAAGTATCATGTCATATGAGATAAAAAAACACTATCAAGGATCCATTTTTATTATTCTTTCATAGATTTTAAAGTAGTTTCAATAAAAAAGAGCATTCAATTAATCATTTCTTCCACTTTTTGATGTGCTTCCTTCAATATTCTAGCCATGTCAATGGGTTCTGGCCAGAAAAACAAGAACTCTTACTTTTTAGACATAGCCGATTTATTTTATTATACATTAAAATATCATAATTCTAAGGATTTTGAAGAAACATTTCTTATTCCAGTAACACAATCAACCAAACCTTAGAAAATTTTTCAGGTCGATCACATCATTTACAGATAATTTCTAGTGGTTAGAACCTATTCTCAACTTTCACACCAACTATATTAGATGTCTTATGGAAATTATTTTGATGTTATTATTTTGAAAGTATTTACTCCCCCTAAATTAATGTAATTTAAAGCATTTGGAATGGTAGTAATTTTGTTGGTTAAACCAACACATATTTTCGATTTGTCTAAATCCACCACTATACCATTAGTAGCCATAGAATGAATAGTTACATCTGAAACTTCTATACTAACATGATTTGTGATCATTCTTCTTAACAATATTCTTTCCAGAACCCTATTGACTACTAGACTTCATATTTTAAATTGTAACCTTCCTTTTTAACTCATATTTTTGTTCAGACTTTCCCTAACTAAAAATTGTAGAAATATTTACAGAATCAAGTTTTTTAGATGATTTTTATTTACTTTTATTACTAATTTTGACAACATACATAACATTATCAACATAGTTCTTATCAGTACCATTCCCATATTTCTTTTCAACATTTGAAAGTTACTTTTTTTCTTTCTTAGGGTCATTCATAGTAGAACATTCACTAACATCTGTAAAAGTATTTTTTAAACTTGTGTTCCATTCCTCAGCTTAAGAAAGTTTATACTGGAAAAGTTATAAATCATTTTATTTTTTCATTTATCTCTACTTCCAAATGATCATTCCGATTCTTTTCACTCTCAAGAGAATTTTCCAGATCATCAACATCCTTTTCAAATTTTTCTTTCTTAGAAGGAAAATGTTCTTAGCCACAAATAAATAGTTTTCAATCTTCAATTTCTTGTTTTCCATCTCATGATTTCTAATCATTCTCAAGAATTGCATCAGATCTTTTTTTAAATACTATTAACGTTGAGTTTCTTATTCTTCAGTAATTCATCTCTCATAATCCTCATTATTTACTATTAAAAAAAGGTACTCTAGTTTTCTCTGCATCATATTTTTCAGATTCAGTCTCACAATCACCATCTCTTTATTTTTTTATTACAAAAATCAGATTTTTTTTATTTGAAGAACTTTTTATGTTTTCCTATTTTAGAATATTTATCTTTTTCACCCTACTTCATCCATGACCTTCTAGGTCATCTATCTTCCTCAACACTGTCTTCATATTTTCGTTTTTAAGGAAAATTATCCTCAATGTAGCCAACAAATACATATTAAAAAAATTTCTAAGGTAGTTTCCATTTTTATTTACATATTCCTATTTTTACATTTTTACAAAAAAAAGGATAAAATTCCCTCAAAATTTAGATGTACCTCATTTTCAGAGATGGATTCACTAGCTTCATCTTTAATAAAAAATTTCTTCGACTTATCTTTCTTTGTATCATTGAAATACATTTCTCTATCAGCTTTTATATTTATCTTCATTGTCTTCTCCCTTCCCATTTCATAATTGATGGGAGTTCTATGAAAATCATCCAGAAATAATGTTTCAAGGTCTCTATCTTTTAGTGATGAAACTTTATCCGCAAAATATTCCAGATAAATTCTCATGATCTTCTCAACAAATGTAAAAACTTATATCTTTTCAACAAGTCATCTTATTGTACTGACAATGTCATTTATCAGTGCAATGATGTCCCCTACAGATTCCTGATCACCCATATTGATGTCTCCATACTTCAGCCTCCATATTTGAATTTTTTCCTTCTTTACTTTTGTATTTCATTTATAGATGTTTTTTCATTTTGACCCAGATTCCTTTGGCTATAGTGACACCTTTAACTCATAAAAATTCACTCTCAGAAATAGATGAGAGTAATTAATTTTTAGCTCGACCATCATTCTCATGATTATTTTTATCAGTAGGAGTAATAGAAACCTTGTCATTAATTGTAGGAAATCCATCTGTTGTGGTTTCAAGAACATCATATCCATGATACATAAGATAAGGAATCATTCTATATTTATATACATGATAATTATCTCCATAAAAAATTGGAATCCCTTTACTATTCACAAAATTCACATTCTTCATCAAAACTCTTCTTCAAAACACCAGCAAATAACAAATGAAGGGAACCTGTTGCTCAGATACCAATTGATGTTACCCGGTTAGGATCAAAGTATCACATAGAGGGGGATGGTGAATTAGCGATATATTTTTATTTTATGTTTCCCCTTTTTTTGAAATATCCTTCACCTCCTGTTAAAGATTTCTTTCCCTGCTGAACACACACAACCACAAGAACACCATATTTAAAAGGTTCATTACTCAACAAGAGTAGCTACATCCTTGGTATGGTACAAAAATAATCTAGTACCACACTATACAGAAGAAATCAATCCATTGATTTGGAATAAAAAGAGTAGGACATGCCCTTACACTCATGTAGCACTTGAGAGATAATATTCAATTGTGTGTGCACCCTCTTAGAACAAATAGTGTAATTTAATATCTATGTTCTTCTTGAAGAATGTTCACAAATATGATATTTGAAAAAGAAATATTTTATTTCATATTCAGAAGCTAATAGGAACTACCTATAATTTCTAATAATAATACATAGTCCAATACCCCCATAATATCAAGATCAACATGAATGTAATTCTCCCTTAATTTGGGTATTCAATTGTTCAGCTCGCAGAGCTCCTTCGCAAATCTCTCAGATTTGCAGAGCACTCTAGTTCAAAAAGATCACTGGTTTTCAATGCTCACTAGATCACAGAGCTCACTATTTCGCAGAGCACACATTTTTCATTAAGAATATCACTTTTTTCACAAATCATGATATCTTACCTTGAATCTTCTTTCCTTCGCAGAGCATAATATAATCACAAAGGTACCTTTCTTTGCATACATTTTTTTTTCAATTTTAGAGCTCTAAATTTCTCATTAAGTATCTCTATTTCTCTCGAGGGGGTAGGGCCCAATTTATAGTCATTTCCCACCAACTCTATAACCTTATAGACACCTAATCTCTACACCATATTCCATCACAAATCTCTATAATTTATGCAGGAATTCAATCTGTTTTGTGAAGCACCAAGGCTATTTTCCGGATTCATATTGTTTGTCGTAATCCCAAAGTATTCCTTCAATTCCTCTATGCTACTGCAATACTTTTTCTTCCTTTACATTGTTGTGATTAAATTTCATCCTTTTTTCCACTACGATTCTCATTATTCCTTTTCACCACAATGGTTACATGCAAAGATCTTCACCTTTGTTGTTCGCGATGCTCGTCATAATCGTGAAGCACACTGTCAAAATTCTTCATGTCTTTACGAAAACCACTTCATGAATCCCATATTTATGAAGTTCAATACTTTACCATATTTTTATGATATCTTCAAGGATATCCAATTTTCAAAATGCTGTCCCTTCTCCAAATTTTGGACCCCAAAAGTATAGCAAACACTCAGAAACTACGCCACCATAGACACCTGCTTCTACATGACATACCAGACTGATTGGTTGTGTTTTTTCTCATCATTTCCTTCATAATTCTTGAATCATATGTTCGCCAACCAACTTATGATTTCTGTTAAATAAAGACCAGAAAATAATTTCCATATTATACATGGAAAGTATTGTAACATTCCTATTATTCCTCCACCACTTATATAAGTTGAAGTGATTTCCTTTCTTCTCAAACATCCCTGACAACAAAAGACAATACTTTGTGCATCCAAAATACTTCATCAGCCAACATGGTCCCAAAATCACCTTAATCAATCCATATGAATATTTATATTTTTCTCCAAGTATGTATCTCTACTTTCCACTAATATTATTCTACATAGGGACCTAGAAACATGTCAGTCCATGTTACCTTCTTAATTCCCATTCTCTCTTTTCTAGATGATTTTTTATGAACCCCTCTCTAGATGTGGGGTTTTAAACATCGAAAATATCAAAAACAAATATCACCATGACCAAATTTAATTTAAGAGAAGGAAATTTATTTTTAAGGTAGGGAGAATGTAACACCCCAAAAAACTAAAGTGGGAACATTGTATTTGATATCAAGTAAGACATGCAACACCAAGCGTATAAGAGAATATAATATCTCCAAACAATATAATATATTTACTATTTTAAAAAATTTCAATTTAATTTATATATTTTAATGAAAATGACACTATGTTAGGAAATTCCACACATGACACTGAGTTAGTCTATGTCACATGCAATAAAGAGTTTCTTTAATGGATTGATTTACATGCTCAACGGAGCTTTACCGAACCATAGTATATTATTATTATTATATTGTTTAATATAAATAGATATAATCTATACATTATGAATATTATTAAGTAAATTATCAAAATACATGGTTTATACAAATATGAAATAAATTCATTGGATACTAATTAATTATAAATCAATATAAGAACCAATTTAATAAAAATGGAATGTTATTATAGAAAAAACATTATTCTCAAAAATCTATTTTATCCCAATATGATTAATTAATTTCAATTAGTGAGTGATATTAATGAAATATATGTATTATATATTCAATAAAATATTTTTGATATTTATCCAATTCATTCGATATATATAATATAAGAACAATCCCAATTTTATGCATAAAATACTATATTTTTATTAAGGACTTTTACCTCCTTTTAATGGTGATCCAATTTTAAAGCCAATTTTAAATACTTTTAAAAATAATATTTTTCAAAATAAACAATATTTTTAAAATGGAAAGATAAAAATGGGGATAGGGTAAATTTTTAGAATTTTTCTATGAAGCTTAATTTTTTAATGAATAGTGAAAAATACTGAATTTTAATTCAAAACTATAATTTCGTATAATTTATTTATAATGTTAAATTATATATTAAATTGGTTTTAATGCCTAATTAATTAATTTTTTTTAGTTTTTAAATCCAATTCTGGTCATTGGAATCAATTTAACAATGTAATGGAATAAAAAAACATTGCAAATTTTTTCTTATTTTTACATTGAAAACCTGCATTCTCATTCTATCTACGAGATTAAATTTAAATCATTTTCTTCCACTTATATGATTGGAATTTATAAAATGGATTTAATATTTAAAATAAGAATAATTAAAATTTTCTAATAATTTCAACTTACTTTTTGGAAAAAAAATTGAGTTAAAGTAAATAAAATTTATTACAATGATTAAGGAAAAATTATGCTTGATGAGGGACTAAACCATAAATATGAGGGCCAAAATAACTTATAAACATGTCAAACATAAATTTATGGACATCTATTGACCATATAATACCTTTCATATAATTTAAACTATTATTGGATCAATATTCAATGGGAGTAACAAGCATTGAATTCCCTTTCCCAAAATTTAGAAGAGCGCCACTCCTCCACTATTAAAAGGCCTCATCTTGATCCAATTTTTTTAAAATATAAAAATACATTAGATATAGAAATATTTGTCCATATATATCAAAAATATCTCTCCTATCATCCTAAAATCATACCATTGGTAATAAATCCATCCAAGGAATCCCTTTGGTGGAAACCAAATGGAGTTACCTGAATAAGAGGTAACATCTTTCCTCGTGCTCTTTAGTTTTATTTCCATTCTTCACCCAATAATATCCTATTATTCCATGTGTAAATAAGAACAACATTTTCCTAAATATACTATGATGTTTATATGTTTAGGGTTTAACCTACACTTACACACACCTCCATCTAATTGGTAACAAACTTACCATTTATTTGTATGAAAAACTAACACCTCACGAAGTAAAGTTGTTTATTTTTCATTAAAACCTTTAATGCTTAGAAATTATGATGGAAACACTATTTATTTTTTATAAATATGGTATATAAAATTTATTTATTCTTATTTAATTATAATATACCACATTACTTTATTAATTTATTTTTGTCTAAATATAATAACGTCGTTTGTTGAAGTGTGGACTACCGCCTCCTAAAAGTTATGCGATTCAATATCATGATACAAGGAATTTAATAAAAGAGTTTACAATAAAACATATGAGACATATAAAGATAATATATTATATTAAAAAAAATTATATTTCTTTAAATATAATATATATCATTTTTTTAATACCCTTTCACCCTCTTAAAAATAGATAACCTCGTTTGTGGACATGTGGACTGTCTCCTCCTAGAAATAATGTGATTCCTTTTACATCATAAAATTCTATATATAAGTATATATGATTAAAAAAATGAAGTTATGATATAATTATTATTCTATAAGGATATACTATTACATACCATTTTCCCATAATGATCATTGAAAATTGGGAATGTTACTCATGCGCTTGTAATACCTACTGTCTTCAGGACTGTAAAGTTGGTCCATTTTTCATAAAAATATATAAAATTTGGTTTTAAAACGTATTATTTATTTATAAATATTATAGTTATGTAATTTTATTATTCTATAGATGTTATAAAAGTGTTTCTTTTACCAAAGTGACCTATCAGAGATGTTTTTTCACATAAAACAAATTTAGTCAAAACTCCCAATGTAAATTTATTTGATTAAGTAGATGTATAAAATATGGTAATAAATGAATTAAAATTTATTATAAAAATTAAAAAGGTTTTGAAGCAATAAATTAATTAACAAATGTTTATTATTTAGAAAAGTAAATACATAAGAGACAAATCAGACTCAAGGTAAATGATTTTCATCACCCTTTTTACATATGTGATATAAATGTCATGTTTACTACATAATTATTTTGTGTGTGTATATAATTATAATTTTGATATGTTATATAATTAATTATTTTATCCTCATGTTATTTTACAAGTTCAATTAATTTAATTTTTTCACAAGGCTTGTGATTTAAAATATTTCAAATTTGTATGAGACACTTTCGAATTTCTAATGATTATTTTCTTCGATAATAATTTTAATAATCTTAAAATGGTTTTGTATTTCAAGGAAATTATATATATATTGTTCAATTAAACCTTTAAATTTACTATCATATGGTTATGCATGGTTATTCTCAATTAGTAGTATAGTTTTCCACTCTTTGGTGATTAGAATGTTTTTGATTTTTTTTTTAAGAAAACCAGACTCGATTTATCTCTTTTGTTGGAGAAGATATTTAATTCTAGAGACCTTATTTTCTAAATAGGTATTAATATTTTATTTTACCTCCAAAATATGATTTATGAAGGTTATTATTACCAAATATTTTCATTTACTAATGGTTTCAATGTAATCATCTTATCGCTTTAAAAATGAGGATTATTTAAATTTTTTACCATGGAAAGGAATGTTTTTTTACCTCATACGACATGTGAAGAATTAACCAATTTCATTTATTTGAATCTTTCTTTTCATTTTTTAAAGGATAAATTTTTTTAAATAATTTGTTTTGAAAATTGTTTACCTAGAAAATGTTTTTCAAAAGAGTTTTCAAAATATAATGATATTTTCATCAATAATTTTTTTAATATATATTTTTATAGAATATTTATTCAAAAAAAAAATAAAATACATTAATTTTTACCCCACTTGGGATATGTTGTATTGATACCATACATATTATTCTTGTGGATGATTTATGATTGATTTGACCATGGATATTATTCACATACACATCCTTGATTTAGTTTTTAGTCCACTGGAAATATTCAATTTCTTATGATCATTGAACATTGAATTTACCCTACATATCCTTATCATTTATCATGGATATTTTCATTGCCCAAACCATATACTATTTTTAATATGATGTATACATTGAATGTTATTTTATTATTTGTGTAAATATTTATTATTTATTGAATATAGATTTTTGATAAGGCATATTATTTATTTTTATTAATGTGTGGAATGATTTTGACTGGTAATGATGGGTGGTACCCAGAATTTATATAAATTCTTGATGCATAGACATGTTTTAATGAGATAAATATGTTTCCCAAATTAAAATGGTTTCTATTTTAGTTTTAAACTCTCTTGTGAAAGGTATTGATGGTATTGGTTTTCATGTGCCTTGGATATGACATGAAATAATTAATAGTTGTCCTCATTTAGTTTCATTTATTATTTACATAGGAGAGTTTGTGTTGACATATCTGTGGAAAATTTTCATTTTAATTAAATTGATTAAATGGATTGTGTTTCAGTTTTTTATCTTTCCATATTTATTTTTGCCTTATCCTTTTTTATGGAATGAGTTTCCATTTATTGACATTCAATATTGTTATGCACATCATTCTCAGTTTTTTTATTATATTGTATTTTTGTTGAATTATTTACCATGTAATGATTATTATTCTCATCGATTAATTACTTATTCCACAGTATTTTTCCCTTATTAAGCATTTGAGATCACCCTTATTATGTTTCCTTCCCCCCACAATCCAAGAACAATTCTATGAATTTTTTGTAAGGAAATACTAGAGGGAATAAACTTATAATATAAGTTATTTAGAATAACTTTATGTTGTAATCTTGGACATTATTTTTAATAAAATACTTATGTATGTTTATAGTTTACCATGTCAATAAAAATTTCAGTCCTCGAAGAGTTGTTTCCTTGTTTCTGCGATAATTTAATTGATAACAAACACTGAATCATGGTTTTCTGGGGTCAGATCACTATATTAGTCTTAACCTAGTATATCCATGATCATCATTAATTTAAATCCTTCATGAGGGTTAATAAATAGTTTGTGTATTTTAAAATAATATCCCCTTATAGTTTCAAACTAGGTGGGTAGCAAGGAGTAATTTCTTACACCTAGTGATGATTATTTCTAGCTCAATGTCCCCTTTTAGAGTTACTACACCTGGGTACATTTATGCAAGATCCATATCCTGTTGTTGTATCTAGATAGGCATTCAATTTCATGGAAACGACGTGCTCTTTTATTTACAAAAATTCTACGACATTTTCATATGTATTGACTCATTATTATACTTATCATTATATATATAACTAGAAATATCTTATGAAATATCCCTGGGTATTTCATTATTGTTTTCTCATCCTAGTTTCCAAAGGATAACAAAAAATTTCCAATGATATAAACTATTGCGACCTAGAATTTTTAAACGTATATATTATAACTTTTTAGATGGATACTCAATAAATTAAGAAAAGACATACCTAAGGATAAGAATAGTATACCGAATTTGGAAACTAGGAACACAGTTTTATTATATTTTTTAGAATATGTTCAATTTATTCCACAAAGATATACCACTTTAGTAATCCTCACATAAATTACCTACCTAAACCTTTCTTCACAACCTTGATAAAGGAAAAAATAAGAAAGGGTGTGATCAAATTCTTAGTATGGGTAAACAAACAAGATATGTCAACATAACATGAACATAAGGGTATTATAACAAAATCATAATATATGTACAAAATTCCATGCGTATCAAAGATGAGAATATTGTGTCATTTCATAAAGATTGGCATTTCATAATACATGAAGCATAAAGAAATTAAAGGACATGATCTATGAGAGAATAATGTTGGTATTAGACAAAATTTTTTGCATATACATAATCATATAAAATATTATGTCAAGACCACCCACCAAGAAAATTATAAAATGTTAGGATTGTGAAAACCACCCATGTAACTACATAGGGAATGGTATGACCACCTATATAACCCAGTTTTTTAGGCTTTTGATAACCAACAATGCACCCTCCTTTTATGTCACTATCTATCCATCTATTTACCCTTTGATCTTATAAAACATTTATAATGTTCCTATGCATTGGACGAAGATATAGGTCCCACCTATCACATAATTAAAATCAAATATATGTGTTCCATAAGATCATAAAACATATATCATTTCTAACACATGAAATTAAATAGGAATTATAAAACCATAATCATTTCATAACATCTGTAATATAGACATGTTTCATAATCATTTCATCATTTCAACATCACATAACATGTAGAAAATGAAGTGGGTTTCATAATAATTTTATCCATGTATGACCTATAAAAGATAAGTGGGCTTCATAAACATATTTTTATAATAAACCATTCGAAGAATTAATAATAATGGCATCCCTGATTTATATCTCCAAGAAATCATAATTTATAAACAATAATATCAACTTTTATAGAGATGGATTTTGAAATATCACTTGGAACAGTTCTTATGGAAAATAAATTTTATTTGAAAATAAATTTTTTAAAGAAAAAAAAATTTCAAAATAATTTTCTTTTAAAATAACATTGAAATCTTTTAAATTAATATATAAAAATCATTTAAAACACTTTTTGAGGAACATAACCATTCTGGGTTCAGAAAAAAAACTAAATCATGAATCATTTTGAAAAAACCATTCATTTTGAAATAATTTATTTAAAATAAAAAATGTCACAAATATATAGGAAAAAATATCCTTTCAAAATAAATTTACAAACATGTAAGGTAATAATCAAATCATTTATAAGACATGATTGTGAGAGATATAATTAATTACACGCATGTTAAAAAAATATTATTTTCTCATTTTTAGTAAAATCCAAAGATGAATTTTATAAAAAACAACAAAAAGATTTTATAAGAATATTTTTTAAAGTAAAAAATTGGAAGAAATTGATTTTAAAAATAATATATAATAATAAAACATTTAGGAAAATATTTTTAAAAAATAAGGATTTGGAAGGAAATATATTTTCATCCAAAGAGATAAATAAAGTCAGATTATCTTGAAAACATTTTCCCAAATAGTTTATGTATCAAATAGTGGAAAATGGAACTATTACATGAAAATATCATTAATATCCAAATAATAATAAAATAATTTATTTTCTTGAGTGATTTATCATATTAATTTATCATAAGAAACATAAGCATAAATAATCTTGATAAAAATGAGATTATAACAAAAAATATTTACAACATTGGTAACAGTGAATCATAATCCCAATGAAAGAATATGATTATATGATACTTATAATATCATGAAAATAATGTTATCCATGATATATCATTTCAATTGTAAGTATATAAACCTCGTATAATTAAATAGGAACTGAACATGGATTATTCCCCAAAGAATGAAAATTGAGATTAATATCCCTTACCACTTTGGTAATTCTTGAACTATAAAACCCATGAAAAAGAGATCCTAAAATAGATATGTTTACCACAATAATTTTAATTATAATCATCATAAAAATAAATTCATGGGAAGTAAATACACCGCATAAAATAAAATAGGTGGGGAATATGACATGTGTTTCATAGGAGTAAAATGTGAAATGGGAATACCTTACCTTATGTCTTGACTTCTTTCATACACATTAAAATGGTATATATAATAAATATAAGTTTACTATAAATATTTAAACATACCTAAATACATATATAATAACATATAATATTTACTAATGTCCTTCTATTACCTTTTTATTAACAATTAATAGTTAAATTCACATTTTGGGTAATAACCGCTTAGTTTTTTATATATGTTTTGAATTTATATTTTATTTCCTATTACATTGAAAATGATTCCATCATATCCATAATAATAATAATGATATATTTATCAGATTTATAAATAAATTTTTCTTTTCTGACCACTCATGAAATATGGTATTGGGAAATGAGGTATATTACGATCATGAAGACAGTAGGCCATGTGTATGCATGACTAACATTTTGATTTTCCAATGATCATTACGGAAATGAGGTAAGTAATATCATATCATTAATAATTATTATAATATAATAAATAAAATATTATTTATTTAAATATATATATATAAACTGTCCATATGGTTTGGTGATGAAAAGAGAGTCACATCGCTTCGTGATGGTGGTAGTCCACACATATACGAACGATTTTATCATTTTTCAATGAGTGAAAAGTTAGAAAATAAAATGATATATTAACTTTTCAGAATGATAAATATTTAATTAATATAATAATTTTTTAGGTTTATAACATATATTTAATCTTATTATCTTCCTTGTAAATCATTAGTGAAAATGAATCACATCGCTTCACGAAGAGGTAGTTCACCACACACATGAGCGATGATATCATATCCCATATGAAATTGAATGTAAACATTTATATATTAATTATTGACTAAAAAGGAATAATTATTTCACAAATATAATAAATATAATTTATATCAATAACTATACCCAATCATGATTTTTGTTAATAGAAAACGAATGACATCAGTTTGTGAGAGTATAGTTTTCCGTACACATGAATGATTATTTCTTAACCCATTTTATGGAAGTGGATGTGGTTCTAGATAAAGATCACAAAATAAAAAAATCTACATAAATTTAGTTTTATTAGATTAATATATTACCATTTTATAATAATAATTTAAGGTGGTGGAGGAAGACATAAAACAAAAATTATCGTTGATGAACGCTACCCATTCATGAGGTATCCTCCTTAGGTTTGATACAAAGCATTACATGGTTGAATTTAATTCCAAAATAAGGCATATAGGATGGTAGGATAGAATTTTAAAAGTTATGTTGGCATGTATTTTCTTAAAAAGGGTTTTATGGTGTGAATAAGGGAGAAGAGGGGGTGGCCTTTTATAAGTGAGGTGGGTGGAACACTTGTAATTATTTGAATAGAAAAAATGTACCGATGTTTTTCACATGAATAAAATATAAAAAAACTACAATTATAAGCATAGACATGATAAGGCCCTAATATTTTCAATAAAAAATTTATTTTATACAAATTTATATGTCATATTAACCCTTATATGTTTTGTTTAAGCCCAGTAAACTCATTTTTACCTTAATCTTGATATATATGTTTTTTTACTGTTTTTTAATTTTCATTTTGGTAAAAAAATATGTTGAAAATATTTGATAATAAAAATTATTCTTTTTAAAAATATGGAATATATTTTTTTTAAATTCCTTTCACATTATTATAAAATTTTAATTTAAAATTATTCTCTTATATGAAATGATAAAAAGTATTTTAAAGAGAAAATATTATAATTTTTGAATTTTTTTCTATAGAAATTAAATATAAAGTTGATTACAATGAAAAAATTATAATAATGGATGTATCATTAATATAATTGTACTTTAAAATAAATTTAAAAGATAAATTATCTTTATAAATTAATTAATCAAAAAGGATGTTTTCAATTAATATTTTGTACTTTTAACTAATCAACAAAAATGAAACATTTTAAAAAAATTAAAAAAATTAACCTTTTGGTAATTTTGAATTGATGATATGAAATATTAACATTATTTTACTAAATTAATTTTCTTAATGTTTTAAATGTAATTTTATTAATGTTCATAATGAAATATAAAAATATATTTTTTTAGAAAAATAGTATTTTCAAAACATATATTGACTTTACAAAGAATTAAGTCCCTTTTATAAATATGTTTTTTATATGAGAAATTATACATAATATATAAAAATTATAAATTAATATTCATATCTATTATTTTAGTGACTATTTTATAATGATCGTGTTTTAAAATATATAACGTTTCCTATTTTTGATAAAACATAGTGTCATATGTAACGCATGCTAACCTTCTATTGTTTGTAGAGAAAGATTAACTTGGTGTTGCTAATAATGAAAGTCAAATGTAATTATTCCTATAATGAATGATAAAATTGATATTGAGTTTAATGAAAAATATAAAAAATATTAAATCTATTTGAACAAGAAATTCAAAAAAACTTATAGTGTAACATATATATATATAACATCCTCACATTATACACTTATTCATATATGAATTTATAAATATATCAAAACATAAAACCATAAATAAATTTTTTTGATACATTTGAGTGAAATTTATCCACCATGATTATGAAAAGTGATCCATGTGGATAATGTTTGTGAAATACATCTCCATAGATAGATTCATATATTTATGAATCATGCAAAATCTTCCAAAATTGAAATTAAAAACAAAATAATTATTTTTGTATAAATTCAATCACTAAGGAATGTGTGGAAATATCCATGATTAGGTTGAATTCTGATTCATCCTTTGAATTTTAGATCTTATACATTTCATCTCTATATCCTAGTATTTTTAATTATTTTGAATTTCTTAATTTTACCATACCATTACCCGACTATAAAGTGGCACACTCCATACCATGGAATAATAATATTTTATTTGAAAAACTTATTTAATGGCCTCTACTATTTTCAAAATCCCATTTCTTATAAAAATAAAAAACCACATTCTCAAAATTTATTTCTCTATAGATTTCTCAATAATAGATTTCTTGTTTTCAGTTCAATTCAATGAAACACAATTTCTAAAATTCTTTTCCTTATATAATGTTTGACTCCATCTCCTCATTTCACTTAATCTTAGGTTAAGTTCATAATAACATTCCTTAATACTATGTCAGGACTCCTCATTTCACACATGGACTATGTTAGATTCCATAAAATTTAAAATAACCATTTACACCATCACCACTTCATATTATTTTCACCTTCATTGACCATGAAATCAACTATATTGAGGACAAAAACAAACAACATGTTACTCTTTCACCCGTATCAGATCAATCACATGAAGTGTGTGTGTGTGAGAGAGTGTATGGGTAGTGAATATAAATGAGTGAATTTTAACAAATTAAAACCATATATCCTATTTACTTATTCATATTTTAGGTAAATGGGTCTCTCAATCTTTTTATCTATGTTTAATTTCATGCATGAAATAATAAATATGAATGAAAATAATAAATAACACAACAATTTAATAATATGGTTAAACATAAATTTGCATGACTATATCCCTCGTGTATGGTTTTATTATCTCTATCTCTCTCTCATACACAAACAAATTATCATCTTTATTATTAATATGACGCTCGGGAAAGGGTATATCCTTAAATATATTATCCTAAAACCATCCAAGTTACATATTATAACTAATTTAATTTTTTTAAGACTCAAGACCCAACTGGGTCTTCCTCTATATATACCAGAATTGGTTGTCTCTTCCTTGAAGTGTCATCATCTAATAATCAAAAGTTCGTTTAGTACACATTAATAAATTTAATATCCTTCCTAATATATTAAATAAATAACAATGCTTCCTCCAATATAAAAATATTAAGAATCTATATATGTTATATAGAAATTTTTATGGGATACCGCCCTTCTTTTTTAAATAACAATATTACCAGTTAATTTCTCACAAATTATTAGACCTTATTATATACAGAATCATAATATGATGTTCTCACTATTTTAATTCCTCATGTATGACCATCAGAAGATAATATTCATGTTATTATCGATCTATCTCTAATTCATCTTCTTCAATTCACAAGGGTAATCTTTCAAAACAATTTTAGATCCTGGCCTTTTTATTGACATAAAAGACCTCTTCAATGATAACAACATGTTGTTTATATCAACCAATTCATCTTATTGAAATTTTCAATATTATATTCTCAATTAGTGATTATCATCAATTTATATAATTAAATTATAGAAACTCTATTTACATCATGGTAATTATGGATAACGAATTTTTCAATACCCTGACAAAACCACATGAATTTTTCCCCATGATCATAAATCCTTAATAAATTTATAACTATTCATGTGTCTAATTTCAAAGATCATCAAATTCATATCTTAAATTCCAATAATATTTATATTAAAAATTATTTTAAATAGTCCTCATAAATTTTTTAGTATTTCTCTTCATAAATTATTTCATGTATTCTATGTAAATTACATTATTTAATATGAAAACAAAATTCATTAATTTCTATTTAATTCATTAACTTTCTTAGCTAGAATCATTATTAACTCACAAAAACATCATTATGTTTAATATATTATGTTTATTATAAAATCATCTGGCTTTATATTCATCCAGAAATCCCTTCTAATTTTTTTTATATTATGTAGATACCATTTATGTATCACCTTAGTAGATATAATAAATTATTTTTGTTATATGAACCCTTATATATCCATTTTAGAGTACCCTTATATATTATTAAAAAATATAGTGTTTCCCAAATGTATGTGAATATGAATATTTCATGTTGGAAATTGAGCTCTATATATTCCCTAGAAACACTTACATGTTCCTTGATACCTTTGAGGGAACATTATTTACTCTATAGAGAACTAGATCGACCCTTATGTATCATAGTGAATTTCAATAATTTTTCAAATTCTAAATGTATCGACTCCACTATGGAATTAACCCTAACATTTCAACCCATATATTTGATTTGAGAAACATTACATATCAATAATTATGCATGTACTATAAAACACATATTTATAAACCATTACATATTCAGTCCTTTTTCATTTTATTGAAATATACATCCTATAAAAACTCTTGGGTATACGTAAACATTTAAAAGTAACTCTACCATATGTAGTATTTTACCAAATTTTCAACATCCTACAACTTTGAAATTATCTATCCTTATCGAAACTTCTTCAAAAATTTATAAAAACATTATATTACATTGTAATGAATTCACGTCATCATTAATCATCAACAAAATAATTCAATATAATGTGAAATATATAATAATCCATATATTATTTTTATAGATCTTACACTAACTTGCTAAAATATTTCTATTATTTAAACATCATCCAAGTATATAATAAACATGACATCAGTATTCATTATATTATTATATTTTCTATGGATCTTCAAAACTAGCTTCCTGAACTATGTCATTGAGATATAATTCCCAAAAATATTAATACTTCATGAAGGTATTCTCAAAACATAAACGTTATCACTCTTAAAATCCATCTATATTAATTCTATATGTGAAACTTCAAAAATAGTTTCTTCATCATTCAACAAGCTTTTCCAATCACTAATATACAATTTTTCTTTAAGAAATATACTTAGAAACCCATTTAATCTGTAAATATTTTTTTATGTGTATAGATATAATATAATCTAATTGAAACAAATCATACTTAAATAATATTTGAGAGCATTCAATATGTATAATACATTCTTAAGGAATGTATAGTTGGAAAAACCTCACATCAACCTTCCACATTATTAAAAATCCCCCATTATCATGATAATCACTACTTTAGGGTACTTAAATCTCCAAAAATTAATGTAATATCCAATCTTCACCACTTCAAATACAAGGACACATTTCATGGGTACTCAAATAAATCTTATCATCAGTATCAGTTGTATTCTCCAAACTCCTTTTATGATTCCCTTATTAATAGATATAGAAATCATTATTATTGACTTCGTAATTAGTGATAGAAAATATAACTCAATATTAAGTGGGTTAAAAATTTCACTAATTGGATTTTTTTTCAACATTAATATTGAAAATTCATGTCACTATATACTTTTTTCATATTATTATCTCTCCAAATTATTTAAAATAAATAAAAAACCATATTATAGAGTACTGTCATCTCAACCTAATATTTATACATGTAATGATTCCACTCTAAGTCAATGTGAGAAACGATCAATGTAGAAATCAAGAGGGACCAATTTAGACAAAAAATAAACCAATAATAAACTAGTGTATGATACCAACTCATAGCTATTTTCCCAAGGGCAGTTTAAATAGATTTTCTACCTGATATAAATTATTTAATATTTTTTCATGATGTATTGAACCTTAATTTCTACATTCATAAAAAAATATTAAAAAATTTCATGGAAACTAGAAGGATTGTATTTATAAATCAACCCTTTAACTTCTCATAATATCTTTATTTCATATCCATAATCAACCCAATTTATCACCCTTAAAAAATATTTTTATTATTTTATAATACTGATAAGATAATATTTAATCATGCCTGTTTAACGACCAATTTCATGAATTATTTTAGAATTAAATATTTTTATGATGTATCATATTTTGAAAACTTCTTAGAAATCCCCCTCAATGGGTACACACCTAACTATTTTTTTTATAGTTGAATTTTAACTTTTAATATAAGTCATAATATCAAAGGTTATATAAATTTCAAGATAATGATTTTCAGTATGCTTTCCAAAAAATTTATATTGGTTATATCCTTAGTTCTCCTCCTGAATATAAGAATCAACATCAATTACCTCTATAGAAATTATAAACACAATATTTATGGAAATAAAGTTAAATATCTATTGGTCCTTTGTGATAAATAGTGTTGAGAGGTATTTCTCAACCATGATACTCCTTTTCGTCCATGTCATTATCTAAGATAAATTTTCATGCCTACATCTTTAGTATTCTATGTAACAATCTTGGGTAGATTGGACCTCTTAATTCATTCAATGATTTCCTTATGTAGAATTGTCTCCTTTAAATCAATCATTAATGAACATGAGTATTTTTTCTTCAATTTTTAATTTCATCCACTTATTACCATATGCTAGTGAAATAATAAGAAAATTATTAAAATATTAATTAGATAGATACAACTTCATCTAAACATTTTTATATTTTTGGGTTATAATTTTAGATAAACTGTTATGACTTTCCACATATTCATGATAATATACATATTTTTTTTTATCACATTAATTATATCATTATATCTATATATTTACTACAATTTAAAATTAATATATCCAAATGTGTATATATTTTTTGGAAACATTCTCATCATTATTGGGATTCTCACATGGTTTCTCAAAAAGGATTTTAACCAACCCAATAATTTTACTTCTCTCTGTGAATTAATTTATTCCTTTATTTCTTTTTATTTTATATATTAACACTAAAACTCGTGGATTATTTATAAAAATACATGGAATGTACTCATATAAAATAGTATAAGATTCTCTTTATCCCTGGTGATTCATTTTATTTAGTAATATTTTATTTTCTTAAATTAATATTTTCCTTTCACTTATAAAACAAAGATAACCAACCTTTCATAAATATTTTTTATTATTCCTAAACTTTTGTGAACTTATATTATCGATTTATTTTAGATTATGCTTAGATGATTTAGAGTAGCATTCTTATCCCATGTGGAAACTTTTATTATTACTTCAACACACTTTCATCAAGATTTAATTTTTTTAGTGATAGATAGATTATGAAAACAATCATGTTCTTTATACCCAAATATTTCATATCACCCATTGTAGATAAAAACTTATTATTTTCTTCTCAAAAAAATTATTTCTAAATTTTATTCCTTGATATTTTTTTATATTTTATCTTCATGTTGGAATTATTCCAAAAAATAAATTATACTATACTTGCTTCAATAAATCAATGATTTAGAATAAATTTTCTCATGATTTTTATTCATCAATAATTATCTATATTATGATTTAAAATACTAATTTATGATGAAAAAAATTAGTAGAATCTTAATTTTAAGGGGTGGATGTAATCCTTTATTTTTATCTTAAAATATATTGATCATTATATAAACAGAAGATATTATTAACATAATACAGAGATCATTTTTTAAAAATGTTCCGCCGTGGAATTTGTGTTCCCCAACTAATCTTATATCAACATATTATGAAGACTCAACATGAATGGTTTTACGATTTTTCAATTTCACCTCATGTTCAATACACTTAATATTAGGAGTTTTATTTCACAAATCATTAGTACATATTACACCTTTTTTATAACATCTTTTTATCCTTTTTAATTTTTAATCGTATTTTTTTATTCTATTTAAAATAAATATCATGCTCCATAATCCTATTATATTTTTCCTCAATTGAGATAATATATAAGTAATTTTTGTTTCTAAAGAAAATATATTTTTTCATCAATATATTTCTTATATTCTTGTTTCTATAATATTCTACTAAGACACTCATTCTCAATCTAGAAAATATTTATTCATGAACAAATATCATGGATATTTTATCTTCTATATGATTGTATTATTTTACACCCATAATCAAAATTTTCCCCAAAGACATATCTAAATTTTATTATTATTCCTCAAGATGGGTGATCCCTTGTTGTATTATTTTAAAACATACACAAATATAAGTAAATATTTCTTTGAGAAAATTATGTAAGATTTAATTTAAAATAATAATTGAATCTGATTTTGATTCATCATAAATGAAAAATTCATGTCAAATTCTTGGATCTTCTATATAATAGCCTAAAGAAGATATTTTAATTACATTTTCATCCAATAAATGCATTGAAACATCTATGTTTGAAGTGTTTTCCATATTTTAAATCATGGATTTGACAACTAGATCATCTCCATATAAATTGAATCTATTTTTTTTATATAATATATTTATGTAATTTTTTCTTCATTTTTACTTATTAGAGATGTATTATCATAACAATTTTATTCAATATAATATTTTTCTAATTTATATTATAGAATGAAGTCTGTTTTTAAATCCAATAATTAGACAATGATTGTTTTCTTCATCCTTTGGGGATCCCTCTCTCAATTTATTTGCACCACCTTTCTTCATGCTCTTGAATGTCATGGAAAATATATCTTCCATTGTTTCATTGGTAGATATATCATAGGATTATTCGAATTATTAATTCCTAAATAATTTGGGAGTGAAACTCAGTACTTGATGACTTTAGATATTTTAAATTTATTTAGAATCTAAATATAGTTGTAACCATAGATATGACACTAATTTGTATTCCAACATGATGAGTAAAACCACATTGAGAGTGTGTTAAATTAACATGGATAACATTATAGAAGTTAAAATATTTTCCCCATATTAATTTTACTATAATAAAATGAATGGATCACTCATTCCTTTTATAACATCGGGATTGCACACATATGGTAGTAAAAAAATTAGATAACAACATAGAACACAAGAATTTGATAACGAGTTTTACATAAATTTTGGATGAATATTTACAAAATATAGAGTCATTGTTATCTCTCACACCCAAAAATTATCTTTTTTTGTCAGAGTGAATCTCATGAAATGGTATATCATTGAACCTATTATCCCAATAACAACTAGGTTATATAAAATCACCTACAAACTATCTTTTTAGAAATTATCACCAGAAATGTATTCCCATAAAACACCAAACTCAGTTGGATCCTCCATAAAGTGTGATAAATAGTTAAAAAATTATTATTATTTGACATTAATAAATATAATAGCTTTGCTCAGAAAAGACTAGTACAATAATCTTGAGTGGCTATCTCAGTTACACAATAATCTTTAAGGGATTCATCTCTTATTATTTTAATGTATTATTCCCCAAAAAATATCAAAATCATTTGTATTATATGAAATTATTAATCATAGGCCAGTATTCTCAATATTCTTTTCTAGTATGTAAGATCCTCAATAGATATTTTGAAATCTAGTACCCCTTATTCCCTCACTCCATAACCCACCCCCACTCACTCTCTCTCTCACACACACACTCTCTCTCCTCCTCCTCCACATTACTCAACATATAAGAATGAACTTACACTATATCATTGGTCCTAATCACTTCCTTCCACACAAAAGATCCCTTATGGGGTTGAATCATTGAGATTCTATCATATACTTCATAATCATATCCTAATAAATCTTATATTATTAGTACCAAACTATTAACAGTTTCCCAAATTAAATTATGGAAATATGAGTTAAATAATTTAAATCGTTATTCTGTAATTTTACAATCCACTTTCCACACTATCTCAGTTGGCTCCTATGACCCTCAATCCATAATAAATTTCAAATGATCATGTTGGTATGCCTCCCATGATCCTCAAATTCCATTCCAAAAATATTGGTAAAATTCGTATTATTGTTGGGTAAACATATTGATGATAAATCCTCTAATTTTGAACATAATAAATAATTTTATATATTCTAATTGAAATCCTAGAGTTATCATGAATATAACTTCTCTTTATTCACTATTTAATTCACTATCAATATCATATTGAATCTCTATTGACACTATAATAGCATCATGATATTTAATATTTTATGTCCATCATAACATCATATGAAATTATCTTATTTAAAACTCTCCTAAGAGAAATAAAAATTTATTTCAATCATTAAAACCTTACGTATCACATTAAGAGACTGAGTAACTCGAACATATTCCCTATACTCGCATGTCCAATTCAATGCACCCTAATACATTTCTTTATAATTCTAGTGTCACTATTATATAAGAAAAAACGAATCTATCATTTTGGATGTGGATCCTTACATATGCTCTTGGAACTCTTATTTATCCATAAAAACATACAAGGGACCCTTATATATGCTCCAATGAACAAGAAGAACACTTACAAGTCACAGGGAAACTCAATACATTTCCAAATTGTCGATTTGTCTACTCCATCATTACCTTCAACCTTACATATCGACCCTAACGTTTTATAAAACACAATGCATGTACTAGATAACCCTTATATATCACCTCTTATTTATTTATTTCATTCCCATTTTATGATAAATCTATATAATAAGATTAATATTACATATCATTCATTATTTTATAATTAACTCTTATGTATGAAAGATATTTCTAAATGTTTAATATCATAAAAATATGAAATTCTTCATCCATCTCCAAACATCATTAACTCAATTTAAATAGATAAAAACTTACTTTGGGATGACTCCAAATCAACTTTAATCATTAGTAAAATAATCAAAATAATATGAATCATATATATCCTCCATAGAGTATTTTAATGGACCTTCCAGAACCTCACTAACTTAGCCACTTCTTCAAAAATATTCTGAATATCTTCTTCACAAGACATAAATATTCACCATATAATAATAATTTTTATGGATCATAATAGCTACATTTATCTGTATTTTTTTGGATATACAGTGTTGGAGAATGTTAATACTCCATATAACCCTTCTTATCACATTAATTTCCCAAAACACCTTAAATCCTCTTAATCTAATTAAACATATGAATCTTTAATCCACAATATCATCATGTTTTCAACCATACCTTCCAATCATTAGTAGAAATGTATTCTACATAAAATTTAGGTTACAACTCATTCACACATCAAACCTTTTAAAAATATGAATGGATATTTAAAAATCTAATTACAACATTTTTTACATTAATAACCATTTCCAAACAGAAGAAACATAAATATTTCATAATGAAAATATTATTTTAAAATACTCACATAAATTTACCCATTATTAATAATATTCTATTAGAGTGATTATCAACACTTTATTTTGATTCAAACACTGGGCTTCAAGGTTTTCTCAAATATACATAACATAGTATATAAAGAAATTTTTCTTGGTATATTAGCACAATATTATAATAAACATGCTTCCATACTACCAAATACTTCCATGTTTTCCTTATCAGAGATTATTTGAATTATTCTGATTGAATTCGTTCATATTGAAAACAAATACAAATCTACATCATGTTGGTTCATTAATCTCCCATATGTATTTTTTTCAATACCAACATTGAAAATACTTGTCAATACGTCATTTTATTATATTTATTCTCTTTCCCCTCATTGATAGTAAATAAAAAAATATTGAGACAGAATGGAATCAATTCACTTAACCATATGTTCTATTAATAATTTTAATTTATGTATGTGTGAGAAATTATATGTATAGAAAATTAAAAGAACTAATTTAGATAATAAATTTTTCTAAAATAAACCAAAAAATAGTACCAACTCATAACTCTTTTATTAGGGGGTCTTCTAATATATTTTAAAGATAATTTTTATTATTGAATATATTCTTGTGTTGTTTTAAACTAGAATTTATGCACCCATTTAAATAATATTTTTTAAAAAATTAAATAAACTACATGGTTTTTCTTCAAAAAATTCTCATTGAACTGCCAAATATCATTATCTTCATGAAATTGATAAAAATAATTTATTCCACTTAAAAAAATAATTCATTATTTAAAATTAATGATGATAGAATAATGGAACATATAACATCAAAGATATATATTTTAACCACATTTCTATAAATATACATTTTTATGTAATATACGATTCCTATAGATTCTTAACCCCCCCTCATTGGGTATACATTAAACATTTCTTCATCAAGGGTGATACTCTTCTTGATTTTTTATTATCTTCTTCTTTATCCTCTTGAATACAACAATTAAATTCTATAACATACATAGAAATAATAAAAATAAAATTTATGGAAACAATATACAATTTATAATTATCTTTAGAGGTAGTAAGAAGGGATAATGTTGTCTCTTTACCATGATGCTCCCTTCCTATCATATATATAATTAAAACAACACATTATTATTGACACATTATTCTTCCATTTATAAAACCTAGAAAACTTATAATTCTACTTTTATTAAAAATATTCTTATATGTAATTGTCTCATTTACATTATACATCAAATCACATGGGTATTTTGGTTCTTCTTTAATTTCTTCTTCATATTTTCTTAGGTCGGCACTACAATCAAATAATTATTACAACTGTGATAATATAGCTTTCACCAACCATTTAGCACCTTAAAAACTCTTAGGTCCTTATTTTTTAGAAACCTCTTATGAAATCCAAATTCTTCATATAGAGGTACTTATTTCTGTTGATACTTCCCACTAACATTTTCTTTATCCTTCCTTCGTAACATTTATGATTAAAAATAATAAATTATTATACACTCTATTGGAATATGAATAGTTTTATCAATCTTTTTACATGGTTTATCATAAATTATTTCCATGGAATAAATCCTTATAATTCTCTCATTGATTGATTTATTCCTCTTTTTCTCGATCTTTATTAGATCAACACTTACACACATAAGTTATTTTAAAAAATAACTGGTGCTTTCTCATCTCCCACAATATAATTAGTTCCCTCTCCGTGGTGTAGAATTTTCCATGACCATCTGGGGTGTGTTTGACTTAAAAGTTTTCTTTTTTTAACCTAATGATAATGTCACATTCATATTATATTGAATATTCCTTCTATTTTTTGGATTATCTTTTATATTTATTATTAAATCATGATTGATTGATTTAAACTATCATTCTTCTCCACTATGACCCCTTTTGTTGCATATTTCACATAATCTCTCTAAAATTCCAAATATATTAGTGATAAAAACATTATACTGATTTTTCAGGTGGTATTTACTCTAAATAAAATAACACACTATTTATGTTGTCTATGTATTTATTCTATGTATTTACATATTTGGAAAATTATAATGGGGGATCTATCATGAATCCCCATTAATAAATTTTTATTTACATAAAACTTTACTATAGTGGAATGAACATGTATCAATATCTTGAAGAAGGTACCCATAAAAACAAATTTAAAATTATATCTATTTATAATCTAACTGAAATATTCCTAAATATACAAAAAATTGATGTTTTAAAGTTGTAATTAATAATATTTATATAGACTAATGTATTACAAACAAAAAAATGTAGTTAGAAAAACTAGTTTCCATTGGATTTCATAGAGATTAAAATCGTTGTTAGATGTTGATAAAATTGATTCCACACTATCTCTATAAATAGTTTTTTATTACTCGCCTATTGCTCACATCTTCAATGATGACAATCCTACATTGCTACCATCGCATACAGGAGTGATATCTTCTTGAATTTTGACAGGACTCCTCTTCATTAAACATCAACACCTAAGATATACTCCACTATTTTATTGACATAAATAGTGAAGAGAATAAAAATATATGAAAAATGAGGAATAACTACATTTTATAGTGATTAGGAATCTATCTCACAACCTAATAATTTTAACCTCCAATTACATACTTTGATTGTAAAATTGGTTATATGAAACACATATGAACATAAGTAATCAACTGATTCACACATTTTAAAAAAAGTTAACTCTACATCAACATTGATATGAGAATATCAATAAGATATAAAAAATGAGAAAACTATATGATATAGTCAAATACAACACTATATTGATAAATATAAATACTATTAAAGAAAAATTTAATTTACCTTTTCAAAACTTCTAAGAGGCATGGTTTCTTTTTTTAATTGTGAGAAAATATTACTAAAACTATTTAGAAATATACCTCAATAATATGTATTTTGAATGGGTATGGATTCCATGCAGTGTTCTCCCAAGGTTTATCTCTATATGGAAACCCCAATGAATTTATTATGTACATGGGGTGGATTCCTCACATTCCTGATATGGTAAGAGTAAATATTCATGTGATTAATGAGGTTTTTATATCCTTTGAAATCCCCTCAAGATCTTCACCTCTTTCATGAAGTCTTATTCCTTTGAATTAATTTTTTTTGATAATATTTCAATAAAATTGTAATATATAAAAATAGTTAAATGTATAAAAATATCACGATGAATAACTATATATTAAAACAATTTTAATTTTTTTATGTTTTGAATGTTATACTAGTCATGTTGTAGTTATTAATGATTCTTCCATTTTATCTCATTTAATTCCTTCATGAAATTATTGTAGTTTGCAAAATATGATATTCAGTTCATCGTCTTTCATAATGGAAAAAACCTTTATTTATATTATGAGGAACACTAAATATTATGTACTTCTTATTCATAATAATTTTGTAAATTTTATAAATAAATCATGGATATATTTTCAATAAGTATAAGATCCTTATTTAACCATGACGAAACCATTACATATTGAAATTTCTTCATCATGGATGAATCCTTTACTATTACATATCATGTGGGAAATGTGTTTTACTTTTACATATCAACTAATAATAATTTCACATATTCCTCGGATAATTTAAAAAATACCATTATCTTATACTTTATCCTAAATGAAATTCTATCTCATGGAAAAGGAATGATGTTTACACATCCCTTCATATTTCGGGTTACTTTTAAGTATTGTCTAGAGGAACATTATGTGTCACTATACTTTTACAAATTTACTCTAATTATGTACAATTAATCTTTATACATGGATTCATTATATTTTATACATCTAGGTCCTTTTCTATAATTTACTATTTTAACATCAAAATTACCTTTATGCATTGAGAAGAATTACTCATACATATTCCATGACTTTTCCACCTTTTCCTATACTCTATCAAATAACTCTTACATAATCCTATGCTAGAACATATATAAGGGTCATAGAATTTAATTAAGAAATTAATAAAATAAAATATTATATATATGTATCATAAAATAATTCCATAAAATGAAAAAAGTAATTAAATATTGATAATTTATCAGTTTTCATTGTACACTCCAAATTATTCCATAAAACTAAAAATGTTATAATTGACCATAAAATAATTAAATTATGAGGATTGAATAATTAAATTTAAAAATTAATAATACAGAAATATATATCTAAATATATTTTCTCACGATTAACCATTTAACTCTTACAAAATATTATAATAATATGGTCAATTTTGGTTTCTCAAGGTTGATTTTACAACCATTTAAATCCTCACATACTTAGAAATATCATGCTTCCAATATAGATATGTAATCCTGTTGGGAAAAAAACCCTCAAGGCATCATTGAAGCATTTTTGAGGTGATTGTGTTTGTTGACAAAGTGGACATCTGAGTGGTGATTGTTGACAAAGTAAAACAATGACATACAAATTTGTTGACAAAGAGGATTTCATTATGGAATGTCGAGTTCAATAGCTGAGGTCAACGATCCATGTTTGATTCAAGAATGTTGACAAAAGGAATGGATGATCTAGAGGTGGTTCAAAAGAATAGATACAAGGTGGCGCCATTTTCCAGTGTTTGTCAAATTTTTGGGCCTGAAAATCGAAAAATGACGAAAAGTGGTTTTTGGCAAAGGGACTTGCGCACCGTGTAAATGAAGTCTTAGAAACTTGCACGCCATATGATTTTCAAGATTAGATCATCAAAATATGTCAAAGGGATAAGGTTCATGCAAGTTTTGGTGAGGTTGCGTAGGTGACTTGCGCGCCGTGAATGATACTTGCATGCCAATGCTTTGGAAGTTTGAGAACTTGCACGCCTATGGTTTTTCAAGATCAGAAGATCAAAATATGGTATAGGAAAGAGGTTCGCGCTAGTTTGGAAGTAGGTCGCGTAGGTGACTTGCAGGGGAGGAGACCTATGCATCGAGACTTGCACGACGAGGGTTGACTTGTGCACCGTTGCGTAGGGTGGTCATATTACCTATAAATACTCGACCACCCCTCTACATTCTTCACCGGAGATAAACACTTTGAGAAATCAGAGCTCCTGTCACGTAGTTGTGGTGGTCACGCAAGTGGTGTGTGGTCGTGCAAGTGAAGTTGCGCGCCAGTGTGATAAGTTGCATGCCGGTTGGTAGTTTCGCTCCAATATTGGTTTGGGCGTAAAAGGAAGAGAGTCACGCAAGTTTGGAGATGGGGAAGCTTGTGTCATGCAAGTTTCTGAGGTGGACTTGCGCGCCCATTGTGACTTGTGCGCCGATACTTGCGCACTGAGTTAGACTTACGCGCCAAGTAAGGTTTGGTTCCAGCAGTGATTTTCGGTCTACCTGGAAGCTGGAAGTCTGCCCGATACCTTCGGTGCAAAGAGAAATTCATCTACGGGTGAAATCTGGGCTTCAACAGAGCATCTACACACAGAGGAAGATGCATTCCTTCATGCAAATAAAGAGACCTACAGATCAATAAACTGTGAGTGGATCCTTTCCAGAGCAGTGAGCAAAGGAAGAGGAATAAGGTGATCATCTCCACCGGCAGTGATCCAGAGAGATAGAAACAGTGAGTGACCCTTGGGAAAGCAGTGAGCTAACCCTAAACCTTGTAAAGGCAGTGAGCCTAGGACAGAGTGACTATGCCCGAACCTTGTAATCCATAGCTAGTGAAGTTTAGTAGAATTTGGTACGACCGAAAACTTGTCAGCTTATGCTCCTTGGACGTAGCCCTTTGCGGTGAACCAAGTAAAATTGTTGTGTCATGTTCATGCTTTACTTTATATATAATTTGTGTAGCATGAAAGATATAGAAGGGTGTTTTTTATAACAGCGAAACAAGATCAGAACGGGCGTTAATTTTAAATTAGACATAACCTGATTCACCCCCCCTCTCATGGTATTCAGCCTTACGGACCTTACAAATACATAACTCCTCACTGATTATAAAAATTTAATCAATCTTATTTTAATACCAATGAATATTTTATAGTTACCTCCCCCAAAATATATATATATTCATTCATAGAATTTTAATTTGATCTTTTCTAATTCACAAGCATATCCATGATTTCCATAGGCTTAAATGTATCCTTATATATGTACTTCCTAATGTCAAAATATTGCATCAATAAATATAAATTATAAATTGGGTTCTCATTAAGTAAGGTTTGATATGATTTATATGTGGGAAATAATGAGGAATAATGAGGTGGTTTGGCTATAATTTGATGAAAAATGTCTGATATCCAGTTATCACTTGAGAATAGTGTCCCCAATCCCTCCCTATTTAAAATGTTGACCTTTAGACACATATTGATTCTTATGGGAATATCACACTATATTTAGTTTTGTTAAATTTTCATTTAACATTTTCTTTTATTCTGTCTTTATTTAAGTATCTCTACCTCCTAAATAACAACACTGTCTGTTTATTTTAACATAGAAATTTTATAAAAAATTGTTTGAGAGAGAGATATAAATCTACAAAATTTATAAAAAATTCTTAACTCCACTTCAAATCTTTAGGAATATATTTTCCTTCCATATATCATATAATTCATTATTCTACATAAAATTGTTAACTCACAAATCAACTCCCTCCCTCACAATTGATTTTAATAGTAATAATGAATTAAATTCTAGTATGGGACAAATAAAGATTCAGGATTGTAATTTTGATTACAACAAGATTATTCTTGGTTTCCAAGGATGTAATAAAATTTTGAAGAATGGTAAATCTAAAATAAATGTTTAATGTAAAAAATTATATTTTCAAAATGGTTCCTTATACATATATGAAATTGGTTATGAACATAGATAACTTTGAATATGAGAAAAATGTCAAGTTATTCATATCATAACATGAATAAATAATATTAAGTATAATAAAAATGAAATAATTTTAGAAAAAGTCTTTGAAACCTCTTTGGCTGGGAAAGATACACATTTTACATCATTACTTCTCATGGGATTCACATTTTATCAAAATTTATTAAGAGGAGATATTGTAAATCAAGGAATAAAGTCAATTTTAGAAATAATTTAAATTTTTTTCTATTAATATAATTTAATTTTCCCAAAATACAAAGATGATTTGAATTTCACAAGGTATTCAATTAATATCATGATTCCCAAAAAACAAAATAGATAAAAATCTCCAAAAATTGGTTGAAATTCCCCCAACAGTTAAACAAAACAATAATTCATTTCAAAATCATGTATAATTAAAATAATTTGGAAAAATAAACCAAATGGAATGATAGATGTAAATAATTTTAGATAGACCATATAAGTTTTATGTTACTCTCTTATTTATAAAATAGTTTCAGATGTAAACAGAAACAACAAAAAATATGAGAATTTTTTTGAATTATAAATAAAATGAATGATAAGGGAAATAATATTTTTTTGAACCCACCAATTGTGCATTAGTGTTTTTTTAACAAATCTAAGGAATTTTTGTTATTACCCAAAATACAGGGTGGGTGGAGTTTGCATGATTTGAACCCCTACAAATTTGTTCTTATATTGATCTTGAATACAAACATTATATAAAGAATACTATATATAGTATATGGATGATCCATAATAATTTATTTATAGATTAACTATCATATTTTGGGTAGGATTAGGTATGATTCCTCTTCTACATTGGTCACAACATTAATTTATTTTTTATTAAAATTATAGGGCCTGATCATATACCTCTATTTTAAAAGACTCGTTAAATGGGAAGTTGGTGAATAATTTAAATTGAATGAAATTAAAACAAGATTAATCAATCATAAAATATTTCCCTTGAATGTAAAAAACATGTGATTTGGTTTCATCATTAAAGACCATTGTCAAATATTCATTTTCTCCCTCAAATAATTACTCAAAGTGTTTGGAGAATATTATGTGTTCCCAAATTATTTAATTTTCTTCAAATTTATCACCCATCAATGAAATCCATGTCTTTTCTGAATATAAATACATTAATTAGAAAAAGTTAATGCTAATTTAATTTTCAATGAAGTTTATATAGATATGGGTTAAATAAAATATTATCTCCCATTATTGGATTGACTTAAGTTTTCTATTTTCATTGTGACACTTTTTTATCGGTTTTCATGGGTATAGGAAAGTAATCATTATTCCCCAATTTTTTTATAATTAAACATCTTTAGTGGGGTCTTATACTAATTATATTGTGTAGTATATTGGTGCACATATTTTATTCTTCATAGATTGGAGAGTCTTGTCTCATTTCACCACGTATATAATAATTCTAGAATTTATCCAGAATTCATCGATATCATACAAGTTTTTAGCTAGAAATTACTTTTTAGGAACATATTATTGAAATTTTTTAGTGAGGTCAGATAGTGGATAATAAATTAGTTCCTTCATGACCTCATCAGGATGATCAACATGAAACATGGGTAGAATTGTTTTTCTTATTCAACATTTATTTATTACTATTCCAACCATGTTTTTTTATTTATTTAAATATAATTTCCATTGATTCCATTTTCCTTTGTCTCTCTAAAATATTATTTTGAAATTCGATACACTACACCATTTGTCTCTCGTTTTTTATTACATGTTCTATGTAGTATCATATCAAAACTCAGAAAATTCTATGTTGTTAACATTTCTAAGAAAACTAAAATTATTTATATGAAAGAAATCATTAAAGTTCATTATTTCCTGATTTTTGACAAAGATATACAATAATGATTTATTTTATTATTTTTTAAATTTATGATTTTTTTATTTTTGTGAAGAATCTTGTGCAAGTGATGTAGATACCCATAAATAACACCAAATTGATATAGGGTATATCAGGAATTCATATGAATAAAATCTTATCTGTATAAGAATAGACTATAGTGTCCTGACATACAGTTTATCTCTCATGGATTCCACTCAAAAACACTAATTTTCTTTTTTCAATATTTATTACTAGCAAAAATATACTTAACTATGTTATTAATTTATGTTTAAATGTTGGAATAAACAACATATATATATTTGTGTGTGTTTTTGTGTGTGTTTGAAATATTAATATAACGATGTTACTTAGAAGAGGTTTTTATCCTACGGAATTCATTTTGATTAAAATCATTGGTCAATGAGGATAAAATTTCACTATCTCTATCTGTCTGATTGAATAGTTCTATACAACTCACAATCCTCACATTTGGTTTAATTTTTAATATACTACATTGAGACCATTTCATGCATAAGTGATATCTTATTAAATTATGTTAGAATATGTTTTCCCTAAACATCATTAATTTTGAAAATCTCCAAAATTTGAATTACTTAAATAAAGAAGGAAATGAAAATATATGAAAAAGGATGAAGAATAAGATTTTATGGATAAATGGATGAAACCACATATCCCATTTAATTTAACTTTTAAATATAACCTCATATTAACAAAACGAGGAACAATAAAGCTAACATAAACATTAGGAATAAATGAATCCCCATTTGGAACAATAAGAGTTAGTTCTCTATCATTATAGAGATGATAATTATATGGGTGACATAAAAATGGTGAAATGTATATAATGAGAAAACCATAATTTTAAATTCATAACATATTCCCAAAAACCCTAATCCACATCTTGAACAATTCCAATAGGCTAAGGTTTATATCCCTTTTATAATGGTTGGAAAATATTTTTTTAAATAGTAATCAATAGACCCTAGTATCCTTATTTAGGAATTTGGATGACCTCTATATAGTGTGCACCCAAGGTGAATCTACAGGTGGTAACAACACCATTTTTGACATGTGAAAGTGAGCATTCTCCAAGCATTAATGTGATGTAAATAGTAATTATTCCTATGGTAATTGAGACTTTAATATCAATTGAATTATTCACATGATCTTAAAAAATTAAATTTGATATTTTTTACTTTAATATATATGAATTCAGAAAAAATAATTTTATGGAAAACGTGATGAACTGACTGGGATACCCTCAAAATACTAGCACCCAACTAGATCTATCACAAACCCAAAGGGCGTTCCTGATCCCCATGGGTGGAAACTAGAATCCAGACTAAAAACAATAAGTTGATGAATGATTTCACCCAACCTAAACTAACAAAATTGAATATTTAAAAAATAATATAGGAACAAAATTTGAGAAAATCATCTTCTATAACATATATAGAACAACAGAAGTGATAAAACTAAAAAGGTAGAAATAAAATATCTAAGAGGAATGTCAGATTGAAATGGGTGAAAAAAAATAGCTACACTAATAGTTAAATGGGATAATATAGAATAACTCCCACCATCTTAGCACCAGCTATCTAAACCAAAGTGAAAGAAGACTCATCCTCCTCACTACAAGCGTTGTCTTTCCTTACATCGAAATACATAACAAATTCTACACACACCAAGGTTGTGCATAGGGTGTTATCTAATAGACTTAGTAAGATCCCACACATGTATTTTATATCATGTCACTATATTATATACCAAACATGTTAAACTATAACTAAACATGTAAAGATCAATAGTTTAGTAGTTTTATATTAAAATAATTTCATAATAATATAATTCCCACATTTTCCACATTTAAAAATAATTTAGGTAAATCATTTTCAAAGAGTCTAGTATTAATATATTTCATGGTAGATATATCAATGAAAATAATGTATCAAATATCATATTAAATTCATGGGAGTAAAACAAAATAGAACAAGATAAAGCACATGTAACATCACTCTAAAGATCATATTATGTCCGGTTAGCTAGGAAAATCCAACATAATATAGATAATCTAGAAAACTTCAAGCCCCGAGACATGTGAATCGAGTCTATAGATCATAATAACACCCCTATAGGTGAACCCCTCAAAATATATAACAATACCCTAGAACTGAAGACCTAGAGTACATAATAAATCCCCATGAGAAATCCCCCCAAAAGTGGATAAGGCCAGGTACCACACCTTCCATGTAAGTACCCAATGCTTTCCATGTTCTCTATTTTCCAAGACAATTCATCAATCCATTTTCAACAATCCATTCCTAGAAAATAATTTCACAATACCATTTTATAATTCATTGAAAACACATTTTTTTATTTACCAAAAATAGGGGAATGAATATTATATCAAAAAGAATTTTCCCCATACTATAAAAAAATCATTTAATCATAAAATTTCATTTATAAATCAATTTCTCAAAACTATATTAATTAAATTTACCGAAAAATTCTTGATACAGAACCACCAATATCAAAAAATGGGTCACTCGCACCCAAAATGGGATCCACTAACAAGGAAGAACACACAATGAAAAGGTAGTCCCTAGAACCAATATACAAATCATAGAATTTATTCAATTGAAAATAATGTTTGGAAAAGTAGAAATATCACAAAATAACTCAACAGCACACACCCTCTATACCAAAAATAGAAAATAACCATCACCCATAACAAGATCACACAACTGATCTAGATATGAATCAAGAGAACCATCAGCAAGGGTCAATATATTAGATTACACAACTCAATGTTGGTATCCTGATAAAAGGAAATTAAGACAATTAAGAAAGGATTAATCACATCTAAATATGCCACACACAACCCTGATGATCCAAAATTTAATGAATTGATCTAGAAATAATAGAGGTTCCCAAAATTGTTGGAGGAGAGATATAGGTTAAAGAATGGAGGGATTCATCTAAATAATAATAAAAATCATCCAAGAAGGACACTAAGTAAAAAATAAAAACTTTTATATGGTTTTTAATCCCATTACAAGAAATGTAATCGATGGGTTTTATATACAGTAAACACCCCATAACCATTTTATTAAAAACATAAATTTTAAAAATATATATTGTTTAACGATTACACAACATGTACTCCATTCACACTGTGTACTAGGATTAAATCATATTCACTGTAGAAATTACACAGTTTGTATCCCCACTATAGGATCTGTATTTCACTTTCATAATGAAAAAAGTCATGTTTTTAGAAGAAAACCAAAAAATACCATCAGTATTCAATGAACTCTGGGATAACAGAATAAAAAATTTCATGTTTATTCCTAGACTACATTAATTCATAAAAATATACATCCCTAAAAATAAATTCATTTTTCCAAATAAAAGATATCTATGATCAGGATTCTATACACTCTCCTAAATAAATAGAAAAAATGTAAAGAGAAGGAAAATAACTAAAAGTGTGTAACAAGATGTTAAAAAATCCCTCACCATAATAATTTTTCCCTTGGGAAGTCATTTGGAAGAATAAATTTTGGTAGAGTAATGAGGCCACTAATCCCTCATCAATGACTCATGCTACCAAGTCTCATGATAATTTGATCTATGTCTCCATAACTGTAACATCCCAAACCTTATGAATCATTTAAGTACCAAAAATCTAAGAGTTGGCGTGTTTAAGGGGATTCACAGCTGTTTGTGGGAGATTTGATTTATTTCAATGGTGTTTCATTCCATCAGTTTTCTAAATTTATAGTTTACTAATAGTTATTCAATACAATGGTTTCATTCCAGTAATTTCTCAATTTTCTTGTTTTCTAATGGTGATCCATTCCAAAAACATTTTATTCCAATAGTTTTTCTGAATTTCCTGTTTTTCAATGGTGAGTCATTCCAACAGTGTGTCATTCCAAAAATTTTCCAAAATCCAATTTTACCAAAATCCAATTTTCTAATATTGATTCAATTTAATGGTGCGTAATTCCATTAATTTTCAAAAATAATAGTTTTTTAAGGGAGACTCATTCTGGAAGTGACTCATTCCCCTAATGGATCATCCTGATAGTGCTTTATCAAGAAACTCACTCATCATTGTGGTGGGTCATCCAGAAAGTGCCTCATCCTCGTCGTGTATCATGCTAGAATTGGCTCATCCTCATTTTGTCTCATCCATGATTTTCCTCGTCCTGTTGGTGGATCATTCTGGTGACGGCCGATATGGGCGATGGCTCATCCGAGAGGTGTTTTATCCTGGAAGTTTATCATTTCAGTGGTGCATCATCCGGGTAGTGGCTCATCATGGAAATGGATCATCCTAGAAGCGGCTCATTCTGGTGATGGCTCATCCTGGCAGTGACTCATCTTAGTGGTGACTCATCCTAGCAGTGACTCATCCTAACTATTTACAATTTACCCATAATTTTCATATTTTATAAAAATTACAAAATCTTTATTTTGACATATTTTATGAGGAAAATGTATTTTAATAACATAATTATTTATTTTTAAAACCATTTAAAAATAAATCAATAACATCATGAGTTATTATATGAGTCTGTATGCCTTTAAAATGATTACAAATGCATGGTTTAAATGAGGTCTTCCTTTGAGGGTCAACTAAATCATTTCAAATCATGTTAGTTTAGGATCTAGTCTTTATAAAGAAAAGATCTTCCCTTAATTTGTTCCTTCTTGTATCTATTAATACAAGAGGTTCCAAATCCTTATTCCATGGTGTTATAAAATGTGGTGCTACCTTTGGTCTGCACACCCCCTGAAGTAGTTTCCTTTAATATGCACCCCATTTTTGGGTGCATTAAGTTGGTGAAAGGATTCTTCCTTAAATATAGTATTTTCTATAATTTCATTTTATGTGTATCATAGAGGATTTGTTTATAATTTTTATTCAGGTCGATATAGTTGAATTTGAACTGATAAAGATAAAAAAATTGAATTAAATTAAATATAACGGGGCATCAACATGTGATGTGTGATATTATGAATTAATTGTCATTAAATGATGTTATAAATTTTATGCGATAATTTAACCACTAAAAACATTGTCATTGGTGGTCCATGATTTTCCTAATATATTGTAATCTTTGAAATTGTTAGGACCAAAAGGGGCCTAGATACCCTGAGAGGGGGATGAATTAGGGTATGGATATTCTATTTCAAAATTCTTCTTTCCACCCTGGATACTGACCTCTATATGATAAGGGTCACTTTGTTTTCTCTTATGAGTTTATGATGATCACTTCTTTTTATCTTTATTTGATGGTTATACATTAGATGAAATGGAGGGAAGCAACCAGGTAGACACAGTGATTTTTACTTGGTTCACCCTCACTGGGCTACATCCAAGGAACATGCAATGGCAATGTGCCACTGTACCAAATCCACTAAATCTCAATGCAAATAATGTTCAGTCTAGATTAGTTATATGCCCAAGCTCACTATCTTTACAATATTTATGGTTAGCTCACTGCTTCGCAAGGGTTATTCCTTGTTCCTCTCTCTTTTTCTCACTACCGGTAGAAAGGATAGCCTTCTTCCTCTTCCTTTGCTCACTGCACATGGAAAGGATCCACTCACAGTTTCTAGACCTATAGGTTTCTTCATTTTCATGAATACATGCATCCTCAACTATTGATAGATGCTCTGTTAAATTCCAACAATCATTTACTAATGAATACACATTTTCCTCTGATCACTAGGAAATTCCCTTGGAAATACATCCATAAAGCACCCTACTTCACGAGGCTCCCAATTTCACGAAGCTTAAACAAGCCTTCATGAAGCTCCAGCCTTTTTGAAAATCACTCTTGCAAATCTCAAGTCATCACAGAGAGACTTAGCTCATGTAGCTCACTGAGCCAACGTGGAGCTCAAAACTTTTGCAGAGCTAGAATAGCGACTATGATGCTCCTTCCTTTCATGAAGCACACTGCCTTCGTGAACTACTTTCACAAAACGAGATAAAATAATTTTTTTGAAAACTCCCACTACTTCTCTCAAGGTGGTTGATGCATATTTATAGGTTATTCCACCGACCCTCGAACCATCCATGCGAAGTCAGTGCCACGTCATCAAAAATCTTGAAGCTCTGAAATTTCTACATAAATTATCTCAAAATCGTGAAGCACCATGTAAATTTTCCAATCGAAGAGCTAGTCATAATCATAGAACATATCGTCAATTTCTTCACACCTTTTCCACAAATCTCCACTCATAATGTCCTTCACCACCACATATCTCTTCAACTCTACCATTCGTGAAGCTTGATGTAATTGTGAAGAATCAGCACCATCATTTTTCTAGTCTTTTCAAAATCCAATCCATGAAGCCTATCTTCTCAAAACTCATGCCTTTTCCATATTTAAATAATATCTTCAACGATATCCACTTTTCGTGATTCTCACCAAACTCTAAATTTTGGACGCCAAAAATTGGCAACAATTGGAAAATAGTGCCACATTTAACTTCACTTTTTGTACTACCTCCGGATCATCCATTACGTTGTCATGGATCATTGTCAAAATTTATCATCAACAACATCTCTGGAACTCGACAATTCACCATGGAAACCTACTTTGTCAACAAAAACAATCAACACAAAAATGATGCAATGTTACCTTGAGGAAATTTTTTCCCCAGAGAAATGCATGTAGTGTTGTTGTCGAAAAAAAACAATATGTAATTGGATAATCATGTATTTTCAGTTAATAAATTTATCGCCTTAGGATCTAATGGATTATGTTACAACACCCTAAATAAATGAATTAAAATTGAATAAGAGATCATTTTCTAAATCTAATTTTTTGTGTGTGGTGGAAAGAGATATTTTGTGTGTGGGGGAATTTGGAATGTTATAGATGAGCAGTGGGGTAACAATTAAAGGTGGTCTTGGATGGGGTTATTAGGTTGTCTCAATATTTTTCTTTCTATGTGTTGTTTATTAGGTGCCCAGTTTGTATGAGTGGTGAAAATAATAATCTTGGAATATAAACTTATATACTTGTTTTAGTGGAATGGGTAGGTAATGGATAATCATATAAATGTTCTAATAATAACTAAAGATAGAAAACAAATGATGGGTTGCATTTTTCTTTGGTGGGGTGGTACATTTAATATTGGCAGTGAGCGTGGCGGGCTTGTGAGTTGGTTGATGATCTACATGTAAACATATTTGTCATTTGTGGGAGGATTTATTTATTTTTATGTATATATTTTATTTTCCTTGTGATTTCTATTCACACACCACCTACATCAATCATTATATTCTAACACATTTATAGTCACACATGGGGTGTCATTCCCAATATACAGGTGGGAGGATGGCTGCCTGGCCACCCACTCTTCCCTGCTCCCTCATCCATGTGATAATGGCTCATGTGTCTTCATTCAAGGTGTGAGGTGTGGTCCCAGGTATCTTCGATATGAGTGGTGCTATTTTGTCCCATATGTCTTTGGGATGAGATTCGAAGTGTGGCACAGGTGTTTGCGGGAAGGATGTGATGTGATGTGATGTAATGTTTGGACCAGTTGTGTGTAGGAAATATTTGTTGTGAGGTGTATCCCATTTGTGTGTGGGAGTGAAGTGATGTGATATATTCCCAAGAGGTGGCCACATCGAGACATTTTCAATTGGGTTGTGAGAGTGGATAATCAGTGGAAAATTTTTCTGGAGTTCCCTATCATCGATGTTCTTTATATTATACTGTATTATTTGCTGTGTTATCTAGTGAGTGAGCCTTGGTGAGGATGGGGTTATGGTTAGTCTACGATTTAGGAGTTTTTCGTTCTGTTATTTTCTCATGGGTGAATTAGTATCCTCTTTTCATTTACACATGATAGATTTTGGTTTTTCTAACAAGTATATATGTATAATCACCCTACATATATAAAAGTTTTTTTTCAGGTTTGCAAGAAGATTATATAGAACTTATTGGAATTACTGTCATCGACTTTGGGATAGTTTTTGTTTAGATTCTTAATTTTATTCTTGGTATTTACTATTATGAACTTTAATCAGAAATGGTTTCATTTATTTATGCATTATGGGATGTTTTTTTGTCTTATTATATATATTTCAATGATTTGATTATGTTTGATTCATCCTATATCCATATCGTGTATCCTTATAATGGGCAATGCCTCTTATATTGTGAGATTTGTATACCCTTGGTTCTAGTCCCCATCCTACAGCCTAATGGAGGTGGGAATCAAGGGTTATTATCTCTATACCCCCATTTTTGTATATTTTGTTAGAGGGGTTCATGAAATATTTGTATCGAGGGTGATAGTTGAGAGATAGGGTGGAGTCCAAAGTTAGGAACCATGAGGAATGCATTGGTTGGTATGAAAATAGTGTCATTTGTCCTAGGTGCATGATATATGTGAGGGAGGCTAGCTAGAAAATGGGATTTTAAAGTCCCCCATGATCAAGTGAATGGACTCTAAGCTTATTTAACGACAATGTGTGATTGTAATACATACAAAGTAGAGACCTAGGAGAGGTACATGAATCATAATGACTTTTTTTTGAATTGGGTTATTTGGGGAAACTAAAAATAGGTTAAGTTAATTAAATGTATTACAATTAATTTAAATATATCATAATAAAAATCCATTCTACTGGGCTTAAGAAATAATTGTTTTTTCATACAACTATGGCCCATGTTAGTCTTCCAAAATGGATATGGTGGTGGATGTTAAACATACTAACCCAGTTGATCGGTAAAGGGTAGATCTGGATGCGGATGATGACCAGTGGTAGAGAATGTTGTGTGATTTTCAGTGGATGCTTTGGTAATGTACGAGGGCATCATTTGTGATATGGAAATAGAGAGTTTTCTAGAGGATCATGGTATCTCTTTCAATTTTATTCAAAATCTATAAGAGCAAAGGGTTACTTTAGTGGTTAGTCATATGCAAGGAGTTGTATGTTAGTGGTGGAAATTTTACCATTGTTAGGAGAGGGTAGAAGATGTTTGAAGGACCAATTTATAGAATGATTTTTAGGTAGTGGTCCCATCATTAACCATGAAGTTTGAGAATAGGTAAAAGATACTCTCGCTTTAGTAGGGTAATATGTGTAATGGGATCTTTGGATTAATTTCATCGTCCTTTTATGCTTTTCCCAATTTCATTTTTATGATGAGGATCCCCAAGTGAGATATCTTATGGAGGAATGTTGTCCTTCAATCTAGTATTAAGATAAACCTTTTACATTTCCAATATACCTGATGGATTAGAAGAAGGAAGATGTGATTATGTGGATTCACTCATGAAGAGGTTTTACCAGAGAGGGGAACCAACTGGAATACATATGGAGTAGAGTTTCCAGTAGAATGCCTCGGGTGTTGGGACCTTTGAGATTTCGATGATCCAGGAGTCGAACTTGGTTGCTTACCTTTCAGTCTTGTAGATTCCATACATTTCTTTTGGGTTTGAGGCTGATGTTTTTCTTATGTGGTTTTTGTGATCATCATTATAAATAGTACTAAGTAGTTTCTCAAGCTTAGTTTGGTCATGGTAGATAGGTTCAATGTCAGCCTCAATTGCAGTTACCAAAGATTCAATTCCAACAAAAGGGGAAGCAGGCATATGGTCCAACTAGGGTAGATGAGGCTCTCAAATTCCAACCTAAAGACCTCCCTCAAGTTTAGGAACCATCACCCAAGTGTTTTCATGGATGCATCCATTAGGAGAGATGCATGGGAGATGATCATGGTTAGTTACATGTAGTGGAGGTAGCAATACCAGATGGGACGTGGATCGTTGGAGGTATTATAATTTTATCATCTACGCTTGTCTCTTATTTTTTTTATTCTGGATATTCTCACTTATTTTTTTCACCCACACTATTCCAATCTCTTTGACGAGACAGGTAATGGATTTCTATGAATTTTGTGTTGACGATGCCAATTTGAGACCAGACCAGTTTTCATAATCTGTGTCTGGGATGTGCAAAAATGATGGGACACCATCATTCATGTCTGGAACTTATCTTATTTGAGATGTATCTATATGATTCCATTCATAGAATAGGTAGGCTGTATTCTTTGCATACTATTATTGATTAATTTTGGAGGAGAATAATGTTCTCGAACAGGGATGGCCCACACTAAAATTTTACTAGCATGTGCAGACTCCAGGTGGGAAAATACATATAGAGTCCCTTATTTCATTGGTGGATATATCTTTATATAGAAACAATAGACCCATGGGAAAAGTAGGATCCCAAATTTTTCAATTAATTCCTATATGTTTTCCCCAAGGAGTTTGTTACACTGCCTCATAAATGCGACATTGAGTTTGGGATAGAATTATACCCCGATGGTTTTTTGATTATAATGGATCCTTATCATAGGAGCCTTCTATGATATGGGAGTTAAGGATACAGAATGATAATCTGATATAGATGGATTTTATAAATCATAGTGTGTCTATATGTGGTTCTCTGGTGTTGTTCACCAAGAAGGTGGATGGTAGTGTGAGGTTATGTAAAGAATATTAGAGGTTTAATCTAATTAAAATCAAGAATCCTTAACCACTTATGAGTCATGATCTTTTTAACTTGTTGAGAGGGTCCAATTGCTTTTCAATGATTGAATTTTGGAATCTATATCACCATTTAAAGGTAATGGTTGGTTTTATCATGAAGACTAACTTCAAATACAAGTATAAGAACATCGAATCTGTAGTCAGGTCATTTGGTGTTATGAATGCACCAGTCGCATTTATGGGGATCTTGAACTCTAGGTTTCATGAATTTCTATTCCAGTTCATAATCATATTCATCACTGATATCTGGATATACTCAATATCAAAATAAGATCTTATAATGTATCATTGATCTATCATTTAGGTCTTCAATGCCACCAGTTCTATGGAAAGATGTCCAATTGTTTGTTTTAGACATGAGAGGTTTGTTTCCATGGACATGTGGAGTCTTAGTAACGTGTGGTAGTTGGGCCAAACAGGCCGATGTATTTTTTTTCTGCAAACACCCAACAATGAGGTTGGGGCTCATATATTTCTTGGTCTCACAGGGTATTATCAAAGGTTTGTGACAGATTTTTGTAGATTTGCAACACCATTGACAACTTCGACCAAGAAAGACCAATATAATTTTTGGATTTTTCAGTTCTAGGAATCATTCAGTTACTTGAAGTGGAATATGGTCAGTTCTATAGTTATTCAAATACTAGAGGAGGGTGTGTGTTTAGAGGTCTTCAATGATTGGTCCTGTCTACAATTATGGTGCATCCTGATGCAACAAATGGAAGTGATCTCTTATATATCTATGGATTTCCACCCTCACAAATGAAACTATACCACCCATGATTTAGATATATTATAAGTTGTGTTTTCACTAATGTTTTGGCGACATTGCATCATAGGGGAGCACATTTTGGACTTCACAGATCACAAGAGTTTAAGGTATGCCTTTTCTCTATGAGATCTGAATCTGTGGAAGTGATGGTAGATGGACTTTCATCAAAAATATGATTTTGATATCCCTTACACCTCATGAAAGGATAATGTCGCGGATGATTCTTAGAGTATAAATTCATAGGAAGATGTTGTTTGGGAGTCTGTAGATGCTTGGATATCGATGGTGGAGTTTAAATCCCTACACCTAGATAAAAGGGAGGATGATGGTAAAGGCTATTTCTTCAAATAATGGATCATTATAATCTGATACTACAAGTAGAGGAGTCTTAGAATAAAGAAATAGAGGAATAGGTGTGTCATGCTCATTACTTTCATGGTGATTATCTATAGGGGTGGTAAGAAGATGGGAAGAACAAGATGTATTTTCATAAGAATGTGTTTTTTCTGATAAAGATGTCTAAGGGAGTCCTTCACGAGTTTCCTAGATCACCTTTGGTAGTACCCCTATGTGTTCAAAAAAATGTATCATGGCTTGAGGATGCAGTTTTGGTTTCTCGGGATGAAATGGGTAGTAGAAGAGTATGTATAAATGTTCTTGGATTTCCAATAAGTAAAGGCAGAGTATCATGTTTCTGGTGGATTTTTCGCATCCCATGGAATTTACCTAGTAGAAATGGGATGAAATAATGATGGATTTAATCATAGGGTTACCTATAACTAAAGGAGGTATTGATGTTATCTGGGTGGTCTTGGATCAATTGTTGAAATGATCTCACTTTTTAGCAATCAAAGGTTAGACCACTATGGATGATTGGGCTAAGAGGTATAATTATGTAGTACTGTGGCTACATGGGGTTCTAAGGTTCATTGTATCATATCAAGATTCAAATTTTCCCCTCCATGTGTCTGGAGTGGATTGCTTCACGCTTTTGAACTTTGTTAAGACTCATCAGTACTTTCCACCACCAGACAGATGGACCGATGGAACGGATCTTCTAGACACTATAGAAAATATTGAAGGAATGATTCTTGTACATTGAAAAATCATGGTCCCAAAAACTACCTATGTTTGAGTTATCTTATAATAACAGTTATCACTCCTCCGATGTCATGGATCCATTTGTGTCATTGTATGATAATCTATTTCATTCTCTATTGTGATTGAAGGTATTTGGGGATATAAAAGTTATTGGTCCTCAGGTGATGTAGAGAACAACAAAGAAGGTTATGTTAGTTCATGAGAGGATAAAATAATCACCATACCAGAAGAAGAATTATGATTATTAAAGGTATAGGCCCCTATATTTTATGGTTTGAAATCATGTTTTCTGGAAGGTTTCCCCTCTACACAGGTAGAGGAGATTCATGAAGTTATGTGAGATCTCTCCCCATTTTGTTTGACCTTATGAGGTTTTAGGTTAATTTGGTGAGGTGGAATATTGGTTGGCCTTACTACCGTGGCTAGGTAGGATCTATGATGTTTTCATTATTTCTCAGTTCTTTTGATATCTTCACGAAGAATCCCATGCCATTGACTATGGAGAGTTGGATATTTAGTATGATGTGATGTTCATTGATAATCCATTATAGATCCAAGAATGTCGAGAAATTTTTATGAGACATTCTCCTTGTCCATGTTCTATGGAGGCATGGTCTCATTATTGAATGTACTTGGGAGTGTAAGATGCAGATAAAAACCCATTAACCCTAATTTTTTTGAGTTTCCCTTCTCTATGTTATTATTCATGTGTTTTTCATACATTGGTTTTTTATGATACATATTGTCATAACCTTGATGTTATTTTTGTTTTTTTCATTTGTGATGGGGTACTTACCTAAAGAAAATTAAATACCTAATTCCTAATCAAAATCCATTTTTCAATGATGTGATTAAACTCATTTGGGTGAGTTTGTGCCTCCTAGAGTGGGTAATATCATGACATAGACGATAAAATTCCCTTATTCTTATGTTTAGGGAAGTATGTTTTTTTTAGTTTCTATGGGTTCTTAGGATAATATTTTTTTGATTGTAGTGTTTTAGGTTTAATGAGATCCTGAAGAGGTAACACTAGAGATGGATTTCTGGATTATTCTAAAACTATTTATAGGTTGGTTTTAAATTCTAGAAGGATATAATTGTTTTAAGGGTATCTTGTGTAATGTCTCAATCATTATGAACTATTATATTACCAAAAAACACGATAATTGCGGTGTCTAGGGGGATTCCAAGATGTTTTTGGGACATGTGAGTCACTCAAATAGTGTCTCATTCCAACAGTTTTCTGAATTTCTTATTTTCCAAATATGATTCATTCCATTGGTGTTTCATTCTAACAATTTCCCAAAATTTAAATTTTACACTGGTGAGCCATTCCAATTTTTTGTCATTCCAATTTTTTTTTTGAATTTCCTTATTTTCCAAAGATGTTTCAGACCAATAGTGTGTCATTTCAATAGTTTTCAAAAAATTTAGCTTTCCAATGCTGATTCATTTCAAAAAATCTGTCATTCCAATAGTTTTATGAATTTTCAATTTTCCAATGGGGATTCATTTTGGTGATGACTCATTTTGGCAGTGGCTCATCCTGGTGGTGTCTCATTCTAGAGGTGACACATGCTGGCAGTGAATCATTCCTAGTGGTGGATCATTCTAGTGGTGTATTAATTAATAAGAGGATCATTATGATGGTTTCTCATTCTAGTAGTGTCTCATTTGGTGGTGGATCATTCTGGTCATGCCTCGTACCGTCAGTGGCTCATCCCGGTGGTGGATCATCCCTGCGGTGGATCTTGATGGTGGATAATATTTATAGTTGATCATCCAAATATTATCTCATCCTAATTATCACTCATCTCATAGGTTTCTCATCCTAGTTATAGCTCATCCCAGTAATGGATCATCATGGTAATGATACATCCTCATAGATTTCTATCTTTCAATAATTTACTAGTTTTTTCTAAAAAATTACCGAACCATCGTTTTGATGTATTTAATGAATTAAAATGAGTTTAGTAACATAATTAATGATTTTTAAATCCATTTAAAAATAGGTCAACCATATCATGAGTTTCAAAAATAGTATATATTCCTTTAAAACGTTTATAACATCTTCTTATAGTGAGATACACTTTCAATTTTCAACTAACCAATTCTAAATCTCTTTAGTTTCTGATCTAGTATTTCTAATGCAAAGATATTTTCTTCATTCATATATTCTTCATTACCTTGATAATGGAGGTTCCAAATCCTTTTCCCTTGGAGTTCTAGAACGTGATGTTAAAGTGGTTTTGAGTCTCCCCCCCTGAAGTAGTTCCTCCAATACCCACCCCTTATTTTGGTGCAGAAAGTTAATGAATGGATTTTTACTTATAGGTAAGATTTTACATTTATTATTTTCATGGGTATCCTAAAGGATGAGTTTATAATTTTTATTTACATGTATATGGTTTAATCAAGACTAAGAAAGATAAATTAATTTTTTGAAATTAAATATAAAGGGTTAGGTGAATGTGATGTGTGAACTTATGGATTCATTATTATTTATTAATGTTATGAATTGTATGGTATAAGTTAGCCACTAGAAATCATGTCCATTGGTGGTAATTTCTTTAACTTATATCATGTAAAAGACGGAATTAATGTTGTGTGGTTTCTAACAAACATGTAATCTGTAATTGGCTAATCATGTATAGTTCATTAATGTATTAAATTCCCTAGGAACATATAGCTTCTGTGATAGCACTCTAAATTAATAAATTGAAGACAAATAAGAATTAATTTTATAAATATAAATATGTGTTGTGTTATGGAATGAAATATATTGTGTGTGTTGGATGTGGGGACAATATGGTTGAGAAGTGGGCCTGCAATGAAAGGTGGTGGTAGATGTGGTTTTTGTGTTGTTTCAATATAATTCAGGCTACACATTGTTTTGTTTTAGGTTCTTCGTTGGTATGGATATTTATTATAATGTTCTTATAATATAAATATATGTATATTTTTTAGTGGAAAGGGTTTGTAATGGAGAAACTCTAAAATTGTTTAATAATAATTAAATACTGAAAACAAATGGTGTCTTGCATTCTTCTTTTGTGGGGTAATTAATTTTGTATTGGTATCAGACATGGGGGAACATGTGATTTAGGTGGTTATCTTCTTGGAAACCTATAGGTAGGGTTTTTTTGTATTTTTATATATGTATGTATTGATTTTTCTTTCCTTGTGATTTCTACACGCACTGCACCCACGTCAATCACTATGTTTCGATAGCCGCACAATCCAACGGGGGGGGGGGGGGGGTTCCTTTCCCGACATCTAGGTTTTTGATTTTTATAAGCATCGTACCCACACCAATCACTAAGTTCCAATAGCCTCACAATCATGTGGTGGGGGGTGACTTTCCCAGCATCCTGATGGAGTGATGGATGAGTGGGAACCCTCTTTTCTCTACTTCCCCTTCTAGGTGATAATGGCCCTGGTGTATTTGGGTGTGTTGTGAGTTGGGGTTCTTGGTGTCTTCTAGGTGAGCTGGAATGTGTTTTCCTTTGTGTCTTTGAGATGAGACTTGATGTTTGAACCTGATATATGTGGGTTTGATGCAATGTAATGTGATGTGAATTGTGGTCAATGTGTCCATGGGTGATATGTTTTGTGAGGTGTGGCCCAGATGGGTGTAGGAATGATGTGATGAGATATATTCGAAAGAGGTGGGAGTGCCAGGATGTTCTCTATTCGAGTCTGAGAGTGGTTAATCTGGGGGAAAGTGGTACAGGGTTCCCTATCAAGAATTTTCATTATATTATATTACATTATTTGGATGTGTTAATTGGAAAGTGAACCTTGGTGAGGTTGAGTTATGGTTAGCATACCTATTAGGTGTTGTTTGGTTCTACTTTTTCCCAAGGGTTCATTATTATGCGCCTATCACTTGTGCATAGAAGACTTTTGATTTTCTTCTGAGTATACTTCTATGCTCACCCTACATATATGAACACGTTTTTTGGTTTCCAATAGTATTACATGGACTCTGTTGGGTATTACTAGCACAAAACATGGGATATTTTATGATTCGCTGCTTAGTTTTATTTTGGGTTATTAATCATGTGAACATCTATCTGTAATAGTTTCATTTAGTCATGTATTGTGGGATGGGTTTTCGTTTTCTTATACATATATCATGGAGTATATTGTGGTTGATTAATCCTATTTCTCTATCTTGTTTCCTTATAATGTGTAATTCCTCCCATATTGTGATATTTGTACATAATTTGTGTTAGTTTCCAACATGGGGCCTACTGGAGGTAGGATATGGGGGTTCCTTATCTCTCTGCCCTAATTGATGAATCTTTGGTGGGAGGGGGTCATGAATATAATACTCTATCCAATAGAATTGATTTCCAATGAAACAATTCCACTAGAGAGTAAATAATCACCTCTAGCTGATTAACAATATAAATTTCTAGATCCAAATTAGAACAGAAGAGGGATAAAGTTGTCATTTCACGAGATATGATTTTGGGAAAAAATCATGAATTCATATCAATGGAATCATCAATTTCAACCATTATGAAACTGTCCCAAGCTGCAATGTGACCTTGAATGGTCTAACATATCTCAGATCCAACTTTCCATGTTTTCCAAGCTGGTAGTTGCTCAACCAAAGAGAAACATTCAATATAACCAGTTCAACTATGTAAAACTCAAAAGGAAACAATTATTGATTTGTATAAGTTTTATTTCAACTATGATCTTTTAATAGAAACCGGAGTACATCCATAATATTCACTAATATATCCTAGTCCAATCTAGATGTCACCAATGAATCTTCACAGAACTCATCCAAACAAATATATGCAATGGACAAGTGACATTACAGAGAATTTAAAGGGGAAATTCTAATCAAAAAATGATAAATGTTGTTATAAAAACACAACCATTCCCATATGGATATCCCAAGATCCACAAAAATTCAAGACATAGCCACAAAGCATATACTACAGGATATGAATAGATATGTCTATCTCCCCATCTTTTTATGGATGATAATATGTACTTAATCTGACCCGAGTCTCCACAACCTCTTGGATATTCCTCTAGATCATCAAAGTAAAACTATGATCCCAATCTGAAACAATGGTATAAAGAACCCCATATTACCTCAAAACCTCCTACACATACAGATTACCTAGATATTCAACTTTAGTGGTATTGCTGATCAGAATTAAAAGAGGTAACATTTTTAACTGATCAATCACCACCCATAAAATATTCTTACAATGGGGAGTCCAGGTAATCAAACAATGAAATCCATGGATACCTCATCCCATTTCCAAATGGTGTGTAAAAGATTCCAGATCAAACCAAATGGTTTCAAATGCTCTTCCTTTATCTTTTGGAATGTGTAAAAATGAAACACATAATCAACAATTTCACACTTCTTACATGGCCACCAGAAATATCATCTCGTGTCATATTAAATCATCATTGTGGATATATGAATGTACCACAATGAAACATGAAAACATTAACTAATCTTATCATAGATTCTAGAATGATAAATGATCCATAAAATGGAGAATACTATCTAAAGATAAAGAACATCCATAAACAGTCGCCCCTCCATATAGGGTGTCTCGTATTCATCTTGTCCCATCATCCTAATACTGAATCTACAGAATATAATCAAGGAGAGATTATGATAATTGAAAACTAGTAAGAACCATCCCTAAAACATCATCATGATCTTCGAGTTTCAAATTAGTTAAATCCCTTTATGGAACCACTCTTCTTTTAGATTAAAAATAGCATGTGATGTCACTTTTCAATTAAGATCATTTGTAATGACATCCTCCTTCCCCAAGGTATAGGTGATGTCATCGTAAAATGTCTAAAGGTATTCCACCCACCTCCCCCATATGAGATTCTTGTATTTCTTATAAAATATATATCTAAAAATCCTATTATCAAAAAGGACTATGAAACTCTCTTTAAATAATAAGGCCACTAATATTTATGTAAATGAATAACCGCTACAAGATTTAAATCATGTGTGGGGTAATTATTCTCATTAAGTAAAATTTGATGGGATCCTTGAGACACTACACAATCATTATACATGAGAACACAACCAAAAATTGTTCTATATGCATCATAAGAAACCACATTTCCATTAATGGGATTAGGTAAGATCATAATATGATAAAATATTAGAAGTATTGTTAGCTCATTGAAAGAATACATATACATTTCCCCACATGTGAATTTCACCCCTTTCCTAGTAAGAGTATTCAAAGGTTATCGAAACATTTATAAAAAATTAAACAATAAGTACTATCCAGTAATACTAAGGAATATCTGAATCTTAGAGACATTCCATGGTTCTTATCTTAATAAGACAACATTATCTTTATCAGGATTAACTAATAATCTATGTTAAAAAATCAGATGACCTAAGAACATCAAATATTTAATCTAGAAAATACATTTCAAAATATATCAATAGAAATATTGAATCCTCAATATTTCAAAAACAAAACTCATATGGTGCTCATGTTTATGATCATATCTTTAATTAATAAAAATATCTTCCATGAAATCTACCAAATATGTGTTGTGAAAGTGATTGAATATCACATTCATCAAATCTATAAAAAATACCACTTGTTAGACCAAATGGCATTAAAACATATTTAAAATGGAAATACATGATCTTAAAAACCATCTTCGGTATACCACATTCTCGAACTCTGAGATTATGATACATGAATAAAGGTCATTCTTTGAAATCCATTTCCCAACATTTACTGATAAATAATCCACAAGAAGAAAATGGTACTTCATCTAAATCAATATCCATCAAATATTCCAACTAAATCTTGATCTCTTTTAGCTATACTAGTTCCATAATATTGAATTTATCAAAATAGGTCGTGCAACTAGAACCAGGTCAATCATAAACTCTACTTACCTATCTAGTGAAAGAATGGTGAAATAATCTTAGAACACTCTAGGAAAATCTGAAAAAATAATAATAGAAAGATCAACAATAGAGAAAATGTCATCATGTAAAACTACTATAGATGACAACAAACTCATGAGATATGGGCAGTATTGTCCTATGCAACCATAACTCAGATCCCACTCACCATGAAACTAACATTATCTCCCATTTTCCTATGCATAGTGATAAAAAGTCCAATCTAAACAAATTATGCTATTAATAGATCTAGATCATGAATAAGAAAATCCCATACTAACATCCCACTAGCTGTCAATAGTGAACAAGTCGCACACTGAAAACCCAACACCTTAATCCTTCAATAAGGTGACACTAACTCCATAACAAAGAATATGACCCCCATTGGAAGTTTAATCATATAATGAAAATGGCTAGATATAAACGAGTGTAGAGTAGTAATATTAAATAAATAAATTGCTTATGTAGAATCAAAACATATGCTACATTTCACTATCAATGTACCCACATCTAAATCCATATAAAACTAATGTACTACATGAATGTACTTCACTCCTAAGGTATGTTGTTGGATCATTGTAGTATTTAACGCATATGATTACACCACAGTATCCATTGAAGCTAACGATACCAGACCAGATCATGGTGTAGATGTATCCTGAAAGAAACACTGCATATGAACATAACATCCACAACTATTACACATATATATAGTTGAAGGGAATTTACTATAAGTGTGTCTGAATATTACAAATTGATAGATGATTATAGTCAACCACTAGATACAATTGGAGGTGCAAAATAGGCAAACTACGAGGAACCACCACCACCACTCCTATAATGATCTTTCAGCTTTCTCTTTTCCCCTATCATGCCACTGAATCTACAACTAGGTGGAAGATAGGGAGAGAAATATTCATCCATTCCTTTTAGATTAATTTATACCATCATATCCATGTCTAATGTCTCTTCATAAGTTGAAAGCTTCAGTATAAATAACTGGGACATTATATCTGGTCACCAACCCTATAGGAACATCTGAGATTTTAGTTGGTCATTACTTATATCGTCTAGTGCATGATGGCCCTTCTTTTAAAATCTATTATTGTACATCAACATTGAATTCTCTCCCTTTTGCAAAAAGATGACGTCTAGATACTCTTCCATCATAAACCGCTCTATACCAAACTTATATAATAAGGATGAATCAAATCCATTTTATTCCAATACCACATGTATATCTACCAATACCATGAAACACCACCAATTCTTATTGGGACCATGAAGCATGAATGCCGATCACATCACCATGATACTATCCGGTGTATATAGGAAGTTAATGATCTTACTAATCATGGGAATACAGTCCTCTACCTATTTAGGTTTATTCAATCCTTTAATGTATCGTGTATTTTAAAGAAATAACTCCCAATTTCAATCCCTATATTTTATAGCTTATGAATATACCTCAAGAACAATATCCTGGAATTCTGACACATTTTGACTGCCAACATGAACTACCCGCATGAGAGCCTCGAAAAAATTATGATCAAGGGGTGGATTCTATTGAGGGGAATAAAATTCACTCACTAGAGGTGCTCATGGAACATGTCCTGAAGTCACACTATTGAACACAAAAATAGAAGAATTGATAAGACATTGAATAATTTATATTCAAACCAGAAAACCCATAATAAAAAAACATAATATAACATCAAGACTCGAAGTAGGAGAAACAAATACCTACATCTCCTTGTAACTTGTGTCTCATCATGACAATGGCTATCCAAACACTCATTATAACCTAAATATCATGTTTTGAGAATCCTATCACCAGTCTACCACATGTTACAGGATAACGAATCATAAGTACAAACCTAGATATAATACCATTTTATAAAAAAAATGTCCCAGATACCATCTCAATAATATCTCTCAAACTAATCAGTAACAAACCATAAGGGCATTCCCAATCCCTATAGGCTAGTGTCTAGTTCCCAACATTTAAATAATAAGAGGAGGGAATAATTTCTCCCATACTAAAGCTACAACATGGAATATTTAAAGAATGGAGAGTTGAAATGTTGAAGAGATACATATATTACATAATAACTAGAGATAAATGTAACTGATACAACTAGAAATATATTTGAACAATCTCTAAGAGACAAGTCCAATAACAAATGATGAAAAAAACATCTACCCTGATAGCTCCATGCGTTAGCATGGCCAAAATACCACCATCTCACCACCAGTTACCCAAAACCTATTGAAAGAAAATATCACCACCTCATTGTGGCACCTTTCCTTTCCCTACATCGAAATGCCTAATGAGGTCTACTCACCACTGAAGGGGTGAACAAGGTGTTACCTAACAGACATAGTAGTATCCTATAAAAATATTATATATAATAATACTTTCCTAATAAATTATAAGGAAAAAAGAACTGATAAATTTTTTACATATTTTTTGTCAAAAGCATGGAAAAACAATTAAATTTCCCCTTTTTCACATTTCCAATTGAAGCAGGAAAATTAGCTGGAAATCATTTTACATCCTTATATATCGAGGAAGATATATTAAAGAAATAAAGGTATCACATATCATATCAAATCTATTGATGTAAAAAAACAATAGTACAAGCTATACAATATGTAGTATCACTCCATTGATCATACTAGTTTCGGATTTCTAGGACAGTGAAACCTAACATTGAAAATTCCACACAAATCAGGCCTCAAGACATATGCATTAAGTATATAGATAAAAGTAACAACCTAGAAAGAAACCCCCAAAAAGTCTAACAAATCCCTCGAACAATAGGCCTAAATAGGTGAGTAAAACCCCATGAGAAAACCCTCGATAATGGATGAAGCCTATTACTAAACTTGCAACCTAAGAAACCAAGGATTCCCCTGACATAATTTTTCCAAACCAATTCATCAATTTTTTTTTTAAAACTATGATTTGAAAAAATTTAAAAAATCCATTTCAAAATGGATTTTAAATAAAAGTCATTCCCCAAATCTAGGGGAAACCATACTTATTCAAAAACACTTTTCTATACAAGAAAAATAAAACTATTCAATTAGGATATTTATTTTATAAAATAATTTTACTAGAACAATGTAACGTAATTCACCAACATAGGCTAAATATGGAAGCACCTACCTCAAAAAAATTTCATAATTTCATTTATTGGGATCCATTAATAGGGAAAAAATTATAAAATATGATATTGAACAAATATACACATCTTGGAACTGACTCTATTTAAAAAAGGGTCATTGAAGAGGAAGGATCACAACATACCTAAAAAAATGAACACCTACCACACCATAACCAACAAATAATTATCCCCCAAAAGAAAATCACGCAATAGATCTAGAAAAGAATCAAAAGAAACATTATCACATATTAATGGATCTGATAACATAATTAAATGCTTATACTACAATCAAAGGAAATGAGGAACCTTATGGGATTACTCACATAGAGAGACATCATGCACAAATTTGAAGATAAAATGCCAAAAAAATCATTCTTGAATGATGAGAGGTTCCAAAAATCATTAGGGGAGAGATCCAGGTAAAAAGAAAGGAGGGTTTCAGTAGAATAATAATGAAAATCATCAAATCATCGCCCAAAATCCAAATTTATGACATTTATACATCATGTAATCTCATTATAGGTCATATAATCCATGGGTTCTATATACACAAGAAATAAGTTGTTGTCGTTTTTTAAAAACACACATCTTAACATCACATGGTGTGTACTCCCTTTACGAAGTGTACTAGTTTCATGAAATCTTAACTACAAAAATTTCATGAATGTAATACTACTACACAATGTGTATTTCTCATGAAGTCTACAGAAATTATAGTTTTCAATATAAAAACAAAAATCACATTAGAAATTCTTACAATTTTGGTCGAACCCTAAAAAATTATTATATGTCCATAAATAGACTCCATTAATTCATACAAATATACAATCATGAACTTGTCATCACAAATTCCCTTCATCCTCATGAGTCACAAGACACACCCGTTTATAGAGGGAAAATGTAAAGATAATAAAAATACCTGAAAGTTAGCATGTGATGTTATATAAATATAATGTTCAAATGGATTATAATTTATAAAAAATCATATATGGATGCCTCTACAAGACATAACTTTTAATTGTTTCATTCCATGAAGTGGTTATTTACCATAATTTTGTTTTTAGGGGTTTTATAATATAATATCATTTCATCCTCCCTCACGGTGAATATAGTTTCCTAAAAGAGATATTCAGAACTTCTAATTTCACAAAGGAAAAAATATCTTGTCATCTTTGAGGAACATTACGTTAAAAGGGATTATATTTCTAGAGAATGTGTAAGATCGTTATGTACAATGATTGGTCATTTTTTCTACGTCTAGGGCACTTGGGTTGTAACACCTTGATTATTATTAAAGAAAATTTTATTAAATTGTGTATTTTATGTTAAACAATGAGGATAAATTTCTAGTGAAATATAATTTTTTAAATTTATTATTTTTAATAACATATAGTACTTGAAACCTGGAGTATTAATGAACTATAATAAGGTATACCATTATATCCTATCTATTAAATTGTTGGGTATGAATATGACTAAATAAATTATGAAAATTAAATTATTTACAAATATATAAATTAAATTCAATATATTTATATTGATATTAAAATAAAATAATAATCTTTTGAAAGAAGAATAAATGTTTTCTTAAAAACCATATTTTTTGAAAAAATTGTTTTACAAAGCATGGTACAGATACATTAATATAATTTTTACAACTTTTAAAAAATTTATTCTAAAATATTTACTTAATTTTTTAATTCTGAATATCAAAATTATCTTAGGGAGAAATTTTGGGTTTCTTAGATAATATTAATTTTTAATGAATAGTGAAGAAATACACATTTATGTAAAAATGTCATTTATTTTGAATAAAATTAGTAATTAAAATTTACATTTGTAATATGATTAAAATTAATTTAATTAATATTTATTGGAATTTAATATAATTAATTTAATTTTAATCATCTATATATTGGATTTTATAATAACTTTAATTTTTGGGTTTAAAAATGGTATTTTTCTGAAAGCTTTTTTAAAGTGCATAATGTTTCTACATTTTCATTAATTTGAAACCCCTAATTATTCATTATTTAAATTAAATATATATATTATAAACATTTAAATATATATTTAAATATATATAATTCTTATTATTGTTCATAGAGTTAAAATAGAATCATCTTTTTTCTCAAAAAAATTAGCCTCTTGAAAATCATATTTTTCATCGCGTCTGTGAGTTTGATTTTAAATTAAATTATACAAGTTATGTTGATTAATTTTTTTAAAATTTTTTAAATATTTTGAATCATATTTAATTATATTATCTAATAATTTGATCTTATTTTTTGTCATAATGAACAATGAAAACAGAAAAAATCTTTTACCGCCATTAAGGTAAAGATGAATTTATGGAGGGTTAAACTAAAAAATAAGGGTCAAAATAACATCATAAATTGTCTAAAATATATTGGTTGAAAATACTTGGATCTTATGTTATCTAATTATTTATAATTTTATATTTTGGAACCTTTTTAAATTTTTAAAATAGTGGTATAACTTTTTCTTTTTAAAAATTATAAATGTACCACTGACGACACTTATAAAAGGCCTCCCCAAATCTTCTCCTCTTCACAACTTCAAAACCTTTTGGTTAAGAAAATATCTTCAAAAATAAAATAAAAAAATTACTAACCACATACTTTAATCATTATTGTGATCATAAATTCTCCCTATGAAGGATTTTGGTGTTATTCTAAGGAGGATGATTGAAGAAGAGTAATCATGATTAGCCAAGAATATATAATTTATTTATTCTTACACACCATTAAAATATTTTTAAATCATGATCTTACAATAATAAAATAATTTAACATATAATTAAAAATTATTTTGTTAATGTAATAACATAAATTAATCTCCTCCTCAATCAAATGAGTTATCGAACCAACATTTATATGAACAATAGACTTCCACCTCACGAAGTGATGCAATTCATTTTTCATTGTTGTCTCAAACAAATTGTTATAATGATAGATTCATATATATATATATATATATTTAATATTTTCAATATAATTAATCATTTAATTATGATATCACATATAAATTATTAACTTCCACTCTTTAAGGGATGCGAAAACAGTGCTTGTGTGTACCCCATACTACCACCTCCAAAAATGATGTTATTCATTTTTCACTAACACATTGATGGAAGGTAAAAATTATAATTCAAATGAATATATGTGATATATATGAAATAATTATGAAATTTATTACATATTTATCATCCTTAATATATAATCTACCTTTTTTCACCTTTCTACTCACTAGAAAATGATAACATTGACTATGAATATGTACGAACTACCAGCGTTATGAAGCGGTGGGATTATTTCCTCTATCACCATATAACATTGATGATATATATATAATAATATTTAATTAAAAAATATTTTATTTATGAAATTATGTTCGTTCTATAAAGATAAAATATTGCATACCCTCTTTCTATAATAATCATTGAAAAATGGAAATGTGACCCATGTGTACGTACAACCTAACGTTTCAATGATTATAATATAGTTAATGTTTCATAACCATATTTCTTAATTTGTTTTAAAAATATTATTTATTAAGTAATATTATAAATAAATCATTATTTTTGTTTTAGATATGTTGAAATATTAAATATTTAGACCATGGTCAACACACTGAAGTCGTTTTGAAACAATGTACTAAGCATCATCAAAACACACAACATGGACTTAAGTGATTAAGTATTGTAATACCAGAAAAAAAAAGAATAAATAATTTAATTTTAAGGTATTCATCATGTAAAAGGTTATTAAGAAATAAAATAATTGATATAATATTACTATATATGAGTTAAATGACATACATGGAAAGTGTAGACTTGAGGTAAAGGACGTCATCTCAAATTTCATTCATTAAGGAATTTTTAATTTTTATGCACATGATTTATTTTATATGGTTTATATAAACGAAATATCCTGGTAATATCATTAATAATTCATACATCCCAAAATATTAAGTATAAATATGAATTATTTCATCCATGCAGATTTGAGATGAAAGTTACCATATAGAAAATCATTTCATAACTCAACTTCTTTTTAGTGGGTTATATTAAGTAGTAATTGTATTTGATAGTATAACCTATGTGTTCAATGAAATTTAAATATCTTATTATGAATTAATTGTTTTTTATTATTATTCAAACACTTTTGAGGAAAAATGTGAGAAACCATACATTAAATTACCATTTCACAACTTCACCACATCACCACTTCCCCACTTCCCCACATAAAACAATACAAGCCTTCCCAACAAATTGCAATCATGCATAATGGATGAAAAATCCATTTATGAATTAAAACTTCAAAACCTTCATTGCTGGAGCCAAAATCATCAAGAGAAGGCTGAGGTACCATGAACCAAGAAACACAATCATTAGAAAAGGTAGACCAACCACAAAACTGGTCTTTTCGTGTGCCCATAGGTGCGGTCGTCGACTTCAGCCCAAATCCACAAACCTGCCGGCAGACTCTGGTCGAAGTTCGTCCAAACCCTCCAGTGATGTAAGATGACCTAAAGGACATACATAAAGGGTTATGAAGAAAACCGAACGAGGAATATCATGCTGTCCGGACACCGCACCCTTCTCTATAGACACCGCAGTGCAACCATGAACCAGTCAACATGTTATATCACTAATATCATTTTATTAATGATATTTAATGTTTCATTTGGATTTTTTTCATAGGTTTTATGATTGAATAGTTACAAAAGTGGTAGAGTATTTATGTTAAAATATCATTTCTTTATGGAATGTTTATGTTTAAGGTTCTTTGAGAGTAAATAACATGATATTATTTTATTAAACAAAATCACTTCTATTATCCTATAGATATAAATCTGGATCAAATTAATTATTTCCAATTTATCCCTTGTTGGTTGAATAAATATTTATAATGTTATTTTTAAGCGTTATAGATCTTGTATCTTTATTTGAGACTGTGAATATTTATCTTCTATATCAATATTTTATAAAATATTTTCAAAAGCGTTATATTCTATGCATAAATGATTTCATAAATTTATTTTTAATGATAATTTACCATCTTTAAGATGGATTTTAATAGTAAATTTTGTAATTTTTTCCAAATGGGTCACTTTTTCTTATTTTAAAAAATAGTTTAAAGGGTGTCCTCACATCATTTCCCAAAAGAGACACTTCTTGAGATATATAAAAAATGATAAAGGAATATATTTTTTAACACCCTCATCATGAACATAATGTTAATCCATCATAAAAACTAAATGTTTTGAATATTACTTTTAAATATACTTGATTGTTTTTAAAGAAAACAATTCTCACAATATTTTATGAATTATTATTCTATAAAAATTATTTTAAATATTAAAAGATTATTTTCTCAAAAATGATTTTAATTATATTTTAATTTTATTTCCATCAATAGAAATCCAAAACTCTTAATGATAATTTTTCTAAAATTGGATTTATTTAAATGATACCATTATTATTCTTTATTTGGTTGGATTATAATTTTTTTAAAATATTGACATGGAAGTCATTTCTTTTCCATGGGTTAATCAAGTTAAGAAAATAATGAATGATTTTTTATAATATTTATGATGAGATTCAAGTTATATATAATTTCTTCATGTTATAGTTCTTGGACATTGATTATGAAGGGTTGAGTCCCATTATGAATCCTAGTTGGTCCTAATAAAGCTTATATAATGGGTCTGCCCAGATTGCACTAAATTAGCCCATAATAGTTTATACGATGAGTGAGTCGTGATAGTGATCAAATTGATTAGATATGAAATGGTTATTCTATTTTCAATGGTTATATAAGGGTTATTTAATCGTTCTATTAGGATAATATCACAACATAACAACAAATTTTCTTTATGATTGTTATGGGGTTTTAATGATTACATAGATCAAGATTGAAATCACATCGCTCATGATTAATTAATATTATGACTATTTACTTTTATAAATCCTTATTATATTTTTCATGATCGGTGACCCATTTATATTTGTGCATTGAAATTATTATGCCATTATCATTCACATTTATTATGTCATCATACCATTTTGATTAACCTTTGATTACTAATGAAATTTAACTATTAATGCTTATAGTTACCATTATTGATCACATTAACTCAACCTTGTTATGTTTATTATTCCCAAGGTTATGAAGAATGATTATAAAATTATTTTTATAGAGATGTTTCCAACAAGATGATGTTTTGGGATTTTTTAAGACTTAATATGGAATATAAAAAGATGGTTATAGATAAAAAATACCCCTTGGAATTCATGGGTATTATTTTTGTATGAGTTTGTCTGAATTTTCTAAAACTATTAACCTAAAAGGTACATGGATATGTAAATGATAAATATTTTCTTTTTTTATTTTAGATGTTTTTTATGGTGAAAATTGGGTCACATTTATTAGCATCAAATACAGAAATGAAACGATGATGTTTTTATCACCAGATCCACGAGTGTTGGTTAGATGGTGTTATATTTGGTATTAGAGTAGGCTTCAAATAAATTTTCAGATTAAGATGTTTTCATGTAATTTAATTAAAATTTATAGATATTATCATAGGTCTATATGATCAACGTTTATCATATGTGGAAAAAATATTCACCCATTTAGAGGTTTTAAGTGATGAGATCTTAAATGGATTAATGTCATTTTAGAAGAAGTTTTACTATGTTGAAGTATATGTAATGATTTTTTTAACATGAAGCATGATGCTACATTTTTTCAGAATGGTTCTAAGGTATTGATAACCTTAAGGATTTACATGATCTTGAATATTTATGTAATTATGGGAACACAAGTTTTATCTTGTAGTTAAATATGATATTGAAAAGTGATTTTGTAACTAAGTGATTAATGTGTTTTTAAAATAAAATCACAATATCTAGAGGGGTTACAGGATCAAAAGGAACAAGACAACCATTGAGGTTTTCATACTCTTTACTGTTGAGGTTATTAATATTATTTGGGACATAAGTTTTTTTATTTTTTGAATGACTTATTTTTAACTACAGTATTACTATTGAACAATAAGTATTAATATATTATTCCATAATATGATGGTTTCATCATTTTCAAAAACATCTTAACATATACTAACCATTTTTTCTTAATTTATAAAGATATGTGTAATATCTTGATTATTTTTTTAAGGTTATATGGTCCTTTAAAAGTTTATTGTAGGGATTCAGGCAAGAAAACATTCATCTAGAATACTAATAGTTTGGAGAAATAAATGATATTGTGGTGGAAGTTTATTAAAGGATAAAATTTTACCCATAAATAAATTATATTTCATTATACCATTATTTATGATGGTAAATGTATTATTAATCTCTTGGAGAACACTCTTGAAACTAAATTTCATCATATTACAATCATTTCTGATGAAATCAAGGATCGTTACCACACCAATTTAGATTATAGTTTTGAGGTTGTTAACTTTCTAATAAAAAATCACTTTATTATGATCAATGATATCTATCACTCTGGATTATTATTTGGGCATTTCAATTTCATTACATTCCAATATATTCACTTACAAAAAAGGTTTTAAAGTAGAGAAAATGGTTATATGTTTTTCCATATGAACTTCATACTCACCCATCTATCTTATCGAGAAGATGTTTTTGACCATTTTTATGATGTGGGTTTTCATAATTTTTTTTCAAGAATAAAAACCATAATTATCTAGATCATGTTAACATTAAGTGTATGTAGTTTATTAGAGGGGTTGGAAGGAATGTAACACCTCAAGTTTATACAAAAAAGGAATCTATATTCAATAGAATAATTGTCTGAAAACTTGATATTGAATGGACTAGAAAATAAATTTATTTAAATCTAATCTCTTCAATATCTTGTAGTATATGCAACCCAATACATAAATGAACATTAATATAGTATACCATAACAGACTAGCTGTTAAATTGTTTTGTATGAATGTAAATAATTAAATTATAAAAATTATATTTTTCACAAAGTTATAAAATAAATTCAATAGTTTTATATTTTTATAAAATAAAATAATAATAGTTTCAAATAAAAATAAATGTATCTTGTAAAAAACTACATTTTTCTAAATAGAGTTTTTGTCATGATTTACACTCAAAAATTAAAATTTATTTTTACCAATTATAGAAAATTCATTTTAAAAATTCTAATAAATTTTTTAATTCATCATATCAAAATTATCTTTCGGTTAAATCTTGTTATTACTCATAAAATATTGATTTTTTATTGAATAGTAAAAAATAATGACTTTTTCAAAAATTTCATTTATTTTAAATAAATTAAGTAACTTTAAACTTAAATTATGTTTTTCATATAAATTAAATTAATTAAATATTATTTAGATATATTTAATCAACCTAATTAATTTTTAATCAAATTTATATTTTATTTTAGTATAGCGTTATTTTTGGGTTGAGAAACGAGATTTTTCTGAAAATTGTTTTAATGTGTGAAATATTTACCCATTTTTATAATTAAATTAACCACTAACTAAGAATTATATAAATGAAATGTATAGATTTTATAATTTTAAATACTAATTTAAATACATATAATTATTTTCAAAGGTCATAGACTTTATATAAACTAATCTTTTTCTTAATATATACAATTCATGACAACCAACTTTTTTTTCACGTTTGTGGGTTTAATTGGGAATTAAATTATCAAAATTAAATGAGTTGAATTTGTTATAAGGGATTAAATATTTTTAATAATATTAATTTACATTACCTAATAAGTTCAACTTAATTTTTGGTTATAATGAATAGTTAAAACAATATAAAAATTTTATTCCAGTTAAGGTAAAAACAGATTTATCATGGGTTAAAATAAAACATGTAATGGTTAAAATGAAATAAAACACTGTAGAATTATATTTTATGACCTTATTTTGAACTTATATAATATAAATATGTATACTTTTCCAATTTTATCCTTAATTATTGTGAAACATGTGTGTAATACTTTTTATTTTCAAAAATTATATCTATGACACTCACATGACTTATAAACTCCACCCCTCTCCTCTCCTATTTACACCATCAAAGCATTTTTCGAAAAATAACTATCTGAATACCTTAATTAAATCTATTATCACACAATAGGATGCATTTTTTTGATCAAAAAACCATCATATGAATGATTTTGGTGCTAACCTAAGGAGGTTTTTTGAGGAAGTGGTGTCATTATTAACCGATCATTTTTACTTTATTTATTCTCACAACCCATTAAAACATTATTTAGTTATGATGATATCTTAAAAAAATATCCATTATAATTATAATTTATTATCTTAATGACTTAATATAAATCCATATACTATTCTATCAATTGAGAAAATAATCCATCATTCATTTGTATGGTCGACTACCGCCTCACGAACTGACGTAATTCATTTTTCATCATTGTCTCTATGGAATTATTATAATGAATTATTTAAATTATATATATATGTGTGTGTGATATTTTCGACATAATTATACCCCTATAATTATGATATCACTTAAATCATCTTAATTTCAATTCTTTAGGGGATACGATAACGTCGCTCGTGGGTAAAACATAACACGACCATGCTAAGTGATGCGATTTTTTTCACTAATAATTTAATAGAATGTAAATAGGATATATTAAATGAGTATATGTGATATATATGATATAATAATTATATTAATCGTGTATTTATCATTATGAAAATAAAATATATCATTTATTTTATTAATATTACACTCTTTGAAAAATGATAAGGATGTTTGTGTGTACGTGTGGAATTCCACCATCAATAACTGATGTTATTACTTTTTCATCACCAAATAATATGGAAGACATATATAAGTATATTCAATGTATTAATATGGTATTTATTAAATTATGATCATTATAGAAAGAAAAAAATATTAATCAACTTATTTCTATAATGCTCATTGAAAAATTGTAATGATATTAATGTGTATATATGACCTATAGTCTCCATGACTATAAAATAGTTCATTGTTCTAGATATATTTAAATAATTATCTCTTTGAAAAAATTCATCACGTCAAATCAATTATGAAATAGTGAACCATGGATCCTCAAAATACATGATCTTGTCTAAACTTATTCTGTTTTTAAACATGTGTTTAAAAATTATAAGATAACTGATTTATGTATAAGGTATTAAAACTATAAAAGGTTCCTAAGAGATAAATTAATTTATATAAGCTTATTATAAATGTGTTAAAAGAAATACTTGTGAATTCTCGACTCAAGGAAAGGGACTTCATCTCAATTTCAATTCAATGAGAAATATTTTGTTGTTATGTACATCATATACTTTATATGGTGTATATACAACCCACTTAAATTATAATATCATGAATAATTTAGAAATAATAGTATATTAGGTTTCAATTTTAATAATCTCTTCCATGGGTAATTTAATTTAAAGTTACCATGTGGAAAAAATTCTTAACTCGATTTAGTTTCGTTAGGTTATATTAATTATTCATTGTCTCAAAAATTATAAGAATTTTTAGGTAATTTATTTAGACTATATTATTTTGTATTTACAATTTTTGGTATGGATTTACATTTGATAAAAATAATAGAGAAATTTATTAATTATCAAATTCAAATGTATGATATTTGTCAGTGTTATTCATCCCAAATTCTCTTTCATTGAAATATACATTTTTGATATCCACATATTTTCATTTTTTTTGTGTATGTACTACCATTTTGACATGTTATATCATGAATATACTTATTTATATGATATTTAAAGATTAATTTGACTTTTTATTTCAATGGGATTATAGTTTAAGAGTTTCCAATATTTAAAAGGAGTTATGTTACAATATCATTTCTTTAGGGATTGGGTTTGTTGGTGGTTATTTTGGAGGAAATAATTTTACAATATTTTATTAAACCACATATGTTTTATTTTCCTCTATTTATTAGTGTGGTTCTAATTTTTAATTTCTAATTCCACCTATCTTTTTTGAAGAAATATCAATAATTGTTTTGTATGTGATTATGATCATTTATCTTTTTTTAGATCGTAAATCTTTCTCTTCGGTGTAATTTTTTTCTAAAATGATTTTTGAAGTGTTATTTTATGTAAATAAATTAATACATAAAGATAATTTTTATAATCTTTTACCTTCTTATAAAATCATTTTAGATGTAATTTTTTAAATTTTTCCAGATGGGTCACTTTTTCACCCTTCATATTTTGTAGAAAGAATCCTTCTATCATTTCCTGAATGAAACAATTTTTAATTTTAACAAAAATGTGAAAGGAATATTGGAATTCACATAGTAATAATGAATAGAATTTTACATCCTAATTACCACTCTGTGTATTAAATATTTCTTATTACGTTTCATGATTATTTATAATGAAAATGATTTTAACAATATTTTGTGAATTTTTAGTTTTTAAAAATTATTTAAAAAGTGAAAATGTTATTTTTATCCATAATGTATTTGATGGGTTTTACGGTATATCCAATCATAAATGTCAAAAAACATTGGTGTCACCTATTCTCCCCTATGTTATATTGAAATTTTCCATCCTTATTATTTTTCTAGAATTATTATTATTACTACAATAGATTATCATAGAATCCATTTCTTTTACACGGATTCATCAAATTATAGAATGAATAATGGATTATTTTTTTATTTTTATAATGAGATGACTGTTTTATGTAATTTATTATTTTTATAGTTATTTTAAATTATTAACAAATGGTTTATCCCCTTATATCTCACAGTTGAGACTGGTATAACATATATAATGCATGCGTCCAGATAGTGTGGGTGTGCTGATATAACTTATAGGATAGTTGTGACTAGATAGTGCTTTAATGCAATGGGTATGTAAGCCAACCAAATTTTTATTCTAATTATGTGGTTTTGGTAAGTAATATTTTAGTGTTATATGGGGATAATGTCCCAATACACCAACATTTTTTCTTTATGCTTACTATGGGGTTTTAATGATAATATTGATCATGATTAAAATCAAATGGCTCATGAATACAGATTTATATGAATCATGACTTTGATAAATATTTATTCCAAGTTTAATGATTGATTATCCAGGTATTGATGAGTATGTATATTCTTATGTTATTCTTATTCACATTAAATATGTCATCACATCCTTATGATCTTTTTATGTTCACTAATGACATTAAATTGGATATGCATATGTTTACCCTAACTATGTAACTGACCTCACCCATATTATGTTTCTTATTTTGTAGTATATGAATAATGATAATTAAATGATTTGTGTTTAGAAATATTTTAAGAATTATGAGTTTTATGGGTGGTTTTGAATAATTAATCTAGAATATAAATAGTTATGTATAGTCGAAAAAACACTCCCTTGAATTCAAGGTTATTGTTTATGTATGAGTTTTTCCTAATTCTCAAAAATTTTAAAACTAAATAGTCTTTAAGAAATTAAATGATCCAATATTTCATTTTTATTTAATCTGTTTTTTATGGTCAATATTGGGTCACCTTCATTGATATCAAAACTAAAATTGAAATGATGACATTTCAAGAATCATATTCAGGAGTACATGTTAAAGAATGTTATATATGTATTCTCAGAAGAACCTTAATCTATTTCGCATAAACCCTTTCATAATGTCCTTAAACATTATATATATCATAGGATGTGGGTTTTACTTATATATATAATCCAAAAATATATTTTTATAATCCAAGGAATCATCAAAATGACACTTACACGTCACTTTATCTTGGCCAAAATTCTCTCTAGTGGAAAAGGAATGGCTTTTACACTACACATCATCCAATATGATTCTTTTATATAGTAGCTAGGGGATCATTACATATCATAATACTTTAAAAAAAATTCTTCATTACTATATTTTTAACCTTTACATATGGACTCATTAAATTATATATATATATATATATAATTTTTTTTATTTTTATCTCCATATTTAAATTGACCTTTATGCATTTAAAAGAATGAATCAAATGTATTTTAAGACTCCATTAATTTTATTAATAACACTCTCAATTGTCTCTAATGTAATACAATTGATAGATTATAGGTATGTGTTATTCCCTTTTCCTAAAAAATAATAAAAAACCTAGAGAAAATGTATATGTTTTCAAAAAAAAAAATAAAATGAATAAAAATAAAAAATTATGTGTTTTTTATAATAAAGTAAAAATTACTCCTAAAAACTAAAAAATATTATAATTTCTAATAAAATAATACAATGGTGGGGATTAAATCATTTTATTTTGATATAAAAATAAAGAAATATTCATCTACATCATCTAATCTTGGTGTTTTTTTGAATTCATTCACAACACTAACACTAACAAAAAATTATTATTACCTTCTTCTAAATAACATTTTCCAATTTTTATTCCTTACTATTTCTATGATAGTTTATCCTCAATATGGGATTCTTTTAGTCTCACAAAAATTTATTACGTTCCCTAGGGATTCATGAAATGTGTCTTACAGATTTTCTTCTTGGTTGTAGGGTGTTACAATATGGCCATAGAGTGTTACACTATGCCACCTTTGACCAGAGTTCTACATCAGCCATGGAAGAGTCTCAGGCATGGTATATAAGACACATAGGACCTCCTCCCCATCATAATGAATTTTCATATAGTTGATTGTAGAGAACCCCTAGTTGTAAATGAACTATTTTTAAGTATAAGAATATGAGGTAGTGAGCCATAGATGACTATATTTTTATGAAGGGGTTGTTTCCTTTGTCCTTTATTTTTTTATTAAAAGATAAATAAGATAGTATTTTATCCAAATTTAAGTAAAAGAATTTGTTAATTATAAATGCATCTGTCATAATTTTTTTTATAACTACAACGCATGGTATTCCTACATATATAGACTTTTGATCATTATCATAAGTAGAACGTAGAGAATTGGATAATTAATCCATTGGAATCAATACATTAGGGGGATACTTGTCCAATATATTCTACATTAAAGGGGTATCATGTAATTCATCACATTCCACGTTTGAAAAGCTTCTAAATATCTATATAGGGGATTGAAATGTCGCAGAAGATAAATTTCATTTTATATAGAACAAGTACAAGGACCCATAAATGCATCCCAACGAGTCTATTGATGTGTTATTTGATTGAGTGAATGTTTTTGTGGAAGAAACATATGTTATTTGATAAATAATCATTTATATAAATATTTTCATTTGAATCCTGAGAAGGCATCCATCTCAGTTCAATATCAATGTTTCTATTTTAGAGGAACATGATCAAAATGAGCTGAAATTGGATAGTTTTAATAGTTCTATTCTCTCATTTGAGATGAGAGATGACAAAAATGGTTTATTAAGAACAGGTAAATGAAAAGAGGGGGAAATTAAATTCCATTAAGAAGCTCACCATTTAGGATGGCTGACAAGAAGATTATATGGATGAAGTTATGTCATTAATTTACTCAAATTGGTAAAGGAGATAATTAAATTTTAAAGGAAAACTTACAATAATGTTATATAGATGAGGAATGGTTTGGAATATTATAATAATGTTTGTAGAGAAGTTTCAATATTTTGATTATGATGACGATGTATTTCCCATAGATACGACTTCAACCAATGCAAATGGTAGGGAAATTACTAAGTTAAATTTCTTTAAAAATAAAAACCTGCTTTCACATGATACTGATTATTTAGAATAAAAAGAGGTGGAAGAAATTGAAATCTATAAGGACCATAAAAAATATTATAAGGTGGTAGTGGTGTGAAATTCTTATACAAGGTAAGTGAGTGACACCAACAATGGAGAAACTGAAGGAAGTGTTGATCTCAATGTAGATCATGGGGATAATCTTGAAAAAATAGATGTTTAGAGAGCTAATCTAATTAAACCCAATAGATCAAATCATGATTAAAGACTATATATAAATTAATAGGAATTGTAATATTATGATTTGATGGTATTAATTAAAAATATTTTGTTTTCACAAAAAAACTTAATGGTTCATTATCTACAAGAACAGAGTTGAATAATAGACTATGGTTTTCAATGCTTTTACTAATATAGTGAAATATCGAGTCAAATATATTGAAAAAAACTAATGTTTTCTACCAATGAAAAAAATGTATAATATGATGAAAGACTGAGGAATCCTAGTATGACATCAAGAAATAATGTTTTATAAGAGATAAAAAATGAATTTGTATTATGGAAGTCCAATAAAAGAATCAAATAAATTGAAGGAGAAAAAAATGGAACATAAAAAAGAAGTGACTGCTATGATACATGATAAAAAAAGCAGTATTGATTAGTACTAGATCAAAATAACCCACTCTATATATGAATATTGATTTGGGTGGAAATAATATTCATAAGAATTATGGAATTTGATGGAAATGTAGTTCTACAGCTATGGAACACATAAATAATCCTCCTATTATGTGTTCTTATTTTCTAAACATGGGATATTAAAAATTTATTTGTTCCATATCTGAGAGGTAATAATGGGATAAATAGTAATAGAGATAACCAAAAAGAGTTCAAAATTGTAGGAATGATTTTGATGGTTATAATTTCTATTGTGGAGTGTTTTGGACACTTGGCCAAACATTTCTCATTATCAATGAAAACTGATATAATGAAGTATATCCAAAATGATTATATAAAGAAGATCACGGAATAATCAAATGAGATAAAAAAATTATTTTTCTTATTTTCAAGATAATTTTTTTCCATTATACTACATGGAAGACAAATAATACCATTAAAAGTTAGATAATAAGTCGAATACATGGATCTAAAGCCAAAGAGTTGAGTTGGAAAAAAATGTTGAAATTTTATTAATAGAATAAAATCATATTGGTGTATGAAAGAATGAATATCGATGCACATCCAAAATGATGGGAAATAAGGATCTTATCACAAGAATCATGTATGATAAGGAAGTTATTTTCCAATTTGGAAATGATTAAGGCATAAAAATTATGGGTTTTGGAAAATCCATGTTGGGGGTGTAATGATATGATAGATGCAAATGTATTTTTCATTGAAGGCATCAATCATATCTTTCTTAGTAGTTGTCAATCATGTGACTCTAGAGATGTAGTAAAAGTACTAATAAAATTTGTATCATATGGGAAAAAGATATTATGGTGGTTATATAGGGGAATCATATAAATGATAATATATTACTTTTGATTGGACAAGCATATATGTTCATTCTATTGAAGGAATATAAGAATACATTGTATCATAAACATCTTCTTAATTTTATCCAACCATCCTTATAATATTTTGTGAAAATTTAGAGAATATGATATCTCCCTAAGCTATCACATGATCATACTCCCATGTGTAATTCCTGCCAACATGTGAACATATCTAAAAATACATACAATGAATAAGAATGAAAATCAACATGAGTGAAAGAATTTGGGAATATTGATGTGTGTGGACCTATATCACTAAGAGAGAGATATGGGAATAGTTTTTGTGTCCAATTAATTGATTATTTTAGTATAATGTAATGGATATTAACCATCACACACAAGTCTTAAGTGTTTAGTTTAACGTCAAAATACCAAAGAGATGATGAATTGACACTTGGTTAGATGATTCAAATTTTATGAATTGATAATGGAACAATGTTTACAAACTACCAAGTTCAGGATTACCTTGTGAAGCATGAGATAAGGAACCAAATATTAGAAGTGATAACTCTTTAGTAAAATGTGGTGGTTGAGAGAAGGAACACGATCATTAGCAATATGGATAGGACATTGCTCATTAAGAAAAAACTATTGTAGAAGATTAAGAAATATGAAGTATTATTGATGATTTATATATTAGATATAGAATTGCTATGTCTAAAGGAATAAATGAACCTATATAATCTATAGTATAGAAATAAGTCAATGATAATGTACATTTTATTCTTCAAAATTTAGTCTTTCATTCTTAAAAAAAGTGAAACATAGAAAGTTTGAATCCATTTATAAGAATAGATATTCCATGGATAATTACGGAAATGAAAAGAATATAAATTATCAGATAAATGGTTTGGAAATATTGTGGAGAGTAGTGACATTTTTTGGAATATATTTAAAAGAACATTCAGAAAATCAATGAATAGTATCTGAATGATATTGATGAAGAGAAAAAAATATCAAGGGGAGTGCAGGAGACTAAGTAAGATTCATAATAATATTTAGATTATTAGAAGGAATATGTTTGACCAAAATTTTTATAAAAGATGATGACATGCTATGAAATTGATATATAGAACATAATCAATGATTATTCACCACCAATGTAGATGAGGAGAAAAAAGTAACTATGATGAAAAGAATTCCTATAATAGGTAAATCCAATTGTTTTTGAAAAAGATACAAGGTATGATACTTGGGATCAAGGGATTAATAAATACATAGACCAAATAAAAAGAATTTGATGTGTGAGATTGTATTGAGGATAGTATATAATTATTAATCTTGAAAAAATGAGTATTTTGGAAAAACATGATGAATATATATAGACTATTAATAACATGGAATGAATTTTGTGCTAGGGATACTTCTAGGTAGAGGTAATTGATGTTGATGATACATTTTCACCTGTTAAAATATTATATACTAATATAAAATTCTTAGACATAGTTGTGAAATGAATGGTCAATGTTTTCTTGATTGATATAAAATATTGTTTCATTAATCATGTTCTATATAATGAGGCGTTCATAAAAAACTAGATGACTTTCCTTTCCATGATGATAAGAATATGTTTTTTCATTTGAATATGCCTTTATATGGGTTGAAGTAGGCACCAAGAGTATATTATTCATGACCTGGGCAATATTTTAGGATTCTCATATTCCACTAGGGTGGAGATGATTATAATATATATCAATAATATGTGTAATCAAAGGACGACGGTGTTAGCGTATGTTGAGGAAATAATATTTGGTGGATAGAACAAATCACAATTCAAACTAGTTGAAGAATTCATGAAATTAGAGTTTAAAATATCAATTATTAGTGAGATATCATTTTTACTTGTGGTATAGGTGACTCAAGGAACAAATTGAACCTTTTTTTTGACAATATAAACATGTCAAAGGGGATATGAGATGATTCAGAATGGATAATTAGAAGGAGATGACAACTCCAATTCCTAACTTGATGAAACTTTCATAGTATGATAAATGAAAAGTATTCAATGTCATAGAATATAGGTCGACCATTAGGATCTTGTTTTACATCAGAGTGACACAATATGATTTTATTTTTTACACATGGAAGGGGTGAATGTGTAATGCCCCAACCCCATATGATTTGTGTTAGTGCCTTATTTTATTACATTGGCATGATTATAAGGAATCAAATCATGAAGGATGAGTTAGTTTAGCAGTCTTGGAAATCCAAATTACCCAGATGATATCTATAATACAATGGGAAATAGAAAATACAAACAAGATACATAATAAAGTGAAATAAACTACATATTTGAACACTTATTCAATGATTTCCTCTTCATAACACTGGGATAGAAAACATAATAAGGGTGAGCTCAAATGCATAGTAAGGGTAAGGAAAATGGAGAGAATAATTAATTTATGAGAATATTCAATATGGAATGGTAAATAACTAATAACAGATGAAAAGAAACTAGATATGGAAAAATCAATGTGTCAAGGTAATAACTAGACACACATGCCACTACGAGAATCTTGGCTTTTGGTGACGGGCTATTTGCGATAGGTTAAGGACCCCTCACAAAATGTTCGGCGAAATAGACTATTTGCAATGGGTGATGTATATCATCATAAATAGTTGATAAAAAATATTTTTGGGAAGGGAAGTTATTCCCATTACCAATACCTTTGGTGCATTGTGTGCGCCAAAGTGCGAGATGAGTATTTGTGATGGGGATAAACATATATCGTAAATACTCATATTGATTTTTTTGTGATTTGTAACCAGTGTTTACTCTCTTCAGAAATGAAGTGTTGGAAAGATAGTATTTGTGATGGGTCCCATCACGAATACGATTTTCTACCGTCGCCAAAACCAATAACCACTTAACTATTTGCAATAGGAGTCATGTCACAAGTCCTCTAACCTATATATACCCCCTTGTTTTTTCGTCTAATATTCTCTAAACTTATAGGAACATCCCTCCTCTCATATTTTTTAGTTTATATTTTTCTGATTTTTAATCATTACAGGGATCAACTTTCAAACATTCCCTTTAGTGAAAGATTCAGTTTAAAGGTATTTATTTATTTATTTATTTTTCTTTTAATTCATTTTATTTAATATTAGTAATAATTATTATTAATTTGCAGCAATTAGATTTAATTAAAATGAATTATTTTTAGTTTTCATTAATTATGTTTAGGAATATTTAGGTTTTATTTGTATTAATGTTTTTAACTAAAATTAATCATTTTAATATGGAATATATTTTTTTAGTTATCAGTAATTAGTAATTATTGGTTATAATTTAAAATAATTATATGTAATTAGTAATAATTGGTTGTCATTTGTAATAATTTAGTAAAACATAGTAATAAATTATTATAAAATTAAATGAATTTTTATAAATTGTTAAAAATTAATAAAGAAATTAGAAAATTTAAAAAATTAAATTATTATAATTAGTATTACTTAGTAATACATTGTAATAATTAATAAAAATTAGGTGAAAGTATCAAAAGTTACTGGTAATTATTAAAAATTTGTAATAATTTGTGATAATAAGTTATAATTGGAAGTAATTAGTCTAATTAGTGGTAATTAGTAAAAACTAGTAAAAATTAGAAATTAACTGTAAAAATTTCTATAAAATTGTTATAAACCAATAAAAATTAATTAGAATTAGTGTCAAATAGTAATAGAAAATAAAAATTAGTGATGATTAGCAATAATTCATAAAAGTTAGTAATAATTATTAAATATGAGTAATAATTAGTAAAAATTAGTTGTAATTATAAAAATTATTAATAATTACTAATACATAGTAAGTAAAAAATTTAATTAATGGTAATTAGTATAAATTAGAAAAAATTAGTAAAAATTAGTAAAAGTCAGTTGCAATTTGTATTAATTTGTAAAAATTAGTAATAATTAATAATTATTAGTAAAATTAGTAAAAATTAGTAAAAATTAGTAAAAATTACGAAAAACTAGTCATAATTATTCAACAGTAGTGGTAATTCTTAATAATTAGTGATAATTAGTAAAAAATAGTTGTAATTAGTAATAAATAGTGGTAATTAATATTAATTAGTTGTAATTAGTAAAAATTATTAAAAATTAGTAAAAGATAGATAATTTTAGTAATAATTAGTAATAATTAGTGGAAATTAGTAATAATTAGTGGAAATTAGTTATAATTAGTGGTAATTAGTATGAATTAGTATTATTTAGTGAAAATTTTTAATTAGTAATAATTAGTAATAATCAGTGATAATTAGTAATAATTAGAAATAATTAGAAATAATTAGTAAAAATTAGTAAACATTAGTAAACATTAGTTAAAATTAGCAATAGTTAGTAATAATTATAAATAATTAATTAAAATTATTAATAATTAGTAATTATCAGTGGTAATTAGAAATAATTAGTAAAAATTAGTAATATTTACTAAACATTAGTAATAATATGTAGCAATTCTTTAAAATTAGTAACAATTTGTAAAAATCAGTGGTAATAAGAAATAATAAGTTTAAATTTGTATTAATTAGCTTTAATTAGTCATAATTAGTAAAAATTAATATTAGTTAGTAATAAGAAGTAATAATTAATAAATCATTGTGGTAATTAGTAATAATTAGTTGTAATTAGTAATAATTTGTGGTAATTAGTGGTACTTAGTGGAAAATAGTGGTGATTAGTAAAAATTTGGAACAATTAATAATAATTAATAAAAGTTAGTGCTAATTAGTAATAAGTAGTTGTAATTAATAATAATTAGTAATAATTTTGGATATTTAGTAATAATTCATGATAATTAGTAATAATTCGTCATAATTAGTCGTAATTGGTAAAAATTATTGGCAATTCGTAAAAATTAGTAAAACTTTTATAATAATTAGTGGCAATTAGTGATAATTTGTAATATTTAGTAATAATTAGTGGTAATTTGTAATAATTAGTGGTAATTAGTAATAATTATTGTTAATTAACAATAACTATAGATAATTAATAAAAATTAGTAAAAATTATTAGTAATTATAGGAAATTAGTAATGATTAGTGGAAAGTAGTAAAAATTCATGGTAATTATTAAAAATTCATGGTAAATAATAATAATTAGTAAAACATCATTTTAATTTGTAAAAATTAATGGTTATTAGTAAAAATTACTGTTAATTTGTGTTAATTAGTAATAACATAATAAAGAATGTCAAAAATTAATCAAAAATTATTAAAAGATAGTGTAAATTAAAAAAATTAGTGTTAATTAGTAATAATTAGTTAATATTAGTAGCAATTTATGGTAATTAGTAATAATTAATTGTAATTACAGGTAATTAGTAATAATTTGTAATAATTTGTTATAATTATAAAAAATTTGAAACAATTAATAATAATTTAGAATAATTTAGAATTTTATTTAATAATTAGTAAAAATTAGTAAAAATAGAAATAAAAAGTAATAATTAGTAATAATAAGTAATAATTAATAATAATTTGTAGTAATTTGTGATAATTTGTAATAATTATTAATAATTAGTTAAAATTGTTATAATTTGTAATAATTAGTAACAATTTGTAATAATTACTATTAATTAGTGGTAATTAGTAAAAATTAGGATAAGTTAGCTGTAATTTGTGGTAAATAGTAATAATTAGTTGTAATTAGTAATTATTCATAATAATTAGTAATAAATAATGGTAATGTGATGTACCAAACCCGGATGTCAATTAATAGGTAACTCGAGCCCGATGGGCCACATGGCCTCAAGTGGATCTCCCCAAACACCAAAGGCTACTGACGAGTAGTGAGGTCCTAGATTGTCTTTGTGGGGAGACTATACCCTCATTAATATAGTATAGCATATCAGATTTATTTAAACAGATGTGAATAATAGAAGAAAGATAAGTAAATAATATAAGAATATTATGTAATAGATAAACAAGGATATCAATAACTGTATCAACTCAAATAATTGATGATCATATGTCATGTCAATAGAAAAATGGAAAACATGGACACAAGACAACGTACATAACGTATTCCACAAAACTATAATCGAAATCAAATAATTATCACAAGGATAGAGATCTTTGGCTCAGACATCTATTGTTAATCACTATCTTAAATAGTAATTAATCATGTATTTTATGTTGAATACTTCCCTTTGTGAAAACATCCATTCATGTAATCTTCCTTGGTTACCAAATGACACCCAGAGAGGTTGTGAGATAAATATTACTAGACCACCACCAACGGTGTCTATAACATCCAGCCTATTTAATAGGAATGTAATAGTGTGAATGCATGCATATATTAAGTAAAGTAGTACAATGTAACAGAATAATCACGTACCTTCTTCAGCCATATTCTGCTGTCTGAACATATAAATAATTAATTATTTGATTGTACCAATTTGTACCTAATTCACACATTATCAATGGTGAAGGACACAAGATGTAACAAGGAAACCATAATTGGTAGTTTCTAATAAGTGGTTCTATGGTTTTGACCAAGGAAACATAGACCTCAAGGTTTTCTCACACAATAGTAAATGATTCTAGGTAAGGGTAACAATGTAATCCAAGGATCATAGTCCAAGGATTTCCACAATAAGATTCCTACTAAATCCAAGGTGATCATCCAAGGTAAACCAGTGCTAAAAAATTTCTGGGTCCGATGAGATTAAACTATCACACCTACTTGTCAATGCTGGATCCAAGGAGTGTATCCATGGAATCCTTTAATACACTGTGAGGGATCTTATGGTGTCATACCGGACATCCAAGAATATAAATGGATTAAGCTCTATGTGGTTATCAACCTAATAAAGCCACATCCATGAATCAGAATGGGGTTATTAAGTGTTCTAGGAACTCCCTAATAATAATCCAAGGTGAGGTTGAGTGAGGCCACTCCTTTTTAGCAATGAGGTTAGGTATAATTTTAAATTTTTATACCTTTCCTTTCATTAGTGTGGAAATACCAAGTGTCATGAAACATTTATTAAATACATTTAAGGAATATTCAATAATTACCGTCATTTCTGATACCTACCATTAATGTGGAAAGGGGTGCAACAGACATGCAACCTATTATTTATTTACATCTTATCCATTCAAGTAATATACTTAGTATACTTACCAATTTCCATTTCACTTTTAATTATCAATTGAAGCACTTACCCTAAGTGGGTTAAGCGGTTATAATACATGGTAATTTTCATTGTGAAATTCATAATATAAATAAATTCATTTAATATAGAAAATGATACCCTTATATGGGCTTAACCATGACACACCCGAACGATGGCTCAAATATATCAAACACTAAAAAACGAATTATGGAATAACCTCCTACATGGTATGGATGGATTTTTGGGCATAACCACCAATAATTAACCGCATATATGGAAAGATCATAACCATATGGGCCTATGGTTTATGATAATTGAATATAAATTTAATAAACGACCCCCCCCCCCCCTAATGAGATCTTTGGGCCCCACATAACAATTCAAAAATCAATGTACATGAGGGATGAGTTGTAGACCACCAACCTTGGGGTTGAATGAAACTCCTCCTTTAATATCAGCCTCTAATTCAAAATATGATTTGTATTAGAATGAAGTAGATCTAAGAAAAGGAAAAAAAATGCTCACACCTCAATGACTAGGTTGAGAGTAAGGGAGAAGAATAATGGCCTAAATAGCCCTAGTAATTACCGTTGCACATCCAACATAAAGAACATAATATCAATCAGACCAAGGATGACAGAGGTCTCTTAATACCTAACTTAGGACTTCAGAGAGCTCCAAAATTAATGAAAAAACCAAATCCCACAAGAAATCGGATTAGTAATAAGGATTCCTAATTTGAAAATTATGGGAAAAATAGAAAAATTACCCAAAATTTAGCATGTGCACGGTTTGTCCACAAGGTTTGACAAACCAGGTGCAAACCTTGCAAGGGTTCCTAGAGAATTAGGGAACTAGCACGATTTGGCCACACGGTTAGGGAAACTATTCAACAATCATGTGGTAAGGTTCTGTCCAAAAAGGTACTATCTATAGAGTTTGATCTAACAGTGTGGAATTCCCGCACAGTTTTCTACAAACCTTACACCAGCCCTAGATTTCCCAAAAAGCATTGTTTTGGGCTCTCAACATGCCCTAGACACCGTTAGAACCTTCACTTACTCATTTGGAATCTACATGAGGTCAAAAATAAAGAATTACGTTGAAATTTAAAGGATCCATGCCTTAGTGAAAAACTGAGTTCACACAGGCAATTTGTAATGATTATTAAAAATTAGTGGTAATTAATATTAATTGGTAATAAAAAATGGTAACAAATTATCATTATAAAAAATAGTCGTAATTAGTAAAATGTAATGGTAATTAGTAAATATTTGTGTTAATTAGTGGTAACTAGTAACAACATATTAAAAATAATTGCAATTAGGAATAACTTAGTACAAAATAGTGTTAATTAGTAATAATTAGTATAACCTAGTGTTAATTAGTAATAATTATTAAAAATTAGTTGTAATTAGTTGTAATTAATAATAATTAGTAAAAATTAGTAAAAATTAATAATAATTGTAAACATTAATAATAATTAGAAAAAAATGTAAAAATTTGTAAAAATTTGTAAAAATTAGTAATACATAGTAATAATTAGTAATAACTAGGGGTGATTAGTAATAATTAGTAAAAATTACTAGTAATTAGAAATTTTATTAATAATTATTTGTAATTAGTAAAAAGTAGTAACAAATAGTGGTAATTAGTGGTAACTAGTAATAAATAATGGTATTTATTAATAATTAGTAATAAATTGTGATAATTGGTAATAATTTTTAAACATTTGTTGTAATTAGTAAAAATTAATAAATATTTATATTAATTTGTAAAAATTAATAAAAACTAGTGGTATTTAGTAAAAAGTAGCAATAATATGTGGTGATTAGTGGAAATTTGTAAACAATAGTTGTAATTAATAAAAAATATTAATAATTATTAATAATTAGTGGTAATTTGTAATAATTAGTTGTGATTAGTAATAATTTGTAATAATTAGTAAAAGTTTGTAAAAATTAGTAAAAATTAGAAAAAATTTCTAATTGTTAGTGAAAATTTCTAATAATTAGTGGTAAGTAGTAAGGATTAACAGTAATTAGTAAATTTTAGTGGTATCTAATAATAATTAGTAAAATTTAGTGGAGATTCGTAAAAATTAGAAGAAATTAGTAAAAATTAGTGGTAATTAGTGGTAATTAATAATAAATTAGAAAACAATAGTGGTGATGAATAATAACATAGTAAAAAATAACGGTGATGTGTAATAACTTAATAAAAATAGTGTTAATTAGTAATAATTAGTATTACATAGTGTTAGTTAGTAAATATTAGTGATAATTAGTTGTCATTAGTAACAATTAGTCATAATTAATAGTATTTAGTACTAATTAGTAATAATTACTAATAATTAGGAATAATTACTAATAATTAGGAATAACTAAAAATAATTAGTAAGAAATAGTAAAAACTTGTACTAATTATTATTAATTTTAAAAAATTAGCAATAATTTGTAATAACTCGTAATAATAAAAAATAATTAGTAATAATTAGAAGTAATATGGGGTAATTAGAGAAAAATACTATTAATTATTCATAATTAAAAAAAGTTAGTAATAATTAGTGGGAATTATTGGGAATTAGTAATAAGTTGTTGTAATTAGTAATAATTAGTAATGATGAGTAATAATTAGAAATAATTAGTAATAATTATAGTTAATTAGTAATAAATATATATAAATTAGTTCTATTTAGTAAAAATTAGTAATAATTATAGGTAATTAGTAAAATTGAGTAATAATTAGTGGTAATTATTGGTTATTAGTACTAATTAGTGGTAATTACTAATAATTAGTGGTAACTATGGGTCCATAGTTGTAAACACATGATGGTAGTAGTAGTATAAGGAGGAGGATATGCGTCTTAGAAATGAAATATCTGACATAAAATAGCCTAATGAAAAAATTGAACATGGTTGACAAAAATTTGTTTCATCACCAGAAGACTATAAAATAAATGATTTAAACATTTTTATTACTTTATAATATAATGTAATAAAATACGATAAATATTAATAATAATTTGTAAATCATAGAATTTCCAATCACCATTTGATTATAAATGACCAATTTGTGGCAACTATTTCCAATTTTTTCATTATGTTTCTATAACCATGACATGTAGAATGTGACACATCGATGACAACATTAGCAGTAGAATGTGATTAGTAACAATTAACAGTAATTCATATACTTAGTAAAAGTTATCATAAAGTAGCATTAATTATTTAATATTAACATTAATTAACTATAATTAAGTAAAAAGAGCATTAGATGGTAATAATTAGTGGTAATTAATAATAATTACTAGAAATTAGCAATAAGAAGTGGTAATTAGTAATAATTAGTAATAAATAATCATAAATTTTTAAACATTACTAATGATTAGTGGTAATTATTAATAATCATTGGAAAATATATAACATTGATAAATTTATAAGTAAATTATTATTTTTTAATTTATATTCTTTTTTATTAAAATATTTCGTCAATAAAATTATTTATAAACCATTTATTTATTTATTTATTTTTGAGAAATATAGAACAAGAAATCTTGCAATAAAATTTATTACAAGATAAGTATTGGATAAGTCATCACAGGAATCCAAACGGATCTGGTATAAATCAAGTATATACTAGGGCTGTTTAATCACTTTTATCATTTACATCGTCAAAAGAATATTTTTTCCTAAGGGACAATTTGTTTTCCATATGTTAAATGTGATATGGGAATGTTTGATAAATTTGAGAACATTTGGGGTCATCTATTGTATTTTGGTTTTCAAACGGGTTCTGTTTTTTGGTATAAGCATGGTGAACACAGTTCTAGATATGATATTAATAATTTAGTTCCAAATCCATCATGGTTTCAAAATTTATTACATGATATGGTAGGTCTGTTTTTTTTAACAAACCTAAAATTATGATGATACTGAATTAACTCCAGATTTCAAACCACCTCAATTTTATAAGTTGTTGATGTCTTATAAGGATGCCTCATATCTTGGTTGCATGATTTGAAAATTTCAAGAGGTTGAAACTTTTATGGATATAAAATTACATAATAGAATTTCAAATAACTGTTTTGATTAGATATTCTTTAATGCTAAATCACTATAACCTGAAAGAAACATGTTTCTTATAAATATCTATGAGATTAAGAGGCTAGTTTGTAATATTTTATTTGGTTATCAACAGATTCATTCATCTTCAAATGATTTCATCTTATATTATATTTAAAATTAGTTCATCTTCAGTTCTCTTAAATGCGGAAAATCAAGGTACAATGATACTCAACATGGGGATTCCAGATTGATTCTGGTTTTTTCCCACTTACACCTAGATTCTCACATTTAATTATGTCTTAGAACACATCATCATTGATTTCATGGAAAAAACCAATATTTCAACTAGTAAAAGCATAAATCATAACTATAATGGCGATTAATGAAAAACATTAACAAATTACATCCCTCCTTTTATTTGGAATCCCAAAATGTATTATTTGGTCTTTCTATGGATGGTTGTTTTTGTCAATTTGGGTCTTTTGGTAGTCAATACTTTTTCTATCCCCTCTTTATAGTTATATACAATTTACCTTCTAGTAAATTATTTAATGAGCCATATAACCTTTTGACCATATCAATTCTAGGTCATCCAAAAAAATAACATCGATGTTTATTTGAATTCATTGATTGAGGAGTAAAATTTATTATAGATTAATGGTGTCAATAAATTTCATGTTGTTGAATAATAAAATTTCCCATTGAATGATATATCGATGGGGAAAATTAGTGACTTCCAATATTATTAAATGTAATCTCATTTTATCACACATGGTCCAAAATCATGTCTGTAATGTATGAGAGACAACCAATCATTTTATAATCTTCAATGGAAATTAACTTGTTTTTTCAAATGTTATCACATATATCTTCTAACTAATCATCCTTTTCAAATAAAATTCTCTCATTTTAGTGAAGGAAAAATTTAAAGAGATATAAAATCAACAATTATTATAGGTATAATGTTAAAATATTTTGTCTCTTCATTTCCACTCATTACATGTGGACCGATTATTAATTAATGAAAATTGATTACTTTGGGAAAGAACACAATTGGATAAAACAACATTTTTTTAGATCCGCCATATTAGTCTTATTTGTAGGTCTCTCATATGTTGGATGTCATGCATATTAAGAAAAACAAATTTGATAATATATTTTATATAGTTATGGAAACAATATGTAAGACCAAATATAATGTAAAGGTATGATTAGAACATTCCCATATTTGATGGTGAATAGACCTTGAATTGTTTGAAAATATCATATCATAGAAGTCAGTGAAGCCAAAATCAGTTTATATAGTTTCCAAAGAAAATTGATTATTATTTTTTTAGTGAATTTCATATTTGATGCATTAAGATGGTTATGTTTCCAATTTTGATAGATGTGTCAAAATTGGTTATATTACCAGATTAAAAATAATCACATTCGTTTTATAATGGAAATACTTATAAAAATTACTTTTAGTGTACAATAGAATTATTTAATTTGGGATTCAATAAAAGAAATATCATATTTTTCTAGGACATTCATTTTGTGACCATACACTACAATGCACTAATTATAATATAAGAGGATGTTGTTTTTAATTTTTATAAATTGTAAAAAATCATCCAACCAAATTTCATTAATTAAATGGAATATTTGATGTTACATTTATTATGTGAAGAAAAATATGGAGGGACAATATAGTTCTGATCGATGTCCCATTCAAGAGAACCATGCAGTAATTAAAAAAATGGTACACAACAAATAATTTGTTGAAGGATCAATTACAAAAGGTTATTTGTAGAAGGTAGTTTTATTTTTCATCACTCATTATTTTTAATAAAAATATCCCTCAAAAATATAATTTCATTCGAAATAATGAGAAATGTTTTTATGATGAAATGAAAAATAAATTATCATATTTTAATCATCTTGAACATTGCATAGGTTGATATCATGAACAATGTATTTCAGATGATGCATATCATAGTGATCATATATAGGTTCTCCTCAACTATGATGAAATGACCCCATATGTACTGTGAGTGATACTATCATTTATTCTATAATTTTTTAGTAAATTTATATTCTTTTATTCTTAGATAATATGATTATAATATAAAGAAATAGATTCACAAATTACAGTAGAAGATCTTGAAGAACACTGATAAGATAATTTTTCCTAATGGTTTTGGAAAATGATAATGTAAATTGTTTATTGTTTAATATATAAAATTAAATTATTAATTGTTATATTGAATTTTTTTAAATGATAGGGTATCTCAACATGTGGATAATATTGATAATAGATTGTGTGTATAGATTTACTTACCATATAAAATGGTTAAATTTATAACTCATATGTGGTGACGAGTCTAAGATTTCATACACATGTATATGGGGAGTAAAAAAACAGTGAATAATAGTGTTTTCTTGAGATAATCTCATCATATAAAAATGAAGTTGAAAACTACATCTTGTTGGAAGTAATAATTGGAATGTGTTATCTAAGAAAAAATTACACAATGATATTTAAATTCCATTAGTAGGATACTAAGAGAGGCTTGGTTGTTCATCCGATCTATGTAATTGATGATATTAAATAAAAAAGTCTTCTTGAATAAATGAGAATTTTCTATTTTCTCATCAAGAAAATTAATTTTATTATGAAAATTATGTGCTTCTTCAAGAGAGTTAAGGGATTAGTGGATCATAATACAAGTGAAATCTCTAAAAAATAAATTTATCAAAAGTGAATATGGTTCCAATGAGGTGAAAAGAATTGAATTTTTTCAGGAGACTACTCTAAATACATCATTTCCTAAAAGAGACACAAATATCGATGATGACACCTCACAAATAAGGATTTATAGTGAATATGATTTTATTGATTTAACAAATGAATTTGAAAGGGAAAGAGATGATGAATATGAAACTCATAAATAAATTGATGATACCAAGGAGGAATTTGAAGATATAGACAAGGTGATATACATAGATGAAAATGGAGTTGAAATTTGAGGCAATTAAAGGTTGGTTATATGAATAATATATATATATATATATATATATAATATTTATATTCAACTAATTTCTATCAATAGTAATTCATGTTTTAGATGGTCAAAAAATGATTATTGGTTCACATTAATGAGTTGGAAGAGTGTTATCTACCAGGTGATGAGTGTGATGTTGCATCATACGACCCTTAGACTATCGGTGGTACAATGGAGACTTAATGGGGTCATAGAAATGTGAGATCAATGATTCCTGATCCTATCCCCAAGTGAAGTCCACGAATTTAGTTCGATCCATGCATGTTGAGATATGTTTAGTTTTTTATTTTAGTTGGTTTTCATTAATTATCATCAATAAATTTATATACTAATTTGTTAATTATGTGTTCTATTTTTTCACATATTTTCACTTATAGTTATTTTTTAAGGGTGTGATATATTGTGGAATTATTTTTATAGTGCATGTGTGACATGGGATAAGATTCCCATTGATGTTCATCACTGCATGTTTGATTATTGGAAGGTAAGAAAATGTATAATAATTGTTCTGAATTTTATTTTCATAGTAACATGATATTATTAATTATTTCTGGGGTTTATAGTATAACATCAAAGATAGAATGAATGACTCTATCTGGGAGGCATGAGAGATATGTATACATGAGAAATGTCGTCTGTTTTTTTATTATATGAGTAGGACAGTCATGTAGAAAGTGGGATTCATAGAATTTGATTAGTGTTGTTGCACTCACCGCCCTGATTACATCTCATATTTGGTTTGGTATAGATTACGATTATACTGGATGAGAGATAATTTCCAGAGGATAACATCAGTAGTTAAACACAATCGATAGAGGAAATAGGTGACACATCAAGCTGGTAGTCTAATATTTTGTACGCATCCAAGACATATGGTAAATTCTCTTTATAATAATTTATATAACATTAAATGTGAATTGGATATTTTATACCTAAATAAGTGGTGAACTATCCTAATATTATAGATATTGATGTTTATAATTGGTCGTAAAATGATCGTTTCACTGGATATATTACAAGTGATCACCAATGGAAAATTGTGGTCAATATTTTTTATAGTTTTAAATTATAATGGAAATAATATTTTAACTATTTTAACATTAAATTTAAATTTAAGTAGTCATATGATGTTGTGAAATCTCATAAATAGGATGATTGTTAGGAAAATAATGATTATTATAACACCATTGAATCAATATTTAATGATGCAACAGGAATCCAGGATACTAAGTATGCCTACAAGAAAGACCGAGTGGTAGGGCTCGGCTCTCGGTTGAACCCTGGGAGATATTATGGTACAACTGTGATATTGGAGTGTAGCTTGAGGGGAGCTCATTAAGAATCATCACCATACATTTTATAGAATCAAGAGTATCCATGACATCTAGGTGAGATTATAGAGGTAATTTATAGGGATAAGGAAGATCTATGTCGATAGTTGCAGTAGCAGTAGGAAGAGATGTGTCAATAGAAGACACATCAACATTAGCAGACGATGAAATACATGTGATTTGTGAAACAATATTTATGGATAATGATTCCTCCTCCACCTCATCCAGATAACCCTCCCCCTCAGTGATTTATATATCTTTTCATAAAAATTGAATGTACATAATATTTTTAATATTTTTAAATTCATATATTTTCTTTTAAACATAGGTTTTTTTTTAATGTGAATATTTTTTATTTTTATTATTTTTCATATGTTTTTAGGTTATTACTATTTTTTATTTTTTTTATTTTTTTTATATTTGTATGAATATGGTTTTTATTATTTTACTATTTGTCTATTATATTTTTATTTTTTATTGTTACATTTTAACTAATGTTTTAATTTTCTTAATTTTTTAATTTTATTATATTTTTATCAATTTGATTAATTTTATTAATATTATTTTATTATTATTTTAATTATTATTATTTTTTAAAACTTATGAATATTACATTTTGTATAAAATTTTTTAATATAGGTAAGTCATCCCATAAAAAATACTTATTTTTTATGTGTACATCCACCAATCATATAAGGGTTTTTTTTAAACCGAGAAATACTATTTACAATGGGTACGACTCCCATCACATATACTATTTTTTAGCGATGGGTATTCAAAAAATACTTTTTCTGATGACATTTTCTAAAGCATTACATTTTCAATAGAACCCTATTGCAAATGACCTTTAGCGATGGTATCCAATCCCAAATTACTCGTCGCAAATGCTTCAATTTCCAGTGGGGTACCATTTTTTCAATGAATTGTATACACAGATATCTCAAAATTAAATTTCATAAATGAATAATAACTAAAAATAAATGAGGGAAATGCTTAATTGTTCGATACCATGTTTCCTAGGTACATTGTAGCTTTTCCATCAATACCTTTCACAAGTTGGTTTATAACATAATGGGTACAAACTAGTTTGGTTTGGCCAACCTTACCTCCAATATCAAGTCCTTTACAATGTAAATTTAATATATTTTTGTTACAAATTTGAAGGGTTTCAATGCCTAAGGGGGAGTTAGTTGTATTCACATTCATTCATGAACAAAGGGAGATAAGTTTTAATTTCAAATCCTAATGAAATTTTTCTCTTTTTCGTAAGGATGTTTGTGCTTTCCAAAAAGGGGGAGATTGTTGAGTCAAAAAGGATTTCCTTATGAATTTTCCATTCCTTCTTGTTTTGAAAATCACAAACAACTTATACTTAAGCAAATGTATCTTTTACCTCCATAATGAAATTTATCTTAACCCAGAGTTTCTTATCCTTAGCAATATTTTTCATAATTGAAAAACCCAGATTTTTAACCAAAATCCCGGTATCATATAATGATATGTTTTGGAGTATTCTCTTTTAAGGATCCTAATTCTTGACTCCGAACTCTTAAGTAGTTCAACTCCGAACTCTTAAGTAGTTTGACTCCAAACTCTTATGTAGTTCGACTCCGAACTCTTAAGTAGTTCGATTCCGAACTCTTAAGAAGTTCGACTCTGAACTCATAAGTAGTTTGACTCCGAAATCTTAAGTAGTTCGACTCTGAACTCTTAAGAAGCTCGACTCCGAAATTTTACTGGTCCAAATATGAACTCTGCAAATTCAGATTCCAATCTCTAGTAAAACCAGACTCCGAATTCCTATAAAAACAGAATCCAAACTTTTCTTCATTTTTTCATTTCAAATTTCATTTTGGTTAGACTCGAAACTTTTAAACATGCTTACACTCCGAAATATTGATAATCTTTAACTTACATATGCTTAATTTCAAAACTATCTCATGCATTCAGTTATACTAATTTTTTATTAAACGGTGTCGTCTATTCTGTTTCTAATTAACCGTTGGCTAAGTTACACGTGTACAGGTCTCTTAGAATTTCATGGAAAATATGATCATTGGAGGAGGGAGCTGACCGTTGGAAACATGCCTATAAATAAGATCTCATTTGAAAGATCTCACAACAAACATGTGATAGATGAAAGAGGTTGATCTATCTAGAGACCACATGCTGTTAAGGTGATTTCTAGAGAGAGAATATTTTAATGCCTTGTGCGTACTGAACCACTCATTCAGATTGATTTGTTCCACTCCGAATGTTTGTGATTACATTCGAGGACATCCGGGGATAGGAAGACAGAGGTGCCGACTACCTTGAAGTTCGAGGGCTTCCTTGCTGAGGAAGACAGAGGTTCCATCTACCTTGAAGTTGAGGGCTTGCGGGGATAGGAAGAAAGAGATTCTGATCTTCGTATCAAGGGCTTACCCTGGTGTGGGTAAGACAGACTTTCCTGAAAGTATAAATCAAGGGACCTTTATCCAAGGTTGTTGGATACCCTTCTCTTTGGGTTAAAAGACTTATATCTTGTTACTCGTAGTTTTACTACTTGATTGTTTCCACTGCATATTGTATTGTAAGGAAAGTATAACCTTCTTATATTTCCTTACACTTTCACTTTGATAAGTTTAGATTCTATATGCTTTAAGGTAGAATCTCTTTTTTTAAACCCTGTTCCAATTCTTGAGTTTGTGTTAGTGGTGTTGTGAATTTTCTTAGTTTAACTTTGTTAAATTTCATTCATTGTCAAAGGAAAACATAGTTATCCATATCAAACTTTAAAGGTTCCAAATGAATTTTTGAAGTATACAATTCACCCCCCCTCTTGTATATTGAGAATCTACATTGTTATTTAGATCCTACACACTAAAGCTAGGTGTTTCTCTCATGAGCCACTGAATTCAAGAACACACGCCCTAAACATATCCTCAACCACTTGTATAGTATGCGCTGACTGCCCATCTATTTGTGGATGGAAAGCCGTACTCAATAAACACCTGTGTACCAAGTGCCTTTTTCAAACCCTTCTAGAAGTGCGAAGTAAAATGTGAATCTCGGTCCAAAACTATAGTTTGTGGCAGCCAATGTAATTGGTCTATCTTCTGTAAATACAGCTCTCCCAACTAATCAACTATAAATGTTTCCCTTATAGGCAAGAAATGTGATACCTTTGTCAGTCGATCTACAAAACCCAAATAGCAGAATTCTTTCTATGTGTTTTTGGAAGACCTATCACAAAGCCCATAGTTACATCATCTCACTTCCATTCTAGAATAGGGAATGGCCGTAGAAAACTTCCAGGTCATTGATGATCCCCCTTTACATGTTGACAGGTAAAGCATCGTGAAACAAACCCTACTATCTCCTTCTTCATGTCTGGCCACCAAAACTATCGTCGTAGGTTACAATACATTTTAGTCACACCAAGATGCACTGCCCATCTTGAGGCATGAAATTCACGCATAAGCTCCTCTCACATGACCGTAGGAACAACACCCCGATTCTTCATGTAAAAGATATCATCCTCATCTATCTTCCAGTCTGAAGGCATCTTCCCACCTTCAAATTTTTTCCTCAAGACCAAACACTCTGTGTCTTCTTATTGCTTGTCCCTGATTCATCTCAAAAGTGTAGACTCCATTACAACCGACAGGAGTGTCATTTCATCCTCTATCTCCTGAACCACAACGTGCATTTTAGCTATCAATGACATCATCCTCCACTCAGCACAATATTCCTAAACAATCTGAGTCTGAGTTTTCCAACTCAGAGCATTAGCCACATAGTTTCCTTTTCCAGGTGTATATACCAGCTCAAAATTAAAAGACTGCATATACTCAACCCATATCCGCTGTCGAATATTCAAATCGCACTATGAAAAGATGTACCGCAAGCTCCTATAATCAGTATAAACTATAAACCTTTCACCCAAGAGGTAGTTTCACCAACACATCAAATCATAAACTACCGCTTCTAACTCAAGGTCGTGTGTTGGATAATTCCATTCATGTGGCCTCAACTATCGAGACCTGTATGCCACAACTTTATCTCTGTGCATCAACACAGCTCCGAGTCCCATCCCAGAAGCATCACAACACACAGTGTACTCTTCACCTAACTCAAGTAGAGCCAAAATTGGTGCAAATCTCAAACGATTCTTTAACTCTAGAAATGATGTCTCACAAGACTCCAAACATACAAACTTTACTCCCTTTTTGTAAAATCCCAAAAATGGTGCTGAAAAATGGGAAAATTCTTGGATGAATCTCTTGTAATATTCAGCTGACCCTAGAATGTTTCGGATATTGAAAATATTCTTTGGATGCTCCCAAGAAACCACTGCTTTCACTTTCTTTGGATCCACAAAAACCCCATTCTTTGATATAACGTGTCCCAAGAATTGTACCTAATCAATCCAAAATTGACACTAAGATATCTTGGTGTATAGTCGATGCTCACTCAGTGTACTCAAGACGATGTCAAGATTTTGGGCATGATCGTCATGAGTCTTAGAGTACACCAAGATGTCATCCACAAATACCACCATAAAAGGAGCTAGGTATGGATGGAAGATCCTATTCATCATGGCCATAAACACTGTTGGTGCATCTGTTAACCCAAAAGGCATTACAAAAAACTCATAAAGACCATACATACTTTTGAAAGCACTCCTCGGTATATCAGAAGTCTGAATTCTCAACTGATAATACCCCGATATTAAGTCGATATTTGATAAAACACAGGCTCCCTTCAACTGGTCAAACAGATAATCAATACACGATAGAGGATATCGGTTCTTCACAGTCATCTTGTTCAACCTCTAGTAATCGACACACAAACATAAACTCCCATCAGCCTTCTTTGCAAAAAGCATAGGTGATCCCCGTGGCGATGTACATGGATGGATAAACCCATTATCCTTTAAGTCTTCCAGCTGAGATTTGAGTTATTGAAGCTCTTTCAGTGCCATTCTAAAAGGTGGAATAGAAACTGGCTCAGCTCAAGGCCTGAGCTCAATAGTAAATCCAACATCACTCATAGGTGGCAGCCCTAAGAAGTCTTATGGGAAATCATCCTGAAGCAAATCAACCACTGATGGAAAGACATCTTTCCTATCACCTTCGTTATCCAATAAAATACTATCAACTTGGGATATGAGCTCTCCCAGTTGCTATGTAATTGGCCCTGCTCAGCCTGCCTGGATATCCCACTCTCCACGGTGATTGTAATGGTCACCCTTTTGTGATGTAAATGTCACGCTCCGATGATAATAATCAATGTGGGCTTGGTATGTGACTAACCAGTCCATACCCAGAATTAGGTCGATGCCTGTCATGTCAAGGATATAAAGATCCCACAGAAAATGGTACTCCCTAATCTCAAGAGAGCATCCCTTGCACATATAGATGTCTCTAGACCCCACTCCCAACGGTGTATCTATCGTCATAACCTAACTCAAAAACTCCACCACCAAACTCAACCCATAAACAAGTTTTGTATATATGAATGATTGTGAGGAACCATTATCAAATAAGGCACAAGATAAGGGAAAATCCATAAGAATAGTACCTCTCACTGTCGATGGTCCATATTCACTATCCATAAGGGTAGGTTATACCGTATGAAACTGTGTTGTTCCTATTCCCTGTGATGCCATCTAACTCCCTTGAATTCTACCACTTTTCTAATATGGGCGTTGTTTCCCAAAAGCACTACACCGGTCACCCTTACCACCTCAGCCAGTAGAACTCCAACTTTGGGACTGAAAGGGTGCAGAGGATCATATTCGCACACTCTGACTCTGGTTAGCTAATCCATCATCACCTGACTCCTTTGGGTTCTTGAAAAACACTAGTAGATTTCCCATCCTACCACATGATCTGCATTCAACAGGGGGTCGAGGAAATTGATTACGATAATGTCCCGACCTTCCACACTGGTGGAGAAACACAAGGGTAAGGTCCTGTGTAACCGACCCCTCTACGAGGTTACTCTATCTCCCACCTCCCTAGATAACATTCTCATAACGTTGCTTCCTAGTGTCAAAAGTCACACCACCTGACCATCCAGTAAAAACCATTTAACCTCCACTCGAAGCCTCCTTTAGGTTCGCCTCAGAGATGAGATCCTGATTTACTACTTCCAAAATATTCTTCAGCCTGAAAATATTCACTTGAGACTTAATTTCTCATTTAACTCCATCTTGAAAATGTTTTTTTGAAGTGGCCTCATCTGCTGCCACTGCTGGAGAAAAATGTTGTAAGTCAGTAAAGCGTCCAGCATAGTCTATTACAGAAATATTCCTTTGAGTTATCCCAATTAACTCAGCCACTTTCTCATGTCTGAGCATCTCTGGATGGAAGATCTCAAATAACTTCTCCTGAAAATCCTTCCCCTCCATATCTTCTCACATCCCATTCTGAGTTTGGATGTCCCACCAATGTTTCACTTGACTGTGCAACATGTAAGCTTCCAACTTGATTCTCTTCTCAACAGGTGTCTCTTGGTGGTCATGTATTGTCTTGGTAGATTCAATCCAGAACTCAGCTTTCTGTGGACCACCCTATCCAGTAAAAGTCGGTGGGTACTGTAACTGAAGCTCCCTTGTAAGATCAGACATACATTTCACAACCTTCCCAGGGTCTCTTTCCATAATTTGCATGAAACGGGTGAGGTTCTCTTGAATATTTTCCCCTTCTTCTTTAGTTGGTACTATTGGTGCCTCAAGTTCACCCATTGGAGGACCATTTCTAACTATACCCCTCGCTCATCCTCTCAGTAAGCGTTGTGGAGGAATTATTCTACAAATCCAAACATGGAGATTAAAAAACAGTTCATAATTTTATCACAATTACACACAACCGAATTATCCATATAACATCTCAATTACTTCTTTCAATTACGAAATTAGGCACCATTTTCATTTAAAATTTTACAAGCAAGGAAAAGAAATAGTTTAATGTTCAACAATATACCCAAAATCTGTTTTCCATTGCGTGCCTAACAAGATGCATGTCCCAATAATCCTAAGTGCCTAAAATGATGCATGTAGACAAGACACTCATGCCATTATGGGCTATGAATCAATACTTAACAAATTCCAGAAATAATATTCACATCACCCAACAAGTGCACCACCCAGGGTGAAATAATATTCAACTTTAATGACAAACATCAATAACAGTAATCCCACCCTGAGTACATGAGTTTCCCCCCGTACATGGGTTTGCAGCTCCCATGCACAAGATCATTATCAAGCCCCAAATTTACCTAATCTACTTTCTACCTTTACCAAGATATAAAAACAAACAAAAACAATGAATAATAGAGAAAACCATGCCTCTGATACCACTTTGTAACTTCTCGACCTGGGATCCACTGAACGGTGCTCCAAGCCGGTTGGCCACAAGCCCTCAAGTACGCCTCCCCGTATGACAGAGGGTGCCGACTAGCAACAAGGGTCTAGTAAGTCAGTCTTGGGGAGACTATACCCTCTATTTTCAGAATAAAATACCAGCAGAAGTAAACAAGAAATAGCGGAACCATATATAATTATAATGGTATAATGTTGCAAGAATAACCAAGACAAGAAATACAATACGCAACTGAAAAGTAAAACATGCTATGACTATGCAAGTGCCAAGTCTCTACAATGATAATGAAAGTAAAGACACAGTGTCTCCAACTGGGTCACGACCCACGTATGTTTCCCTCTTCCATGCTCCAACACCAAATAGAACTCTAACCAGGGCTCTTTCCCTTGTCATGTCCTACAACAACAATTTCTATTCGCGTACCATTTAGGCGGCCCGAGTAGGGTGTGAGTATGACTTAGTAGATCACCACTAGAAGTGTCAAAAACAAATCCAATCATAAGCAGTGTATGAAGATACATTAATAATAAAGCAAGAAGATGAGTAAGACAATAATATTTATCCAATTAACCTTTCTTTAAAACATTAAACATCCAGGTTCTCGAGAACACCCAAAATATAATGCCTTCTTCGGCCCATGTAGGAGCCTAATTAATTTCCCTTGTTCAATTAATAATTACAATGTCACAATATTAGGATTATGAAATAGCGAAATTAAACCATCGTACAAAATAAAGGAAAGAGTGTATAACATCATGTCTAGCACACATGTGTGTATTTGGAGCATCAATCCCTGTCTCACAACCCCATGAGTATTTGGAGCATCAGTCCTAGTCCCATAAAATATCAATTTCATGCATGTAATTGGTTCTAGAACGCCATTTCTAGAACCTCTGTGGGTATTTGGAGCCCTATCCCGTGTCCCACAACCCTCTTCAAATAAAATATCCAATTCACATATACAACCTTATTCAAATGCTTAATAATCATTATCCCTCCATCATAAATCTCACCCATATTCAAATAGAGCCACAATTCACAAAGAACCACATAACCAAACCACCAATTAATTATTTATGCCATGAAATTTATACAACTGCATACGCCTAACAAGATGAGACTATGGGATTGGATTTAGACCACCTACCTCGATATATTGATGGATGTTAGCCCAATGAAAAACCCCTGAATCTGAGCGGCACAATTTCATCGATCATGTTATGGATCTAAATCCTTAAAACCAAAATAAGATCAAAAGCATCAAGATCTTTCATAAATAGATCTAGATCCACAACCATAGATATATACCTTATCTCATAGGTTTAGATCCATGGAAACGATGGAAATATCACATGAAAAGATCATGGGAAGTTAAAGGAAAGAACAGAAGAATGACGGACTGAAATCCACTTACTAAAGGAGATATGATCTTCAATCCAAGCCTTCCATCTTGAGAAAAGGTGTTTGGATCGCCCGGTAATCTCTCCCATAGGCTTTGGAAACACCTATGAATTGCCAAGATCGAGCCAAGGTTCGAAAATAATGAAATCCCGGGGTTCGGGTGGTTTTAAATAAGGATATTTGGAATTAAAAACTGCATGCATGGTTTACTGGGAAGGGGCCCATGGTTTTTCAAACCGTGCGCAAACCGTGGGAACCTCACTGTCCAAATTTGCACGGTCTGCACGGTTTGGTCGCATAGTTTATCAAACAGTGCGGAAATTGTGCATACCTATCTGCTTGGTTCGGATTGGTTGGCATGGTTTGGTTTCACAGTTTTTCAAACTATGCACAAACTGTTCACAACCTACTACTCTTTTGTTTTACTTAAATTTTCACCCAAACGCACCCAATTCACTACTCCAAAGAAATAGGTACTTAAAAATATCAAAAGTACCTGAACACGTGCCCAAGATCGAATCTAGAAAAGACCAGGATCTTAAACAATTGTATGTTATTAGATTATAAGGAACCATATTAATATTTATTATATCATAACTAATTCATTTATGACTTTATACTACCCATTTAATAATGATTCTCATGTTAAATTAACATTTCGGGTAATAATTGCTTTCATTATCGTACGTATTTTAACTTGTTATTCTTGATCGTATCATTTAGATCACGATTTAAATAAATCCATAAAATAATCCTTGATTTATATATCATATATATTTAGAATATAAATATTTATAATATATAGATATATGAAATGGAAAACACCGTTTATGGAGACGGTAGGCCGTACGTACGCAAAAACATTCTTTCTGTTTTCATATTGTATTGAACAGAACTAAGTGAATAAGATATATGTAAGCATATATATATATATATATATTTATATATATTAATATATATATATCTAGTATCATTATTATAACATATATTACATACTTATAATTAATATATATTTTAATAATCGTCGATGAATGGTGAACGTGAAAATGAATCTCATCACGTCGTGGAGACGGTAATCCGTACATACGCACGAGCGACAATATCATTTTCTTAAAGGTTTGGAATTGGATGGTATATTTATTTAACTTAGAAATTATCATTTTATTTTCATTATTTATATATATATCACTCATCATTATATCCATCCAAATAACATAGTGTTGAATAACAAATTATACCACGACGTGGAGATGGTAAGCAGTACGTACACACATATGGTGACATTATCATTCATAGGATGGATAGAATAATGAATATGGTTGTGGAATATTTATAATAACATCTCATTATATATAACCTACTAGATTTATTATTTTTGTGTGGTAATAACAATGAATGAGTAAGTAGAAGAAGAAAAGAACTCGAAAGAGGGGGCTGAAATCATTACCTCTTCTTCGGATTCTTCATTTTTATTTGATCAAAAGGGATCCATATGTTAGATTTATGACCAAATTAATTCCTCTTGAATTAAGGTACGATATTTGGGAAGATATTTGGGCAGGTTTTGGCTGAGATAAATTGCATTGGAGGTGTGAATTTGAGAGAATGGAACTTCCCTTTTATAAAAGGGGTGGGGGCACCATAGGAAAAACATAAAATATTATTTTATTATAAAATAATAATCAGTTTATAATGGATCTAGAATGAATTATTTAATGTATAAGGTAGGTATGGGTCTGAAATCACTCAAAAAAATAGGTTTTCGACAGGTTTGGGTCACTATATTAACCTTATCTTTTATATTCAACTCTTAGTTAACTAGTTTGACATATACCATGTCTCTTTTTATTTTGATATTATATAATTAATAAACCTAATATAAACTTCCAGAGAACCCTAAGTGGTTCATCAATGACATATATAATTTTATTTAAGCTCTTTGTCCTAACCTTATATTTTTTTGAATAGAATACCAATTAATAATATAATATTTTTTAAATACTCTTTTTTGTCGATTTCAACATTATATAATAATTGATTTTTGTTAAAGTCCTAACAACTATATTACTTATAAATAAATACACTTATTCAACCCTAACATTTCACAGTAACCTATAAAATTTTGTATTGCATCAAAAATTTCAAATTATAATTATTTTAGTATTTATAATATCATTTATTTAATTGATTGATTAATAAGGAAAATACTGCATCATTATTGTGTCATATATAAATATATTTATTTTATGATTAAAAATTTTAAATAAAATATCCTAATGTAGGAAATATTTATATATTTCTAGTTACTATTTATAGTAGAATAGATCAATTTTATAACTTCATAAATAATTTGTTTTACAAAAAGATATTTTCTTATGTTAATTCTGTCTTTACTTTAGAATATTTAATATAAAATGTCATTAACACTCCCATATGGCTCCATGGAGTCCCAAAATCGACCCAAGGATTTCCATGGACAAACATGTATCTTCCAATAGGTTTATGACACATGTTAGGGTAATTTAATATTATTATAATATTATATTTTAACCTTATTTACTGGATTTACCCCTTTAACCAGGGTAAAAAAAATATTTACTGAAGTAAATATTCCTAATGACTAAAAAATAGAGATTCCTATCTATATAATTTGGACCTCATTATTAAAAATATGGAATCCATTTTTCTAAATTCAAAATACAAAAGTGGCAGAAATTAATTTAAAATTAATTCTTGTTTTTAAAACAAAAAAGCGTGTTTTTATGAAATAATAACTATTAAAAGATTGACACTTGTTTATGTCAATTTTAAATGTGAAATTAAATATAATGAACTACATTGTATTAAATGATAAAAAATAATATCTAATTATACTTCCAAACCATTCAAATGCATAATTTATCACGATTAATTATTTCGATTTAAAAAGATGTTTTTAATTAAAAATTAGAAATTTTCACTATTCATAAAAATATGAATATTATCAGAAAAATACAACAATTTCTCCAAACTAAATTTTTATTTATCGATTCTAAAGAAGAATTTTATTTTTTAAAATTGAAAATATAAAAGTGTCAAATATTGGATTTAAAAAAGGCTTCTCTATTAAAAGGCGGTAAAATTGCATTTTTTTGAAAAATACTTCTTTTATCTAAAAAATTGAATTTGTTCTTATATTATTTCTAAGAAACACATAATATAGATGTTAAAATTATTTAGAGTGTATAGGATTCAAAATTCAGTTAACACTGTTTATAACTGTTTTTTTACAGCTAGTTTGGCAATGTTGTGGTGCACTCGAACTCGGTGTTGCGTGTAACACAAGCAATTAAATTACATTAATAAGATAGCATACTATGAGATCATGGGGTGTTACATTCTCCCCTCCATAAATAAATTGCAACCTTGTAATTTTAAATTTTTCTTCAAAAATAAAAGGGTAAAAATAGAGAAATACCATTGTGGAAAACCCACATCGGAAATTGGTTTATAAAATTTAGTCTTAATAAAAGGGAAAGGGAAATGAAAAGGTAACAACTAAATTCTAATATCGATTAAGAGAACATTGGTGGAAATTAGAGACACATAATTGGATAGAAAATTTAAATATTTATAGGTAGTGATAGTGGTCATCAATCACAATATATCATTTAAATAAATTGACATATAAAATCCATTATCAAAACAGTTTTCAATACCAAAATATGTAAAAATAGTATATGGTCTTTCTTTTATTTTTAATTTCTTTTTTCCTTTTTATGGGATCCAATGATCAAATGAAACTCGCAGTGGCGGAGAGGTCGTTATCTCCACTTACTTTAAAAAACATTCCTTTTTTTCATTTAGTAAAACATTTCGTAAAAAATTATTCCCCTTGAAATAAAATGTCAATGGGTTTTATACATCGTACAAAATAAAGTTGTTTCGAAATCAAAGGATGCCTCAATGAAAGGTGATTGAGATGAATTCCCTTAACTAAAGTTTAAGAATTAATTTATCCATATAATAACAATGAATATATATGCATATATACTTGACAAGTATAGTTACATCCTTTAACTAATTCCTACCACAAAGTCATCTTTCACTCCAAAACATTTCAAAAAACTATTGAATGTATACTAATCATATTTGGTTCCAAAAATAATGAATTGATAATTCACCTATCAGAAATTTTAAAAAAGAAACTACATTATACAATTAAGGATATCATGTAGGCTACTGGTAGGTGATGCACGCCTGTCGGCCTTCGATTGCGTGTTCAAGTCTCATGGCCTTGTCGGACACGACTGATTGTCACCTGACCTCTAGGATTTCATTTTTATGGAAATCAAAAAAAAATAACAATTGTACCCAATTTCAAACTTAATCCATTCCAAACATTAGACTTATCCAAAAAAAATTATCCAAACTCACAGTAAAAAATTTAAAAGGAAGTTAAACACAATGAAGATAATTTTTTCAATGTAAGAACATGTGAACACCTTCATTATATATTCCTTTAAAACATGGTAACACCATGAGTTACCATAAAACCTTATATATTATATTAATTATCCCTTAATAATTATATAATACTGGATATATTCCTTATATCCAGAAATTTTGTAAACATTAACAATGATAGAATATAAAATTCATTAATCAGTTTCAAGGTAGTCAAGAATATCCAATATAATTTATCCAAATCAATCTTGTATTATTCAAAAAATCACTACCTTAGTATCATAACCATATTATGGTTTATCTTTCCCTCAACCATATATTTTCCAAATAATTAACCAGCTGTTGAGTCACTTTTCTTGGTTACACACATTCTTAAGTACTTAATGAAATAGTACTGTAGTACAATCCTTATATACTCTATAATTCTTATCACATATACATCATAAATACAATACTCAAATGACATAATATATTAATAACATTGTAAGAAATCTAATCATTCATCTTCATCTTCGATAGTATCATAACTTTATAATTATCCAATAGCATTATTTGGGGTATACACTAATGATTTGGACATTGATTCACACAGTGTCCCAACTCATTGAAGATGAAGCATTGTACATTTAAAACTTTTTTCTTACCCTCGAAATAACGTAATTGGTGTCCTTTTTCTCCACACTTATAACAAAATCACATTTCCTTCAAGAATTTACCATGTTTATTCTTTAAAAAGTTGTCAGATGTGGGAAAATCCCTCATTACCTTATTCCCTTTATCCATCATACTTTCTACCGTCCTTTTCTTCTCTTACTTCCCTTCAAATCCATACGACTCAGAGGATTCTTTACTTATCATATTAACACATGATACTATTTCATCATATCTTGAGAATACGAGGGAGAATATTTACCTTCTAAATGTTGTCTTAATACCATGAAAGATTTGATCCTTATTACTATTTGGATCATACATATTGTTGGAGTTCTCATTCCTTCTACTGGGCGTCATTCCTAAACAATGGAATAAACTAGGTCAGTTTATAAATCGAAATGAATAATTTAATACTTAAAAAATACCTAACATAAATTGAACAATTTATGGATATTATCCATAATTATAAAAAAAAATTATTTGAGAAAGTATTTACTCCTAAATCGTTCATAATGGATTGTAATGAAAATATGAATTGTCCTAAGCATATCCCCCGGGAGTGTCTTAACCAAGAGTGTTGCAAGACCATTTTTCGTACACTAGTTCCCATTAAAGTCTATTTCAAAGTGGTTTTTATAGATTTTTCTCCTAGGTAAATTTGTGTCAGAGCCGCCTCTACATGCTCGTTTCCAGATAGGGATTTATTTCATGGAAAACTCACAAAATCTATACAGTATAAAAATTGTAGGAAGTTATTATATACTAATTGATTATGCTAAAATTTTAACATATTATATAATATATTTAAATTTTATAATACCCACCATAGTGTTATTTTATGTTCAATTGTCACATTTTTATGTTTTGGTGGTATTTAGAGGTCAAATGCGAAAATGGATTAATTTCGGTGTTTAACTGTTTTATTTGTCTTCTGTATTTTGGACATAACATTTTATAAACTGAAAAAAATTGTGAAATTCGTTGTTTATAAGTTTCCTTATAGCATGGTCCTAATTTCATCCTTCTGGAGTTCCAGCTAAATCTATCATTTTGTGGCCCAAAACTATCTCACAATCTGTGCCTCGAAAACTACGTGCAGATTTGGAATGTTTTAAAGATGAGCTTTTATATCGAAGCTGACCAATCCAATGGAGGTTATATTCAACAAGGATCTGTAGGAAATATTAATTAACATCATTCATTAAGGTGTCCATGTCAGGACCCATCCTTAGGGCCCGTGCCGTGACTACCCCAAGCCCGCCTTCCATAGGCCAGGAGCTGACGACTAGCACCAAAGGCGTAAATCCCGATAACTGGGAAGACATTGCCTTTATAAAAGTAAACAAAACACCACAGAGTACAAGAAGAAGTAAAAAACTAAGAAAAAAGAGAAGTGCTGAAAGGTAAATGGTCCAGAATACAAACCCAAAAGAAAGTACAACTACAACTGAACAAGTACAACAGAAAAGACAACAACTGGAAGGAAGGAAGCGGCTCCTGGGTCGTCCTCCTCGGATCCTACCTGAAGGATAGGTATAGATGGCACAGCTCCCAGATTGTCCACCATGGATCCTACCTGAAGGGTAGGTACAGATGGCCTCCACAACGCTCTCGCCCGTCAACCTTTTCTGTGTGTCGTCTCGTCGCAAAGTCCACCTCCGGATACTCACTTGTCGTGTAGTCCACCTCCGGGTACTGACTCGTCGTGTAGTCCACCTCCGGGTACCGTCCAGTCCTCGAACACTTGGCCTCCGTCAGTAATGCCATCGTCTGCAACCAACACAACAAGGTGCGGGCATAGCCCGTGCAGGGGTGAGTATAACGATACTCAGTAGGGACCCCGAGACCATCAAGGTCTCACTAAAACCAACAAGGATAACCACAAAGAATATCTCAACAGATAACCTCTACTTAAGTATATGCCCATTCATATACCTAAGTTATCAAGTAACCCATCTCAATCATGAGAAAACAAAAGGGTTATGAAATCAACGGATAACCACTACCTAGGTATATGCCCATACATATACCTATGTTATCAAATTACCCATCTCAATCATGAGGAAACACAAGGGTTATGAAATCAACGGATAACCACTACCCAGGTATATGCCAATACATATAACTAAGTTATCAAGTAACCCATCTCAATCATGAGGAAACACAAAGGTCATAGACTCAGCTGAAACCATGATTTTTATTATCGAAACCGCAACTGCTGAAGAGCCCCGTCTCTGGAGTGTACAATGGTCCTGTCACGACTTCGAGGAACTGCTCACTAACCTAAGACTGCTGAGGTACTCCTCCTGTCGAGTATTGTGGGCCTGCTGCTACAACCAAGTGCTTCCCACCATGGGTTTGTCGCTACAACCAAGCGCTCTCCCTCATAGCCTCAAGAGGTACTCTTTCTGTTGAGTACCGTGGGTCTGCCGCTACAACCAAGCGCTCCTTCGTCGTGGGTCTGCCGCTACAACCAAGCGCTCCCCCTCATAGCCTCCAGAGGTACTCCTTCTATTGAGTACCACGGGTCTGCCGCTACAACCAAGCGCTCCTCCGTCGTGGGTCTGCCGCTACAACCAAGCGCTCCCCACTGAGCTATCCGAAACACACCGAGTCGATCGGTCAAGCAGTCGTTAGGTCTCAGTCGGCTACATGGTCTCCGTATTCCGCACGCGCGTCTCTGGGAGGGCCCACTCCACGAGCTGCTGGACGATACTACAAGTATCACAAGGTTCAATGAAGATGTATCTCAAGGGACCGCCTCGTCACAGGGGTCTCAACACAACAGACGGCGCATCAATCGGACGCCCGGTCTGTGAGTTACTAGCCTTTTCGTCCCAGGGGCCCGGTTGGTTTCATGTGCGAACCAATCTGGCCGTGTCTCAACTGTACCCCGAACTCTCATATGGTATACTCAAAGGGACCGTTTCTCAACGTGGACACCAACGCCGCTGACATTTCGTCAAACGGACGTCGGGTCTGAAAGATATCAGCTTTTCTGTTCTAGGGGCCCGGTTGGATTTCGGGTACAATTCAACCTGGCCACTATCCAACAGCAACCAAAACTCGGGCGAAGTGTGCCAAAAGTTCCGTCTTATCAAGAGGAATTCAACGAGATAGACGACGTGTTAATCGGATGCCCGGTCTGTGAGTTATTGGCTTTTTCGTCCCAGGGGCCCGGTTGGTTTCGTGAGCAAACCAACCTGACTGCACTTCAATGACATCCAAACCTCGAGCAGAGTAAGCCAAAAGATCCATCTCACTTAGAGGAAACCAACAAAGTCGATGGCACGTCAATCAGACGTCTGAAGCTCAAGATATGAACATTTCTGCTCCAAGGGCCCGGTTGGTTTCGTGTACGAACCAACCCGGTCGAACCCAAAGTATTTCAAAACCTTGAGTGCGATATACTGAAACAACCGTCTCAATCTAAGGATCACATCGTCACTAACGGCGCATCGTTAAGAGCCTCGTAGCTCCAGTTACGAGAAAAAGACCAAAAAGGTCCGGGAACGGGGGGTCTGGGCCCGGACCGACCCGGCCCGACGCCCCTAGGTCGGCCCGAACCGGGTCGACCAACCCGGGTCCGGGTCTGACCCAGTTTGGAGCGACCCGGCCCGGCCTGGGTGCGACCTGGCCGGAGGGTCGGATCGGCCCAGCTCGGCTCGGCTGAGCAAGCGGAGTCCGGGGCGGGGGAGCGCTGCCCCCGCATGTCAACACCCCCCCACTGCGGTGGCTACCCCTGGTCTGCGGACGCGGAATTGCCGCGTCCCGTGTGCGCCGGACCCGCGCGACCGCGGGACCACTGGCCGCCGCCGCCGCCGCTTCAGCCACGGCGGCCCTGTCTGGCGACGCGCCGGGGCGCCGCCGCCACGCCGGCGACCCGCGCCGCCGGTGGGTTCCGCGGGCCACCAGAGTTGCTCCGATGGTCCGATTTCATTTCCGTCTGCGTCGTAGCTCCTCCCGGGTCCCGTACTTCACTGCGGAAGCAATGAATCACCTCTACAGCATGTTTTGTCGTCGTCCTCCAATCCGCACATCAACGAAGAACTGCAGAGGGTTGTCAGGCCGTCTTTGTTTGGCCCGCACCCTCCGCGTTAGGTGATAACAATCGGGAAGAAAAATAATCCACACATGGAAAACCAAATAATATACAATATTAATAAATTAAAATTTCTCTTGATTCAGGTTCTTTTTTTTAGGAAGAAACAACCATAGAAATAAATTCATTTCACAAACAAAACCCCTACTTTAACTTCGTTGTCGGACGCGAGATCGACCGTCGTGGAAGAAAGGGTCTCCGCGTCACGGAAGGGCATCGATGTCGTGCGGTACTCAGAGTCGCGTTGATGAACTCTGAGGATTGATAACATACAGATTTAATTATAATAATTAAATCCATTTTGATGTTATAAACCAAAAAAATTAAAAAGGAGCGCTACCCCCTACCTTGTCGTTGTCGATCAAAGGTTGTCGTGGGGTTGGATCGTCGTGGAAGAAGCGTCGCGGAGGGAGAATCGCAGAAGAAGCGCCGTTGACGTCGTGGTACACGACGTCGCGTCGTCGATCTCCGAGGGTTTAGCATTCCTCATCGGAGGTCGGAGCGTTCTTCGTGTTCTTCGCGTTCTTCGCGTTCTTCGTTGAAGAAGAATACTTTCCTCCCAAATTCTCTCCACGCCACAAGTCCAAATAAATAAAATAAGTTCAACCCTTATTTTATTATTGACCTAAGCTTTTGAAATAAAAAAGATAAGTAACGAACAATTAATTTGTTGAATTAATTGTAACGATTTAACTGCCCAATTAATTGGGGCGTTTCTTAACCGAAAAAATGCATGGTTAACTTTCATTAAAGAGGAGGCTTTCGCGGGTGCGTTACTTAGCGGAAAAGAAATGATGGGGCTCATGCGGGCCCCACCTCACAAATATCCTACAAGAGGGTAGGATATTTTGAATTCCACTCTATCCTATTCAACTCAGCTTAAGAAGCATAAAGTGGCATAAAGCGGCTTTAAGTGAAATAAAATAAAGTTGTAACACCACTTTATTTTTATTTTCTTCACTTAACCCCCAAAAATTAAAAAACCACACCTGAGCAAATACAACTCTGGAAAAGGCGTTTCTAAGCAAATACCAGCGCTATGATTTCATCGGTGCCCTCAGAATTCGATTCCGAGCACCGGTTCAGAAGTTATAAAAACCTTCTCGTTTGTTCACTGAACGTACCCGAGCTAAACTTCGGAAATTGATTCCGAGCACACCGGGCCTCAGAATCAGGCACCGTCAAAAATTGCATTCTTGTAAAATTACAAAGAAAATTAAGAAAAAAATTTCCTTGAAATTTACGGGTATTTACATCACTACCACCTTAGGGCTTTATGTCCTCGTAAAGCTTTAACACAAACTGGGGTTATAAAAGCGGTACTGAGCACGGGTCTGAGCCTTCCGCTCACATGTGCTCACCTGGAGGTTCCCCTGCTGCCAAAGAAAGTGCACAAGAGGAATAGACCGTCCTCCTAGGATCTACTCCTGTCGATCCTTGATCCCCACAGAAACCTCCGTGGAAGTCACCTCATCGCCATCGTCCAACTCCTTGTGGTCGAGGATATGCGAAGGGTAGAGCACGTATCTTCTCAGTTGAGATACGTGGAAATCGTCGTGCACCTGGTGCAACTGAGGTGGATGGGTCAAGCGGTAAACCACCCCGCCTACCCAGCTGAGGACCTAGAAAGGCCCATAGAGCCTCAGAGATAACTTGCCGCCTTGGCCACATCTCTGTAAACCTCGTCGAGGTGCGACCCGTATAAGGATGTTATCATCATCCTCGAACTCTAGAGGTCTCCAATTCCGGTTAAAACATAAAACGACTACTGCTCTGAGGGTATGGTTGACCGACTCAAGAGTGACTGGTCGCACCCTCCTGTGCATGAGTTTATCCTGTGCTTCTTGGGGTTTTCTTTTTGCCGACCATGGAAAACCCATCCCGACGTCGTAGTTAAACCATAACCTTTTTGCCTAATACCATCAATTTGTGTATGAACTGTGATTGCCCAGTCCATACAAAAACCAACGTCGTAAGGCCTCGACGCTGCCACCAAGAGATTCCAACCGAAACTCTCGCCTCGAGGGTCTGGCCACACCGTCGGCGTAAGTGTGATTATCGAGTCTCCTCCCAAGGTATCTCCAGACGTGAGGGTCAAGTTCACGGATTACCGGAAACTCTAGGTCTGGAACATGATTTTTGAAAGCAAGGAATGATTCATATCAACGTATGTTACTACAGCAGCTAGTAGTGGACACAGAATGTCCCTTGAATCATTCATAGAGCCATCAGGTCACACTCCTTGACCGCATGTAGCCTCACTCTTCCTCCTCCCTCCAGCTCCCTGAGTCTTGCGGGGATAACTAAGGCGGGTGGTTGTAGCATGTTAAGATGTACACCACCTCATGCTGCTCTCCTAGCTCTGCCTCCACGTCTTCTGCTTCGCAGACTCATCTTTCCATAAAGATTCCTCTTCTTTAAACATTTAACACGCTCGAGTCTCTAAGACTGGAGCCGTTTTCCTGTTTCTTACCACATTGTGCAGTCTTCATCCGCTCCTGGATGATCTGCACCTTCTTTTCCTACTATCTGAAAGAGCTGCTAAAATTTTTCCATTGCCGAAAAGAGAAACTCGGTATCATCCCCTAGATGAACCACGCCCATTGCCTAATACAGTCAATCCTGACATAAAGGATGCATTCATGCCATGGATGATGTCGTAAGGCCTCGACGTAACTACTAAGAGATCCAACTGTCACTCTCGCCTCCAAGGGTCGAGTCACACTGTCGGCATCAGTGTGAGGTCACTGGGTCTCCTCAAGTAGAAATATCGAAAGTGAGAGTCAAGTCAACAGTCCTAACCAGGACCACTCAGTATCAACCAAACAAAAGGACAGGAAAGCAAGCATCACAAAGATACGTGTCTTTTTATTCTTGCAGCTCATAGTACAAAGACACAAATACAACAGCAAAAAGGAACTAGAAGTACAAGGGACATATCCACTAGTTCCTCTACTGTCCACCTGCTCCCGGAGCTCTACTGCCTTGTCCACTGCACGGCTGTTGTTCCAGAACCCGCCGCTGCTTCTACCTCGGTGGCTCCTCCAAATCCTGCGGATCATCTGTACGAGGATTCGGGCAGTCACGTGCCAGGTGACCCTTCTTGCCGCATTCATAACACTTATTACTCCTCGTATGGCTGGATCTAGTCCTCTTGGACCTCTGCATCATCTTTCTACTGCCCACAGATGACTCGGCTACTGATCGAAAACCCTGCGGCAAAGGCAGAAGCTCCTGTACACGCTTGGGGTGTAGAGCTATTGGCACAAACTCCACCCTGAAGAAGGTCTCGAAGTCTTCCCATGTGGAGGTCATCCCATCGCAAAACTGGAACAAGTGGCTCCACCACCTGCCTAATGCTTCCTGAAGAAGGCTGGCAGCAAATATCACCATGAGGTCTGCCGGTGTCCCCTCTAGCCTGAAGACTCTCACCACAGCCTCCAGGAAATCCTCAGCCGCCTGTGGGTCCGTCTCTCCCCGGAACCTGGGTGGTCTCTGGCGGTGGAACTCGTGCAGTGCTCTCAAGTGGCGTGCATCACCTACTGCTGGGGCTAGTGGGATCGGTGGCCCAACGTATGGTAGTACCGCTGGTGCCTCAACTGCAAGAGGGCCCTGTACCAAAGCCTCGTCACTCGACAAGATGTAAGTACGCACATCCCTCTGGGCACTAGCTGGTCGTCCGAGAAAAGGCATCCTGAAAGAAACAACATGACACGGTCAAACGATTATACTTGGTGAGCTGACCTGGTTTGAGCTAACATCTAAAAAACTTCTGGAAACACACACACAATCAGTGTTTTCGTGCATAGAGTCAGAAATCAGTTATCAGGGTCCTGGTGTCTAGATACGTCGGCCGCCCGCACCAACACTGGACTCCCTAAACTGAAAACCACACTCGGTAATCTTAACACTATTGCTTCACAGAAAGGAAAAGAATATCAGAGTCCCAAGTTCTGTGGTAGAACCAAACTCCTCTAATACCAATTTGTCAGGACCCATCCTCGGGCCCCGTTCCATGACTACCCCAATCCCGGATCGTCCACCACGGATCCTACCTGAAGGGTAGGTACAGATGGCCTCCATAACGCTCTCACCCCTCAACCTCCTCCGTGTGTCTTCTCGTCACAAATTCCACCTCCGGATACTGACTTGTCGTGTAGTCCACCTCCGGGTACTGACTCTTCGTGTAGTCCACCTACGGGTACCTTCCAGTCCCCGAACACTTGGCCTCCGTCAGCACTGCCGTTGTTTGCAACCAACACAACGAGGTGCGGGCATAGCCCATGCAGGGGTGAGTATAATGATACTCAGTAGGGACCCCGAGACCCTCAAGGTCTCACTAAAACCAACAACGATAACCACAAATAATATCTCAACAGATAACCTCTACTTAAGTATATGCCCATTCATATACCTAATTTATCAAGTAACCCATCTCAATTATGAGGAAACACAAGGGTTATGAAATCAACGAATAACCACTACCTTGGAATATGCCCATACATATAACTAAGTTATCAAGTAACCCATCTCAATAATGAGGAAACAGAAGGGTTATTAAATCAACGGATAACCACTACCCAGGTATATGCCCATACATATACCTAAGTCATCAAGTAACCCATCTCAATCATGAGGAAACACAAAGGTCATAGACTCATCTCAAACTAGGATTTTCATTATCGAAACCGCAACTGCTGAAGAGCCCCATCTCTGGAGTGTACAGTGGTCCTGTCACGACTCTGAGGTACTGCTCACTAACCTACGACTATTGAGGTACTCCTCCTGTCGAGTACTGTGGGCCTGCTGCTACAACCATGTGCTTTCCACCATGGGTCTGCCGCTACAACCAAGCGCTCCCCCTCATAGCCTCAAGAGGTACTCCTTCTGTTGAGTACCGCGGGTCTGCCGCTACAACCAAGCGCTCCACCGTCGTGGGTCTGCCGCTACAACCAAGCGCTCCCCCTCATAGCCTCCAGAGGTACTCCTTCTGTTGAGTACCACGGTTCTGCCGCTACAACCAAGCGCTCCTCTGCTGTGGGTCTGCCGCTACAACCAAGCGCTCCCCATTGGGCTATCCGAAACACACCGAGTCGATCGTTAAAGCAGTCGTCAGGTCTCAGTCGGCTACACGGTCTCTGTATTCCGCACGCTCATCTCCGGGAGGGCCCGCTCCACGAGCTGATGGTCTATACTACAAGTATCACAAGGTTCCACGAAGAAGTATCTCAAGGGACCGCCTCGTCAGAGGGGTCTCAACACAACAAACAGCGCATCAATCGGACACCCGGTCTGTGAGTTACTAGCCTTTTTATCCCAGGGGCCCGGTTGGTTTCATGTGTGAACCAATCCGGCCGTGTCTCAACTGTACCCCGAACTTCCATATGGTATACTCAAAGGAACCGTTTCTCAACGTGATCACCAACGCCGCTGACGGTTCGTCAAACGATCGTCCGGTCTGAAAGATATCAACTTTTCTGTTCCAGGGGCCCGGTTGGATTTCGGGTACAATCCAACCTGGACACTATCCAACAGCAACCAAAACTCGGGCGAAGTATGCCAAAATTTCCGTCGTATCAAGAGAAATTCAACAAGATAGACAGCGCATCAATCAGACGCCCGGTCTGTGAGTTATTGGCCTTTTCGTCCCAGGGGCCCGGTTGGTTTCGTGAGCAAACCAACCTGACCGCACTTCGACGACATCCAAACCTCGAGCGAAGTAAGCCAAAAGATCCGTCTCACTTAGAGGAAACCAACAAAGTCGACGAAACCTCAATCATACGTCCGAAGCTCAAGATATGAGCGTTACCGCTCCTAGGGCCCAGTTGGTTTCGGGTACGAACCAACCCGGCTAAACCCAAAGTATTCCGAATCCTTGAGTGCGATATACCGAAATGACCGTCTCGATCCAAGGATCGCATCGCCGCTGACGGAGAATCGTTAGGAAGCCCGTAGCTCCAGTTACGAGCAAAAGACCAAAAATGTCCGGGAACGGGGGGTCTGTGCCCGGACCGACCCGGCCCGACCCCCCATGGGTCGGCCCGAACCGGGTCGACCGACCAGGGTCCGGGTCCGACCCGGTTTGGCGCAACCCGGCCCGGCCAGGGCGGCCCGGCTCGGCCTGGGCACGACTCGGCCGGCGAGTCGGCTCTTCTCGGCTCGGCTCGGTCGAGCGGACGGAGTCCGGGGCGGGGGCGCGCTGCCCACGCGTGTCAACACCCCCCCCCCCCCACTGCGGTGGCCGCCCTTGGCCAGCAGACACGGAATTGCCGCGTCCCATGTGCACTGGACCTGCACAGCCGCAGGTCCGCTGGTCGCCGCAGCCGTGGCTTCAGCCGCGGCAGCCCAGTCGGGCGGCGCGCCGGGGCGCCGCCGCCGGTGGGTTCCGTGGGCCACCGGAGTTGCTCCGGTGGTCCGATTTCGTTTCTGTCTATGCCATAGCTCCTCCCGGGTCCCGTACTTCACTGCGGAAACAAAGAATCACCTCTGCGGCATTTTTTGTCGTCGCCCGCCAATCCTCACATCAACGAAGAACTACGGAGGGTTGTCGGGCCGTCTTTGTTTGGCCCGCACCCTCTGTGTTAGGTGATAACAATCGGGAAGAAAAATAATCCACACATAGAAAACAAAACAATATACAATTTTAATAAATTAAAATTGCTCTTGATTTAGGTTCTTTGTTTTTTAGGAGGAAACAACCACATAAATAAATTCATTTCACAAACAAAACCCCTACTTTAACTTCGTCGTCGGATGCGAGATCGACCATCGCGGAAGAAAGGGTCACCGCGTCACGGAAGGGCGTTGTTGTCGTGCGGTACTCAGCGTCGCGTCGACGAACTCCGAGGATCGATAACATACAAAATTAATTATAATAATTAAATCCATGTTGATGTTATAAACCAAAAGAATTAAAAAGGAGCGCTACCCCCTACCTTGTCGTTGTCGATCAAAGGTTGTCGCGGGGTTGGATCATCATGGAAGAAGCGTCGTGGAGGGAGAATCGCAGAAGAAGCGTTGTTGATGTCGCGGTACACGGCGTCGCGTCGTCGATCTCCGAGGGTTTGGCCTTCCTCGTCTGAGGTCGGAGCGTTCTTCGTGTTCTTCGCGTTCTTCACATTCTTCGTCGAAGAAGAACGATTTCCTCCAAAATTCTCTCCACGCCACAAGTCCAACTAAATAAAATAAGTTCAAACCTTATTTTATTATTGACCTATGCTTTTGAAATTCAAAAGATAAGTAACGAACAATTAATTTGTTGAATTAATTGTAACGATTTAACTGCCCAATTAATTGGGGCGTTTCTTAACTAGAAAAACGCACGGTTGAATTTCATTAAAGAGTAGGTTTTCACGGGTGCGTTACTTAGCGGAAATGAAATGGTGGGGCTAATGTGGGCCCCACCTCACAAATATCCTACAAGAGGGTAGGATATTTTGAATTCCACTCTATCCGCTTCAACTCAGCTTAAGCAGCTTAAAGTGGCTTAAAGTGGCTTTAAGTGAAATAAAATAAAGTTGTCACACCACTTTATTTTTATTTTCTTCACTTAACCCCCAAAAATTAAAAAAGCACACCCGAGAAAACGCAACTCCAGAAAAGGCGTTTCTAAGGAAATACGGGCACTGTAATTTAATCGGTGTCCTCAGAATTCGATTCCGAGCACCGGTTCAGAAGTTAGAAAAACCCGCTCGTTTGTTTATTGAACGTACCCGAGCTAAACTTCGGAAATTGATTTCGGGCACACTGGGCCTCGGAATCAGGCACTGTCAGAAACTGCGTTCTTGTAAAATTTCAAAGAAAATTAAGAAAAATATTTCCTTGAAATTTACGGGTCTTTACATTCCACATATGAATCATCTAGTTTCAAGTTCATAATGACATGAGAATTTGGAGTTGTGGAAGACGAAGAGTCACCTGGACAAATTAAATGTGCCGCATGAAAAACGCCATATCTCCTTCATACGTTGTCCAATGTGGCTGAAATTTTCTGGAGGGACGAGGAAGACGATTTGAAACAACTGTCAAGAAGGATCCATGTCCCAATTCGGCTATTCAATGGGCCTAAAAGGCGATGAAATCCAGAGGGAAGAATTTGAGCGAGATTTCATCACTTATTTTCTCTATAAATTTGTGTCTTCCCTCCCTTTTACAAGGATAACCATTTCAAGGGGGGAAAGGTGGAGTTTTGTAGTTGTACTTTTACTTAATTTCTATATAATATATTAGAGTATATTTATTCTTCTTCTGTTCATTTCTTCTTTTCTTTTCTTTAATTTTATGTGCTTCTCCCACCGTGCTTCTTCCTAACACCATGCTTGTAGAGAGCTAACCCACACTGTTGTCTGAGGGGGGAAGTGGCGGTATTTGAGTTTATTTTGCTTTACTGCTTTATCATGTTTTGTTCTATGAATTCAGTATTGGTTAAATGATTGTGGTGAGTGGTCGCCCCACTTTCTCTACCATTGTCTTCTTCCTCCTCGTTTATTAATTTTCCTTCCCATCAATGTCCAATTCATTCAAATGATGGAGTTTGGATTGGGAATTGATGTTGAATAGATTACTCCTACATGAAGAGGTCTCGGTGTAGGGTAATACATTTCAAACAAGAGGGTGTGGAGTGACAGGTCTTGATCTCCACATTGAACAATTCATTGATAGATATTCTGAATAACAAGGAAAATCCCACCATGAAACCCCAAGAACAGTGATTTTATTTTACTAAATTATTTGTGTATTTTCTTCCATTTCATTGTATTTTGTATTTTTGTATTTTTATATATTTTTATATTTATATAATTATATTATATTTGTATTCTCTTCATTTCAATTCCCCCCCATTTATATTAGTATCATATTTTATATTAGTTAGTTTATAATAGTGACAATAGGAAAATAGTGCATGTTAGCGGCCTCCTTGTGATCGACCCTAAGGTGTGCCACTATGGTAAATTTTTAGGTTAATAAGAATTTAATTGAATTGTGTTTCACGAAAATACCACTCTCATCAATTTGGTGCCGTTTCCGGGGAGGTCAAGCGCTTACGCACACTATTTTTCATAAAAACTCCAAAACAATAAAAAAATTTAAAATTAAAAAAAGTGCTTCATTGAATATCATTTTTTTGGTCGAGATGGATTATTTTACTGAATTTTCATTTGTTTGGCCTAGTACTAAATTTTATTGTAGAGAAAAGATTTTTATATTCCAAATGGAACAAGATTCCGCGATGATTCAAAATAATATTAAAATCCTTGAACAAGCAAGCAAGATGGTAGCATCGCTGGCGACTGAAGTTAAAGAAGTTAAAGCTCTATGGTTGGATCGACAACAACAAAATAACCAAGTTGAATAAGAAGAGGTAAATGTTGTTCCACCCACATTTGAAATTGAAGAACCCAAGGAAGACTTGAAGACTCAACTTGAAGATGCAATCGTCTCTCCTTGTCCATTGCTTAGAGAGGTTCCTGAAGATGACATGCCAGCTGATACAACTGTGGGAGATCAAAATGTTTTGGATAAACATTGGTTAGATTTTGTCGAAGACCAAAAGGTAAGTGATTCTCTAATATTATTCAAAGAAGAATCAGTACCTCTATACCTGTATCTTTTTTTGGAAGAAGATAATTAAGTGTCTGCTGAAAAACAATTCCCACTGGCTTAGCCTGAAGAGATCATATTTCAAGCTGACCTAAACGAAGGGGAATATTCTTATATTGATTGTTCATGTTTTAATCATATCCAAGTGGAATTATTTTCTAACTTCCCATCTGATTTTTTTTTGTCCCAGCATCACATGTGCAAGCCCTAGATGTTAAAGTTGAAAAGGCCATACAAGTTGTGGTATTGAAGAAAGAGGAATCATTCTTCCTCCTTCCCCCATCATTCTAGTAGTACCACAACAAAATGGTGAAGGAGCTGTTGTACTCTATTTATGGGTTTCTATATGGATGTTGCAGGCTGATGAGCATTAGAAGAAATAAGTTTTGGTGGTTTCTGAGCAAAAAACCCTACCCACCATCAGATTGGGGTTAAACCGCTGCAACTGCCTGCCTAGGGGTAGTAAATTCCTAGCACCCGCTTGGGGGTGAAACCAACCATTATCCTCTTTCTTTTACCTTCTTCATTATTTTTATTTATTTTTCTTGTGTTATCTTTATTTCATGCATTTTAGGTCAAGTGGTAGTTTCTAGGAGCTTAACTCAAAGCTTCCACTAAAAATAAAGTCAATTTGTATCTTTCCTTCCTTTCATTTTTCTACCCTTATCATTCTTTTATTGAGCTACAATGGGGGTAGAGAAATCATAGTGTGGGGGAGTGTCAATATGCTTAGTTTTTTGGTGTGATTTCTTTTTCTTTTTCTTTTTCATCTTTTTAGTAACCTTGAGCTTCAATGAATATTCTGATGATTTTTCACACTTCTATTGATTTTGAGGAAGATTAAATGGTTTTTTTAAATTGATTTTAAAGGATTGTTGATGTGAATTTTTTTCCTTGAGTTGGATTTTCAAGAATTTTTATGAGTTTGACCAATTTTTGAAATTCATGCCCATTAAACACTGACTCAAATATATTTTCCTGTCATGTGAAGTATTCTGAACCACTTTCAAATATTCTTTCTAATACCCACACTTTCTTGAGAGAAGATTGGATTTTGTGTGAGAAACAGAACTTGTGATTTTTCTCTTTCGATGCTTTGGATTTCATGGAATGTTTTTGATATGATTGAGGAATTTTTTTGGATAGCCATATTTTATCTTGAGACCTACCTTTACATCTATCCTTCGTTATCCCTTAGCTGCCATGAATTTCCTTATAGGTTTATGCCACATTACAAGCCGAATTTTCCATACCTACCCGCACTCTTAGTATTTTTTGCGTGGATATTTCAATTTTTAGTGTAGGGGAAGGGCCTTTAGTGTGCGTTCATTGGGATGTGTTTCATTTATGGGGGATCTTATGTGTGTGTCAACATTTTGGGAAGTGGATGATAAAGAGAAAATTGGGCATGGGTAATCCTTTCATTGTGCTTTATTTGACTCATCTGTTTCTCCTTCAAAAAAAATGAAAAAATATAAAAAATGGAGATGAGCTATAATTTATAATTGTATTCAATTTTTAGCTCATTCTCCATGAAAAAAATAATAAAAAAAGAAAGTAAAGTTGTGCCTTTCTGGATCTTTACAAAAAAAATGAAGAAATGACAAAAATGGAGAACTTGGATGCAATCATTCATTGGATTCATTTCCTGGATCATGTCCCATTTCATTAAAAAGGTGTTTGGTGTTTTGTATCACATTGTTAGGGGATTGAGTGAGGTTAATCCTGTGTTTTCACTTGATTATTCATGCATTGTGCTTAACAGTCTAACCTCCTATTTCTAGCCTTAAATTTTCATGCATTTTCCCAAAAACCGTAAGCCAACGAATTCACCTGGAAAAAGCCCTCATGATTGAATTCATTTTAATGTTTCACGCTGTGGAGAGATGATAATTTTCACAAGTCTATGGTGATACATGCACTTTCCAAATATGAGCATAACTCTAGATACAATTTCTCTTGAGTGAAGAGTGACACAAAATTCAATGTGAGGTAGGTTGTGACTGGGCCATGGATGGATTTATAAGGTTGAACAAATTTAAATGTGAGGAATGAAAATGACTGGGAATTTTTTTTCATAGAAGATAAATGATGAAAATTTATTTTGGAAGAGATCATTGATGTTTTCTCATTATTAATTGTTCTGTGAATTTTGATTTGGATATATAATGATTACTCGGGAGTGAAATGCGTAAGTGTGGGGGAGTGATGAAGCTACAATTTTCACATATTATATACTGTATTTAAATTTTCTAATACCCACCATAGTGTTATTATATGTGAAATTGTCACATTTTTATGTTTTAGTGGTATTTAGAGCTCAAATGAAAAAATGGCTTAATTTCGGTGTTTAACTGTTTTATTTGTCTTATGTATTTTGGCCATAACATTTTATAAACTGAATCAAATTGTGAAATTATTTTTTTATATGTTGAATTACATCATGGGACTAATTTAATCCTGCTGGATTTCCAGCTCAATCAATCATTTGGTGGCCTAAAACCAGCTCACAATCCGTGCCTCGAAAACTATGCACAGATTTGGAATGTTTTAAATATGAGCATGTATATCGAATCCCACTGATCCAATGGATCTTATATTCAACAAGGATCTGGAGGAAATATTAAGGAAAATATTTAATTGAGGATTACATGTATGAAACGGCTGGTTTCAATACCATAATGCCATGAGAAGTTGGAGTTGTGGAAGATGAAGAGTCGCCTGGACAGATTAAATGTGCCACCCCAAAACCGCCATATCGCCTTCATACGTGGTCCAATGAGTCTGAAATTTTGTGGAGGGACGAGGAAGACGTTTTGGAACAACCTTCTAGCAGGATAAATGTCCCAATTAGGCCATTTAATGGGCCGAAAAGGCGATGAAATCCTGAGGGAAGAATTTGAGCGAGATTTCTTCACTTATTTTCTCTATAAATTTGTACCTTCCCTCCCATTTACAAGGATAGCCATTTCAAGGGGTGATAAGGTAGAGTTTTGTAGTTTTACTATTACTTAATTTTTATATAATATATTAGATTATATTTATTCTTCTTCTTTTCATTTATTCTTTTATTTATTTTCTTTTATTTTTTGTGTTTCTCCCACCGTGCTTCTTCCTAACTCCATGCTTGTGGAGAGCTAACCCTCACTATTGTTCGAGGGGGGAAGTGGTGGTATTTGAGTTTATTGTGGTTTACTGATTTATCATATTTTGATCTAAGAATTAAGTATTGGTTAAATGATTTTGGTGAGCGGTCTCCCCACTTTCTCTACCATTATCTTCTTCCTCCTCGTTTATTAATTTTCCTTCCCATCAATATCCAATTCATTCAAACGATAGAGTTTGGATTGGGCATTGATGTGGAAGAGATTACTCTTACATTCAGAGGTCTCGGTGTAGGGTAATACATTTCAAACGAGAGGGTGTGGAGTGATAGGTCCTGATCTCCACATTGAACAATTCATTGATAGATATTTTGAATAATAGGGACAATCCCACAATGAAACCCTGAGAACAATGTTTTTATTTTACTAACTTATTTGTGTATTTTCTTCCATTTAATTGTATTTTGTATTTTTGTATATTTATATATTTATATATTTATATTATATTTATATTTTCTTCATTTCAATTCCCCCCCCCATTTATATTAGTACCATATTTTATTTTAGTTAGTTTATAATAGTGACAATAGGAAAATAGTGCATGTTAGCGGCCTCCCTGTGATCGTCCCTATGGTGTGCCACTATAGTAATTTTGTAGGTTAATAAGAATTTAATTGAATTTTGGTTCACGACAAAAACACTCTCATCACTAATCTTCAAAATCTATCTTAGGGTAATGCTTCTTAATCATGGATTTTCAAAATCTAGTTTCCATGGTTATTTCTAAAACTCCTCTGATAACAATTTTAACACCCCGCCCCCAGTTACCAAGAGTTGGTACATTATTACATAAAATTGGAATTATTACAAGGTATCATGTCCCGAAAGACCGGTCAGTTTATCATTCTTGGAAAATAGATTGCATACATGAACGTTACATTACACTTTCTAACATACAAATAAATACTTTAAGGATGCCATTGTTCTCTTAGATTAACCCTGCATCTCAAACATAAAACACTTTTTGGGCTCCTGGAAAAATAACACATAAGAAAGGGGTGAGATCTGATGCTCTGTAAGGGTAAATAAATTAGTAGAATATAACATAAACAATAGGCATGGTGAATAATTCAAAACACATGTCTTTACAAATAATAAACATGAACACTTAATGGATGAAATATGAGATAATTAAATAATTCCATAAATAATAAAACATAGTCATGGGTATTCTAATAGTAAAATAACCACATGACCCATCAATATTATTTTCATAATGAGGGAATGTATAATGCAAAACATTTTGAAACATTTTGTCAAGGCCTCGGCCAAGATGTCTAAAAATGATTAAGTCCTCGAACCAAACCATATATCAAATTGGGAAAGGCCATGGACAATTCCACTAATAATTGTCTCATGAGACCCACTGATGAATCAAGGAGATATATTGGGCTCCACCCATCACTTACAATGTCCAATACATTCCTTATATGAAAAGGTTGAAACATAACATAAAAATTCATATTAGAACTAGCATACTAAATGTCAATACTTTAGCCATAAACCATGGATGGTAAAAAACAATAACACATCCATAGTCAAAAATATCACAAAACCGTGAATACAATATGGAATATTTGTATCATAATAAATCAACTTTAAACAAGTTGAAAATCCATCAAAGGATGTTCACATAGATGAAAATGATTTGTAAAAATCTTTGAGAGAAATGTCTCTTTTTCATGAAAACATTTAAAAGTAACACAATTTTCAGAGTAAGAAATTTAAAGTCATATTTGAATCAAAGTGTCCCATTCAACATTGAAACTATTGAATGGAATTATCTTTTTAAAAATATTCATGTCCATATAAATATATCTTTAAAAACCCATTTTGAAAACATGGACATTAATGAAAATGATTTAGAAGAATAAATATATAAATCATTTAAAATGATGTTTTAATAAAATAGTACCATAAAATAATCCCATTGAAAAAACTTTTATTAAACATGTACGTGGATAATAAATATACCCCAGTAAAAACATACCCATAAAGAATCTCTAATAATAATGAGATTGAATAATTAACCTTTACCTTGTAGTTTACTTTGGTCGAGGGTACGTTTAACCTCATGTTTAATGACCATTTATGTTATTAGATTATACCAGAACCATATTAATATTTATTACATCATTACTGATTCATTTATGACTTTATACTACCAATTTAATAATGATTATCTTGTTAAATTAACATTTCAGGTAATAATTGCTTTCTTTAACGTACGTATTTTAAATTGTTATTATTGATCATATAATTTAGATCATTATTTAAATACATCCAGAATATAAACCTTGATTTATATATCATATATATTTAGAATATAAAAATTTATAATAGATAGATATATGAAATGTAAAACCCCATTTATGGAGATGGTAGGTCGTACGTACGCATAAATGTTGTTACTATTTTCATATCATATTGAATGGAAGTAAGTGAATAAGATATAAGTAAGTACTTAAATACATATATATTAATATATAAATATATAAAAATCCAGTAGCATTATTATATCATATATTACATAGTTATTAGTATTATATATTTTTATAATCATTGATGAATGGTGAGCATGGAAGTGAATCTCATCACGTCGTGGAGACGGTAATCCGTACGTACGCACGAGCGACCATATAATTTTTTTAAAGGTGTGTAATTGGATGGTATATTTATTTTAAAGAGAAATCATCATGTTATCTTCATTATTTATATATATTACTCATCATTATATCCATCCAAATAACATATTGTTGAATAAAAAATTATACCACGACATAGAGACGATAAGCAGTACGTACGCACGCATGGTGACATTATCATTCATAGGATTGGTAGAATAATGAATATGGTTGTGCCATATGTATAATAACATCACAGTATATATAAGTTACTGTATTTATTATTTTTACATGGTAATAACAAAGAAAGAGTAAGTGGAAGAAGAAAAGAACTTAAAAGAAGGTGGTGAAATCATTACCTCTTCTTCGGGATCATCCTTTTGATTTGTTCAAAAGGAATCCTTATGTTAGATTTATGACCAAATTAATGCCTCTAGGATGAAGGTAGGATAGTTGGGAGGATATTTTGGTAGGGTTTGGAAGAGGTAAATGGATTTGGCGGTCTGAATTTGGGAGAAGGCAAAGTGACCTTTTATAAGAGGGGTGAGGGGGAAACTTGGGAAAAACATAAAATATTATTTTATAATAAAAACATTATCGGTTTATAATAGATCCAAAATTAATTATTCAATGAATAAGGTGGGGATGAGTCGGAACCACTCAACCAATAGGTCTTAGATAGGTTTGGGTCACTATATTAACCATATCTTTTAGATTCAACTCTTAGTTAAATAGTTTGACATTTACCATGTGCCTTTATATTTTTATATTATATAATTAATAAATGTACTATAAACATTCAAGAGAACCCCAACAGGTTCAATAATGACATATATAATAGTAATTAATACCTTTGGATGAACGTTATATTTTTTGGAACAGAATACCAATTAATAATATAATATTTAAAAAAAACTCTTTTATGACAATTTGGACATTATTTAATAATTTATTTTTGTTAAAGTCATAACAACTATAATACTTAGAACTAAATACATTTAATAAAAAATAACATGTAATATTCACCTATATAATGTTTATATGGCATCGAAACTTTCAAATTATATTTATTTTAGTATTTATAATATCATTTATTTGATTTTTGATTAATAAGGAAAATACCGCATCATTATTGTGTCATATAGATATATATTTATTTTATATGGACAAATTATAAATAAAATATCCTGAGGTAGGAAATATTTTTATATTTCTAATTACTATTTATAGTTGAATATATCAATTATATAACCTCATATAAATATTGTTTTACTAAAAGATATTCTCTTTTGTTAATTTTTTCTTTACTTTAAGATTATTGATTATAAAATGTCATTATCACTCCCATGTGGCTCTATGGGGCCCCAAAACCGACCCAAGGATTCCCATGGTCGGAAATTTATCATGCAATAGGGTTAGAAAATGTGTTAGGGTAATTTCATATTATTATAATATAATTTTTTAACCTTATTTACTAGATTTACCCCTTTAACAACGGTAAATAAAATATTTACTCAAGTAAATATTCCTAATGTATAAAAATAGAAGTTACCTATCTAGAAAATTTGGACCTCCTGATTCCAAATATGTAATCTATTTTTCCAAATTCAAAATATAGAAGTGGCAGAAATCAATTTAAAATTAATTCTCGTTGTCAAAACAAAAAAGCGTGTTTTTATATAATAATAACTATCAAAAGATTGACACTTGGTTATGTCAAATTTAAATGTTAAATTACTTATAATAACCTAGATTTTATGAAATGACAAATATATTATCTAATTATACTTCAAAACCATTCAAATTCATAATTTATCACTATTGATTATTTCGATTAAAAAAAGTTTTTAAAATTAAAATTTAGTAATTTTCATCATTCGTCAAAATCTGAAATTTATCAGAAAAGTACCAAAAAATTATCCAAAATAAATTTATTTGTCTCGATTCTAAATAAGTATTTTATTTTTTCAAATTGAATATATAAATGTGTGAAATGTTGGATTTAAAAATGGTTCACCATTAAAAGGTGGTAAAATTGCATTTTTTGAAAAATACTTCTTTTATTTGAAAAAATGAATTTGTTCCTATATTATGTTGAGGAAACACAGAATATGGATGTTAAAATTGTATAGAGTATATAAGATTCAAAAATCAATTAATACTATTTATAACCATTTTTTAACGGCTAGTTTGGTAATGTTGTGGTGCACTCGAACTCGGTGTTGCGTGTATCACAAGCTATTAAATTATAATAATGAGATAATGTACTATGAGATCTTGGGGTGTTATAGATTGTGAAAAAATAGGTAGAAGAGAATTCTTATTTGAATGCAGAAATTGAAAATATGAGTTTTTCAATGCCAGAAAACTCATAGATGGTGGTTCAGTACAAACTCAAAATTGATGAATTGAATATATAAATTTATAGTTTGACTGAAACTAGAAATGATCTAATAAAACATATCAAACAACTAGAAGAGGAATTCATATGTCTGTAAAGAAAAATTGATGATTAGGAATAAACTACAACCTCTCAGTTCAACATTACTAAAGAATATCGTACATATAACGAATAAGAAGAAATTTGGGCAGAGTGGTCCATCAAAATAGAAGCAACACTCAATTCCGAATGATAAGGCTGGTATGGGGATTGATCTCAAACAAAAAGAAATAACAGTTCATGAAAGACCACCAGAGCCCACACTAAGATTGAATATTGTCTTGGGTACAAAATATAACCATAATATTCATACAACCAAAGGTACAACTATATATGCATTGCCACAAAAGAATGTATCTCACATAATATTCTATTATTGGGGTAATGTGGGACATTATCAAAATGTATGTTTCATATAAAAGGGTAACAAATGGATCAAGGGAAACATATGTTGTCTTATAGATCTCAAAATTCATGGTCATCATTTTATGGTCATTATTTCAGGTGTAATGGGCCTGAGCATATGGCATGATATTGCACATCCAAAATGCAGAGGACTGTGCTGAGGCAGGGTGAATTTTTTATAAGAAGCACCCAAATGTATCATTAAGAGAGGTGAAAATTCAAAATCAGTATGCATCTCTACAGGTTGATGATGGATCATCATATATTGTGAAAGATCAAAATTTTCATTCCATTTCAGAGACTTGGGTAAAAAAGAACATGAAATAGCATGAAGTGGTTTCCGAATTTGTATTTAAGGCATCATAGTGCACTGAGATATGGATCATTGATAGTGGATGCACATCCCATATGATGGGAAATAAGTATCTACTGACCGTAATTAGGTATAACAAAAAAGGAATTGTATGACTTGGTAATAATGATGGATTGAAAATTATTGGTTTAGGAAAATCCATGTGTGGTGGAAAAGACATGAAAGAAGCAGATGTCCTGGTGGTTGAGGGGCCTAGTCACAACTATCTTAGTGTTAGTCAATTGTGTGACATAGGACATGCCATTTGTTTTTTAAGAAATTTTGTATCATCAATGAAAATGATGGTGTTGTTGTGTTACATGTAAACCATACTAAAGGAAATCTCTAACTTGTGAGTAGAGAATAAGATAAGTTCTTTCTATAAAATGATGAAGAAAATAAGTTATGAAATAAGCATCTTGGCCACATAAGGCAAGGTTCCATGGAAGATCCGGTGAAACATAACCCAAATCGAAATCTCCTTAGATTATTGTGTGATTATAATCATACGTGTGATGCCTGTAAATAGGGGAAGATCATTCGAAATACATATTAGTCAAAGGAGAAAAAGACAACAAGATTTATTGAGTTGGTACAAATTGATGTATGCAGGACAATTTAGCCAAGGGATATTTATGGGAGGATATATTATGTACTCTTCATTGATGACTATAGTATAATGGCATGGGTTTCAATAATTGCCCACAAATATAAAATGTTTAGTTTCATTACAATATATCTATGGGAATGTGAAAAGATGCTTGGTCAGAAAATATTGATGATTTTAATAGATAATGGAATAGAGTTCATAAATATCCAAGTGTAGGTTTATCTCAAATGTCACGGGATAAGGAATCAAGTTACAGCAGAAAGAACTCCACAGAAAAATGGATAATTGGAGAGAATAAATCACAATTTCAACAACATTTCCAGAACAATTCTCATTAAGGAAGACCTTTTGGAGAAATTTTGGAAGTAATCAGTGATGAAATAAGTATACATTTCAAATAGGGATTTACTTTGTCTATAAGAGGGGAAGACTCCATATGAGTTGTGGTATGGGAAGAAGGAATCATTAAAGTACATTTGAATATTCAGAAGTAAATGATTCATTCTAAATAAGTATAAACACATGAAATTAGAATATCATGGGGATGAAGGAATATTTCGTGGATACTCAAAGAAGATGAATGAATATAAATGATTCAATAAGAGGCTAGGAAAATAGTTGAACTCATGATTTAACTATGATAGAGAGAGAACATAATCTTCATCCAATACATGATCAAAATTAGGAGGATAGTGATGATGACATGAGAATGTCAAGAGATTCTCCAACTCTAGAGGTTGATTTAGAAAAATAACCAGATGATGATATCAAATAATCTTCTTCAAAAATACTGGTGAGAAGAAATGAAATTGATAAGTAAAACATAATTGGTGATCAGATAACACCAGAGTAGACAAGGAGGATGAAGTCCCTAAAGAAAGCATCATACATATCACAAATTGAGCCTAAATTCTTTGATGAAGTAGTTGGAGATGAGAATTGGGTTCAGGAAATGAATGAAGGACATGAACAAATGAAGAAGAATCAAACATGGTAAATTGTTTCAAGGCCAAAATACAATAATTTCATAGGAAAAAAGGTTCTTTTTCAATACAATTAATGAAGATGGTGTTGTGATTTGAAACAAAGCACACATAGTATGCAAATGGTACTCTCAAATAGAGGGTATTGATGTTGATGAGATGTTTTAACCTATTGAAAGGCTAGAGACAATGTAATTATTCATGGACATAGTTGTGAAACAAATGTTTAATGTTTTCCATATGGATTTGAAGTCAGTATTTCTAGATCATCTTATGGAAGAAGAAGTTTACATTGAGATTTCTAATGGGTTTCACGTTCATGAAGATGAGAACAGAGTATATCAGCTAAATAAGGATTTATATGGTTTGAAGTAAGAAATATGAGCATGGTATTCAAGGATTGTTCGGTGTATAAAGAAGCCCGACTTCTAGCGTGGTGAAGTTGATTACAAATTGTATATCAATAAAGGAAATAGTCAAATTATGATGGTTATGCCTTATGTCAATGAGATAATAATTGGTGGATCAGATGAATCACAATGTAGATAGACTTCTAAATTATTTAAATGTGAGTTATAAATGTCGATGATTGGTGAGATGACATTTTTCCTTATATTACAAGTGATGCAAGGAAAGAATGACACTTTTATTTCTCAATATAAATATTCCCAAGGAGGTTTTGAGAAGATTTGGAATGGGTACTTCAAAAGATATGAATCCTATGGTTGTTACTCAGTAGAAAATGTCATGGGATAACGAAATTAATTCAATTAATATGATTGAATATAGAACAATAATTGGATGTCTGTTTTACCTGACTGTGACAGGGCCTTATATTTTTAATTTTCCACATTCCAATTAGCAACTTATCAATTTAATCATAAGTAGAGCCACATTATTTTAGTAAAAATAAATTCTCATTATATAAAGGGAACATTGTATTTTGGATTATGTATAATGAAAAATCTCAACCAGTGTTATTAGGATATACAAGTGCGGATTGGGATGGTTTGGAAGATTATAGGAATTCAACATTTGGAGGTTCCTTTTATCTTGGCGGGTTGTGTATTTCCTGGTTTAAAAAGAAAAATGATTTCATTCCATTGATAACTATAGAATCTGAATATATTGTGGCCACTCAGCCTTGCATGCAAATAGTATGGATGAAGCAGCATCTTGAAGATATGGGAACTGAAGTGAAATTGCCAATCGGAATCCATTGTGATAATTCATATTCTATAAATATTATCAAAAATCATTTCCATAACTCAAGTATGATGCACATTGAAATAAAATATCATTTTATCAATGAAAAAGTGGTGAAAGGGCTTGTGATGTAGGAGTACGTTCCCAAAGAACAACAAGTTGTAGATATTCGTACAAAGGTCATATCCAAAGAAGCTTTTAAAAGGCATCGACTATCTCTAGGAGTCTAGTCAACAACCTATACATGAAAAAGTGTGAATGTGGGTTGCCCTTTCCCTGAGTTATGATGTGACTTTCTATAATGTGTCGATATGTGTTCTTTACCATGTTGCAGAGAAAATTGAAGTTCCCTTCAGGTTCATTGAAAAAGAGGGAGAAAATTTGACTATTCCAGGGGGAGAAAACACATAAGGATATGCTGTTAAGTGGATCATAGAGTGTGGGGGAGTTGAAGGTGATATGAGACTAGTTAGAGGAGCTATAATATTGGGTGACCATTAAATATGAAGATTCTATAAGTGTTTGATCAATGATTAGATATCATGACGGCTAATGTCCGTGATGAAAAGCAGTTCATTTGTATCTATATGGTATCTGCAATTGGTGATTAGAAATGAAGTGGTTCATTGATTAAATTTACATTATACTCTTGTTTCTCACTCATAGAATGGCTCATGTGGGCTTAGAGTATGTGTTGAGTAAATCCATTATCTATATCTTAATTTCAAGAATAGAATGGTGGTTGAAGATTGAAGGAGTATTAATGTGGTATCAAAATGTGCAGTATTGGTATGAGAAGTGTTGTCAATAAACCCAAATGGGGATATTATTGGGAAAAATATCTCAAGGATTCCACTAGGAATATTTTGGTTGTGGTTTTTTTGTTGACAAAGCCAAATGACCCCAAATGCGTATGGTTGGTGGTTTCCAAAGAATTATTTTTGGAATGGTGCAGTTTCCCATTGTATGCCAAATTTGTGGGACAAAAAATCATGATTTTGATGTTGGAAAAGGATGTATTTCTTCGTAGGAGTGAATGGTATGAAGAAAATTGGAAAAGGATGAAAATCACATACCATAATTCAGGGGCCATGTACCATCTTCTGAGAACGGTACATAGAGCTACAGGAATGGTCTTTCAGAGCAGTTTGCGAAAATAAAAATATTTCTTGATGGAAGGTAGTGTGGTACATGGGTGGATTGACGTCGACAGAGGAGATCGACCACATAGGATCAAAGATGGCATGAAGAGCGTGTATGAAAAATGGTTTGCATGCAGATTTCATTTCGCGGTGGTAGAATGATCAGAAAGTGGTGAAAGCTAGATTTAAGATTTGGTAAATCTTGGATTAGTGGATTTTGAGGATATATTTTCATATATAAGGATCACTAATCTGAATTTTTTACCATTGATAGCCAATATTAGTAGAGAAATTATTTTTGATTCGGGATTTTGACAAAGACTAAAGGAATTTCGCCATTGGAGGTTCACAAAGGCGGAAGTGGTTTGTGCAAAAGATATTCTGCCGAAGGTATTTTCAGGGATTCATAACCCACAATGGATGTCTGGTATGCTGAGGAGGAATTCTGGTACACAGAAGGTGTTGGCTCAGAATGCAGATGAGGAATCTCCAATATGCGAGAGATTGAATTCCACTAGTGGTATGCGAAGGGGAACTCTGGTATACGGAAGTGAAGACTGTCCGCGAACAAAGAACAGTTCATAGACATGGGGCAGTTCAAAGAGTTCAAATGAAGGTAGTAGTATGCAGAGGTGATAGTGGTTCATGGTAGCAGAAGCGGTATGCGAAAGAGGCGTTTAGTGTACCAAACCCGATAAATAGTTGGTGGATGAGAAAGGTGGTTCTTGATTTTCAAAATGAAACTTGTAAACGCTTCAATTCAGTTTTTGAAACTATTTTCTATTACCAAACAGTACCCAAGAAGGTGGACTTCATCAGCGAGTGAAAAAGAGATTTCATCATAGCATCTACCTATATTTGAGGATGTAGGAATTAATGAAAATGAAGGAACCTACATGTGCATAAACTGTGTTTTACATACACCTCTATTAACTGTGAGGGGATTCCTTTCCAAGAGCAGTGAGAGAAGGAAGGGGAAGACGGTGACCCTTTCCACTGGCACTGATCCAGAGAAATAGGCATAGGGGGTGAACATTGGGAATTCAGTGATAAATCCCAAAAAATTGTAAAGGCAGTGATCATGGGAATAAAAGATCTAGTCTGAGCATTGTACTCATTATTAGCAGTAAGCCTTAGTGAATTAGTTACATCTACAAATTGCCATTGTTTGATCCATGGACATAGCCTAGTTAGCGTGAACCAAGAAAAAATTGTTGGGTCATGTGCATGCTTTTATATCTGATTATTTATTACTACGGGAGGAAGAGAGAATTGATTTTTTTTCAAACTAAACGTGATCTGAATTGGAGAAAATTTTAATCTTTCATACCCTTATTCACCCCCCCTCTCAGGGTATTTGACCTAGTGGAGAAAACAATTGGTATCAAATGGAAATGTTGAAAGTCAGTTTTTCTCTCTCGTAATAAGAAATGAAGGTGGTCAATAATAAAAGAATTCCAATATTTGAAATAAATAATTTTTAACGATGGATGAATCGAATGCAGCACTAATTCGGATTAGTAAGGATATATGTCTTCATAAAAGTTATGCATGGAATATCAGCTGATATTAATAGTGGTGCATTATCAGAAGTTGAATGAAGAAAATTGGACACTGATTATAAAGGGATCAATGCATTAGGGGGAGCCCTATCAATTTAAATTTATATGAAGGTGATGTCATATAAAACATCACATGTAATGTGGGAAAAAATTATAAAGATTTAAGAGGGATATAAATAATTTTGAGAAGAAAATATTGTAAAATTTATCTTGAGGAAGCTTCCACCGCAGTTCAATTCGAAAGTTTCAGTGTTGGAAGACAAGGACCCAAAAGTGTTGATACAAATATAACGAATAGAGTACCCTTCTAGAATATGGAATGAGAAACGATGATAACGATGCTGTGAAATAGGGGAAGTCCGAGGAAGTAGCATTCAAGTCCATGAAGAATATCTATATTGAATATAGTATTGAGGAGGAAAATATGGATAATGTTATGTCATTTCTCTCCTCCAATATAAAAAAGGGGAAAAGGGAAGTACAATTGTAAACATCCATTTTCATGCTTCCGATGCGAAAATATTTGACATTTTTCTGCAAAGTGACCTAGGATGTCTGATGATGAAAATGAATAAAATGATAAAAATCCCCAAAATATGTATTCATCAAATGAGAAAGGAAGGATAAGTACCAAGATAATGTTCTTCAAAAAGAAGCTTCTGCTTTCAAAAGAGGACAAAAGTTCAGAAGAATCAGAGGTAGAATAATTGAATGACTGAAAGGATTATAAAATAGATTCATTGGTTACAGTTGTTAAAAATTAATTAACAAGAGAGAAAAGAGACAATGAAGAAGAAGAAATTAAAGGAATAGTTGATCTTTATGCTAAATTATATGCTTCTCTTGTAGTGGAATATATTTTTATTTCCGAAACAATGAAATCTAAAAAAGTTGTTTGTGAGGCCAAAACCCTTATGCAAAAACAGGTAGATGTGAATTCTAATCTGAATGCAGAAATTGAAAAGATGAGTTCTTTAGTGATAGAAAACTCAGAGAATGTGGTTGAGTGAAAATGAAAAATTGATGAACATAAAATAGAAATTGATTGTTTGAATGAAACTGGAAAAGATCAAATAAAACACATCGAATAACTGGAAGAGTAATTTGTTAGTCTGTGATGAAAAATTTATGATCTGGAGAAAGTGATAACTCTAAGATCAACATCAGGAAAGAATATCATACATGTAATAGATAGGATGATATTTGAGTTTATTGGTCCATAAAAATTGAAGCAACAATAAATTATAAATGATAATGTTGGTATTTGTCTTCATCTAAAACAGAAATCAATAATGGAACCAGTTAGACATTAAGCACCCACTCCAAGATTTAATATCGA